>OZ022264.1:82106995-83306995 GCA_963978885.1 Nemotelus pantherinus
CGACAATTTCGCTGTCAATGCAACCAAGGCATCAACCAAATTCATTTTTTTTTCTTTTGTATTGCTAAATCCTGTTGTACGAAGATTGGGTTGGCTTATCACAAAGCGGAGAGACAACCTATATGAGACAACCTACGGTTGGTACCACCGCTAGCGATGCGGCAAAATTAGAAATTTGGCAAAATCTGCCGCTGCGGCAAAACAGTGCATTCTAATTTTTTGACTGCGGTTCGCCGCAGCCCACTGCGGCAAATCGCTGTATTGTGATTAACCTAAATAATAGCAATAAGCATAAAAAACGGTTCTGGTGACGAAAATAACTTTGGAAGCTTCTGTGTACTTGCTGAAGTGTGGGCATAAGATTCAAGAATCTATAAATGACAAAAAAAAAACATTTACAAAGTTAAAGTAAAAACACAAAAAAGTCAAGTTATAAATAATGATTGAAAGATATGGATATTTACTTACAACACAAGTTAATCGAACAAACAATAGTATTTAGAAAGATGATTTTAAATAAATTTGAAGTAACCTCCTAGAATTCAATAATAGTATACGTAATAGCTAAGAAACGAATGCACATTCCCATCCACTGCGTTTAAATTTCGATTCTTATGTGTTGCATTCAATAAAGGATTTAACGGTAGACAAGTGCATTTAATTCGGTCTCTACTTAATACAACTGCCAAAACTCGAAATGTGTTATAATGGCATAACTTTTTACCTTTTCATGCATGGTTTTGAATTCATTTATATGTACGTATAAATGCAACTAAAAACTTACCATAAAACTTTAAACGGAAATGTTTCCATATCAATGCATTCGGAAAATGTCGCAGAATACATACCTGAAACAAAAACAAAACGAATATAAATGAATTGAAAAAGTGTATAAAACGGAAGCTTAATTTAAGTTTCATAAAAGTCATTTACATTCATTGGTTCGCAACTCTACAACATCAGCTCGCGAGGAAAAAGCATATGAGCTAATTGTGTTTCTATTCGTGAGTAACGAAATTTACTAAGTAAACATTTAGATGCTTTTTTTGATTGGCAGCGACAAGCAAAAAATTAGACTGGAGCAAAAATTTGCCAGTTTTCTTTTCTGCATGCAGAACACAATTCATTGAATCGGTAACGGCATTGAATTCATAGCTGCAAAGGTCTTACACAGGACGAAGCAGGGTATCCGGACGGTGTTTGCACAGTTTTCGCCTAATTTACTACTACACAGATTTTCGGAATTAGCTTTTCCTTATCGATTTATCGCTGTAAGTATTCCGAATACAGGAATTTTATAAGAAGCTGAAAATTGTTCATGCTGAGTAGAAAGTTGAGAGTTTTTGGCTACCAGTTCAACAGTTTAGAAGGGCTTGTATGATATAGCTTAGCCTATAGCAACGAACTTATTCCGAGTTTTTTTTTATACAGTGCGCGAAATAATTATAACATACAAACTATCACTAGGTATTTCTGAGAAAATGGATAGTCTCACACTATTTGTGATGACGTCATATCATTTTTGCAAGCGACCGCAATGTAACGGCACTTTATACTACTTGTTAATTTTTCGTTGTAGTCAGCTGGTGTTTAATTTTGTTCAGAAACCCAAATTACTAGTGCGAAATAAATATAGCGGACAGTTTTACGTGAAGTATATTTTCTAGGTGTAAAATTGATAATTCGTCTAGATTTATAAGACTAGTTAGTTCACCAAGGTATACGCAGCCTACTAATGAAGATTAGGATTTACACGCGCTGTTTTTAATTCGCAATTTTTAAAATTACAGTTCGAATCAATAAAAATGCCAAGGGGGACAACATTGACTGCTGAAGAGCGGGCTAAAATTTTAGCTAACAGGGATTGCGGGACAACAATCAGAAGAATAGCTGAAAAGTTGAACAGGGACAAAAATACGGTGAATAATTTCTTGAAAAATCCCGAAAATTACGCCAAAATCAAGAGATCAGGTCGTCCGTCCCAAGTCAGTGAGAGGTCTAAAAGAGAGATAAAACGGCTGGCTGTTAATAAAAAGCTAAGTCCCTCACAAATACGGTTTCAATTGAACCTTCCCATCACTACGCGAAGGGTTCAGCAGATTCTGAAGAATAGTGAAAATGTTAAATATGGAAAACGCTTGCAAATACCAAGGTTTCTGCCACGTTATAAATCTGCACGTTTAGAATTTGCTGAACAGTATAAATTTTGGACAATTGAATGGGATTCTGTCATATTTAGTGATGAAAAAAATTCAATTTAGACGGGCCTGATGGCTGTCATGGATATTGGAGAGATTTCCGTAAAGAACGGCAAATGTGTCATAGAAGGAACTTTCAAGGAGGTTCCCTCATGATATGAGCTGCATTCGGCTCTCGAGGAAAGTCTGAAATTTGTTTTATTTCTCATAAAATGAACTCAGCTAAGTATGTTGAACTCTTGGACGACGTGCTTATCACTTTTGCAGAGGATTTATGGAGAGACGACTGGCTGTTTCAGCAAGACAACGCACCTATACTCTCTGCGACGTTCACGAAACTTTTTTTGAGTCCCGGAACATACCGCTATTAAAGTGGCCTGCTATAAGCCCTGATTTGAACCCCATGGAAAATCTATGGGGTATCTTATCGCAACAAGTCTATTCACAAGGTCGTCAGTTTGACACCATATTAGAGCTAAAAACGACCATTGTAAAGGAATGGAATCAAATTGGAACATATGTTCTTCAATCCCTTGTTAATTCCATGCCCCGTCGTTTATGCAAAGTGATACTAAATAAGGGAAGCACTATAGATTATTAAAATTTCTTAATTATTGTTTTTAATTTTTGAAATAAAATACATATAAACATTTTTATGTGATTTGTCCGCTATAATTATTTTGTTCATGAATTTTAAATATTGTATCTTCCTGGCTACAAAAAAATTAAATAGTCGAACCTTTATGAGTAAATTATTTCCATGGATATAAGTCGGAGATGTTAAAATTTGTCACAACCAGCGTAAATAACAATTAATGATTTCCAACTGCAAGTGGTCACACCAGTCAAGTATGCACTGTGTGCTGGTGTCTGATGAGAAACAGTGCATGCTTTCGAAACCACTTTGTCAAATAAAATTTTCAAGATAAATAAAAAAATTTTTCAATTTTAATCATCCCGCAAAAAATAATTCCAATTTGATTCTGCTTTCGGAGGCTTATTCCGCAAAACGATCGAGTTTCCCGTATCAATTATTCTCTGCTTTGATAAGCTTTAGAGACGATATACGTTGTCTATGCGATTATAGACAAGAAGGGAACCGTGATCACAAATCAATAACCTTTATGAGTAAATTATTTCCATGGATATAAGTCGGAGATGTTAAAATTTGTCACAACCAGCGTAAATAACAATTAATGATTTCCAACTGCAAGTGGTCACACCAGTCAAGTATGCACTGTGTGCTGGTGTCTGATGAGAAACAGTGCATGCTTTCGAAACCACTTTGTCAAATAAAATTTTCAAGATAAATAAAAAAAATTTTCAATTTTAATCATCCCGCAAAAAATAATTCCAATTTGATTCTGCTTTCGGAGGCTTATTCCGCAAAACGATCGAGTTTCCCGTATCAATTATTCTCTGCTTTGATAAGCTTTAGAGACGATATACGTTGTCTATGCGATTATAGACAAGAAGGGAACCGTGATCACAAATCAATAACCTTTATGAGTAAATTATTTCCATGGATATAAGTCGGAGATGTTAAAATTTGTCACAACCAGCGTAAATAACAATTAATGATTTCCAACTGCAAGTGGTCACACCAGTCAAGTATGCACTGTGTGCTGGTGTCTGATGAGAAACAGTGCATGCTTTCGAAACCACTTTGTCAAATAAAATTTTCAAGATAAATAAAAAAATTTTTCAATTTTAATCATCCCGCAAAAAATAATTCCAATTTGATTCTGCTTTCGGAGGCTTATTCCGCAAAACGATCGAGTTTCCCGTATCAATTATTCTCTGCTTTGATAAGCTTTAGAGACGATATACGTTGTCTATGCGATTATAGACAAGAAGGGAACCGTGATCACAAATCAATAACCTTTAATCCGCTGTTGGTTTGTTATCATTGCATGAAACATAAAACTAAATTTTTATTTTTTGAATCAGTAGCTAGCAAATAATTTTCCCGATATTCTCTTTGTCCGATATAATTATTTCGCGCACTGTATTTAAAAAGCTCAGTATTTGTTTTTCGGTCGAAGCTCGCGGCGGAAATGCATTGCCAACCAGAGTCTAGAGCACAGAAGGACTTACATATTTCTGATTGGTAAGGAATTCGATGCAACAAAACAGTTGATGTGAAGCACAGAATAAAAGATTTCTAGTAGAATAGTTCGGGGAAATTTAACATGGTGCTTCCGAAAAATTAGGGGAAAGCTGAATTTTGGTGTGAACCTTGATACTAGCGTGTTGAACAAAATGTCAAAAGTCCTCATCGATCCGAGTTCTGCGTTACTTTTTATACGGGGTCAAAGGTCACCAAAAGTGAGCTTTCCTAAATATCTCAGTAACGGTATCGTCTACTGAAAAACAATGTATGACGAATTTGTAGCTGAAAAAATTTTCAACAAAAAAAATTTATAATTTTTTCTTGTAACCATAACCGTTTTTGAGATATATTGATCTAAATATTTGTAAAGAACAGCATCCACTCTCTCAACGGCATGTTGATATTATCCGATTTTGATTACGACTTGGAATGTTTGTGAATTTTTTTTTCTATGTTTAAGAGTCCCATAAAAAAAAAATAAACAAACATATCTACCACACTCCAGGATAGGTGGAAAAGTATTCTCCGAAAAGTCAACCCCCCTTGCCATGACACTTGGTGGGACATCTGCTCGCTACTCTCCTGTCGGATTTTTTGTATTTTTGCATACTGTATGTGATATTCCACGAAGGAGCAGGAAATGGAGCAGGTGAAAATAAGTTTTGTAACGTATCATGGTCCTGTGACGTCATGCACAGGATAGGAGTATGAAAAAGCAAGATAATATCACGGTAATATCATAATTCTGTCAACGCTCATTCTTGACATTATAGGAGCTCAGCCCGCTGCAGACTATCCCCGAATAATCAGTTTCTTTGCCAATCCTGTGATGACTGCATAGCGTCAAAGCCTCGAAACAAATTTTTACATGAAATTACGTGACCTTATCCTGATCGTTCATGGGATAAGAAGGTATGGAAAAAAACTACAAAACCGTTTATTTCTGGGTGGTTCGTTTGTGGGGCTGCTTTCCCCTAATTTTTCCGAAGTTTCGCCTTTTTTATGTCGAATTTCACTGGATTAAGAATGGGTGGCGTATTTTCAAACAAGGTGCCGCTAACAGGAAAAAAGAAACTTGTGTTTACAGGAAATTGCCAGTGGTTCTCGCCTATTGTGCTCGCGGTTAATAATATCGACAGCTTATTGTTATCGTAATTTGATTTTGAGGGTATCCGTTAGCAAAACCTTCAATAACTAGTAAATTTAAAATTTGTTGCTTGTCTTCATTGTGGATTGCATTTGGTAGCATGCCTTAGTGCAAAAATAGCATCAATGCTTGGTGCTTTTTACAGCAGCCTTTTTACCCTTTCACAACCAAATTCAAATTGAATTAAATGAAGATCAACCAAATGTGTTAGTTTCGTTTTGGTCCAATGACTGCATCGGATGTTATAGAGATAGAAAGAAGTTATTTGTTTGCGGATATTTCGACGTTACCAAAGCGACATGATTGCCTTCTATGCTGGTGAAGGAGGTTCTATTGTATACTTGACATTTGTCCCTAGGACGGTAGACAAAGAAGTTAACCGCTAAAGAGTGTTAACCTGCTTGAGGCAAGACTGAACGATGATGAACTTAGGGAGATTGCGTCCCTATACATACCAAGCTGGTGAAAGAGAGGTTATTTGCTGTTCTTTTCAGAACGACATTAACTTTATGACGGTGTAGCTCCATACCTACTTTAGATACTGTATGTGGCACTTCATTATGAGGATTTCTCTAAGCGTACTGTTGTCACACTTACTACCTACACACAATTACTACGTTATGAATCGGTTTTCGTACACTAAACCCCAGCCACCCGAGCGGCAGGTATGCCCTTATGTGCAATTCGGTATTCAGAAGCCTGTCAATGGATGCTTTGGTTATACTGGTGACAGACTAGAATATTCGGAACGAGATTCACGTGCCCGAATCTCGTTAAAACGGGTTTGAAACCCAGATTCAAACATGTATGCGGCTTCACGAAACTTGATCCGGAATCAGATTTAATAATGCATCTATAGACAATTTACCACATAAATCCACCAAAAACTTCATTTGATGCAGTTTTTTTTACACGGGATCAAACATATTATATGATTCGTAAAGCAAATGTAACTAACCCTCAACTTCTGACAAGGCAAGTTTGAAATACAGACGAAATGAACGAAATATTAGCTTATTGATATTGGTAATGAAACAGATGGTCAAAATGAATTTAATAATGGGTTTCTGGGATAAATTAAGATATAGTATTATAATGTTTGGAATTCAAGTTGGTGTCAGCAACTCCTCTAATATAGGTACATATTTCATGCCCGATTCATTTTACACCAAATACTAGGTCAGGTTAGTGAAGAAGGTTGCCGGGAACGCGGCCAGCATTAGGCCACCAGTTTGGGCCCATTTGCCACCCTCATGGACAATCAAACGCATTCACACTTACAGCCATGGCACTGGCGGGATTCGAATCCGCAGGCCCCGTAGCACGCCGCTTTTCGTCCTGGCGCCTTAGCGAGCAGAGCTACCGGCCCTCCTACATCAAATACTAACTAAAAGATAATACTTGTATCGCGTAACATTGCGCTCTCTTCTCGCATAAAAGCAATGGGATTATGGAGCTGAAATGATTATGGGATATCACTCCTAATCCATTCTGCAAAAGTAGAATGTTTTTTTGAAGATGATAGTGCATAGAATTGGAAACAAATGCAAAAACTGTTTTTTTCATATACTTGTGGTATGTTACTTTCTTAAAGATAGAATTTTGTTGAGCTTTTGAATTTCGTTGAGCACCTCAGTGTGTCTAGCAAAGAAGATTTAAAAAGCTCAAATTTCATTCGATTTGCAAACGAGTTTCGATTTTAGTCTGTCTCCAGTTTTAGGAAATGCATCAACATGCCATTTTTTCAGACTTGGGTTGCCGCATTTTCGGGCATAGACCTTATATATCCAATATAACACACATGAAGGGAGACGTCATTGTGACCAAAATTATGAATGGATTTGATCTTCGTGCTGATTTGGCAATTATAATCACATGTTGTGATGCAGTTGATCCTGCAGACCCATTCCCTCTATCCTAATCGTGGATTTTCTGTCAATACTCTAATGTAGCTAAAGAAGCAAAACCCAGGTTTATTTATGGACAAGACTATGAAAAGCCTTTTTATTAAGTTTAAGAAACCTAGGCATTAAGCAAAAGACCCAATGCTTTTCACGTTTGAGAAGAGAATTTTGAGATGGGTATTTAGCTTCTGATATAAGGATGAACCTACACAGCAACTACATAAGCGATATGCCGACATCGAGGTCACTGACATAAAAGGGCTCAATGTTTGAAAGAGATAAGAGATATGGGATATACCTGACTATCCGCAAATTTGGTGAAAACAATTGCGCAGTAATTCAAATTTAATTCAGTAACTAGTTTCCGAAAGAGACGGATACTAGGATATCAGAGAGTATTCGAACTAAAATATATTCAACGGGTGGTCAAAAAGGAACATTGCAGAAGGTTCCTGCGAGCAAACCTTCCTACGTCAATCAAAATACCTCCACCATCCAATTTCACCACCGAACAGAACTCATGGGCGACTATGTTGAAAAAGCTACATAAGAGCACAGACCAGCAAGATAAGTCGACGAATTCTGGTTCATCTAAGAGCTTGGCGTCGAATTCGGAGCTTAACGCAAAAAACCTAGGCGGTAAAAAACGAAATCGTCTAATGCCAAAAAGGAAAGAGTTCAAATGGTTAAATGGTCGTCGTGAACACGGATCAACATCAGCCTACCGCAGACTTGTTTCGGAGACGTTATTCATAATGGCAAGAGACTGAAGAGTGATGGAGGAGTACACTGGAAGTGACCACGACTATATCTCCTTCCAGTTGTCGGATGAAAGCTAGGCCCCTTAAGGGGTTATATACAGTTAAAATCGATTTTTTATTTATTGCATTTTCAGAATGTATACTTAACTGATAATATTCCCTGAAAATTTCAAATCGATCCGACAAGTTTTTTCCGAGATATACGCATATTTGCAATCATATTTCGGACTGTTAGAAAGTAGGCGGAGTACAGACCGAAGCGCATGGGAGTAAGCGAGAGGGAAGAATGGCTCGTAGACAGCATCAAATCGAGGTATTAGAAGCTGGTGAGGCTACAAAAGGTACATCTTATGGCCCTAAAACAGATGACTCCATGTAACTAAAAAAAATATGGTATATGTGTTAATTTCTTCCGAAACTTTAAACGCGTTTTTCTCAAAACTATGTTTCCAAGTCGGTGACCACGATTTCTAAAAAACGGCTCGACTAAACGGTTTGAAATTTTAACACAACTTTCTCAGATATATTTCTCAGGTATTAAACGAAGGAATAAGATTTCGGATAATTATTTCTGTTTTTTTTTAAACAATTTTAAATGGCAATTTTGGTCAAAAATTCGATTTTTTTTTTACGAAGCTGCCATTTTGTCAAAAAAAACTAAATTTCGATTATTCCTTCGTTCAATACCTAGTTTTATCTATCTACTAAAAGAATCTGTTTGGTTTTTTGTCTTGAGATGAATTATACCGGAGAAATCGTGGTCACCGCCAAACACCTTTTTTTGGAAGACCTTCAGGAGATCGTCTGGAGGAGCGCACCAGATCAATATTTTAACAAATTATTAGTGCCATTATAAACTTAGATGTTGGCACTAAATGCATGTATACTTTTTGTTTTTGTAAAGTAAAATACCTTCTCACAAAAAATTAATAAAAAAACATCTTTTTCCGGCCTTCTAACTGTATATAACCCCTTAAAACTCTAGTCCGAAAAAAGGCAAAAAAAAAGTACTGGGAATAGCTATATAGCGGAGGAAAAAGCAAAGGTGGCAAACTCTATGCGAAGAAGTGGACCGAGACCCATGTGGTCAAGGCTACAAAATAGTTTGAGGTAGGCTCGCCAGCGTGGGCCCCGACCTACCCATGGAGGCGGACGTACTGAAGAGTATTGTGGATCCGCTGTTTCCACCGCACGATGTGAGACGAGAAAACGATAACTCAGTCCACCAGGAAGATATACCTTTGTTCATTAAATAAGAACTGCGCAGCGCGAACGTCAGAATGAAGAACCGAAAACACTAGGCCCGGACAATATTCCAGTAGAAGTTCTAAAAGTAGTGGTGGAGAGACACCCGTCAACATTACTACGTATAATGAATGTTTGCTGGCGGGTGTCTTTTTGTCATCCTGGAAAGTGGCGCGACTTTCTCTAATTGCAAAAAGAAAAAGAGACTCCTAACATTCCATCAGCGTACAAACCTCTCTGGATGATTGATACTGCGGGGAGACTTCTAGACGGGTTGTTGAAACTTTCCAAAAACCAACACGGATTCCTCAGCGGCCACTCAACAATAAGTGCCATCTGCGATGTTATTAGCGCATTAGATTGCGCAGGAGCTGCTTGTTATCGGGCTAGACCCATAGTATTTTTGCTAACACTGGACGTCCGCAAGCTTTTAAGTCGGCGAGATGGATAAACATATTGGATTCTCTTCAGCGATATTTTCACGTAGATGAATACTTGCTAGTATACTTGAAAGATTGTCATTTGACTTATGAAACGAATGAGGAAATTGTATGCAAAACTATTACAGCTGCAGCAGCATTCTTGGGCCAGATTTATGGAATATTGCTTATGATAGTCTCTTGCGCCTCGAAATGCCGGAAGACGTGCTCTTGGTGGGTTATACCGACGATGTAGCCGCTATCATCAAATCTAGAAATCCTCACCTGGCCCTACTCAAACACAATCAAGTAATGAGAAGTGCTGAGGGCTGGATGGAAAACCATGGTCTTCAGCTGGCGATTGTAAAAGCTGAGATTGTCATGCTGGCGAAGAGGAAAATACCAACCATTATACTCATAACAGTTGGCTTCGAAGTACTTTAGACCAGAAAATCGGCTAAGTTTCTTGGAGTGATGTTATAGAGAGTACAAGCGAAAAGTATGCGATAGGGCGCTACTGGTTGTTATCTCGCTTGGAAGACTCATGGCAAACGTTCGCGGTCCTAGTGCGAGCAAACGTAAACTCCTTATGACGGTGACTCACTCAATGCCGCTGTATGGCACGGAGATATTGGCCACTGCGTTAAAGTTTCAAAAGTATCAAGCTGCCATGGTGAGCGTCCAGCTTGCATAATTGCAAGTAGCTACAGAACAGTTTCAGGAATGCCGTGTTAGTGATAGCGGGAGTAATCCCAATCGATCTGCTGGCGAGCGAATGCAGGGAAGTGTTCTCGAACAGAGTAGAAGCGGGAAGGGAAATATTGGCTTCTCAAGCACGAACGCGGTCGCTTGAGCTTTGGGAGGAGCCCTACAGTTCCGGCTCGGATTTCTAGTGAGTACGAATTTCACATAGCCCTGTATCGTTCGCAAAATACCTATGGAAGGTTTTTGACACCCGCTCTCAAAAAACAAACCATCCCATTTACCAGTGATTTAATGATCACGGTCTTACGAAAGAGCACATACAAAGGTAAATTTTCATTTTTACAAATGTCTCACATTAGCCAAGTTTCCGAGTAATGTATACTAACTTTGAAGAATAAAGAGTGTGTGAGCTTTGACTGCACACACTCGATGGCTTTTGAAAGGTGTTGAAAATAGAGAGACTACATCTGGTAAGTATACTCAAGGAGACAATAAACTAAACTATGAGGTTAATCAAAACGGACTCATCTTACACAAACCCATACTGCACAGGAGCAAAAATAGGATAAATTAGGGGATATAATCTAGAATACACCATTTTTTCAAGTACTTTACTGCAACAAGGGAAATAGGACGATAATTGGAAACGAAGGAAACAATTTCAGTTTTGAAAACTGATCAATTATTAGACACTTTCCAGGCAGAAGGAAAAGTATCGGAAGAGAGACTAATATTGAAGAGGATTGAAACAGGGACGAAAGAGTAACGAAGTCATGGACTACGCATGAAATTTGAAAATCAGCTTCAATCGGATTTTTATAGATTAGAGAAAGTGAAGAAGAGAAATCAAACGGATGCATAAAACAAGAAAACTATTAAAAAAAGAGGAGAAATTATTCCGAAAAATGTAAGTAGGTCCTGTAGAGATGAGGAGATAAATCCGTTGACAGCAACATAGCAAACATAGTCAACTTTAGCAGTGAACTAATATTTAATTGAAAAAATGGATGTGAATTGATATAATAAAGTATGAATTAATATAATAAAGTAATCATGCGTTACTTGATTCATGACTAATTTGGCGGAGGAGCGCTAGATGCAAAATTCATAACATTTTTCTATTGGCTTTCCCTTGGACTTTTTGGGTGAACAATAAAGGATCTGTAGACTTACGAAATTCGAAGACAAGAAAGAGATGAATTTATAGGGGTAGAAAGAAAATGTAGCACATCAAAGATTTCGCAAATAAGAACAACTTTTCTGGGTAATTAATCTTAAATATTTTACCCGGAGAAGAAATTGTGATTCTTTTTTTTCGATGGACACGTCAGCGGAACATACAGAGAAAAACGAATGCGAAACGAAGTTTGTGATTGATGTAATTCTTCAGCATTTATCTCACATGCGAAGTCAACCGGAATTTTAAGTAGGAATTGATCCGAAATGCATTATAATATAGCAAAATCATTTGAAATAGCGGATCATGAAACTTCGAATTACAGCTTTTAAGCGCATCTATTCTAAATTCATACAGAAATACGTGTGCAGAATTTGCGCAGTCGAGAAAGTTTACAGAACACTTTGCTTCTATCACTTTTTCATAAATAAACGTTTCATTTCACTTGCTTCACGAGTGACATAAGCTAAATATACATAAATGAATTTCACCCCGCAAAAAGTCGACGAGCACAATTTCCCGTTAGTTCTATAAAATAAACACTTATAGTTCAAAACATTTTGTCCACATTTATCACACTTCTAACAACCTTGAATCTTACTAATCACCAGGCATATCCAATTTAGACAATAAGCACATGTCATCAAAAAAATTATGATATAGGAGCTCGAGATTTACAAGATATTACAAATCACTTACACTATCAAACGGGCAAGGACAACAGCAGAACAGTTCACCTAAAGCACTACTTCTTTGGCAAAATTATAATTTACTCGATCCGGACAGAGTGAAAAGGATGTGTGTAATTAAAAAGTGTGTAGAACTAGCTCAGTGCGTGGAATACAATACTTCAGTTACAATCAGAGCATTGAAACGCGTTCTTACTGTGAGAAACCTCTCGGTTATAAAGTTCATTCATGTCGCTCATTAACCGTCATATGCTACATACTCGAATGATTTCACATGTAATAGCACCTTCCTGCGTCTTGTCGTGCAGCTCCAGGTGGCATGCGGGGGTGCAGGTAGCTGATACGCAAAGGAAGTTCCCGATGGGGCAGGTGGCAGGAAGGCATCGGATTCGAGCGCGGACGGTAAGAAATAATGCCACGCGGATAAATCGATACCGGTCGTGCAAAGACAACTTCCTAAGGCTTCATTAGTTGTTGCACTCTGGTGTCTGTGCACTACCAGCGAATACATTCGCTGCACACATACGATATGAGGTCGGATTTCAGCTCTTAGCGTAAAACTTAATGGGAGTGTTGTTCCGTTGGATAACCGAGAAGCAAATAGGATCTGTCACGAGGCAAAAAAGACAAATCGCGCTGTAGAAATGTAGGTAATCCAATTTGATGACATCGAAACCTCGAAGTGAACATCCGACAAGAACGTCAGCGAAAAGTTAATGATTTGTGTCGGTTTCGATGTGTATCTTTGACGATTTTATTACGGCTTTTCAAGTTTCAGGAGGGAATAGATAAGGATTCAATCAATGAGATACAATGTCACATAAAGCAGCTATAAAAAGTTGTGACCGCATTTCTACGTGATGGGGAGTCGCTCATAAAATCTAGAGCACCCGACGTATAGAGTGGTCAATCGCAGAGTAGGATTAAATATTTCAAATAAAGCAGTCTAGTATATAATAATCAATAGATTTATACAGAATCTGTAGTAGTGCGAACAATTAACGTCCTTCGGTAATTGAATTCCAATTGAACAATTCTATACATCCATACAAATTGAAAATATGTTCTATGAAGCGTATCAGCAGCACAAAATTATTCATGTGTCTTTTCTATTTGTTTATAAGCAATCATAAAAACACACGCAAAAATATTTCCTAGAACCAACAATTTTTGCTAGCTACGCTGATATTGAGTGGATATGAGAATGCAAAAAAAGATAAGGAGATTTTCAGCATGAGAAAGCAAATTTTTGTATTAAATGATATTTAAAAACTTGACAGCTCCGTTCTTGTAAATATGAAATACTAAAATAAGGAGCGTTTTCCATAAGGGTTAACTGCAAGCGTTTGCAATGTCTAGTTTTTTCTTATCAGATAAGTAACCAAAGTGGAGCCCACAGACTTGACAGATGTATTTAAAAGTACACTCAGTGAAGACTTTAAATGAATGTAAGTATATCTCGACGATAGCAATGAGTTTTGAGCCACTACTGTGGAAAGCTTTAGAGGTAATGTAAATACGATGAATATTATACTTAAACCCTGAATAAAAAATGCAAGGTCTTTGAAAGATATCCGCATTAATAGCAGACTATCTTAAAAATTAGTTGGAGTATATTTGATCATAGATGACATTTGGTAGCATTTGATTAGTCTCAGCAAGAAGGTGTTTTATTTGAGCACATAATTTCTTATTCCTGAACTGAATCACAATCAAATGCATTTCAATTCGAAGCAATTTAATGGCATCAATCTTGAGAAATTCTAAAAAAATCGTGAAAGACAAGTGCAGACAATTGACTTCAACACAACACCATCGGATTAATATACATACATATAAGCGAAATAATAAGAGAAAAGAGCCCATCATAACGAGTTTTCTAGTTTTAAGAATACGCATATATTCACGGAGTTCGAGGATTTGGAAAAGTCGGGGCACGTACGTCTATTGTTTTTTACCTAGAAAAAAAAAAACGACAGTATGAATAAATGTCTTTGTCTTTAGGAACAGTTCGACTAATTGAGGTAGGTTTATTGCTTCTATTAGAGTTGGGTCGTACTAGGATTTTTAAATACTAAGTATAACTATTATGAGTCCAAAAAAATACTTGCTCCAAATACCTGTTCCAAAAATACTAGCAAATATATTTGGAAGTATGCACATAAATACATACAATACCTACGATTTCATCAGTATTATGTCACGTTCGTTCAACGACGCCAAGGAAGTATTTGTAGCTCTAGACGAAACCGCCAAGGAAGTTGGTCTTCAAATTAACGAACAAAAAACTAAAGTAATGACTCAATCAAGGAAAAGGACGCCAATAAGACAAAACATAACGATAGGGGACTATAACCTTGAAAATGTAGACAACTTCGTGTACCTAGGGACGAACCTCTCGAAGGATGGGAATGAGCTTGACGAAATCAAACGACGGATTCAATTAGCCAATAAGACATTCTTTTCGGTGCTTCCCACTTTGAAATCTCGATGCGTACACAGAAATACGAGGCTCCGCATCTACAAAACAATTATTAGACCTGTGCTATGCTACGGAAGTCTCTACCGTCATACGACTCCAAAAGCTACAATGGGCTGGCCACGTCGAACGAATGAGCGACAATCGAATCCCCAAAAGATCTCTCAAGGGGCGAGCAAGCGGAGCCAGGCCAGTCGGTAAGCCACGCAAGCGATGGGAGGACTCGATAGATGCTGACAGCAGGTCACTTTTGGGCGCACCGAAATGGAGGACGCGGTCACTGAACCGAGACGAATGGAGGCGAATTATTAAGGAGGCTAAGGCTCGATTCGGGCTGTAGTGCCCCGATGATGAATACCTATGATTTGCAGTGAAGTAATGAAACGGTATGATCTGCCCTCCCCTACTCTCCAGACACAAAAATCCCAAGCTAGAAAGATGATGGTGCATGATGACCTTCAAAGGATACCGAGCCATTAGTCCGTTCAGCTTGTCCGTAACTTTCCAATGGCCGGTTATTTTTTTAATTTATTTATTTCTTAATTCACCAAGCAAGGTGTACATGTACAGAAGAATAAAATAAAATAGTACATGCATAAAATTACGAAACAAAAAAACTATAAATGAATACAAAACTAATAAATAGCGCATAAATAAATTAATTACAAATAGATAGCATATTAAGTAATAAATAAATGACAAATAACTGAATCAATAACAGTTAAATACCAAATTTAAATTTAAATTAAACCATATATGTTAGTATGGTGCGGGAAGGTGGAGACTATGAAGAGAGAGCCTTGATAATGTTATTTTTAAAAGTTGGTTTAGATGTCGTAGCCTGCAGCACCTATTTATTGGCTCGTTTGCTGCATATGTTGTGTTGTGTTGGTATTCAATAAGCAATCGTCGGGATCTAGTGACTCTCAAGGGCTGATTGAGCACAAACTTTTCTTTCAAGTAGACGACATTAACCACGTCTCAGATGACATCGAAGCTGAAGCAGGCAGATAACATTAATCTTCTCGACGCAAGGGGTAGCAAGCTAATACATTTATTTATTCGTATGGTGTTAGATTACTGAAATCATGAGAGTTGAAAATATCTCTCAGAGCGAATAGTAAAAGCTGCTTTTGAACAGACTCAAATCTTTGACTGTGAATTTCGAAAGCCGGGTTCCAGGCAGTGCACGCATATTCAAGAAGAGGACGCACGAGTGAAATATACAAGGATTTAGTAACCCAGAGATTCTTAAATTCTTTGACTCGTCGCTTAATGAAACCAAGTTGTTTACCTGCTCGGGAAAGCACTCTATCGTAATGTAGATTGGCGCGGAGCTTTTCATCCAGGATGACACCGAGATCTGATATGTTGCCAAAACTACTAAGTGCCGTGTTGTTGAGGCGGTATGCATAATGAACGCGAGCAGTTTTGCGAGAGAAGCTAATTGTGCGGCAATTTGCAATGATAAGAGGGAGCTTGCTCGCGGAGACCCAATAGTCTAAAGAGTTCAGTTTAGACTGAAAAAAGGTAGTGTCAGATGGTGACCTGATAACATGGTAGATTTTGAGGACGTCCGCATATAGTGAGGAATATCAGATAAAACCTCCGATATGTCAGATATAAAAATAGTAAAGAGAACAGGGCCAAGATGACTTCCTGAGGTCAACCGAATTTAACGTCGACTTTCTTAGAAATAAGACCTTGGAATTTCACGAATTGCAAGAGGTCGTGAAGGTAGGAGCCAAGCCACTTTAGTAAAGATCCTGCAATTCCGAAATGTTTCAGCTTGGGATCAAAATGGAATGATCAACTCGATCGAATGCTTTGCTAAAGTCGGTATAGGCTGCGTCAATTTGATACCCTTTCTCCATTTTGCACAAAACATCAGAAAAAAGCACCATAAGATTATTCTACTACAAATAATCTTATGGTGCTTTTTTCTGACTTGACTTTTTCTAAATCCATGCAGCTACTCGTTCAGTCGAGCTACAAAAAGCCGCACGAGTCGAGGATCGAACCCAGGACGCTAGTATTCTAATCCAGAAACCTTCACACTAGACTGCATGTGTTTTGAAAACTGCGCTTCAATAAAAGCAATCAAATCAGCATTAACACCCTGTTCACAATTTCGATTATCAAAAGATTCAAATACTAATTATACAATAGCCGGAAGAATATATTAAATTTTGTTATTTTGATTTTTAAATTTTTAATCTATTTTATATTTTTCTTTACTTTATGATTTGTTATGTCAATATTTGTTATGACTTACAAAAATGAAATGCTTAGTCCGAGGATTGAATTTCGTACGCTAGAGTGCAAGCGGCGAATCTTCTCAGCTATACTATGGAACCCGGGTATTGAGCTGAGCAGTGAAAGTATTAGAATGCAAACAAACACTTATACCAATTTTCAAAATTAATGTTATATTGTACCATAAGCAGAAAGTCTTATTCCAATCTAGGAGACATCTAAGGGAAAACAATCAAATTCAATCAATTTAACTTGATTTTCATATTATTATATGCACATAACACCTCTTGTATTCGTTCAAATTACCAATGTCGAAAAATTTACTAAGATATGACCAACTAATCCTGTTGCCATCTATATGACTTTGCATCGATCGATCCCTGATACCAAACTTTTCCTCGCTAATCTAAAACATTCGGTATTTATTGGCAGCAATGTCGAAAATCAAAAATTACATAATTTTTTAATTTTTTCCACTATTCCTAAAACAATCGAAACAAATACCAAATCAGTCCAAAAGCAAATCAGTTTAAGTACGAGTACTCAAATACAACCTTTTTCCAAGTACAATATCATATCAGCAAGTGCTACTGACGGATCGTGAGTTTCCGTGAACAGAAGTTTCTGATGCTAAAAATGAAGGTGAATTGGGGAAGGCCTACCGTTCTTGTCCGAAAAAAAGTTTTATTTTGACTGTGTAGAAAAAGCATAAGATTTGTATATGAGTTGATTTTAAAAGCGAACATTTTTCAGCAGAGTCGATGGTTTGAAGGTTTTCACTTTCAGCGCCTGCCATAGCTACAGGGTTGCGTGCATATACAAAACTATATACGTATACAACTTAGTAACATTAATATGTTCGGTTACTTTTATAATAACTCAATAGCTCTGCCAAAAGTTATCGCAATTCAAAAAAATTCAAATTTTCCCGATATCATTTTAGGCACCTATCGCACACATAGGGCTAAAAATTTCCAAAACCGTATAACATTTTTTTAAGAACACGTTCGATATTCATTTCACAAACTTGGTTTTTTTGAAAACAAATTTTTGATAGCATAATAGGCATATTTAAAATATTATTATATGGCCGCCGGCGCCAAAGGGTTAAAGAAAATCAACATTTGGTGATACCTGGACCTATTCTGCATTTACACAAATGTATTCAGAAAATTTTAGCTTAATCAGCTTAATATATATATATATATATATATACATATAAAGCTAAAGCTTAATATATATATATATACATATATACATATATATATATATATATATATATATATATATATATATATATATATATATATATATATACACCTGTGTGCAAAATAATAGCAGTGCACACTCAAAGCGTTATATTTTTGGAATTAAAACATAAATTTCGATTGCATACTAGAGCTATCTGTTTATGATCGATGGCAATAATTTCCCAGATGTTTTACATGACCCATTTTGTTGCAACGTCAGCAAATATAGGGGGAATAACCAAATTTTCGGGGACAAGGTGTCATTTGAATGTGCAAAATAATAGCAGCGGAGGTAAACCAAAGTCGTTTTCCGGGAAAAAGTTTGTTTCAATTTTGCAGATAGGATACGGTAAGGGCAAAGAAGGTTGACAGTTTTCAAATGTTTCGTTATTTTTAGTATAAAATAGACCATTGAGGAATAATGGGCCGCTCCAAACATTGCAGTGCCGAACAAAGAAATTTAATCAAAAAAATGCTTTTGGATGGCAAAACCTACAAATTTATTGAGGAAACACTTTGCTGCTCTAGTAAAATGGTCTCGAATGCAAAAAAGTGGGTGGAAAAGCCTGAAACTCGTGCAAGAAAAAAGAAACTCAGCACGAGAGATGCCAAAAATGTTGTTCGGCTTGTACGAAAACACCCTTTTTTGACATCAACGAGTATAAAATAAGAACTCAAGTTGGATGTCAACACTTGTACAATCAGAAGAACCCTTATCAACGCCAAATTAAAAGGTAGAAGTCAGAGGAAAACACCCTTTCTAAAAGACAGACACGTTCGAGACAGGTTAAAATTTGCACGAGACCATAAGGATTGGCCTGCTTCCAAATGTAGGAATATCCTTTGGACTGATGAATCAAAAGTTGTATTATTTAAAAGGAGAAAAGGAAAGGAAGGAAAAGGAGACAATACATAAGAAGACCGCCAAATGCTTCTCATGATTCACGGTATACCACGAAGACAGTTAAGCATGGAGGGGCAGAGATCAATGTTTGGGGCTCGTTTTCATTTTACGATGCTGGCCCTATATTTGGGATCAAACCCACGATGGATGCCAAAATTTACGTAGACATAATGGAAAACGTCATGTTACCCTTTGCGGAAGAAAATATGCCCCTGAAATGGGTCCTTATGCAAAATAACGATCCTAAACACACCAGCCGCTTAGCCAAGACTTGGTTGTCGACCAATAGAATAGAAGTTATAGACTGGCCCGCTCAATCTCCCGACCTCAACCTCATAGAGAACTTATGAACTGATGTAAAGCAGGCGGTTTTTCAAGCAAAGCCGAAAACAGTGAAAGATCTTTGGCGGGTAGTGGAGTCTGCATGAAATTCTATTACCACGGAACGATGTCAAAGTTTAATAGAGTCAATGCCACGTCGATGTGCTAAAGTAATAATCAACAAGGGCTATACAATAAACTATTAATTTAGAAGTTTAATATTTCTATTTTTCCTCTATGAAATATATGTTTTTTCATCATTATTAGTTATAAGTTGAAAAACTGCTATTTTTTTGCACAGCCCATTTCAAACATGTTTATCAAAATTATGAAATTTGAGGCAAAGTGCACCTTAAAACACTTTTTTGTCTTTGCTATATTTGTATTGCCACATTTATGAATACATTTTATATTGTTCCCTACAACGAAACTGGTTGTTTTTGAAAATTTAATCAAATTTACCGGCACTGCTATTATTTTGCACACAGGTATATATATATATATATATATATATATATATATATATATATATATATATATATATATATGTATTTATATGGAAATATGAACTTTGGACAAACTGATTTTAATACTAATGTTCTTCGAAGTGCAGTAGTAAATAAAGTTATATTTACCTTAGTTCACGTTGGGAAATATTGCTTTTAATCGATTTAGGAAGTTTTTCGTAGATATTCGAATAACATCACTTGAATTCCAATAAGTACATCAGCACCCTTTATTTGAACTTAAACTGCAACTAGACAATAACTCGAATTTAATACACATTTATGTAAAAACTGCGTTTGTTTTCAGATATGCACAAAACTACACCGGTAACATTCGTTATAAAATTACACTGAGCAATACGGTCCACTCCAGTTCCACTTGCTGCAATCGTCGAAATGCAATTGCACTCAAAATTACTTATTTCTCTTACAGAATTACCCGAATCGAACATGAACACTTTAAATAGCTAGGAATCTAGCTCGAAGTCATCGAAGCTTGGAAATTCATAAATCAAGTCAGCGCAACATTTAATCAACATCGTGTTCAGATTGCGGATGTAGTTCAACACATTAATTTCACCTAGCCCCAAATATCTAGTTTCTTCCGAAGCGATCGCCTCCAATCGCATCTACGTATAAAGCGATCAGGAAAGTGTTCGGATGCCAACTTTAATGCAACTCCGTATCTTTTGGCAATATCCTAATTTTATGCGTTTTTAATATCCATAGCTGTGACACCCGTCGAATTTTCCGAAAGTCTCTTATGCATCGAAGCATTTTCGCGAACGCTACATCGAGGAGGTCGTTTCTAATCGCGTAAATTTCCTGCGAGCGTTTAATGTGCGATTTAATATTAACATGGTGGCGGATAAACGAAAAATTCTTCAATCTAATAGGAAGAGATTTTATTAACACTGAGCAAAGATGAATTGATTTATGGTGAGTGCAAGAAGAGGCGACAGATTTAATGGGCAATCGAGTCCTAGTTAATCGATATCGAAATATGCAATTTTGTTTGCTTTGTTGTCGATTTACGCCTATGGCGAGCACTAAAAAATATTCTAAACGAATAGATATCCGTCAAGACCGAAATAGAGTCAAATTTAATGTGTTTGTAAGGCTTTTGCTTGTTTGTTTGGAAATCGAAATCAAATCAGAGGCTTAGTTTTATGGTTTGAATTTCAAAGATGATTAAAGCTGCACGTTCAGAATGTACGCAACTGCTTGGAATGTACGCAACAAAAATCTGTTTTTGGTTTTTTAATTTGTACACAAAGCCTACAAGTTAATACCGCACGTTTTATTGCGCCCATATAACACTCGAAAGAAAGAATGGAATCACCTTATTTCGCAAAGTCCTTAAACCAGTGTCGTATGAGGAATGTCAACAGTATTTGCATTTTGCTTTACGACGTACTCGACACACAAGTACGTTTGCGTCGACCTGTGGTATGGTATTTATTGACTTTGCAACAATCTCCGAATCCTTGTTGGATAAGTGTTGTGCTGCGGAGGATAATATGCTTGAGCAGCGGATGTGGAGTGCATTGCCAGCACAATAGGGCCCCAGCTAGTGCATTAAAGAGAAGCGAAGAAAGCATGTACTACTTTGTGTGATGGATAATAAAGAGTTTCAAGTATGTAGTAGAAGATAAGTAGAACATTGGAGCTCATAATATTTCCAGAACCGGAGACTAAGTACGTACATGCCAAGCATTAAATAGTTGAAACCTTAAGTTCACTCTGCCTTACACAGTATACATTACGCAATTTTCAAGATATTCCGCACAAGCAAGTGCGTTAAGGCAACATCTTTGTTTACAGATTCCCATCAGAGCACACATTGAAGAAGGAAATTTCAATAAGTGCTATCTTCCTTCTGCTGGCGTGATTGATTAGCACCCGAAATAGTGTGGGCAACAACATTTAGCACAAGAACGCTATGTAAACGCATGTGGGTAGATATATGTATGGAAGACTTTTTCGGCCTTAGCTCCAAGAAGCAGGTGTGACTCCCTGTAGATTTTCCTACGGCTGATAAAAGCCTAAGCATACGGAAGCGAGTCAAATGAACGATTACTTCTGGCCGAGATAGAGAAAAAGATAGGTTGCCAACAAGGAGCTGGAACGAAACGGAAATAATGCAAAAATCCAATTAAAAGGCAAAACAAAAGCATATATTATAGCGAATATATTCTGCAAGTGGGGTAAACAAATAATTTTGGATAAAAACCCTGGCAACAGGAATATGGATGCGAGTTCATGGATCGATGGAGCACGGTCAACATTTGGATCACATGATAATGTCATAATGGCAAAAGTCGCCCGGCTCAATTTCACCCACATAACATAGAATAACTTCTGTGACAGTGATGAATTTCCGGGTCGATGTATTGGTCTGGGAAAGTGCGAATATGAGCGCATTATTAGTAAATTATGCCAGGGTAATTTTGTGAACATTCGTAATATTTAAAGTCAAGAGTTTTAACGATCTACCATACGAGCAACCATCAACTTTTATTAACATTTTTGACAGAGAGAAAGAATAAGTATGCATATAGTAATTTTTTATATTTTATGATATAATAAAAAGGGCTAACCCCCATCCTACAAAATAACACAGTGAGGCCGGTTGACGAGGTCTGGATGGAGATGAAGACAGCAATCAAAGCCGCTGCAGAACAAGTGGTTGGGTATGAAGCTCAACGCAAAAGAAACAACTGGTTTGACAACGAATGCCAGAATGCACTGAATAAGAAAAATCAGGCATATAAACAGTTCCTTGAAAGGAACACTAGGACTAAGAGAGAAAAATATGAAAACCTCCGACGAGTAGCAAATAAGATCATTAGATGTAAGAAACGAAAATATTATGACGAGCAATTAAAGAGCATTGACGAAAATCTGGCGAGCAATAAAACTAGGCAAGCTAAGGTTAGGTTAGGTTGATGTGGCTGCCGATCTACAGACGCCTGACGACCAGCACACATAGGCACAGGAGAGGCCCGTTGTGATGCCACAATATTTAGTGACTCTCTTCTACTCACTAAAGTCAGGAAACCATTTGCTGCCTTTGACAAACCGGACTATCCCCTTTAGATTTACCAGGGATAGTTCCATCAGGTTTGAGAGAAAGGGTGCACCAAGTGCCGCCAGTCTTCTCCTTGCCAAAGCCGGACACTGGCACATGAGGTGAAGGACGGATTCCTCCTCATCCTCAGAGCCACAGCTCCGACAGAAGTCATTAAACTCTACGCCTAAACGTTGTGCATGCCATCCTATAAGGCAGTGGTCCGTTAGAACGCCCACAGTGCAACGAAGGGCGCTTCGAGTTAAGCCTAAAAGCTGCTTGGTGCGATGCGCATCCATGGATACCCAGGACTGCCTTGTTATCACACAGGAAGATTCATCTGCCCAGGACTTCGTAGCGTCCTCAAGATATTTTTGCCTTATGGCCAGTTTGACCGATGTCATCGGTATACCTATTGAAAAGGAGCAAGAGACTTCAGGTAGCAAAGTCCCAAGCCTTGCTAACTCATCGGCCTCACAGTTGCCCTGAAAACCCCTATGTCCAGGTACCCAAATCAGTTGAACAACCGAATGTCTCGACATCTCCCTAAGAGATGCGCGGCATTCAGCAACAATCTTGGACACTGTACAAGGACCAGCAAGGGACATAATAGCTGCTTGGTTATCTGTGAAAATACCAATATTAACCCCGAATATTCGATTACACAGAAGCCAGTCGACTCCCTGATAAATAGCCGCAACCTCCGTCTGAAAGACACTACAGTGGTCTGGTAGACGGAGGGACAGCTTGAGATTCAGCTCATCTGAGTATTCACCACTCCCGACTCTATTGTTTAGCTTTGAGCCGTCAGTGTACACATCGATGAGCCCATTATCAAGGGTGATACCATCACACCATTCCTCCCTGCCAGGAATGCGAGTTGTAAACTCCAAATCCAGTATGCATTGCGGAGCGATGTAGTCAACAACCGCTGGTGCGGGTACTCCCTCGGCCAAGATCCTCGCATGACCGAAATCTGTCCTATTCCATGCTGAGATACAAGCTTAAAAGGTAGTGAAATGTTTAAAGGTAGGTATCCATATGTTGCATTTTTGCGTATCGTATCGCCGTTGCGTATCAGTGGATACGACAAGCGTATCTTCGTTCCGTATCAAAATATGATACAAGGAAACGCAACGAACTCGATCGGTCACTTGGCGGTTTCTTGCCGTCGCATCAAAGGAATGATACGATACGAAGTGGAGCCATATTTGGACAAGTTGCGTTGCACAGCATCGATTAGTGAATAAAAATATTGCAGCTGCGTATCGAGCTTTTTGCAACGGATCGTATTGATGATACATGACATATTGAGTAGTGTGGACACCGTATCCGTTTAGTGAATGATACGCAACAGGGATACGATACTGAAGAAATGCAACATATGGATACCTACCTTAAGACGCGGATACCAGGCCAAGACGACACTCTGTAAAGAAGAAATCGGCAATATCATCGCCGAAGATAGCCAGATTAAGGAGAGGTGGGCCTGCTGTTTCAAAGAACTCCTTAATTCTGCACATGGCTCAATAATATCAGAGCCGATAGACGTCTCTGACGAAGTCCCGATCGCACCCCTACCGCTGGAAGAAGTCAATGCTGCCATAAAAAGCCAGAAAAACAATAAAGCGCCGGGCATTGACGAGATTCCGGTTGAGCTAATCAAATACGGTGGAAGCTGCCCTATAAAAGCCATCCACAAATTGATCCAGTACATCTGGGGTCAAGAAAAAATACTACAGGAGTGGTGCAAATCCATCATATGCCCTATCCACAAAAAAGGGGACAAACTTCGGTGCGAAAACAACAGAGGCATATCGCTACATTGTACACCCTATAAGATACTGAAGAAAATATTAAAACATAAAATAAATGTATACGCTGAAAATGTCTTAGGGGAGTACCAAGGAGGCTTTAGGTCTGGTCGATCAACTGCGGATCAGCTCTTCACAGTCAAACAAGTGCTCGAAAAATGCTGGAATTTAACAACGACGTCCACCAGATTTTCGTGGACTTTAAACAAGCATATGACAGTATTGACCGAAACATACTGTACAAAATAATGCTATACTTCGGCATTCCGGCAAAACTAGTCCGGCTGACCAAAATGACGATGACGTCGACAGCATCACAAGTCAGAATCAACAACAGTCTGACTGACGCTTTTGACACAAATGTCGGACTAAAGCAAGGCGATGGGTTGGCCCCTCTGCTGTTCAACTTAGCACTAGAGCACGTGATAAGGAAGATTCCTGTCGACACAGGGGGTACGCTTCTGTATAAGTCGAACCAATTAGTGGCCTACACGGATGACATTGTCACGTTCCTTCACATCCACCAAAGAACTCCTGTTGAAACTTGACCAGGAAGCCAAAGAAGTAGGAATGAAGATCAATCAGACGAAAACAAACATCATGACGCAAACAAGAAAGAAGACCTCCATTAGACGAAATATAATTCTGGACGAATACAATTTAGAGAATGTGGACGAATTTATATACTTAGGCTCGAAATTGACAACAAAAGGCAGTGAAACTGATGAAATTAAACGGAGAATACAGCTCGCTAGTAAAACTTTCTACTCCGTTTTGGCCCTACTAAAGACCAGCTGCATACACAGGAAGACGAAGCTCCAAGTCTACAAATCAATAATCAGACCTGTGTTGCGCTACGGATGTGAAACTTTGACCCTTACCCAAGCATCCGCAAATATGTTGAACGCCTTCGAAAGACGGGTCCTCAGGCGTATAATTGGAGCTAAACAAGAGTGCGGCCAACGGCGGATAAGGTACAACCACGAGTTGTACGAGGTTTTTGACGAGCCAGAGGTTGCTACAATAATTAAACTGCGGAAGGTGCAATGGGCTGGTCACGTACAACGAATGGACGAGCATTGAGTACCTAAGAAGGTATTCGACGGAAGGGTCGAGGGTCGAAGACCAATGGGAAAACCCAGAAAACGCTGGTCTGACTCTGTCGACGAAGACTGCGCAAAGCTGCTTGGTTTTCGAAATTGGAGGACGCGGTCATTGGACCGAGACAACTGGAGGCTTCACCTGCGAGAAGCCAAGGCCCGAGAGGGGCTGTAGTGCTACGACGATAATAAAAAGGATATATTGCATGTGTCCTCAAAGGCAAAAAGAAGACCAGTTTTGAAAACCTGGGAACCATGCGAATCGAATATTTGCAGTACCGCCAGCAGCATGTTTGCAACAGTCTTAACCTTGGACAGTTTCTTGTCTACATTTCCATTACAGTTACAAAGCCCGTGTAGAAGTATTCTGGATTATGAAATAAGTTCTAAAATGGTATTTCTACACCATTCAGCCATAATTTTACTATTTTGCGTTTTTGAAATATTTCTTGGACATTTCTTTGAAAATATTTCGAGCACAAATGAAATATAATTTAGATAAATTTATGTTTATGCATCGCATGTTGAATCGGAGGCTGTGTAGTGATGGAAAACGGTGGACAAACATTTGATTAGTACAAGTACACATTTTCCAGAGCCGCTTACGTTTGTGCGGGATTGTGACGTTACTTCTTAGTTTGCCTTGGTTTTACATTGCATGTAAATTAGGTTGCTGCTCTTCGGGATAAATGATCTAACCGGTAGGCAAACAGATCATCCAAGCTGCTCTTTTCTCTCGGGCACAAACTTGACGCGGTGGAGAGACTTGTACACCGCAACATATCACACTAAGGGTGCCTGAAAAACAACATTAGGTATACTCCGAAGGATTGTATCTGCAGGTGACAGCTAGACCGAGCCTGGAAATCAACCTGTGCTGGGCTCGCTCAGTACAGCAGGGGCTCGGATTTTGTAGGCCCCGCAAATCGAGGACCCCGGTTGCAGTGAAATATCAAAGGTTTGCGTCGTAGAAGATTCCATGGCCTTCGAGTTTTCGAACTAGCTGATAGCAGCTCCTGTCGTTACAGGCTCCGAAGAGGCAAGTACAGCGCCCTGTGTCAGATTACAATCGAAGTCGGACTATGATCATGCCTGGTGAAAATATGTTTTCATCCAAATTCTCACAAAAGAGGAGGAACGTAGTACTGAAAAAGGTAACTCCGGCTAGTGGTACCGTGATGCCTGCATAAGCATAGAAGGAAAGTGTGAACACTGTAAACCTGTAGAGGCCCTCAATCGCAGACAACGACGGAAGCTATGAAAAGTGGAAAGCTGTCGGTGAAAGTGGACAGGAAGATAAACGTTGCAAGAACTGCATGAGTTCTTCCGGAAAGTGAATGCAAAGCAATTAAACCTTAGAATCTACCAATGCTGTTAATGCTGATGTTATTAGTTCAGGCGAGGTGACGCTTTGCATATCTTTTTCCATTGCTCCCACTTCAGAAGGGAGCGACAAATGCTTTTCTCTGCAATAGGCCCTGTGACGCCGGAGTCAATCGTGGAGATGATGCGACAGTCAGATGACACCTGGTCAGCTGTGTCAGCATATGTGGAGCTGATATTGCGTTTGAAAAAAGAAGAAGGATGTCTCACAGACTCCTGAAAGCCTGACAGAACAGAAGTAAGCCAATGCGACACCTGATAGGTGGAATTAGCACGGCCGAGTTGAAGTAATGAGAAAGCGGTTCCGGCTCGGACCTCCGTGGTGGGCGGATGATGGTTTTTAGTGAGTACGAATCTCACATAAGCTTGTATCGTTCGCAGGATACTTCTTGAAAGTTTTTGACATCCGCTCCCCAAAAAAAAAGTTCAGGCGAGGGTAGAAATGTGTCGGACAGCTCGGTGGCAGTAAAGCCACATCTACTGGACTTCGCCATCAAGGCAGAAGAGGACTTTGCATAAAGAGAGGGCTCGGTGTTAATTGGGATTCAGAAATGTCGCTGAAAAGCAGGGAAGACCTTGCAACACTGACCAATGTTGGAAATTCGACCCTTTTAGCTATGTTTCAATACTTATATAATCAAAAATGGACCATGTGATATGTGGATAATGATATTATGGCGCTGCATGCTATACTTTATAGCTCAAAGTACTACGTGCATTTTGTGTGCGACCATAACTGCTGCGCTATGTAATTGTTTTCAGTTTTTCAGTATGAAAAGACTCGTTTTTTTCGAGCGAAATATTAGTAAAAGCGGAGGTAATCTTCTACACTATTTTTGTGTATACTATACTTGTGCAACCGTACGAATTCAGCTGGTTTTAAGGGAGAAACGTTTTAGGATGAAAGATCAACAAGACCGAAGACTTATTTATTCATTTATTCAAATCCCTTCTAACAAAACAATTTAGTTATTAAAATAAGATAATATAAAAAACAAAAATAAACCATATGTAATAAAAGTAAGAAAATGGGAATAAAAAGAAAAAGAAAAAAAACACAATATGCACAATGAAGAAGCTACGTTAACATATCGAAAACACATTTTTTAAACTTACGCTGAACGAATTCAGCTGTAATAAACAAATACACGAAACAAGGAGACCACAATGGGAGCAATATTCGACAATGCTACGAACCAGAGAAATAAAAAGACGCAAACATGTGCCGAAATCAGTTGCAAAGTACGAGCAGCGCAAAAGGAAACCAGCTACCTTCGATGATTAAGAGACGATAAAAGAAACATGCAGATCAAATTTTTACTTCGGATCAAAGATGCCAAGGTTCTTATGTCGACCTACATGCTTCAAAAGACTATCAGACTAAAATTAGTCAAAGGAAATCGGATTAGGCTTGTTGTAAAAAGACATCACGAAACACTTGGCAACATTAAAAGCAAGGACTCAAACAAGGAATCAGACTTAAAGTTACACGGAAGGTCATTGACAAACAACGTGAAAAGAGGGGACCAAGAATGGAACCTTGGAGCTGCAAGTTATTTGAAGAAAGCCACGTTTCAATATGGGTGAACTACCCTCATTTCGCTTCTCCAACTGCTCTTTTCGCCATTCCTCGCAAAGACCGATAACGCTGAAAAGCTTTAGCAGATGAACTATGAGTAAATTCATTTCGGGCCTTATCTTTTTCGCACAAAGATTAGAGAAAAAAAGATTTAAAATAGATTTTAGAAAATTCAAAGCTGTACAGAAAACCGAAGAGGACAAGCACCACGACGAGTACTATACAATATACAAGGAAATGAAGGAGACAGTAAAAAGAAGAGTTAGCTTCATTAATTTCAGGCCCACGAAAGAAAGGGAACCAGTTGATAGCGAGGTATTCGGCAGTAATTTGTTCATAACAGCTTTAAAAAAAAAGTTAAAATATGGCACATCGCTGTTCTTTGTGCGTAGCCTATTCAATAAACAAAAACCAGAGGAAAGAGGAAGATAATGAGGGTCAGGATAAACGTACAGAAAGGATGAGGAGGAAAGATATAGATTAGAAGAACGAAAGTTAGAAAAAACAAGATCAAACAAACGGTTATTTTTACTGGAAATGCAATGAATTTGGAAAAAAGAACAAAAAAAAGAACGGATGAGATGGAAATGTGAAAACAAAATGGTTAAGGACGAAAGGTTCCCCTTAACAGAAAGCAACTTGAAATGACCACATACAACAATAGGAGAACGGGGATAGTAGGACATTATAAAGTCTGACAGTTCACTAAAAAAGCATTCCTAAGTGGAAAGAAACGCACTACAGGGCACATATACAGATACAAGTAATAAACAGACGTTATGTGACAGGGAAATATGAACAGCAACGCACTCAAAATGGTGAGTAACCACGAAGCTTGTACAGAGTGTACTATGGCAACTAAGACTCCACCACAGTCTGCTCTGTTCGGTAAATTACGATTGCGATAACATATAAAATATTATGCAGGAGAAACAACTCATCGCTAAAAAATATCAGCAGAAACACAAGTTTCTGTCCAACAGATAAAATCGGCGGATGCTACTATAGAGAAAAGGCTGATCTGCACCAATTTGGTTTTCAGTTCATGAACATTCTGGCAATAGAGGCAAAAACGATGAGTTCTGGGCAGACACGAACTGTTTAATTGGGCGAGACCCGGGCCTGAGTTTTGCGAAAATTTTCTCGATGTTGGGTTTCAAATTCTTTAGCCAAAAGGCCAATAGGTCAGAGATCACGGCACCCGATCATGCTTAGTTCAGTTTGAAGAATCAGGAAAAAGAGCCCACAACACGGCTGCTGCTCGAATCCTTTGCGAGTACCTTTCAAGAAACGCTTATAGGTCTTTCAAGCTTCCGAGACACATACATCTTCAAGTCTTCCTTGGACCCCAGTAGGACCAGGAATGCTTACAGCAGTAATGCAGTAATTATTCCCAGTAATCATCGTCGGATCATTTTCGCCTGACCGCACCGATGAATTTAACATTAAAAGGTCATTATAAGCAACGATACTCGCTCCGTTTTGCAATACCGAGAGTTGATCACGCCATCAATGAAGTGGCAGTGAGGACGTAACTGATGCCGGTAATGGATGTCGGCATCAATGCAGTGGCAGTTATTGCGCATTGAATGCCATGGAACGGATGCCAGAAGTTGTTACCAATAACGCATTGTTATACATATGACTCGTGAGGAGAAATAAATTTGCTAGATAGATCAAAATGCAAAAAACGCAAAATCATCTGTTGGCAATGCCTCAGTATCGTTATTTGCACTGGACGTTTGCAAAGTACGTAACAATCGATCCTGTTCACGTTTCACTAAACGTTTTAAATGACGGCGGGTAATACCATAAGAACATATCGCGTTTTTATGTTAATATAATTAAATTCCTATTTTAATTTTATGATTCTTGAACTGACCACTGTAAATAAAAATCCAGAGCACAATTTCACAACTTTTCAAAAACTTTAAATATTGTAGCACTTTACTCGCAGATAAATTACTTTTAAAAAGCTCATAACGCATAACATAGGAAAAACACCAAACAAAGGAAACGCATAAAACAAATAAACCGAAACACTTTCGAGCTCGCATCATTTCAGCATGAATATCTACATTACTCTGCCCTTCACTGTGCATTACTTTGTGTAGTACAGTAGTTAGTAGATAAACCCACATGGATTTCTGTACCACAATGATTCTTTTTTGCATTGCTTACACATTGCAATGTAATCCATTATTTTGGAATTCATAGGTATTAACGAAAGATTGCATGGTAAAAGTCATCGATGCTTGTGGTCCTACTGGGACGTATCAGCAGCAACACTAGAAAGGAAAACTTGAAGAGAGGGACCTACACTCTAATGAGTCCATTAATATCATCATTAACACAAACCCACATGAAATTGGATTTGCATTTTGAACAAACCCAATATTCACCAGATGACGACAATTGAACCGCTTCTGCAATATGTGCGTGCATTGTAATGCATTTCGCTTAAATTGTCTGCTCCCACAAGCCAGAGCAAACTACCATAGGCGTTCTATTTACTCTTTCTCTGCATTTGGAAGCTAAACAAAGAGCCATTATGGAGCGCAATGTAGTTCCCTTTAATTGACTTAGAGAGACTAGCAATTCTGGTGGGTTTCAATGCTAACTCTCTAGACACCAGCTGAGATCTCACACTCTGATGGACACTGTTTGGTGTTCTCTTCGGTTGCAGGATGTATGCTGCTAGGATGATGCTTGACTGATCAGTAAGATAGTTCGGGGAAATTTAACATGGTGCTTCGGAAAAATTAGGGGAAAACTGAATTTTGGTGTGAATTTTGATATTGGCGTGTTAAACTAAATGTCAAAAGTCTCCATCGACCTGAGTACTGCGTATATAAGTATACGGGTCAAAGGTCAACAAAAGTGACCTTTCCTAAATATCTCAGTAATGAAAAACAATCTATGACAAATTTGTAGCTTAGAACATTTTCAACAAAAAGATTATTTAACTTTTTCTTGTAACCATAACCGTTTTTGAGATATATTGATCTAAACATTTGTAACTCACAGTATCCACTTTCTCAACGGCATGTTGATATTATCCGGTTTTGATTACGACTTGGAGTCTTTGTGAGTTTGTTTTTCTATGTTTAAAAGGCCCATAAAAAAACCTTTATACGAACATATCTACCACACTCCAGGCTAGGTGGAAAAGTAGAGCCAGGAACTACAGAAACTCAGAAAAATATCAGAAAACTGTAGGAAAAATGTGATTGACTCGCCTACAGAATCTCACAAAAGCCTTATCAAATTTTGGTGAGGACCTCCAAAAGAAATTCATTCAGATCGTCCTGTGGTGATCAGGAAGGCGTAGGTGATAGAATAATGACAAACAAATGTTATAATAATCGACATCTTTTTTAAAGCGGAAGTAATGGATAGTCCAAAATGCTCCTTGTACAATTTAGTAGATGATCTAGATTATCAAAGGTTTTACTGTCAGACATTTCAAAACCATAGATTGGAATTTGAAATCTTTCAGCACTATAACTCTGTGGATTCGTTATTCATTTTTTTTTATTTGAGCTCTGTCGCAAAGTTCAATAGCCGACCACGGAACTTCAGGAACCTCTTCAATAAGAGTAGAGAGAGCTGTCGCAGGTATTCTGGCTGGATATAACCACCAAAGAGATGTTTGTACATCCTTTTCGAATGCCCAGAGTTTTGCGCGCTTCAGATACCAATGCTTCGGCTGGGATGTATCGCATGTAGAAGATTGCCTCTTATCCCCTATCAGCGATCCTTGGACTGGATTAACTACGGATTACGAACATCTAAAATGATGTTTTTTCTGGAGGAGATATTTTGAAGCGTAGAAACGGACTACTACTGTAGTTGTATTAAGCCTTTAATAACCGCATATAATCAGTTTTATATATTCAATAGTCAAACTGATTGTATATTTACTACTTTCTTACTTGAAGGAAATGCTCTCAGAGAACAACAACCTTGTTTGCCTCAACCTTGAGCAGTAAGTACATGGTATTCAAACAGAGCTGATCCATATTAAGTCGAATGGCTGGTTATGTTCGACAATAGACACATTAGATAATACTTTCGATTACCAGAGCTCTGTCCATTTGGCTACTCAAGCTTCTATTGTTTATTGTAGCTTAGCTCGTTAACGCGTCAGTCCGAAGCAGCGATCTAGTGCCCGCGGGTTCGAATCCCGCCGTGTCCATGGCTGCATTTGTTCGTCTTGTGTTGTCTTAAGAGTCGGCGACTGGGCATAATACCAGCGCTCCATTAATTAAATGCCACATTAAAGCTTTAGTAGCGACTAGGCATAACACTAGCGCTTTAGAAAATAAGAAATAAATGTGGAACTTAAAAGAATAATGGAATAATTGATATCGGTTTCTCCCATATGTGTTTCCCTACCGCCATCGCTAAGCATTCGCTTCAAACGGCAATCCCCTGAGCTTTGACATTATCATAGAAAAAAAAAATTCAAATCAAAAAGATTAAATTCATATTTTTCTTTGTGCTAAAACATGTAAATGATGATATTGAGAAAAAATTCAGATAATTGTGAAAAATCAAAAGTAAGTAAATAAGATATTTTCAAAGTACATATGTTGCAAGAATTATTACCAAATTTAGTACTGCTGGCCAGTTGTTATGGTACATACCTGAAAACAGAAAAACATGTAATGAAAATTCTGTGTGATGCATACTAAGGCTTAAAAATAGGGCTAATAATAATTGATAAATAATAAGGCTAGAAAAAAACTTGCACAAATAAAAGATATCTATCAAAATCTTCAAAATTAAATGAACTAGCTCATCGAGTATGCTCTGGGGCTGGTTGAGGAATGGGCAAATACCGTGGGCCTCGGCATCTACACTAATAAAACTGATCTTGTACTTTTTACAAGAAAGTAAGAAATTCCTGATTTGCCTCCAATCAGGTTGAGCGGCGCCAGGTTAGGCCTCAAGTCGCAAAGTACTTGGGTCTTATTCTGGACAGCAAGCTTACCTGGAAAGCGAATTTGAAGGAGAGAGTAAAGCGGGCTAGCAATGCAATTTAAGCCAGCAGGAGAGTGCTGGATAAAACGTGGGGTCTAAGCCCTGCCTTAACGCACTGGATCTATATGGCGATAGCCAGGCCTATCCTTGCTTACGTCTGGTTCAGCGGCTGGCGGCTCTCTGCACCACAGGTGCCTTAGCCTCGACTCCTTCGTCTGCTCTGAATGTCCTGCTTCATCTCCCTCCGCCTGACTTCTTCGTCAGGGGTGCTGCCGCAAAAGCTGCTGTCAGACTTAGGAAATCGGGACACTACGAGCCACGATCCTTCGGCCACAGCAGAATTTAGCGGGGGTACGCAGGTAGCACCGTCTACTTGGTCCCCACTCTGTGCTTCAAGCGGGGATATCAGGCGATTGTGGGGGATGGGCAGGAATGGAATCGGCAAATGGGCGCAGCAACTCTTAGCATCTACACTGACGGCTCTAAAACGTCTGCCGGAGTGGGTGCTGCAACATTTGCCGCAGAAGCAACTATGGAAGTAGCTTTCAGGCTTCCTTATTACTGTAGTATTTTTCAGGCGGAGATTTTTGCGATACGTAAAGCCGCAGACCTAGCATACGCCAGAGATACCACAAGTGAGGAAATCAACATCTTTACAGACAGTCAAGCGGCGGCTAAAGCTCTGATGTCTTACACATACAAATCGAAGTGTGTACTTGACTGCATTCAGGCCCTGAATAGACTGAGCAACAACAGAAGAGTCAGAATTTTCTGAGTTCCTGGCCACAAGGGCATTGAAGGAAACGAGAGGGCGGATGCGTTAGCCAAGCACAGGGCTAGCCTTCCTCTGTCAGCATCGGTTGATATTCCTACTCCAATCCAAACAATCAAATACTCAATTGACTCCAATATGATGCAAGTTGCGACGTGCAGATGGCGTGCAACTTAGACCTGTAAGCTAACCAAAATCATGTGGGGGTCGTACAATATCGTAGCTACTAAGTACCTACTCGAATTGACGTGAACTGACTGCAAACGGCTGGTCGGCATCATTACCGGCCACTGTCTTGTAGCAGCTCATGCCATGAAAATGGGACTCCTAACCAGCGACACCTGTAGGAAAAGTCAAGAGCCGGGAGTCTCGGAAACAATCCAACACCTTCTGTGCCACTTTCCGGCACTGGGGAGAACCAGGCAGCGCTGCTGCGGTGAACCCTGGCTGGTGGATCTCTCACATGTAGCAGAGCAGAGGCTGAAGGACATACTTCAGTTCGCAAAAAAGTCCGGGGCCTTCGTTGGCCGTTTGGACTGAACTTTCCTTCTCCGGGTCCATTTATCTGGTATCACTACGGACCAATGGGTCTATGTGTGGCCCTGTGCCAGCCAGTTGAACTTAACCTAACCTACCCCGATAACACTTTCCCAGCAAAGTCTCAAATTGATTTGTGCCCCATATGCATTCAAATGTGGTCATATCCGTTAGTCGAAAGTATTTTCAACTCGAAATTCCAAAAACTGATGTATATCACTGACACCTTCTGCTACTCAATACACACTTTCGACAATGGCCCGTAATATTTTCCGCTTAAATTTGTTAATTAAAAATATATATCAGGGTACTTGGGTCTATTTTCGACATACGAGTATTCCTTCACAGGACTTCACTGAAAAATGAAGGAAAATGTGTGCCAAAGTTTAGTGTTTGCCTCCTCTACTTTAGTGTTTGCCTCCTCTATTTTAGTGTTTGCCTCCTCTGTTATTAAAATGCGAATAGTGTCAATAGTGTGGATTTGAATTGCTAGTTTTCGCTATGCAATAGTTTGTGATGTACGCGCATATTTCATATTACAAAACACTCCAAGAGGTCAAATCAAATGCTGGCAAATTATTGATAAAAACACTCAAAATCTACAGGCTGCTTGATTAAAGTGCGTCTTATAAAGTTTTTATAGACTAATACTGTAGATAGACCAAAATCGAATCTCATTTGCAAATCTCCGATAAGCTTTAACTACTTACAATCTTTAAGGCATAAGGTCGAGACAACTGTGCATTTGCATTGAAAATCATTTCATTTTAAGCCTCCAGCAAATCATTTTTGACCATATTCTTGTTGCTGGGCATATATGACATAGTTTTTACAATTTTTTTTTATTTTTGATTGTTTCGCTTCATTATATGAATATTTGCGTCAAAAAAATAATTCAAATTTTTAATTGCGAGTGTTCTCAATTCCGGCAATTTTGAATATTTCTATTTTTATGTATACTAACTGATGACAATATGAAAATTGCACAGGGTATAATTTTATTCCCTTCGAGAGGTAGCATAAAATTAAGCTTTTCGTGAGTTTGTACTGGAAAGCTTATGGAGATTTGTTACCGAGTCTCCTTCCTGAAACAAGTCTCATGAAACTGCATGCAGAATTGAATCTGCTTTCGAATCTTATTTTGATCAAGAATCAGGCACACAAATCTCGTTTCGAACCTCCTGGTCTGTTACTAGTACAAAGAATTACTTCGTGAGATCAAGAACATTTCAGATGTTTTGTACGAACAAAAATAACTGAGGGTATCCGGTATTTGCTTGTAAATGCTCAAAAGCTGTCATTCAAGAAATATTGTTGCGGATGCACAGTTTGACTACAGGTAAATTGCTAAAACGTGTAGCTGCTTTTTGATTAAGGGTGTTTATGGTCTAACAACTATGCTCAGACAATATAATTCAATGAGTTGTAGTGTATCTTTTTCTAAGATGCAATCATAGTTTATTGTTACTATTAAACCCTGCGGTGTTTATGCTAAACACGGCAGTATGGTCAATATATTTCAAAGCGTAATTCGATGTTCTTCATATACTATGAGTGTGAAGCAGAGAACGCTTGAGTTTGCCGTTTGGGCGGGAAGCAGCGGTTGCAGATAGAAGGGACCGTGCTGCTCAGGTAGCCTCGTTTTTTCATACATAGCTGTGCATACATCCGGACATGCTACTGGAGAGGAAGGGAAGTATTTTTTCAGGTTGTGTAGTTTTCGGAAGCTCACTGTACAGGTCTAGTATGTAGGTCTAGTATGGAAGTGTTGGTATTTCAAACACAGCGTCGGTTAGTAATAGTTTGCTTTTGTTTTTCCACCCATGTAGTCAAAGCTATTGAAGAAAATGTCTTTGCTTCTAAAATATGATCACCTTACAGCCTATCGATCTCATAGAGTGCATAAAGGATCATTCCATAACAATAAATTCATTAAAAATGTCGAAAAAGCTAAAAATGAGCGCGAATATGTTAGTTCGAAAAAAACAGAGTTCAACCACTAAAATGCGTTTGTTGATCCTTTGAATTGCTATCGTTTATTTACAGCACTGCCTGACGTTTTAATTTGTCGAAGTTGCAAGGAAATTGTGAAATTCAAAGAAACTGGATTCAAAGGACTCGTAGGTCCTTTAATTGATATTAAATTTTAAATAAATCGGAGGGTTGTATTCACCATTCAACTTTTAAGTTTGAAAGACAATGATTGAAACTATTCTGCAGTTATAAGGATATTGGTACTGTCATAGCTGCGGTAATTTACAATACATTTTATTATCACACCAATCCTGCCAAAAAAACAGTATTCGAGTACTATTGAATAAAAGCTGTAGAAGAGGAAAAGAAAGAAAAGAAAAACAAGTAGTTGTCACGAGCGAGTATGTAGGTCATGCTCAAAAAAGGATGATGTGACCTTGCATTACAGTACATATGGCTGAGTGCTGCGCGCTTATCGCCCTCTATCGGAAAAACGGTTGAGTGCATGAAAAAATACTTTAAATATAATGTGTCGCAAATTTTATGCTCTACAATTTCGATCCGGTGTGTTAGCATCATTGGAGCAATAGAAACCAAGATAATCGCAAAAAACTGTTTTTTCTCACCTTTGACCTTGAATAACTTTCGACGCAGACACGAGATTTTATAAGACTTTTGAGGCAACTTTGAGGACCCCAAAATGAAGGTGTATACAAAAATGCAGCTTATTATCTCTCATTCCGAGGTTGATTGCTAAAATGACTGGGCTATATGTAACATAGCACATTATTTATGGCCCCATACGATATGTACATAGTACTCTGAGCTCTGCAATATGGCTCCCAGCGCCATAATGCCAGAATCTACATAGCGCGTGGTCCTATGCAACATGGCGCAGCATTTATGGTCCCACACGCTATGTACATAGTACCCTGAGCTATGCAGTATGGCTCCCAGCGCCATAATTACATGGCGCAGAAATTATGGCCCCACACGCTATATTACATAGTACCATGAGCCATGTAATATGGCTTCAGTTATCATATTTTATTTCTTTCATAATGTAAGATAGCTCCAATTATAACTCGCAGCCATACTGTGTGAGGAGACGTTTAACTGTCAGCAAGTGATTTAAGTGATTTACATTTGAGTATAGTTATGAAAAAGGTTACAATTTTGAGCCACAAGCCACTAAAGGCAAAGCTCAAACGTCCATCTATCATGTTAAGGAAATAGTTTTAGGCCATCTATTTCAAATTCCTCACCACTTCACTACAAAAAAACCTACCCCCGTCAGTTGAGTATAGATATCTCGCAAGAGCGCTGGATAATAAAAACAGCTAAGTAGCTTTGAATTTTAAAGTCAGGGAATAAAACGCAAAAATAAGGATCTAACACGAACAAACGGAGAGCTATTAGACATTTTGTTCAACGGGCAATTTGCATTTAGAAGCTTTCATAACATACCACCTGCTATAAAAGAGCTTATATCAAATGCTGTCCCCTGCTATTCTGGTTATCATACATCGACGGACATGCCAAATTTCACTATAGATTTTTAGCCATTTAAACTCAATATTTTGCAGTGTTAAATGACTACACTGAAAAACACATAGCGCCAGGCGCCATAGTTTATAGATTTCTGGCGCCATGTACATAGTCGATTTCGGGATTACGGTAAAATATAGCGCCACACGCCATAGCACATAGGAGCAGACGCTATGCTTATAGCCCTCCACGCCATGCACTATAGTCTTCCATGCCATGTACATGTACATGACGTGGAGGACTATAGTACATGGCGTGGAGGGCTATAAGCATAGCGTCTGCTCCTATGTACTTTTCGCCATGTACTATGGCGTGTGGCACTATATTTTATCACAATCCCGAAATTGACTATGTACATGGCGCCAGAAGTCTATAAACCATGCACCCCGACGTCCATAGCTAGGCAACTTATTTACAGATTTTCAAAAACTACAATTATAACTATTTATGATTAAATTATCTAACACCACCAATTTGCTTCGGGAAAGTATAATAATTCTGAATAACTTTTCTTTCCTTAAAAAAGAATAAAGAACTTGTGCCGAAACAATTTTTTAATTTTCAGTACTTTTAGTTCGAAGTTGGTTCAATTAACAAAAAAGCATATGGATAATGTAATAAAATCTTTTTTTGTTTGCAGATGGAATTTGCGACCTGCACATTGCATGTGAAAAGTGGCCTCTGAAGGAAGGCTCCTAAGAAAAAGAAAAAAACCCTGAGACCTAGTTTGAAATATGAATAACATGTTTTAAAGAGAAAGACGAAGTCCACAAAACATAAAAATAAGCTTCCTAATGTGATTCCCCCCTTACCATAAGCTGTTGACCGTTGACCGGGGTCTAAACCAATTAATTTGTCACGAATATAAAACAGCCACTTATCTGCACACTTTAATTTCGTTACGCAATAATCAATTGTCGTTATATGTTACTATTCCAAGCAAACACTGGACGGTTCACAAACAATTATGTTTTCAAGACCGACTACTGTGAACTAGCACAAAAGCGTTAACACATATAAAGCTCAGTTGAATGGAAACTTATTACCGGCATTAATCTGAATAAATCTCTTATACGTTAATTTTATGAATTTTCAATGCTCAATAGCCACGAAACGAGCATTTTAAATACGACATAATAACAGGTTGTTGGAGTAACGAAGCTGAACTTCAAAATCATGTCTGGCTGATAATGCAAACATTGCAATATGCATGTATGCATATATTTTACATTACTAGGTGTGCATTGTGTTTTCTGTTTATTTATCTGGAATGCAATAATGGCATGCATCGTAAATGCAGTGCTAATTGCACATTAAGTTATTAATATATTATCGTTGACCAAATGTAAGTTGTGTAACATAAATGTCATTTTTTGCAGGTTTTGATGCATTTTTACTAATGTTCGAAGAACATTAGTATTAAAATCGCTTCGCCGAAAATTCGTCATATATATATATATATATATATATATATATATATATATATATATATATATATATATATATATATATATATATATATATATATATATATATATATATATATATATATATCTATATATCTATATATATATATATATATATATATATATATATATATATATATATATATATATCTATATATCTATATATATATATATATATATATATATATATATATATATATATATATCTATATATATATATATTATATATATAGATATATATATATATATATTATATAGATATATATATATATATATTATATATATATATATATATATATATATATATATATTATATATATATATATATATATTATATATATATATATATATATATATATTATATATATATATATATATATATATATATATATATATATATTATATATATATATATATATATATATATATATATATATATATATATATATATATATATATATATATATATATATATATATATATATATATATATATATATATATATTATATATATATATATATATATATAAATATATATATATATATATATATATATATATATATATATATATATATCAGCAAAATGGTTAAGAGAGATAATCTCTGGAGTGGCCAATCCGATTGAGCTGAAATTTTTTTTATAAATATAATTAGATCGGAAAGCATTTTTTTGTTTTGTTTTTAGATATTATGCGGTTAAACACAATAATAGGTGGGCAAGTATACTAGTATCGTCAAAATAACAATAGATAATAAAATCACAACCTACTGCATTTCCCAATTCAAAGATTTAATGATAAAGACAAGTGCTGATTGTAATATGCATAGAAAGGTTAATTCGATTTGACAAATTGAGAAAAATACAGGTTGGTAGCTAATTCTATAATTCTATAAATATCAGCCTTTATGAATTTCAAAGCGTAATATATTCGCTAGTGGCATATGTTTTCACCCTTTTCTAAAAGCTGTCGCTAGGGTACTATTCTGTAGGAGTCGCAGAGTTGGCTACCATGATTGTGATGATGACAAACGTTGCTGCATCGCACCGCCACCATGGAGAGCAGTTACATCGATAAAACTCGACTACAAAGCCGTTAGACAATTTTATCGATTGTATTTTTTTGTGGTTGTGTGTTTGTTTTTGGGGGAGTTTTTTGTTTGTTTGTTTATCTTCAGTGTGTTGTCTTTTCGTGTCTTTTTTGTACGCTTTTTTCAGTTATACTTCAATTTTCGATCCCTGCTCACCATCTGGTGGTAGAAAGGGCAAAACCTTGAAGAATAACCAACACAGATAGAAAAGAATACGTTTAGTTTGCAAACGATGGGTAAACATCTGCAAAAGAGGGGGAAAAATGACTAGAATGTTCGACATATTATTGGCACTATAGTCAGCTCTAGAATCAAAACTAACACAAATATATTTTTCATTTCAGCTTCTCTGCACCAAAGAGGTTACTATTTCAAAACTTATGAGTTAAAATTGATTGAGATACTGCCAATTAGTTATGAATTTCAGATTTTCATTTTATTGCAAAATTAGCTCGGTTCTCTAATAGGTTCTCTAATTTATACGTTCAAAGTCGAAAGGATATGACTGGCATTCACTAAATAACTCCTCTAAACCTAACTACTAGTAGAGGTAAGGATATCATTTTCTAACTTCATTATTAAATAAGCACTACAGGAAAACTAAAAATATGACAAACGTTATTTAACCATGTTCTTTCTGAAAAGCCTACAATGAAAAGAGCATAGAATTGACAAAAACAAAATTTTGTAGCACGCTGCTGGTTTTTCTTGAGATTTTCAGTCCCATTGTGGAGCCGATTCCATTGCAGACAATAACTAAGCCGATTCCATTACAGTAAACCACTGAAACGATTCTAGCTTGGGCTGCTACAAAAGCAGACCAGATGGTGGATAATATTCGTAAGGATGTAACACTTAATTACAAGTTAGCGCCCAACGTGGGTCCCAAATAAACTAAGAAAATATTCTTTCAAAAAGGCTTTGCATCACTTTTTGATGCAAAGCCACATTAAGAGCCAAACTAAACGAGCGAAGCTATCGCTGCTTTTTCCGCTGAGGTTTTGAAAACATATGGGTTTCAAAATGAGCTCGTGTAATTTGCTTCATACAAACCCATGTGTTCTATTTTCAAGCTCCAAACATCGACGGAAAAACGCGGCAATAACTCCGCTCGTTAAGTTTGGTTCTAGAAAGGCAACGAATGATTTTAAAATGTCTTTAGCTTCGGTGCAATCTGCAATGATTTTTTTCGTTTGAGACTACAAGCTAGAGAAATGACCCTTTAAAAAAGACCCAAGGATAGGGTAAATCTATTTTCGTAGTCCACCGCTCAGGCTATAGAAAGAACGATCTTCACGTCACGTTAATAATAGCAACGAAAGTTGACCTTTGTGCTGATAAGGCTAATATTCCCGGCAGCACACAAAAACCGATTTTTGCTAAAACGCTCAAACGAAATATTGATATAGTAATGACGTACCACTGTTGCCGTCTGCCAGGGACCGATACCCGCTACACAGAATGAATCTTGCTCATTTCTCACGAATCCTTTTATGTCTACTATCGACTTACGATCAATCTATTGGCGATAAGGATAAAACGTTTTTCACCACGTCATTTGGAACGTTTCGCTCCAACCAAATACTTTTGGGGCTACGTAGCCCACTCTTTACCTTTGAATCAATTAATGATCGATTCAGGTCAGGGCTAAATGCAGTTTGCATCTTAGCATACTAGGACGAACTAATCGTTTGTCGGTCATCGTTTGATAAGCACTTTCAAGACTTGAAAAAAGTTTTTGCAGGTAGAGCAAACTGTGATAAATTGAGTTTATTAGTGACCAGAAGTGAAATATCTTGAGCGCATCATAATCAAAGATGGGTTGACACATGCTCTATGAAAGTAGAAAGCTATTCGTAGTTTGTTAGTTCCATAGAAACTTAACTACTTAATTTCATTCTTTCAAGCCTATTCCCGATAAAGAAAGTTAATTGCAAACTTTGCGGAAGTGGTTCAAATATTCACGTTTCTAACAGAGACAAAGGTTCCATAGGGTTGGATATTCCACCAACCGGTAGTATTCGATCCACTAAAAACCTTACTTACTACAGCTTCCGTGTTCAAACAAGCTACCCCATATCCTGAAAACTGACGCACGTAGCTACTATATCGGAGCCCAAGGGGAAATAGCCTAAGAAAACCTGATAGATGTCAGTAGATTACTGATATTCCTGAAACAGCTATTGACAGTAGGCTATTGATATTCCTAAAAGAGGATACCTTGATATCGGGCCCAACTTTCGGAAAAAAGCAGCCACATATTACTGGAGGGGGATGATATAATAAGATACATCAAGCAATGTGACGAGAATCTACGATACGAATGCTAGAATAGAAAACCTGCAGGTCTGCTTCAATGGATTGAAATTATCGCAGTAAGCACAACAGAAACTTCGGCCACACTGTTGCTGGACGAACTTTTTCTGCGATACGGATTGCCTGGAAGTATAATAAGCGATGATGGAGTACAGTTCATATCCAGTGATTTCCAGAAATTTACTTCCCGCCCAAATATTTAACAGATGTGAGCTCCAATCTACCAACGTTACGCCAAATTAGACGAGCAAAGGAATAGAGATCGAAAATATCAGTTAAGGACCTTGGTTGGAGCTAATCACACTAGCTGACCAAATACGCTTCTAGCTATTCGTTTCGCATTAAATACGGACAAGCGCAAAAATACCGGACAAACTTCCGTCTATCTTACCTTTGGAAGGGAGTTGCGGACACCCTAAGAAGATCACGATCTCCGTGTTATAGGTCAAAGCATGAATTTCGTTACATCTCATATTCTTCGCCTCTCCGACATCTTCTTATCAGCCCAATGAGTTGATTTTAGCTCAAACTCACTCACTCAGCTGTTGTAAGACCTGCCAAATTAGAAACCAAACGAAACGGATCTTGCCAAATATTTATTTATTTATATTTAAGGAGGAGCTGCCACGTATGAAGTTGCATCAACGGCGGTTTCCAAAGCTCTAGTCGGTCAATATCACACTTCAACTTTGAGATCCTGACGCTAATCCGCAGGTATCGAAGAAATTGTTCCAGTTACACTTATCCAACAGTGAGGACAACCATAGCCATTACCACACCAGCAAAAATAATTACTCGGAAGTAGATAAGGAAAATGTAGCACGTCTCTGGCTTTTCCGAAGACTTCCAATCAAATCGTCGAACCGATTATATTCCAGCTAATAAATAAACCGGTTTTAACCCTAGCTGTTATAAAAACAGATCACGCTATGGACAACATTCATTAGAGGAACATCAGAATTAACGCAATTTTTGTATAACTCAATAGCGAATATAAAAAACAAATCTATAAAACTTATACAGGTGACATCGCCTCTATACAATTTGAACATTTTCTTTGAAAATCAATAAAAAGATTTAACCGATTTAAAAAGAGTGATGAGAGCTTAGGTTAGGTTAGGTTAGGTTAGTGAAGAGGGCTGCCGGGAACGCGGCCAGCATTAGGCCACCAGTTTGGGCCCATTTGCTACCCTCATAGATCTCATACTTTACAGTCATGGCACTGGTGGGATTCGAACCCGCCGGCTCCGTAGCACGCCGCTTTTTGGCCTGACGCCTTAGCGAGCAGAGCTACCGGGCCCCCTTATGAGAGCTTAAAGACTTAAAGAAAATATTGTTGTTTCTGGTGATTCCAAAGCCGGACACGTTCAACTAATAAAGCATTAATAATGCGTAAAATTGATTATCAATATCATTTTATGACCTTTCCCTAAAGTTTAATTCGTATAAGGAATTTCTGTGCGCCCCAAAAACATTTGACTTGGATTTAATCACTTCTCGCTAAATATTTTCTCGGTCATATAATAACTATTAATTTCGCATATTATCAGCTATATCAGTATATCGCATGATGCAACAAATATTTACGATACATACCCCCTTTTCTAATCGCGCGACAAGAGTTCACGTCCGAAACCGTTTGTGTTATTCTCGTAAACATATCTTCCATAACAGTTAATTATCCATTATGCACGAAAGACCCGAAAGGAAACATTCACTCCTTCCAAGAACCAAATTCGGTTCGATTTTGAAAGAGTGCCAGAAACAATATCGACCTCGTCGTTCTATAAACTTGTTCTCTAACGGTCGTGCATGCCTGTACACTGTACACTTTTCGTCTCGAACGTAAAATGAAATACTCTACCGTGATGGCAAAGAGCTTCGAAAGTAGTAAAAAACGATAGAAACGTCAATAAATATACAGTTCAGTACCTGGTTGCTCCTGGCATAAGTATGATACTTGTCGGCCCATGAACTTCCATCACGAAGTTTTCAGCCCTTTTCGGCATATTTTACCGCGAAACTATTATTATCATCGACCCACGCTCATAAATATTTTAGAAATGCTTTAGGAAGCTTTTATATAAAACGACGTTTCCAAAAGTGATATTTATTTGATAGACGATGATTTCTTTGCGAGTTTGACAGTTTTGAGTATCAACGTTAACATATTTGGCCTAAGGAAAAATAGAACTTCCGATTTCCGAAAGTATTTGCAAATGGAGAGAATTGAAAACCATAAATCGAGCCCGTTTTCAGACATTTGCAAAAAAAAAAATTGTTATGTCGTATGAAAATAAATATGTTCATCGGACTGAAAAGCATTGATTGAAACTTGTGTGTCTTAGCGGGCAGAGCGTAAGCTTTAACTGGATGTTCTCGCCTCTGATTCGAATACCTGCTTTGAACGATCATCAACATTGAAAGCCGAACTTTGAGTTAATTTAGCTTGAAGTCACTAAGCGGTGGCCAGAAAAACTGTCTGTATCACAATTCGGGACTAAAGCCGCTTAGGGACCGGGCTGTGGAATTAACGACAAGATTCTATTGAGAGGCACGGGGACTTATTCGGCCTCTGGAGAGCACTGGTGGCTCTAAAGAGCCTTTTATGCGCCTCGTAAAGATAGCATGTAAACTGCAGCTATGTTTTCGTCTCAACAAACAGGAGGGACTGCATTTAAGACCTAGGATAATATTTAGGAATCATTTGGCTCAGTTAATTGTTATGAGGTATAAATTCGATCCTCCTTGTGGCGGGAGGTAGATTTACAATTTTCATTACCAAGATTATCTCAGCCGCTGAATAGTTTGCGTAAAAATAAGTGGCAGCAGGCCAATATAGTATAATCGTTACATCTTAAGTTCTTTGGCGTATTTGCTTCATTAAACACTTTCCTCTCTTTCTCTTGATTCTGCTCCAACAGGTTTTTTTTCAATCATAAAACAATATCACATGATAGAACTAGTTTTTAACACAGGCCCTTCTTCTTCAAACTTGCATAAGTGTGTATCAAACACTTAATAGGCGCCTGTATATTATCTTTAATGGGGTTTTCTCCATCCTATTGGAATTCGTCGTCTGTAACTCCCATATTCAAAAATGTCTTAAGTCGCTCGGTCAGAAAAACCAGGGATATACACTGCAGGCAAAAAGTTTAAGACCACATCGCAAAAATGAAGCACACTTAGATTTACAAAACTGCAAGTACCTTTTTTTACAGTAATTGCCTGTTTTAAGGAGGGTTGCTATGAAGGGATTTAAAATGTACATGGGATTTCCAAATTCTCAGTCAGGGTAATAAAACACGTTGGGTTTTTCCCACTTTAAAGGCTTTAGGTGTCTACAATTTTTTAAAGTAATTAAAATAAACCTTTGAAATTTCTGGGAATATAAATATTATTTCATAGACTGCTGTACATAATGCTATCGTTAAATTCAAGGTCAGTGAATGTTATTGTGATGCTGTAAGGAGCGGACGACCCAGAGTGACAACAGAAGCAGAGGATAAGACTATACTGCTTAAGAGCACAAGGGATCGAATGTTAACCGCACCGGAAATTCGAGCAGAGTTCAACGCGGGACATTCAAAGTCCATAAGCTTGTCAACTGTAAAAAATCGTCTTAGGGAAGCTGGATTCGTGGGGCGTGTAGCAGTCAGAAAACCTCTGCTTCGAAAAGGTAACAGACAAAAGCGGTTAGAGTGGGCGCGAACTCATAGCCAGTGGACAATTGAAGACTAGTCACAGGTGCTTTGGACAGATGAATCAAAGTTTGAAGTTCTTGGCTCCAAATGGAGGATTTATGTCAGGCGATCTGCTGAGAAAGAATGGCGGCGAACTGTGTAGCACCAACAGTAAAGCATGGAGGTGGTTCTGTTATGGTTTGGGAGTGCTTTTCGCTTGCTGGAGTGGGTGAATTAGTTCGAATTAATGGCACGTTAACTAAAGAACGTTACAAGGAAATCTTGCAGAACACGGCCATACCATCAGGTTTCCGGTTAATTGGGCGAAATTTCACCCTTCAACAGGATAATGACCCTAAACACAGTTCTAAATTATGCAGAGGATATTTAGCTGAAATGGAGAATGATGGAATGCTATTGAAAATGACCTGGCCCCCACAATCACCTGATTGGAACCTAATTGAATTGTTATGGGAGGAATTAGATAGAACGGTACGTGAACGCTGTCCGACGTCAAAGCAACTCTTGTGGGAGCTTCTTCAAGAAGGGTGGAATAATATCTCCCAAGATAATGTAAGAAAATTAGTTGAAAGAATGCCAAGGATTACTAAAGCAGTAAAAAAATGCCAAAGGAGAATATTTTGATGAATGTAGAATAGTAGAAAAAGATTCTTTTTGTTTATTATAAATTTTGACTTCTAAACTAGAAAAGCTATAAGCTGACATTTGACACTTACATAAAAGGTAATCAATTATATTTTATCTAGAAATAAATAAATTCTAATTACCATGAAAACTTTGTTTGTTGAATAAATAAATAGTTGTTTTTTTCTAAAGAATGTATTTGTTTTTGTATTACATATATTCATGTTTTTTATTCGTTGAATTATGTTACATTCAAACATATCATCCAAATCTTATTCTCATATAGAATTTGAATATCGCTATCCCATAGATGCCGAAGTTAGATACATGACATGACGAAGTTAAAAAACTCTAGCGCACCTGAACCGCTAGAAAACTAATTTTCGAAGAAATTGTCTTTGAGTGATAATGTGGAAAGACATAATACACTTTTTTTGTAGAATCATATCAACCATTCCTTGTTCAGAGCAACAGAACTCAACTATAACTCAAATGATGAAAATGTTCAGTGCTGGCAACATTTTCCCAACGAAGCAGCAATAAGTTAACCTTCACAAGCTCATACTAAAATCAACTTATCCTTTGAATTTCGTTCTCATCGGAGGATTTCGTCGAAAGCTTTAGCGGGTAACGTTGTTTGAAGCAGCCATCCAAAATATGTTCAAAACTCGGAAAATTTAAAAATTGGTTTCTTAGTTTTATTGCAAATGTTTTGCATATGTGAAGCATCTGTTGATGCAATAGTTACGAAAATGGCTAAAGCTCGTTACCCTGTGTTAGCAGCAAAGCAAAATATATACCAAATCTGCTTCACGTTAAACTAAACCCAACCAATAAATTTCGTTTCGATTGAATCGCTACGCTAGAAGTTATACGGGTGAAAACATTTTTAGGGTTACCACCCTAAAAACTTTTCAAATTTTTAAAGCGTTAATATTTGTTGTTAATTTTCATTGCAGGATCGTTTCCATTTGCAAATCTAATGACACAATCGCGCAGTAAAGAAATTCCAAAAAATTACAAAAATGGTCATAGCTGGCAGCCCTTACACGATTTTGGTACGAAATTCCTATGACATTTGGTTAACATCAAAATCTATTTACTGCATAAACTTCATTTTGATATCATGACTGCACCGGAAGTTATAGGGAAAAAAGCTTTATTTTGCTGAGCAAATTTGCAAGATTTAGGAGACAAAAATCACCATAGCTGGCAACCCTATTCTAATTTTTCAGCCAAATTTTCACCAAATGTTGCTTTAAGTAAGGTCCAAATAGTGTGCGAATTTTATTTAAATCTGATGGCTGGATCGGAAGTTATAGGCCAAAAAGCTGTTTTTTTTCTCAGTGATTTTTCAAGATGGCACCACTGCCACAATATTGCTCGCATTTCAAAATCATTTCTATCAGACCTGGTCCTAGTTAATACCAACATGTCCTGTGAATTTCATTATGATCGAATAATCCGATCGTCAGTTCTCGTGAACAGAACTTTCGAGTGCTGAAAGTAGAGGTAATTTAGTGATGGGTTGCCGTTCTTGTGCAAATCGGAATTTTAAACATTTTAAACTGACATGATGCACAAACGTTTAAATTTATCAATAATTTGAATTTTTTGTCAAAAATCAAAAATTTTTCACGAGGTTCAATGATTTGAAAGATTTTTTTTCAAGAGCCTGCCGCAGCTACAGGGTTACCCGCACTACCTTGAAAATCCATGCGTATTAAACTTTGGTCAACATCAATACGCTCTGCAAATTTCACGATGATCCAATGTTTTTGTCAGAAGTAATGACAAATCAAAATTTGAAAAAAAATCCTTGCCTACTTTTAGGCACGCTGCACCCACACACGGCTCAAAATTTTCAATTCTTTACCATAAACAAGCTAAGAACATAATAGCTTTTCATTCCCAATACTTTTTTGAACAATAATTCACGCTACTTCGAAATATAGGAGTACTTCAAAATTCACTAAAACGCTCGCCGCCGCCAAAAGGTTTAGGGTATCTGAATTTTAGCAAGTCGTGGACCTACTTACTAAATACATCTACGTTCTACGAAAGTTTCAGTTTAATCGGATCGGCCACTCCAGAGATTATCTCCCTTAATCATTTTGATGATATATATATATATATATATATATATATATATATATATATATATATATATATATATATATATATATATATATATATATATATATATATATATATATATATATATATATATATATATATATATATATATAAAGAAATATGAATTTTCGGCGAAACGAGTTTAATATTACTTTTCTTCGAAAATTAGTAAAAATATGGATAATTGTCCTGACGAAATTGGGGACAAAAATAAGTTTGAAACTAATTTAAAAAAATGTTTGATAATGATCAAATCGAGTCCATTGAATATGAAATTTACAAAAACAACGCTTCGTTCAACTACTTTATGTACCTCCCACTTGAATTTATTAAAAACAAATATCATTTCACTCTGAGCTAAGTGAAATTTTTCTTAACATGACGAAACTATGGTGTTTTACCTTAATACTTTTCCGCCACGATATCCAAAGCGCCCTTTAAAAATAAACTTACCAAGGCTCTCTTATCCTACTTATCCTAGTCAGCCGGCCTAGTATCCTTTTATATACTTAGAGTATATATTAATTCTTCAAATCCTGGTCAGGCCTAGTATTCTTTTATATACTTAGAGTATATATTAATTCTACGTTTGCTTTTTTATGCTTTGTGAATCTTAATTTCAAATGACTAGTTCACTAATTTAATTTTGTTTTATTTTATTTTATTTTGCACTAATTTGATGAAATATTATTGCGGTACAATTTTGCGACCTTGATTTGTAAATTGTTTGGAATTTCGCGTCTTTCAATCACTCCCTTTTTTGACTACTGGCGGATGTACAATGTGTTCTACTTTCTTGTACCCACATTTTTGATAGTCCAATGGAATTATCGTAGAAAGCCTTCTTATTCTGCTCAATGATTAGATAGAGAACATTGTAGAACACAAACAATCGAGTTTTATTTCGGTAGTATTGTTTTTGAGGCTAACAGTTTACATAATTTTTTTCAATTTTCGACGATAGTTTTTCTTCTACTATGTTTTGGAAACTAATGGACATATTTTTATTGGCAGATCCTCAGAGAAAAGCTGTCGGTCCCTAGGAGTTTTTTTCTATGCTGATCATTTTGCTTCATGTTTGTGTCTTGATTGGTGTAGAATGTGAAATATTTTATTCTCACAAATCAACTTCGAAGCCAAAAAAAAAAGTCTCGCATAGAGTGTTAGGAAATTTCTTCAACTTGGAAAAATTTTGAAGTTTAAAAAATTTCAAAATCGAATGCAAAACAAAAATCATAATAAATATACAAACCAATACTGAAAAAAAATTTCTCAATTTTTTATTTAATGAAAAAAACGATTCCATTAGCCTCTTTCATTCAAAGCAAAAATCCTAAACATTGTTTTATTTCAATTTAAAACTCAGTAATACAATATAACAGAGCCATAATATAATAACTGGCCAACCATGTCGACAACGATTTTCTAATATCCATTTTGCGGGGGAAAAAAAACCAAAACATAATCAAATTCTTCCAGTTTTGGATCTTCATTGTCGCCATGAATCACTCAAATTTCATATCGAATCTTATACGGGACATCTGTTATTCTTTTGCCCAACAATAGGCCATAAGAACCAATAAATTTAAGTAAAAACGCAAAACAGAGCAACCAGAAGCAAAACGAGGGAAGAAAAAGAGATTTTTCGTCCTTTCATATATCACGTCATCGTCATCATCCTTTCAACGGTGGGCCGGATGCGAACACTCAAAATGTGTATCGCGGCGACTGTGTGTACTTGAATGTATCAAATTCCTCTTCCATTATTTATTTAAAACGTCGACTATTCAAAGCTGGCATAAGACAAGGAAGTGAGGAAGTGGCTACAGCCTTAAGCATTCCCTGGGGTAACTTTTTTGTGTGAATCCTCAAGATGGCGTGTAGATTGATATCTAGACATAAACTCGTGTATGCTATATGTATAGAAAAGTATTGGATAAATCTAGAAATTCGGGATACCAAGTATGAAATGAAAATATTTTGAGAGTTCCGTTCGATTTTTATTTTAACAACATAATAAAGGGTAGACAAGGTGTCGTCTGCTTCAGTCCAAAGTTGCAGTAGAATGGATATTTAATTCATATTTTTATCAAAAAAAGTACAACAGAAAAATCAATTGAATGTGTACTTATCGATGATGTAGTTTGCTTCTGGTTTTTGGGAATTCTTAAATTATTTCTTGATGCAATACTCATTTAGTCTTAAACTCATTATAATTTCCTGCTGGGTTCTTCGAATGGTAATCTATCTGGGAAAAATTTCGTGAGCTTTCTAATTTTTCACGGAAGCCGCCTTCTTACTGGTGTTGGGTTGTACTTATAGCCTTGAGTAGTTGAGCGTATTGTACTGGTTAACATTTCACGGTAAACAACGGAAAGTTCTATGTCTTTTACTGTGAATTCTATCAGCTTAAACCAGAATAAATAACCTATACTCTTATGCCGCGAAAGCTACTGAGATCCACACTACATCAATACCACTCCAATGATGTATCAATCAAAATTATTATCTTTAGCACCGCGGAGCTCCATTCATGAGATATCCTATCATGCTCCCACAGCCTTTACAGAGAAGGAAGCCATGCATAAGGATGAAATAATAGGGAGCCGACGAAAAACGGTTATGTACATTTCATCGTAGCAGGTGAGCTTCTTAGGTAGAAGGCAGTACACAATTCCACTTAAGCAATGTTTAAGAAAGAGTAAAGAAATTTCGGGGTTTCTCTGAAAATAATTTTTAGGGTGACGCAACACACTTTGGGCTTATAATTAAACATGGTTGTTTCAAGGGACCATACGAATGCGGAGGACAATAGGAATGCTAACTTTAAATGCTAGGACAGCATTACAGGGCGGCTTCAAATAGAAGGCAGCATTGAGCAGTTAACTAATTGAACGTGATTCAACGCTTATTGTCCTGAGCTAGTATCGTTAAATTGTTTAATAAGTGTTTGATAATGCTTTAAAATTGATAAATTAAGCTTTTTTAAAGATCTACAAAGAATTAGTAAAATAAGTACAATAATCAAAGAAACTGCCGATTCAATCGAAAATTAAAACTAAAAAGTAATCAATATAGGAAAAGTTTGGGTTAAAGAAAACAACAACTCTGGTACCAGTTTCAAGACTACTAAGTGATACACCGGGCAACATGGTTAGAAAACCAGTGCTGGGAAGCTTTTGGTTCATTGAAAGATACGTGATACACATTAAATGTTAAGCTAAACCAGAAAAATGAAATGACGAATAACAATATTGCTCCATATAAATTAGATATTTTTGACAAGTTCATCATCAAAATTAATAGATCGTATTATTTAATATCTTAACGAATATATTCGTGAAAGTACTACATTCAGCAATATGTATATGGTATAAGGTTATATTTAAGCGCATAAGCACATGATATTCGGTACGGTTTCAAACATCAGATTAATGATATGTGTTAGATAATGTGTTTTTTTTTTAACTTCAAGAAAATTTTACTAAATTCAATTCCCGATAACCGTCGAGTGCAGACGTGTCGTGAATTTTGTGCTCGAAAATAAATAAGTTCCGTGTGTGCGTGTGTGTGTTTGTGTGTGTGGATTGGGAAGAGGCGCATGGGCACCTCTAAGCACTCAGACCAAAAGACCCATTGTACTCATTTCCCTTTGCGTACCATATTTTCCCGGACTTCTTGATAAAGCCTAGGATCACTGATAGGGGAAAAGAGGCTATCCTCTGCCTGCGTGTAACATCCCAGCCACAGCATTGATATCTGAGACACGCAAATGCTGGGCATTCATAGAGCAAATGCTCCGCAGAGTCAGCCTCTTCTAGGCAGAATGAAGAGAGGTCATCCTGTCCAACACCTATTCGGTACATATATCCACCTAGGCAGTTGTGTCCAGTCAGAATACCTGTCATGGCTCCGCAAACTTTCCTGCTCTTATTGAGCAAAAATCCTGCAGTCACATGGTTAGGCTCTGAAAGCAAGACCTTTGTGTGCCTGGCCGCATCAGCAGTCGTCCATCTTTGTGAGCATCATCTACCCACTTCCGAAGAATGGCACGTGCAGATGCGGTCGGCACACCCAAGGCGGGTTCAGGGCCTTTTAGTGGAAGTCCCGAACCTTGCTTCGCAATGACGTCAGCAATTTCTTTTCCTTCAACACCACAGTGCTCCGGTACCTACACTGAAAAAAATCCACATGGCGCCCAGACCTATGTAACATAGTGCATTATTTATGGCCCCATACACTATGTACATAGTACTCTGAGCTATGCAATATGGTTCCCCGCGCCATAATGTTAGCATCTACACAGCGCGTGGTCCTATGTAACATGGCGCAGCATTTATGGTCCCACACGCTATGTACATAGTATCCTGAGCTATGCAGTATGGCTCCCAGCGCCATAATTACATGGCACAGGAATTTTGACCCCACACGCCATATTATATAGTGCAATGAGCCTTGTAATATGGCTCATGGCACTCCAATTATAACTCGCAGCCATGCTGTGTGAGGAGATGTATAAATGTCAGCAAGCTTCATGAATATTGGAGAGGATATGGTCTTTGATATCATTTTTTCCTCGGGTATTTTGTCGATAGAATTCCATCACCTAACATCAACTGCTCTACCTCCAGATGCTCAGAACTGAGAAGGCTCGTGGCCTTTTGTTGGATGCGAGCTGGATCATCTTCAGATGCACTGAAAAAACACATAGCGCCAGACGCCATAATTTATAGACTTCTGGCGCCATATGCATAGTCGATTTCGGCCGATTTATGATAAAATATAGCGTCACACGCCATTCTACATAGGAGCAGACACTATGCTTATAGCCAGTGTGGCCAAATCGGGCTATTTCCCGCCAATTGAGCTATCTAAAATTTGAGTTCGCGGAAGGTTTTTCCATTTCGCGGGTTGGCTGTTTGTGGGCTATCTATTTTTATGAAAAACTATATTTGGGCTATACAGTAATACCTACTAATCGGGACAATGTATGATCGAACCACCTGAACAATTGAACTATAACATCACCGCACATACTATTTGTTGAAAAAAATTTACTCTTGACCGTGAACCAGATAAGCTGCACAAAAATTTGCTTGGTAGTACTTCCTAATCGAACCAAAAAAAGGTTTTAAGACCAGCAGGAAAAATTGTGCAAAAATGAGTTTTCCAGAAAAAATTATCTGTTCAAGAAAATTTTTCGTAAAATTTTTGCATAACTTTCTGCTGAAAAAATATTTAATGTGTAGAATTCGGTACGTTATAAATAGCTTGAAATTTATTGGTATTCTGATAATAATAATATATTGATTTATTTGAGCATTATTTTATGTTTTTCCTGCAATGCAATTCATTTGATAATTATGATGTAGATGTTTGAACGTTTGTTCAGGCAAAGTCATAACAACTGAAAAAATCTACTATGAGTGCAAAATACAACGATCTAAGTGTTCGCAATAAGTTAGAAGTAATACAGTCATCCGACAGACAATTGCTCATCCAAAGAAAAACTGCTGTTAGCTTTAAAATTAGTAAGGGTCAGGTGCATCGTATTTAAAAAAAAACAATAACCAACTAAAACTGAAATTAAATAACGTTGGAAAATTTTGAAGACACTGGGAGAAAGCGGTTGAAATTAAATTTACCGTACTACCACATAGATAAATTGTTGTATTAATGGTCTTCTAAGATACGCTCCAAAAATTTGCCAATATCCGGTCAGATAATTCACAGTAAATCACTACGAAATTAGTCAAATCACTACAAAATTTGAATTATTTGATTTCAAGGCATCAAAAAGAAAGCTAAAATCCGTTAAAAAGAACTAAAATATTCACGACCGCACGCTTTGTGGCGAAGAAGCTGATATTGATTCAGATACAGTTCAGGAATTTCAGTCACAGCTAAGAATGTTATGCGATGGCTATGATGCTTCAAATATCTATAATCTTGATGAGACAGGGGTATTTATTAGAGCAACACCTCAAAAATCACTACGTCTTAAATTGAAAAAATTTACATATGGAAAACCTTGAAAGAAACGCGTGACAGTTGCAAAGGAAGCTGCATAGAAAAAACCAAAAGACCAAGATCGTTGGGAAGAATTGACATTAAGCGAAGTTTGGGCGCTGCTTGGCGAGGTAGCACAAAATCTTAGATAACGGGTGCTGTTTTAAAGAATGGATGCACACTTGATATTGAAATGCAAATACGAAACCCAAACACCAACATCTTTTTTGATAAAGACTGGAAGACATCAAGCTGCAATTTTTTCCACCTATTTGCACTTCTTTTTTACAGCCCTTAGATCAGAGGATTATACCAAACATGAAACTAAATTACTGCACTTATGTGATCAGCCACATATTGTGAGCTCTAGAAAATACTGAGCGTCCTTCAGACCCAATAAAATTAGTTTCTATATTTGAAGCTCTCTGGTAATTAGGATCTGCTTGGAATAAAGTGTCTCCACTTAGAATTACAAAAATGTTTTTTGAAATGTGGGTTGCCTCGAAATCTGAGGGTTGAAAGCGGAATCGTGATGAGAGTTCAAATTAAAAGTGATTAGAATTCAAATATTCCAGCAGACATTCAAAATTTGGCAGGATACGATCAATTTACGACCACAAACGAATCTTTTTTAAAGGATGATGATGACTTATTTCCGTCTTGCCGCATTTGCCGTTACTGATCGGACAAGCCTTTTCATAGGTACTTGTTATGTCCCAATTCAAAGTGCCCAACCGGTATACTATTGACTTTGGTGATTATGAGTTAATGTAGTAACAATGCCTGTGGTTTCGCTATTAAATGACAGGGTACTTTTGAATGACAGCAGCAAAAATATACTACCTGAAGTATTTAATGCCGGTATTAACGTTTTTTCGCATCCAATCTATAACGAACATCACTAGGTGTAAATCATAATTTCAGTGCATTGAATGGAAATTCTAAAGATGTTGCTATTGTTGGAAGAAAAATTCTTTTTAGCCTCCATTGTATTTGTCACTAACTTAAGCGATCCTAACATCGCATATATTTTTTGCATTTGCATTTTTTTCAATATTCCTCCTTTTTAAAGTTTGATAATGCTACGATATTTCGACAGCCCACATTACAAGCCGAATATGTGTAAATTTTTTTTTGAAAAGAATCTGAATCTTAAGATTCGTAACTACTCAAAATAAAAATGATAGTCTGATTGCCGTGGAAGGGAAATTGGCACTAATCAAAATTTCATCGACAAAGAGAGGTAAAATGGATTGTCACCTGCGCGTCTACTGCCAACCACTATGTTCTTCCTACTATCGTTCCTCCCGAAAAAGAAAAACATAAGACATAATACCTCTGCTCTATGTGTTTAGGAGTGACTGATCGTTACCAAAAAATCAGATGGTGGTGGGGTCCTGATAGCCACTCGTAGATCGTTTTAGTGTGTTTTGTTGTCCGTGTAGCAATCCGTGTTCCTCTTTCGCATGACATCTGCCTACTGCTTATTACTGTAAATATTCCCTGCAATACCTCTTTATCAACTTATGAGTATTTGCGTGTCTGTATAGAGAGCTGCCAATATTATTGTAATCCTGAAATCGGGGAATGTTGAGAATGTTTTCAACTGCTCTCCTGTTTCCTAAAATTGCTTAAACGAATTATTCATCTCCTCTTTAATAACTAGCATGGCCGATCTACATCTACAAACTAACTCGATTATCTGAATTTAGTTGCTGGTTCATTGGGTGATGGACCTCAAGTTGTCGTCATTTACTAATTTTCTAAAGCATTTGGCAGGGTCAATCATGGCTTATTTTTGGATAAACTTCGTCAATTAAGCATTTCTGATGCCCTATATCTCTTTCTATATTGTTAATCGTGCGTTTCTTGTCAGGTTGTGTTTCCTTACACTTTACTCTTTCATCTGGTGTTCCAAAGGCTCCATTCTTGGTCCTTTCTTATCCGAACTGTTCATTAATGAATTTTCCAGTTGCCTCCACTTCTCTTCCGCCTCCTTGATGCAGCTGTCGAGTCCGTCCAGCGATGTGCTCCCTTTGAAGTTTAATATTCCCTATTGTCATCATGAAAAATGCATGCAAATACTAAACCTTTCTTTGTTGTTTGGTACTTTTCTTTTTAGTTTTTTTTCCTCTTTGGTTCTTTTGCCGAAAGCTTCTTGCATTTTCAAAAGCGTTTTCTTTGGGTTTTATCTGAACCTGATCACCTATAATGTACTAATTTTTCATTGCTACTGTTTTATTCTTTATCCATTAATGAATCCATTAATTTACTATGTGAAACATTTCTGTTTTGCTTACTTTTCTTGTTTGCTTCACTGAATTTTCATCATCTTATTGTTTTCTTTCTTATTGTTTTTTTATACTTCATTGGTTTCCATTTTGTAATTGGATCATGTATCTGTTCAATGGATTCATAAATAGATGAATAAATAAATAATCTATGGCGTGAATAGCAGAAAAGTTAAATTTATCTATAACAATCTTTTATTAGTCTCAGCAGCTACTTTCCGGAGATCTTTCTTTTCTCTTTTTTGATTGAACTATTCGTAAGCTGATTCATACGTGAATTACACGCATTAGTTAAATTAAAGGAGAAATATACATACATAATGGTTTGTAGCAAACGTGTTTTTTTTTTTTGTTTAATAAATAAAATAAAACCAATAATACACCACCAGCCAATATCTATCTATTCCAAGCAATCGCTAAAAGAAGTAAGCAAAAGTGAAAGTATCCCGATACTCTTTGCAAACATAATACACAATTGGCTAAGAAACAAACCCAGACCAACAATCGGTAAATGTAACCAATTCCCACACTTGTAATTGCTTTACTCCTTTTCTCCTCTTGTTGCAGGCTTTTTTCATTATTTTCTAGCTACTCGGTACCTATTCACGACCAATTGCCATTCCGATGCCGAAGAAAATTTAAGAGTCCAGAGAACATAAACTACTTATTTTAATCTGGAAGCTCGGGGAGTAGGGAATTCTGATAGCATGATCGCTTAAAACCCGCAAACATACGATATTGTTCTTTGTCCGAGTGGTCTCATTTCAAACACCCACGGGTACAATTTTAAAGTTGTATTCAACCAGTTGGTTTAGGAGAAAGTAACATCATGCACAGATATTCTACAAGTCTGTATATCTCGGCATACTCTCCTTCTCTTTCAATAGCTCGACCCCAATGGAATACTTTATGGGCTCCAGTGTATATGCGAGTGTGTAGTTTATTCGTTGGTAGTCCCTAAAAATAATGATTCATGTAAATTTCCATGGATTTACTGAAGAGCCTTCACTACGTTTTTCGTATACAAATGAACACGCATTTCAAAACATATAGTATATCCAGCCGTATAACGTTGACAAAAGCGTCCAAAGCGCTTATGGTGCGAACGGGATTCGTTGCTGACATTGGGTTGGTTAAATGCCATTCAGGATTATTCGACTTTCAATAATATCTTTTCAAATGTTAATTTGCCTTGAGAATCTCACCAGAAAGCTTGTCTCGGTTTAATTTTGAAAGGATTTTGAATTTGATTTGAAATTATTCGATGACTTGATACAGATTTGTATTTAATATTGGTGAAATGTAAATGTCGAAATCGGTTTGTACAATTTTTCTACTGGTGGCAATTTAAGGACGAAAAATCAGAACCATGTCCTATACGAAAAACGTTTAACATGAAAATCTACTTTCTTTTGACATTTTATGCGAAAAACGAACGTTAAACGTAGACGCGTGAATTGAATATGAAAATAGCAAGGATCGTATAGTTCTCGAAGGTGCTGAGCATGGCTACGCTTTTTTTTCGAAACTCATTCATGAAAATATGTGTTTACTGGCTGGAATAGCACGCATCAGAAAATCGAAAAGCTTTATTGAATTTAGTTCAGCACATGGTTGAAAATATGCAGGAAGCGAATGGTCAGTCTTCCATAACGTTATTTTTAAATCGATATATTGTAGACGTCAGATGGAAACTCTGGCTTATTCTGACTATTATAACGAAAAAGGTCTTGCGGTCAAACTTTCAATTCGAGGATATTTAGATAAGGATATTTTTTTTAATATTTGAGGGAAATATCTAAATTATTCATTGACTTAATCGAGGATTCTTTTTAAGGTAGAATTATAGAGTGGATAAAACCTGTATAGGCCGCAATTGTTGAACATAGAATGGTGATAGTCAATTTAAAAGACAGAAAAGACGTTTTAGGCGAGTGCACATTGGATAAGGGAAAAGTTTAGGAAATTAGTCTGCGAATTTGAAACAGCATAGAAGTCTAATTTCGCATAATTTTTAGGAAATTATGCGGCGAAATTATCTCAAGTGGAGAAGATAAAAATTTATGTTAGTCTGTTTTGAAAAGAATACGAATATAGGATATATTTTTTGGGGATGAAATATTTGGATGACACGCAAATGTTTGCGAAAAATACAACGGGAATAACTGGAGTAGATTTCTTTTTAAACAGTTTTCATTTAATCGACTGCCTGATTTGAATAAACATTCTCGCTGTCCAGGAAACGAAACTGTTTGGTGCTGAGATTATGCACTTGAGACTAAATTGGCGAGACAATGGACAACGACTTGTCGACTTTGCGAGTTGCAGAAACCTCATCGTAAGCTCCACGTGTTTCCCGCATCGCGACATTCACAAAAGGACATGGGCATCCCCGGACGGCCACACCTTTAATCAGATTGATCATATTCTGATTCAGAAAAGGTGGACCTCCAGTATTTTAGATGTGCGAACCTTCCGTGGGGCCAACTGCGACTCCGACCACTACTTAGTAAAGAATCGATATCGATGTCGAATATCACTGTCGTATGAAGCCAGAGCAAGTTCAAGACGCAAGTTCGATGTCGACAAGCTTCGAAATAAGACGATGGAAGCCGAGTATAAAATGAAAGTTACTTGGGTCGAGATGGAAGAATTTTTCTTCAAAGACCGAATGTATACCCAAAAAGGTTTAGTATTGCAAGAAGAAATAGATGACTCCAGATTAGCAAAGTAATCGTGCATTGCCTGTTTCATATAAATTTTAGCCGAATTTTGCAATTTTTTCGAAACTTTTTCCGAGCAAAATTTTTTGATTGGAGTACCCCTAAAACTCGTAGGGTGAACCAAGGAGGATATGTAGATTTACGAGTGTTAAAGCTAGGTGTATAAGTGGAGATAATGTCATTGAAGAAGGAATAAAATTTAGAAAGTGCATGATCAATATTTAGCCCACGGAAGAACGAAAACCAGTTAATTTTTTCAAACTTCGATGCCATTCCTGGGTAATTTACCTTGCGAAAATTGTATCGAGGAGCAACTGAGATTCGCTTCTTTGAGGAATATGTCAATGGAAGAAAAAAAAACCCTAGCGCATCAGAACCGCTAGAAATACTAATGTTCGAAGAACAGTAGAGGATTTGTGCAGATTTTGAGTGTATTGTTATATATTGTTGTTATACTGTTGTTATTGTCTTATATATTATATATTGTACGTATTGCCATATATTGTTATATATTGTATATTCGTGATGTGAATACTTAATGCAAGCATTTATTGGTACCAAAATAACAAAAACACCTCCTGCTAGCAGTCCTATCTGCCTCACGTTGAAGTCAACCTGCTCTGCGAATTTCGTGTTGATCCGATCACTGCATTGGAAGTAATAGGGATACAAAGAAATTTAGGGTTACAATTCGCAAGAGCTTTCAAATTTTCTAGATCTTGGTATTTGGTGTGTATTTCCACTACAAGACCACTACGATTTGAAAATTTTATGATAAAATCGCTTACTAAAGCAATTTCAAAAAATACAAAAACAATCATAGCTGGCAGCCCTATCATTGTTTTTCAAAATAGATTTATACTGAATACTGTCTACAATAATTTAAATTTGTCATATGAATTTCGTTATGATACCAAGACTGTACTGGAGGCTATAGGGCAAAGAGCTTTATTCAAATAAAATAACATTATATAAACAACTTGGTGCAGTTGCACCAATTTTTGACGATTCTAAAAGATATAGATATATAACTTAGATGCTTTGCTTTTATATAATCTTTTAGTGCTTTTATATAACCGAAGTCGTTTGTCATAAATTATGCTTACCATAGAAGGGGATGATGCAGATGAATAAGTTAATAAACTCGGTTATAGGTTCAAGTAACAAACAATAAAATTTCCAAAGCTCGGAATATTTAAATATCGGTTGCTTATTTTATTGTAAATAGATTGCTTATGAATAGAAAATGGAAGCATCTGTTTGTGCGATATTTACGAAATTGTCTGGTGCTGGCAATCATGTGCTAGCACCATAGCGGCTTCACCTTGTGTTAAACCCACCCTATGAATTTCGTTTCGATTGAATGTCTGCGCTGTAAGTTATAGGAGTGAATTAAATTTTAGGGTTACCATCGTCCAAACTTTTTAAATTTTTGAAACGTAAATATTTGATGTTATTTGTCATTGCAGGATCATTCCCACTTGGAAATTTTATGACAACATTGCTCGATAAAGAAATGTCAATAAATTACAAAATTCATCATAGCTGGCAACCCTTTCACGGTTTTTCAACAAAATTTCTACAGAATTAGAAACGCAATAAGATATGCTTTTCACATGAATTTCGTTTTGATTTCATCACTGCATCGGAAGTTATAGGGAAAAACCTTTATTTTCCTGAGCAAATTAACAATATTTAAGAGACAAAAATTGCCGTAGCTAGCGTCCATATACTAATTTTTCAACCAAATTTAAAAGTAATCTATCTTAGAGTAAGGTTCACCTACTGCGTGAATTTTGTTAAAATCTGGTGGCTAAATCGGAAACTATAGGCCAAAAACCAGTTTTTTTTCTCAGTGATTTTTCCATATGGCACCACTACCACAGTATTGCCCGTATTGAAAAATCGCTTCTATCAGACTTGGTCCTAATTAATACTAACATGTTCTGTAAATTTCATATTGATCGCATAATCCGATTGTCAGTTCTCGTGAACAGAAGTTTTGGGTGCTGAAAATAGAGGTAATTTGATCACGGGTTGCCGTTCTTGTTTACCGCGGAATTTTTGAAATTTTTATTTGACTTGGTGGACAAAAGTCAAAATTTATCAATAATTTGAATTTGTTTTCAAAAATCAAAAATTTTTCAGGAGGCTTGATGATTTGAAGGATTTGTTTTCAGAAGCCTGCTGTAGCTACAGCGTTGCCCGCACAGTCTTGAAAGTCCATGTGTGTTAAAATCTAGTTTACATCAATACGCTCTGCAAATTTCACGACGATCCATTGTTTTTCTTAGAAGTTATGACAAATCGAAATTTGAAAAAAAATCCTTGCCTACTTTTAGGCACTCAGCGCCTACACCTGGCTCAAAATTTTCAATTCTTTATCATAGGCAAACTACAAACATAATAAGTTTTCATTCCTAGTACGTTTTTTGAACGAAAATTTACACTGCTTGGAAATATAGGTGTACCTGAAAATTCACTTAAATGCCCGCCACCGCCAAAAGGTTTAAGATATCTGAATTCTAGCAAGTCATGGACCTACCTGTTATATACATCTATGTTCTCCGAAAGTTTCAGCTCAATCGGATCGGCCACTCCAGAGATTATCTCTCTTAACCATTTTGCTGATATATATATATATATATATATATATATATATATATATATATATATATACTCGTATATGACGAATTTTCGGCGAAGCGATTTTAATACTAATGTTCTTCGAACATTAGTAAAAAGAGGTGAGTGGTGAGCGTCTATCAAAACATAGGGATGGAACACAGTGGATACAGATATATCAGTAGAGGGAATATTAGAGAGGATAAGGTCAAGAATACCACCATTCAAGTTTCGCGTAGTATTAACCTGCGAAAGGGAGTTAAGGGAAAGGAAGGACGAAATTACTATGCAGAGCTGATTATTAGACTTGGTCCAATTTGAAACCGCATTCCAATCAGTGGAAGGCATATTGAAATCACCCCAGATTATTGATGGGTCAAAAGGAAAAAATTATGAAAGTAAAAAGATATCCCGGTAAAAAAATTTCGACCGCAGCACAATAACTATTACAAGGAACATATACAGAGAAAATTATTAAATGAACGTTGTTATGCAAACAACAACACGTTCAACAGGAGCAGAAGGATGGAAATTACGACAGAGTGATCTAGGAAGAGGTTCGCGTATAGTAATCAATACACCTCCGCTATGCAATTTGTTAGAAATAAAACAATTCCGATCTACTCGAAATACCTTGTGTAAAGGAAGAACTTCACTGTTATTTACATCGTTCTAAAGTCAAGTTTACGTGAGGCAGATAATGTTATCTAAGGCCACTGAAGATTTAAAGGTTATAGATTGGAGCTTCGATGTCAAGCACGTTTTGGTAATATAAAGATATTTGACAATTTTTTGACATTAGGTTGGAACAGGTGCTTCTCTTTTTCGTTGAAAAATCGAACAAGGTCTTCTGATGAAAGTTTTGGCTGTTATACCGGGGGGCCAGAAAATGGCATCCAGTTATTCCTTGTTATCAGCAGCGGTGGTTATTTTGAATGAGCTGATGAATTTTCCAGCGATGTTATCTGGAGTAAGTTTAGTGCAGACCAGAAGGGCGGGTACAAATCCAAGTTTGTATTAGATGTAGTTCTTCACAGCAGAAGTGCTCCTCTCATATATAAGTCTAGTCACAAAGACTTGTAGAGGAAGAGTACCAGCAATCAAAGTTGGCGCCGAATGTATCTGATGTTGCGTTTCTTGATACAAAGTCGAGCTAGCACTTCGCACAGAAATAGCAGGTTGCAACAGAAATCCTGTAGACACAGGCAAAGGTTGGCATCTGTTACTGCGTATCAAGTGATTCTTGCAGCACTTGCATATTATCCAAAGATAAAGACGGGACAGATTGCCCAAATAAGACACTGGTTGACGCGTAGGCAGTAATGGGCTCAGCAGTTGTTGGTGACTACTAGGTGGTAGTTGTTGAGCTCCCTTCGCTGTTAACGACTATCGCGACTTTTCTTTCTTTTATTTTTTACAGAGCCCTTTCGTTTTTTATTTAGCTTCATGTTTGCATTATACTCAGTTGATGCGATATTGAAAACACTGTGTGTGATATCATTTGCCATCGAAGACTCCTTCGCATCGAACACCCGGCGCAGGGAATCACAGAAAAATTTCTTGCGATTTATTTCGATTTCCATGCATATTATTTTCTTTTTTTTTGGACATTTTGAAGTCTAGTTCCAAACTTCTGCCAACACTCGATTATTGTCTTTGTAAGTTTTGGGTTGAAGTTGACGTTAGCTAAATTATTTTGTCAATTCATAGCACAGATCCAATATATCTTTCAAAATTCAGTATACAAGCTAGATTAAGTTTCTTTCCCAAAAACGTGGGATTAGTTAGAATGAATTTTACTTGGTAATATATGCAAAATGTGTTAGGATTAAAATTACAGTAAAATTTTTCAGTAATCTTGCTTTTCCTTGAAAAGCTGAAATTTCATCTTTATCTCAACAATACATACCGGAATTTATCATTTAAGTACCATGTTTAAGCCCAACAAAATATCAAGCAGTTCATGGACACACCTTAGTAAGTCAGCCGTTAAAATGTTGTCTCCGATTCGCAACCATTCTGACTTAGTAATAATATTTGTTGTTGGAGTTGGAGTTGAACTGAATCAAAATGCCATATTTTAATGATAGTGAGCTCATTATTTTTATTTCAAATACTCTAATTGAGGTGAATATTGCCAAATAGATTATTTATCTAAGAACAAAAAGTTTAAAGTCGTATAAAAATGTTGATGTCACGCAATGCATTCACTGAATATTTAAATATGACATCCATGCATTTATTCACTTCGCGTTTCCCCGGAATAAAATATTAATCATCATTTTCGGGGCAAGAAGCCTCAATCAATAAAACGTTCGTGTCAGCTGCACGCAGATGTCTGGCATACGATTTTATTAAAACGAAAACTGTATGTATGCTCTAGCATCCGATTTTCACAAAACAAATTCACTTGCCAGCTAAAAGTGCCTTCGACCTTGACCTAGTTTCTATTCATTAAAATTATAGTGGACTCTTCGATCATTCATTTTGATCTACCACGAATGTGAAATTTTTCAGATTTCGGTTATTAAACTGAAACTAACGGATATTTATAGTTGGATTATCTTTGATATGGGATCAATAAGATTGTCTCCAGACATTTCGAATTCTATCAAAGCATTAGATCGGTAAATTAGGTATTAGCGGTAATCGTCTACCTGACGGTATCAACATAATCACTTATTTAAATACATCGGCTGTCTGAAACCAATATCACAGAAATTCAATGCCAAAAATTACGTCAGACAGCAATGATTAACATACTTAATCCAGACATGCCTCCCATGCACACTTTGCATCCCTATGAAATACTTTGCTCGCAATTTGCCTACTCATAAATTGTTTTCTTCGCAAATTTCTGCCATTCACTGGAGTAAACGCAACAACAAACCATAAGGAATTCAAAGTCAACAATGGAATTCGAGATAAGTCGAAATCTACATTCTCCGTGAGATAATGTTCTACGAAAAGGATAATACAGGATCTACTTCATGGGTATTTTGGAATTATTCTCGTTGCACTAAGTACTTCAGGGGATTATGTTTGGAAAATTTTAAAGCCAAAACAGATTTTCGTGTGCTGCCAGTTTGTTTTCTCAGTTTTCGCTGAATTCATAGAAAAGATGTCGGTTCTGCAATAGCGGTATATATCGTTCATGTGCAGATGCTGTAATCACAATTTGATGGAGACGGTTTCGGATGAATGAGTGGTGGATGCGGTTTGTTGTACTGAATATTTCATATTTAATTTCAGCTTCGATACGTCTTTCGACAGAAGAGACTTGAAAGCTGAGCGGAAAGGCAGCATGAATAAATGATTGGATGTATCTTCAGAGAGCGTATTATTAGTTACTGCGCTCTGAAAAGAATATTGAATTTATTCTGAGTCAATCGCTTTAAAGGTCATCGTATCGTTTAAGGACTTCAAATGTCATCGCATCGTTTAAGGTTTGTGAAAGTCTGATCGATGATGATTTTATAGGACATTGCCATTAATATTTCATTAGATTTTTGTGGTTTAGTGTTAAATATGAAATGGTTTGTGGATATTCGACTTTTTGAAGTACGTTCAACATAACTGACGAAACAGAAAGAAACAGGGGAAGTCCCAAAAACTGGCAAATATCCGATGCAGATTATTTTTATTATTAATAACTGTCCTAACTATCGTACACGGAACTGACTGCCATTCTGAGCCCGGAAAAACCAATTTTCGAAACGATTATCATTACTCCAATGTAGTCGCTAGGCCATCAAACTAATCCCGACGTAAGAAGTTCGTGTGAAGCCGAAATAATTATCAATATGACTGACGATAAACTCCATTCAACTCCGTAAACTCTCCAGCCAGAGAGATTTTGATGATTTTTCATAGGTTTTAGTAAACTAGATCGCCTCCTTGAGGTGCATCCTGGGTTACGGTAAATGATGTGGGCTCTCCCACGAATGCTTTCATCCTGGGACCTTCGATTTGGCTTGGGCTGGTCGTCGTCGTCGTAGCACTACAGCCCCTCTCGGGCCTTGGCTTCTCGTAGGTGACGCCTCCAGTTGTCTCGGTCCAATGACCGCGTCCTCCAATTTCGAAATCCGAGCAGCTTTGCGCAGTCTTCGTCGACAGAGTCAGACCAGCGTTTTCTGGGTTTTCCCACTGGTCTTCGACCCTCGGCCCTTCCGTCGAATACCTTCTTAGGTACTCGATGCTCGTCCATTCGTTGCACGTGACCAGCCCATTGCAGCTTCCGCAGTTTCACCATTGTAGCAACCTCCGGCTCGTCAAAAACCTCGTACAACTCGTGATTGTATCTTATCCGCCATTGGCCGCACTCTTGCTTAGCTCCAATTATACGCCTGAGGACCCGTCTTTCGAAGGCGTTCAACATATTTGCGGATGCTTGGGTAAGGGTCCAAGTTTCACATCCGTAGCGCAACACAGGTCTGATGATTGATTTGTAGACTTGGAGCTTCGTCTTCCTGTGTATGCAGCTGGTCTTCAGTAGAGCCAGAACGGAGTAGAGAGTTTTATTAGCGAGCTGTATTCTCCGTTTAATTTCGTCAGTTTCACTGCCTTTCGTTGTCAATTTCGAGCCTAAGTATATAAATTCGTCCACATTCTCTAAATTATATTCGTCAAGAATTATATTTTGTCTAATGAAGGTCCTCTTTCTTGTTTGCGTCATGATTTTTGTTTTCGTCTGATTGATCTTCAGGCCTACTTCCTTGGCAAGTTTCAACAGGAGCTCTTTGGCGGATGTGAAGGAACGGGACAAGATGTTAATGTCATCCGCGTAGGCCACTAACTGGTTCGACTTATACAGAAGCGTACCCCCTGTGTCGACAGGAATCTTCCTTATCACGTACTCAAGTGCTAGGTTGAACAGCAGAGGAGCCAACTCATCGCCTTGCTTTAGTCCGACATTTGTGTCAAAGGCGTCAGTCAGACTGTTGTTGATTCTGACTTGTGATGCTGTCGACGTCATCGTCATTTTGGTCAGCCGAACTAGTTTTGCCGGGATGCCGAAGTATAGCATTATTTTGTACAGTATGTTTCGGTCAATACTGTCATATGCTTGTTTAAAATCCACGAAAATCTGGTGGACGTCGATGTTAAATTCCCAGCATTTTTCAAGCACTTGTTTGACTGTAAAGAGCTGATCCGTAGTTGATCTACCAGACCTAAAGCCTCCTCGGTACTCCCCAAAGACCTTTTCAGCGTATACATTTATCTTATCCTTCAATATTTTCGTCAGTATCTTATAGGATGTACAAAGTAGCGATATACCTCTGTAGTTTTCGCACCGAAGTTTGTCTCCTTTTTTGTGGATAGGGCATATGATGGATTTGCACCACTCCTGCGGTATTTTTTCTTGACCCCAGATGTTTTGGATCAATTTGTGGATGGCTTTTATAGGGCAGCTTCCACCGTATTTAATTAGTTCGACCGGAATCTCGTCAATGCCCGGCGCTTTGTTGTTTTTCTGGCTTTTTATGGCAGACTTGACTTCTTCCAGCGTTGGAGGTGCGATCGGAACTTCGTCAGAGATGTCTATCGGCTCTGATATTATTGAGCCATGTGCAGGATTAAGGAGTTCTTTGAAATAGCAGGCCCATCTCTCCTTAATCTGGCTATCTTCGGCGATGATGTTGCCGATTTCGTCTTTACAGAGTGTCGTCTTGGGCTGATATCCGCGTCTTAAACATTTCACTACTTTGTAAGCTTGTCTAGTTTTATTGCTCGCCAGATTTTCGTCAATGCTCTTTAATTGCTCGTCATAATATTTTCGTTTCTTACATCTAATGATCTTATTTGCTACTCGTCGGAGGTTTTCATATTTTTCTCTCTTCGTCCTGGTGTTCCTTTCAAGGAACTGTTTATATGCCTGATTTTTCTTGTTAAGCGCATCCTGGCATTCGTTGTCGAACCAGTTGTTTCTTTTGCGCCGGGCTTCATACCCAACCACTTGTTCTGCAGCGGCTTTGATTGCTGTCTTCATCTCCATCCAGACCTCGTCAACCGGCCTCACTGTGTTATTTTGTAGGATGGGGGTAAGCTTAGTCTCAAGAGTTTTTGAGAAGTTTTCTGCTACTGACGCCGTTTGGAGCTTTCCGATGTCAAACTTACGCAGAGGACTCGTCTTCGTCACGTACGCCTTTGACATGCGACATCGATATTTGGATTTGACCAAGTAGTGGTCCGAGTCACAATTTGCTCCTCGAAACGTCCGAACGTCAAGTATGCTGGAAGCCCACCTCCGCTGAATAAGGACATGATCAATTTGGTTGAAGGTATTGCCATCTGGTGATGCCCATGTTCTTTTGTGGATGCGTCGATGTGGGAAGCATGTCGAACTTATGACTATATCCCTACTACACGCAAAGTCAATCAGGCGTTGGCCGTTGTCGTTAGTTGTATCGTGGAGACTGTGCCCTCCAGTTGTTCCCCGATATACTTCTTCATTCCCGACTTTAGCGTTGAAGTCGCCGAGTATTATTTTGACGTCATTTGAGGGCAATGAGTCGAATAGCCTTTCCAAGTGGTTATAGAATGCGTCTTTCGTTTCTTCGTCTTTTTCTTCTGTCGGGGCGTGGACATTTATCAGCCATATTTTGAAAAATTTTGCTTTGATGCGGATCGCACACAAACGTTCGCTTACTGCCTTGAAGTCAATAACGTGTGGCTTGAACTCCCTATCCACAATGAATGCCACTCCAAATTCACGGCTTCCTGCAGGCTTCCCACTCTTGAATATTGTGTGGTAGTAGAATATTGTGTGGTGGTAGTAGCATATCACACCCAGTCGTCTTCAGGCGCGGTAGGGAGATCGGCGTCGTGAAGGTTAGTCCGATTATCTCCGTCCCTTCAAAACGCTGGCAGGCTTCAGGGTGCGTTCTCAGTTTCGTCGTCATTAAATTGGTCGTGTGGGTTCAGTTGAGGCGGACTCCTGAAGAGGGCTTCATTACAAATGAAGAGGCACTGCCAGTATTGGATGCCCAACAGGACATTATGTGGCTCTGCGGGTTTATCAAAGCGACAGACCAAAGAACTCTGGGACGGGATATTCGGTACCTGCGAGACCAGATCCAAAACAGGTGCCTGAAACGACAGAGAAGCCACTAGAAAAGGAGTCTGACGGCGACATCTGAGGAAAAATCGGATGTGAAATCCATCTGTGCCGATGGAGTTAGTGTCAGAAATACTTCCGAGTTGGATGGCGGCTGGACTTTACGACTCTGGATACAAAGGAAGAGGCTGGGGCAGCTTTTATATCCGAAGAGGAGAAGCTCGACCAAACCCTGATAAATAATAAATAATGGTGATGGTACTTCAAGTGAACCTTCACCATTCCAAAGCAGCATCAGCTGCCCTGCTACTCCGCTTGTCTGGGTATAGGAAGAGCTAATCTTAATCCAGAACCATGGGTTGCTTACAACTGGGTTTGTGGGTTACAGACTGATAACAAAGGCTTACATAGACAACGTGTCTGTATTCTTGTCATGAAAACCATTAACGTATTTGTCGTACACAATTTCTGCGACAAGGATAACATAGCTGTTGCAGTGGGAATCGATCAAAGATCACGCTAGTTTGTTTCTTGCTACAAGGCAAACGATCATTGAAGTAGCCCTCCCTTCGACGTTGTCAAGGGTGTTATGGCTGAGGCCACGAGGATTGGTGTGCTTCATATTTTGAGAGCTGACTCTAATGCCCATAATGAAGTGTGGGGCAGCTCCAACACAAATGGCTGAGGTGAGGCACTTTTTGATTTCATCTTTGCCTACGCCCTATTCATCGCCAATACTGGCGCCGAACTCATCTTCTTGATTTCAAACCACAGGGAAGTTCTTGATTTTAGCCTGGTTAGTGGACGACACTCGCATTTTTTCCGTGACTGGAGGGTTTTGCAGGAGTGTTCTTTCTCTGATACCGAACATACCGTTCAACGTGGCTGGCTTAGCTGAGCAGCTAGCCTTTATTAACAGAAATCGGATGGACTGGAAGTTATTTTAATCCCTCATCCGATTCACACTGGAAACAACTCCGAGACGCATCGGCTGCTACCACGAATTGGATCAGGCGGTTGCCGCTTACTAATGCTCTCAACTCTGCATCTAGAGCAGCGCTTAGTCCACCTACAGCCACTTCACAAGCCCTCCTGATAGAACATGGGGACCACCACCCTGCGAAGAGAGTGTAGGAGGGAGTTCAACAGCAGCATTAGGGGAGAGAAAAATTACTATGGCATCATAACGGGCGCTTTTTATGCCTATTTGCGTCTGCCAGCAAACCTCTGTCGGTCGGCAGCTACTTCAACCTATTTATCAGCTAATAATAAGTGAAAGCATTAGGTTAATTATATAAAATAAAGGCTAAACCCCACAGATGAAAACAGCCCTTCAGCATTAGAAAAATCTAATAGTTCAGGAATGATAATTTCCTTTGCAGGTCTGGAACCAGCCAGTGAAACCCTCGCAGCCAATGCTGAGGTCACTGTTGTGACAACAACACCAAATAAGCCAGTTCAAAAGCCGATGCCCAAGTGCACGAGGAGTGTCCTCTTCTTCCCCAATCCAGAAAAAAGCAAGCAGAAAACATGTAATATGTTTAATATATGCGCACACAACGTAACCACACATGAATTTTCAAATTTTTGAAGAAGAAATTAGCCCGAGGCAACTCCTAAAGTTGTTTTAATTATTTTGAGCCAGGCTAAACAGTGGACTGGCCATCGTAAAAAGCCTAAAACTTCTAACGACCAAATGCACCAAGATCTTCACAGAGCTGAAAGTACAATAACAAACGTACAAACTTTTCGAGAAAAAGCAGCTTAGGCAAAAAATCGAGGCTCAGACACCCAGAGCTGGGCAGGTCCCAATGTCAACAGTACGGCTAGTTTTCGAATGTCAGTGACGCATATGCTCGTTATACTAATTAAGACAATTACTGCAAACACAAGTTCTGCACGGGCTGTTTCAAAAGCCAAAGTGCGTTAGGTGCGGAGGCAAGAACCCCGCGAGTTAGGGACGTTATCGTCGAAACTTCAAAAACATCAATAAATCATTTTCTTAAGTAGCGTGATGGTAGCTAAATTGGCACAGGGTACATCCTTGCTCGATTTCCCTAAATACAATTTCCCCAATCTCACTCTAAATCAACCGTAAAAACCTAACTCTATCGTTAACTAGAATTCCGTACTATCCGAAAACGGAGAGCTAAATCCATTCCTGAGAGATTGGAGGATTGAATTATGCTAATTCAAGACACTTTCTGCAAACTGGGTAATTTGAATTTTGAAATGATAGGCTGAAGAGGAATCAAGTTAGGCACGAATCAGCTGAATAATGTTATAAATCTCCTAATGATTTAGTTGAAACATGAAGAATTAGAAAACTTCAGAATAAGGATGGAGCCCAAAAATAACTCACTTGGGAAGCTATCTAGTGAACAGTCTGAAATTCAGCAAAGAAGAGAAAACTGTGGCTTTTGCAGGTGCACAGAGCTTCAATTATTGAAAAATAATTCAGAAGACAATCTGAACAGAAAAGATCGAACCGAACAATTGACTTCAAATTTCCTAAGCCCTACTTACCTATGGAAAAATAGAGCATGTTATATTTCCTGTACCTTACTAAAGCACCAACCTATGCCTACCATCTTCTACAATTTCCTGAAAAATATGGTGGATGTTACAAACTACATTTTCCTCCGCAAGAAATAGTCTGCCGTTTTTAAACAAGCAACAGTAATTGACATCCCGTTAGGGGGCCCGGTAGCTCTGCTCGCTAAGGCGTCAGGCCGAAAAGCGGCGTGCTACGGGGCCTGCAGTTTCGAATCCCGCCAGTGCCATGGCTGTAAGTGTGAATGCGTGTGATTGTTCATGAGGGTGGCAAATGGGCCCAAACTGGTGGCCTAATGCTGGCTGCGTTTCCGGCAGCCCTGTTCACTAACCTAACCTAACCTAATTGACATCCCGAGACAAAGTGGAGACCTTACTTTCCCTCAAAAATGGAGACCTAATAGTCTGCTCTTTTCTATTGCCAAAATAGTGCAAACCATTTTTTCAGTTACGCACTCTAGAAAAGGCTGTAGCACACACCTCTTTACTAGAGGGAAAAATTGATTTTAAGCCGCAACACTCCACCGAGTAGGAAAAAATTTCCAGGTCAGTATTGATAGATATCTCTCTTCGAAACTCCACAACGAAACTGGAGTCCCTTAAGGTTCTATACTTCAACCGACCTTGTACAAGTTGTATTTGCAGATATTCCATGCTCTTTTCCGCGTTTATTCTTAAAGGTTAAGCGCATACCCGCTTACTGTGAAAAGTGGAGTAAGGATATAAAAATCACACTTGCTTTAGGCAATACGCAGGTCTAAGATAGCTTTATGTTTTGGAATAGATAAATAATAGTTGCGAATTTTGAAGATGGTGAAATTATGAAGAATAGTATACCAACAGTACACGACGAAATAGTACACCATAAAAATGAAGAAAGGATAGTGAATGAATAGTTCAAAATATACTATTGGATGGAGACAAAAAAGTATTCTGTATTCATCATTAATGTCTACCCCTCGGATAGCAAAATTTGGTGAAAGGAACTCTACTCTGAAAATAGTAGAACAGTACTCCGATGGCGATGGCGAATTAATTGGTCGTACCACCAAAAAGAAACTGTGTAGCACCGCAAAAAACGGAAGATCTTGGCTCAGTTTCGCTAGGTTTACATTTTAATTTTGAAACACATTAAATGTTTCTTAGAGGGAAAAGCTTTGATTTCACTTTATTCATTCGTTCTGGTGGTATTAATTCGTTCGCTATTTCGTTCTTGTGGTCAGCTGGCCACCAAGATCATAGCTAATAATATAGCTGAATTTATTTGCCATGAGTGCCGCTTGACTATCCGATAGGATCTTAATTCTGGCTCTTTTAGCGTTCCTTATCTTTATTATTTGTGAGGCTCTAGGTATGGCAGCTTGATAGATGGTGGCCTCGTTTGAGAGAGGGAAATGCATTTTGCACTTGGGACCTACGATCCCTGTTCCTACTCCACAATCCATCCGTGAGCCATCCGTATACCACATTTGCGCTCTTTTCTACAAGGGAGGTGGGCCATGGTCCCATTTGTGCCTTGATGGAATTGTGACCTTGCACCTATTCCCGAAGGCTGCTTTGTTCTTTATTTGGTCGCTGAAGCTCAACATTTTCATTATGGGCCTGATGTCTTCCAGGATTTTGAGATGGCTTTTAAGGTCTCCTAATTTGTACCTATAGGCCTGTTGTATGCTAATAGTCTATTTCGCAGCTTCCTCCAGAATTTTAGCTAATATGATTGATTTCCCCTTTTAGTAGGCAAATTGGAATTTGTGAAGTGGCATCTTTACCAAAAGATCACTCTTTATGTACAGGTCAATTAGTTTCTCCATGGTCTTTAATATGAAAAATGTGAGGCTAACTGGCCTGTATGATTTTGACAGGTCGGCCGGTTTGTTACCGCCCTTAGGGATAAACAGAACCCACGCCAGTCTCCATGATTTTAGAATATAGCTGAGTTCCAAGCTAGCTCTAAATATGTGTACCAGAATGATTTTTAGTTTCCCCGTGGCTCGTTGTAGTAGAGCTGGGTAGACTCCGTCTGGTCCTGGTGATTTAAAGAATTTGAAGGAGTTTATTGCCCATTCGACCTTTGCATAAGTGATGATTTGCTTAATCAGAGGTGAGTGAGATATCCGATCCGGGCCTTCCTCTTCTTCTTCAGCCTCACCGCTGCTCCTAATTTTGCACCCTGGAAAGTGTATTCTAAGCAGCACTTCCAGAGTGTCGCCAAAGATGGTCGTCATCACTCTATCCGGAGTAATAGCACTATAACAATATTTAAAAAAAAATTCTAGCATACATAAAATTTGGCTATCAATTTTTTTAAATAATATAGAAGTAATGTTAAACCAAATGAACTAATGATGAGGGTTGATTGAATCTCGCATTCATTATTGTTTACAAAGCTTTCGGGAAAATATGCATCGTTGTCTAAATAAACCGCACTAGTAAAACAATATCCGGCTAGTGTTACTAACTTCAAAGCACTCTGAGGGAGACCACAGCTCCTGTTCTGAATTACAAGTTCGAACCTCCCTTTTAAACATATTGAAATGAGACAACTATTAATGTATGCCTTTTACAGAGTTTAAGCGGTAACCACACAGTAATCTAAACTAATGAAACACATCTGTTCTACCAAAAAAATGAATTATTTTATTTCAATGAACGTCCGTTCTATTCAACTCACAACTGCTAAGTGAAAATTTCGGTAATTTTTAATTCTGTTATGTCAGTTTTCTCTTCAAGTAATTCACATGTTATATGGTGTTCACACTACACTCTAAATCAGGCGATTTCGATCAGCTGATCGCTTTAGAGCTAAATCGACCTAAATCTACCTGATTACCCATACATTTTTCTCGGCGTCTGACAGTCGAAAGCTGATCAAGTACAAATCAGGTACTATTGTGAATTTTGTCCGTGGTGAATTTTCCTCAGAGCGTGGTGTATTCCATCCGTGAGAGAGAGAGTAGATTAGAATGAAATGTCATTCGAATTTCGTTCTAAAATAGCAAAAATTGAACAAAAAAGGAAAATGTGAGTTGTACAAAGTGAAAAAAAATGTTCTTGCATGTTCCTGCATCATTTTCAACAATTTTCACGCAAAAAAAATTGTACACATCACTTCGAATGACATTTATCTCTCTAAATATCCTAGCTAGTGTGAACGCTTACCTGATTAACTTGACAGCTCAATCTACCTGATTTAGAAGTGTAGTGTGAACACCATATTATAGGTTTGTTCCCGTACTTTCAGTAACTGAATTTTACTGAATTTTCCTGAATCATGTGGTGGGGAATTTCATGAAAAGTACGGGAACGCTCTCATTGTATTTCCTGAAAATTGACAACCGAAAGTGTCAGTTTTCGGTTTTTGGGAGAACAATAGTAATTAGAAAGTCATCCTAAGCGGTAATAAATTATCGCCACAAAAATATTCGACCTTCATAGCAACATTACGCAAAAAATATGTTGCTTGCCGCGCACATTTGAAAATATTTACTCCGTTTGACACTTCAGTATTTTTCAGTAGCTCAGATCCTACTGAAATTTACTGAAAGAGGGGAAATTTTCAGTGCTCAGTAAAACGGAGTACGGGAACAGCTTCATTGCAATTAATTGCGATTAATCGCAATTAATCGTAGTACGGGAACAGACCTTATATTTCTAGATTTATCAGTATTTTTGATCATGGTAAATAGTATGTAAAAAAACAATTGTGAATGGTCATTTTATATCTAATGTCAAGTGACAAATGTCATACAGTGATGTTGGACAACAATAGAAGTCGGATTTAGATAAGTATAATATTATTGGCGTTAAATACGATGCTTTGTGTTTTTTTCTCATTTCAGGCTCCCGTGCTGGACAGCTCCCATAAACCCAAAAACATTATACTTTTCAATCGAAAATCATGAAAGTATATATTTTTGAATATTTGATCGTGAACTTAAATACAATTATTTACATTTACCTACTCTATTTTATTTTTTCTCACATTTCCCCTAGTTAATTCTACTTTCCTTAAATTCCTGGACTTGGCTTAACTTTACACTTAACCATATTTGTATCGGAGACACTTACTACTCAAAAGCTATTGCGCAACCACTATTACTTCTGGTACATTTCTTCTGCAAACAGCCCGTGCAAATTGCATTACACTTGACACCGCTATTTATTTTTCGATTCAATGGTTTATGTTCTTGGAAACACAAAGATACTTACAAAAAAAGACACTACAATGACCACCGTCATCGAATAACCTCTGCAATATGCACCGTGAATCTTAGTCCGGCGCGAAAACGCCAGATGCTATTTGTTGAGAATGTCAGGAAATAATTGCCAAATGCAATTTGGTATGCATTCTGCATTTAAAATGTTGACCATAGCAGTATGAGTTGAATAGGACATCTTATTCGTAATGCAACAGTAATTGATGATATGAACGAATTTAGCATCAATGCGACTGCAGCTACAACAATGGTACATGTTTAGAAATGAATTTGGCACGTTTCGGCGAAGACTTGATTGTGGCGCATTACATGGCAGGACATGTAAGTGATGTATTATATTGTAACTACCCAGTATTTTGGGCGGAGAAAACAACGTGGTAAATGCAGAAAATAGCAAAAACTAAATATCTTATAATATTTCTTTTCAGAGTATTTGTATGTGTTCAGGGTATTCGTTCGCAACATTGGACTAGCCAGTATTGTGACCAGAACCAATTAGATTCAATGCAAATAAACTGCAGTTAATTTACCATAGTAGAGCGCGTTATGGTGAAATTTACCGTTAGTAGATCAGGACGGAAATGAAAAACGAAAGGTAAAGTTTGTTCATTTCGAATCGATTATGACCAGCAAGAGATACAGGGTTTTTGGAACAAATGCAAAATATCTTTTGTTTTGACATAAATAAATGAAAGTATATAAAAAAATAATAATAGAAACTATAGCTCAAAGAAAAGTGACAAAATAATTTCTTAACGTAAAGGACTGAAGTTTGTGGTTTCAGTTTAAATTATGCTGTTCAGTATTAAATTTGCAATTTTACCCTATTTTTTAAGCAACCAAGTATCTAAACTCACTATTATAATGCATATCCTACTAAATGTTGCATAGTCTACTAAATGGTTTGAACATTTTAATTTTTCTCGTTTTTTGATGCATGTCTCTTTCTACAAGCGAATCTTCTGTTACAACGAAACTAAGCAGATTAGTTTTTAACATTTTTTCAAGAAGTGATTGGTTGTGCGGTAAGTGGAGGCCCCGCTTTTCAGTAAGGCAATTGTCAGAGCACTTCAGCGGGAAGAGTCCCGATGATAATTTTGCTGGCCAAAGCTGTGGGGACCAAGGAGTAAAGCCAGCTGACTCGCTACTGATTGCCATCTAGCGTTTGCGTTTATTTCATTCGGCTATCAGATGATTTAATATTTCTACAAAATTTACTATTTCTAAAATCAAAAAAATATTCCTGACCTTCTTTACTCTACTTTTAATGTGCTACGCCTTTTTAATTTGCCAGCTAAGAAAACTTACAAGCTATTGACATTACAGGTTCTATACATTTGCAGGTCCCCAATGTTGGCAATTTTTCCAGATGTAAGAAGTCAAATGCAAATTTAGATGTCTGTGGAAGGCAGCTTATGGTAAGTAATCAGAAGATGTAATATGATCGAGCATGAATACCAGTTCTCCTTCGATTTCTGCAGCAAACACGTCGTTGAAATAAAAAAGTGATGGATAAGCATAACATTGGAGTTATTTTTTAATAAAAATTATGTTCTTCATTTCGTTGTATAATACTATAAGATGAGCGATCGACCATAACTTCGATTGGTTAGCGCAATTATCTAGATGTATATCTGTGTGGCCCTTCAGATTGAAGTACTTACTTCTTTCTTGCTTCTGATTTACCAGGAAATTTAGTCTGCTGGTAATACCAAGCTTGGAGCTTATTCTCAATATAAGGCACATACTCCAAGATGATAGGTCACCCGGGGATCTGGTTCGCAGATTTTTTTTGCCATCTAAACTAGGGGGAGAAAAAGCTTACCCCAAACATTTTTGAATATTCAAGAACAAAATGCACGAACCAAAAGCAAAACACCCGCTGAGTCGACTCTAAGACAGTTGTTCGCGTGAAGACATCCGAAACTTTACTGATGATAACACACTCGTTTTCGGTATTTATAATCTTCGTGTCTTCTTTAAGGAGGAAACGATTTTCTTTGCTCTAACACAAAAAAACCTGCATAAGATGTTAACAGAACGATACTCCAAAACTTTTCTACAGCTTAAGAAACCGATCAGTCCACGGTGGGTATTGTCTTGAATTGTCTACTAGTTCGATTAACGGTTTTTATTGTCCTGATTTTATTTCAGCTGACTGAGCAGTAACAAGTAGTATAACTCAAATATACACTTGCCTCGTATAAGTAGCTCTACACAAAACGTCATTACCACACATAAAGTCATCGAGACTAATGGGAGGAGTCGCCTTTTGAATCACATTGCATTTTTTTTATGTCAAAGGAATAGCACCAAGGCATGGAACAATTTATTGGATATTCAATATTATCAATCTAGTCTCAGGACAATAAAACAAAAAAATTGCAAAGTTCTCAGCCGCTTCTCACTTTCAGATTCCAAGTTTATTCCCTTTATCGTTAAGAAGAAGACCCAACATCCAAAGACTTTCAGTAACTCTCTGCGCACCGACTTGGGCTAACTTCGTCGAATTTCAGAGTGCAAATGAGTAAGGAAATGAATATGGAATCGGGAAAAAATAGATTTGAAGCCTAACTTCTGCGCATTTTTTTCGGCAAAATTTACTGCTGTTGCGGAGGAAAACTTTAAAACATAAGTAAAGAAACATATTTCAGGTAAAAACTTACATAAGAGGAAAAAGAACCGAAAATGGCGTCCTAGTTTCGAGGCTCGTACATAAAATTACTTCACCGGCTAAATTTGAAAGTAACTTCAATATTACACAGCTGACTAATTGACACTTGGAAAAAAGTTCGTCAGAAAACGACAGAGAACATTTCCATACATAACACTTGCAAGAAGTTAGCTATGACATTAGCAAAAAATACACCAATTTTCCAAACTAAAAAAGCTAGGCAACACTACATATTCCACTATTTTGGAATTCCATGGGCGGCAAATCTTATTCAAAACTGAGCTAAAGAGCTTACCACATCTATCAACCATAACACACCCTTTCCATAGACATTTGAGAAAGCAACAACAGCTGCTAGCGAAGTGTTTTCTTTAGTGACACAAAAATCCTTTTCTAAAGTGCAACGAATTTTCGATGATATTTCATGAAGTTAACTAATTGATAGTAAATTATTATGAAAAATGAGAGCGGACAGTTTGAATTTCGAAAAAAACTCTAGCGCACCTGAACCGCTAGAAAACTAATTTTCGAAGAAATTGCCTTTGAGTGACAAAAAAGTGTGGAAAGACGTAATACACTGTTTTTTTTAAATCATATCAAACATTCCTTATCCAAAGCAACAAAACTCAACTATAAAACATATAATTCAGGGCTGGCAACACTTTCCAAACGAAGCAGCAATAAGTTTACCATAACAAGATCATACTCAAATCAACGTATCCTTTGAATTTCGTTCTCATCGGAGGATTTCATCGAAGGTTTCAGCGGTTAAACGTTGTTTGAGGCTGCCATCCGAAAAATGTTTAAAACTCGGAAAATTTAAAAATTGGTTTCTTATTTTCATTGCAGATGCTTTGCAATGAGTATGTAATTTGAAGCATCTGTTGATGCAATAGTTACGAAAATGGCTAAAGCTGGTTACCCTGTGTCAGCAGCAAAGCCAAATATATACCAAATCTGCTTTACGTTAAACTAAACCCAACCAGTAAATTTCGTTTCGATTGAATCACTGCGCTGGAAGTTATACGGGTGAAAATAATTTTAGGGTTACTATCCTCAAAACTTTTCAAATTTTTAAAACGTTAATATTTGTTGCTAATTTTCATTGCAGGATTAATCCCATTTGCAAATCTAATGACATAATCGCTCAGTAAAGAAATTCCACAAAATTACAAAAATGGTCATAGCTGGCAGCCCTTTCATGATTTTTGTACGAAATTCCTACGACATTTACTTCACATTAAGGTCCATTTACTGCATGAACTTCGTTTTGATTTCTGCACTGGACCGGAAGCTATAGGGAAAAAAGCTTTATTTTGCTGAGCAAATTTGTAAGATTTATGAGACAAAAATCACCATATCTGGCAGCCCTATTCTAATTTTTCAACCAAATTTTTACCAAATGTTACAAAGAGTGAGATTCAAGTACTGTATGAGTTTTGTTAAAATCTGATGGCTGAATCGGAAGTTATAGGCCAAAAACCAGTTTTTTTTCTGGGTGATTTTTCAAGATGGTACCACTGGCACAGGGTTGCCCGCATTTCAAAATCACTTCTATCAGACCTGGTCCTAGCTAGTACCAACATGTCCTGTAAATTTCACTATGATCGGATAATCCGGTCGTCAGTTCTCGTGAACAGAACTTTCGAGTGCTGAAAATAGAGGTAATTTGGTGATGGGTTGCCGTTCTTGTGCAAATCGGAATTTTGAAAATTTTAATTTGACATGATGGACAAAGGTTAAAATTTATCAGTGATTTGATTTTTTTGTCAAAAATCAAAAATTTTTCAGGAAGGTCAATGATTTGAAGGTTTTTTATTCAGGAGCCTGCCGTTGCTACAGGGTTACCCACACTATCTTAAAAATCAACATGTGCTAAATTTTAGTCAACATTAATACGCTCTGCAAATTTCACGATGATCCATTGTTTTTCTTAGAAGTAAGGACAAATCAAAATTTAAAAAAAAATCCTTGCCTACTTTTAGGCACCCTGCACCCACACACGGCTCACAATTTCCAATTTTTTATCATAAACGAGCTTAAAACATAATTAGTTTTCATTCCCAATACATTTCTTTAACAAAACTTTACACTGCTTGGAAATATAGGAGTACCTCAAAATTCACTAAAACCCTCGCCGCCGCCAAAAGGTTTAGAATATCTGAATTTGAGAAAGTTGTGGACCTACCTACTATATACATCTACGTTCTCCGAAAATTTCAGCTCAATCGAATCAGCCACTCAAGAGATTATCTCCCTTAATCATTTTGCTGATATATATATATATATATATATATATATATATATATATATATATATATATATATATATATATATATATATATATATATATATATATATATATATATATATATGTATATATAAAGAAATATGAATTTTCGGCGAAACGAGTTTAATACTATTGTTCTTCGAACATTAGTAATGAGCAAAGAGGATCATGAGCACGCGAAGACTAGCCTTTTGGGGCCAATTGTTTTGTAATGCCTTACAGTTACCTGTGAGAAACTACCTCGACATCATATGCGACATGCACTAAAAATAAAGCCTGCAAATACGGTTTATGAACGAATTCAAATTTACTGGATCTAGTTTTATATAAAATATAGGGTTTCATGTTCCCATGACTGTTTGACAACCATATTTGCTTTCCTGATGGGGCTAAAATATTCTGATAAAAGTAGTAGCGTATGTCGGAAATCCTGTGATTTTATTGCCAAGAACATAGGTATTTCTGATTAGTGATATCATGAGGCGAAAGAAGCTAAGCTGCTTATTTCCGCTACGGAAACCCATATAATTTCAATTAAGCATCAAGGCTAATTATCTGGAAGATTTATTGCATTTAAAACTTACACAAGATCTAAGCTAGCAGTTAAGCCAAAACAAGATCTGTTTCCTTTAATATTCTCGTAAATCATTTGATAAGAAGCAAGGGCTTCAAATAATAATAGTTTTCTAGACCTACACAGCCTTTGCACGCTCAACTCTCTGAGCTCTTTTTTAGGAATTCCTCTAGAAACGTGCGGCATCTGAAGACGATCTTGGAAGATATACACATATAAGCGCTAAGAATAGACTCCATAGCCGCTTGGTTGTCGGCGAAAATACAGATATTCAATATCCGAGCACATAAGACCCAATTGGTCGTTTCGAGAGTCGCCAGCACCTCCGCATGAATGAGACTTTAGTGGTCCGATAAGCGGAAGGATAGTTAGATAGTGCAATATATAGCTCAGTCAATCCTGTCTTTTAGTTTGGAGTCATCAATATCCATCTTTCCAATGCATCTGTTCCTTAGGATATTACCCTTTCCCACTATGCTCTGCTTGGGATCTAAGTGTGAAACCCTTGAATAAGAGATGATTCGGCAATAGTATAATCGATGTGAGCTGCATGTCAGCAACAAGATTTAAGCATGGCTTAGGTCTGTCTAAGCCCAGTCTTACCATTGAGCATTTCACATGTTACCAGGCAAGCGGATGTAGGGAGTCGGAGCACCCCCGACTCCCTATAGCATCTAATTACTAAGCAAAGATTGGGACCTCATACTTTCCCGCAAGGAACAATAGATCCGTTTTGTTAAAATTAGCAATTAGACCACACTTTTGGGCTCATTGCGAATTAATATGTAAAGAGAGAATTCATCTTTCCGATAGTGTCAAGACTAATTTCCCTGACATAGTAATAGCGATGTCTTTCACTATTACTTTATAATTGTGTTTAATGAGTTGCTCTAGGTTGTGGAGCTAGACTGAGATATCTCAGCAAAATATGTTTAATGAGCAATTCAGCTGCTCTAACTTGCACGAAGTTGCTCTAATTTGTTTTTAGTCAAACTAGAGCAATTTAGAGCACGATTTCTGTTCTGCTGCTTTTTTGGTAGTGAAAGTTAAGGGAAGTAACCAGCTGTTAGTCCACTGTCACGCAATCGGCTTACAACAAAAAACTGTGACTGAAATAGAATTTTTTATTAGTGAATTGACAGGTTGAACTTCTGACAAGTAATCAATTTTGAGAACTACCTCTGAATTGCTTGACTTTTTTTGCGTCTCAATTGCTCTAGCTTGCTCGACTTTTTTGATAGCTTTAGATTCTCTCCTCTTTTTTAAGAGCCATTAAGCACAGCTTATATCTAGTTTGCTTGAAGTTCCTTAAAAGCTCATTTTATATTAAATTCTAAAGCAAGGAAGATAAAACACCACCTCGAGAGATGCCCATATTTACCAGTCGTAAGATATTTAGTGTAGTGATTTTTGAGAAGTTGATCTATAAGTTCGTCTAAATGCAAACAGACATCCATATTTTGGAACGCATTCACAGTCGCCTGAGGACACATATTAATAAATTGTTGTCCAGGTGTATAATCCATGCAATCACGTGACCTTTCAGCATGCTCTACGTACGTATTTCGATTTCGAGATCAAAGTAGAGTCTAAGGAATTGGCTACCCAAAAACTTTACAGCTGGTTTAGCATGTGAGGCTTTTTTTGCCTAAAGGATGAAAGCAACTATCGTTTAACAGAAGCTAATGTGAATGCACGAACGCCTTAAGCAGAAAGGGCCAAGTAATGAAGGGCTTAATTTATATGCGATCTCGAAATATCAGGTAATGACCTTACTTTCCTGTGTTGAACTTCCGGTAAGGCTGGATATGTTTCCTCACTACCAGGAAACAAGGTATCTGTCAAAACCCCAAACTTCTCCCCGCTACTTTGAGTTCCACTTTCATCTGCATTGGTATCTTCAATATTTAGATACTTTACGAAAGCCATTTTTGAATATCATTAATTTAACAATATATTTCTACTTTTCAATAAAATCCATTTCAATAGATGATACTTTGGCTAGATTAAAGCCTTTGTGACATTCCCTTCAAAGAGCCGAAAACTCACTATTTCATCACCGGAGTTTCAATATCCCTATGATTAGGATTCAATTGAAGCAGTTAGAAAGTTCTCTATACTTCACGATTGATGAGCTCCAGAACTTAGTTCAGCTAAAAATAGAAAATGGAAAGGATTTTCCCTCAATTAGTTTTTTTCCTATACACTTTTTGTTGCCATTTTTCTAGTAGGATCGTATATTTCTTCAAAAGCCTTTATCTTCTCAGAACGTGCCCAGAATGTTTACTTATGTCTAAAGTCTCACTTATGTTGTAGCTTTTAAAGGTGGGCTCATCGCTAATACTCGCAATTGTAAAACTGCTGGTAATATGAACTCAAATAATGATTTATTTCTTCTTTGTTGGTGTTTGAGTTACCTTATAGCTCATTACGTGCGTTCGCCCTTCCACCTATTATTGGTGGAATCTACCCTCAATTTTCGGTTGCTGTAAGCTCCCTAACAGTGGTCATCATTGTGATGGCGACTATCACACAAAGTTGACTCTGCACAATGGGCAACTAGATGGACCAACCCTAATTTTCCGGTCGCGCATGATGTGTGTGAAAAACCGCTACGAAAACCAGCCTCGGCCATGCTTCGCCACTGTCGGTCACTACAAGCCATCGTCCGTTTTCACAATGGGTCACATGAAGTCCCAAACACATGGGCCAAATGATGGCTCACAATGTGGAGGCGACATAGAGGACAAGAACATTTATGAACTTCTTGATGAAAATGCGGACTCTTGATTTACCATAAACATTAAGTTAGCCCTAGCTTGCATTCATCAATTTGTAACATGCAGACCCGATCCTCAAGGACACATATGTAGAAGACGCCTTTGACTGAAACTTTCCTTTAAATTGGAAATCCTTCACTTTGATTTATAATGGAGGACGTATTTTGCATTTTATAAGCTAATGCAATTATATACGGAACATAATTGATACATCAAATTCCGGGCTGAAAAACAAACAAAATGATCTTTTGACCAATTCGAGCTCCACAATCTGCAGCTATTTTATCAAGACTTCCGATATAATGTTTGCACTCGAACGTGCGGAGAGTGACGTGCAAGTAAATAGACGATCCATGTGAAATGACTCCTCTCACCTCTCCTCTTCGTCCTATCTACTCGCCTTCCCGTGGCGGTGCTGACCAGAGATCGGGTACCGATATCCTAGCGATATTAAACCCCCGGTGGAAGGGAAAGAAACTAAGTAGTAGATAGTCCGGTCCTCCAGGATTGGGGGTTGGAGCGATGGACCGACAATCCGTCCTCCACAAAATTTTAAACCGTTCCGGAACTTACGGTGATGCCTCCGATAGGATTGGGCCAACGGAAACAACCCGGCAAACGAAACATGGACTACGCATTTGGATCCTGGAATGTCAGATTACTAAATAAACCTGGTGCTGTAAAAGAATTATAATTCCAGGCCACTCAGTACAAATGGAACGTGCTGGCAGTCCAGGAAACGAAATGGATTGGTAGCGAGATTCAAGGCATAAGATTGCACACAATATTCAAGAGTGGGAAGCTTGCAAGAAGCCGTGAATTTGGAGTGACATTCATTGTGGATAGGGAGTTCAAGCCGCACGTTATGGACTTCAAGGCAGTAAGCGAACGATTGTGTGCGATCCGCATCAAAGCACAAATTCTTTAAAATATGGCTGATAAACGTTCACGCGCCGACAGAAGAAAAAGACGGGGAAAGGAAAGACGCATTCTATAGCCACTTGAAAATGCTATTCGACTCATTGCCCTCAAACGACGTCAAAATAATACTCGGCGACTTCAATGCTAAAATCGGAAATGAAGAAGTACATCGGGGAACAACTGGAGGGCACAGTCTCCACCATGCAACTAACGACAACGGCCAACGCCTGATTGACTTTGCATGTAGTAGAGATATAGTCATAAGTTCGACATGCTTCCCACATCGACGCATCCACAAAAGAACATGGGCATCACCAGATGGCAGTACCTTTAACCAATTTGATCATGTCCTTATTCAGCGAAGATGGGCTTCCAGCATACTTGACGTTCGGACGTTTCGAGGAGCAAATTGTGACTCGGACCACTACTTGGTCAAATCCAAATACCGATGTCGCATGTCAAAGGCGTATTCCCCTTTCGTAAGTTTGACATCGAAAAGCTCCAAACGGCGTCAGTAGCAGAAAGCTTCTCAAAAACTCTTGAGACTAAGCTAACCCCCATCCTACATAATAACACAGTGAGGCCGGTTGACGAGGTCTGGATGGAGATGAAGACAGCAATCAAAGCCGCTGCAAAACAAGTGGTTGGGTATGAAGCTCGGCGCAAAAGAAACAACTGGTTTGACAACGAATGCCAGGATGTGTTGAACAAGAAAAATCAGGCATATACACATTCCTTGAAAGGAACACCAGGACGAAGAGAGAAAAATATGAAAACCTCCGGCTAGTAGCAAATAAGATCATTAGATGTAAGAAACGAAAATATTATGACCAGCAATTAAAGACCATTGACGAAAATCTGGCGAGCAATAAAACTAAGCAAGCTTACAAGGTAGTGAAATGTTTAAGACGCGGATACCAGCCCAAGACGACACTCTGTAAAGACGAAATCGGCAATATCATCGCCGAAGATATCCAGATTAAGGAGAGATGGGCCTGCTATTTCAAAGAACTCCTTAACCCTGCACAGGGCTCAATAATATCAGAGCCAATAGACGTCTCTGACGAAATCCCGATCGCACTTCCAACGGTGGAAGAAGTCAAGTCTGCCATAAAAAGCCAGAAAAACAATAAAGCGCCGGGCATTGACGAGATTCCGGTTGAGCTAATCAAGTACGGTGGAAGCTGCCCTATAAAAGCCATCCACAAATTGATCCAGCACATCTGGGGTGAAGAAAAAATACCGCAGGAGTGGTGCAAATCCATCATATGCCCTATCCACAAAAAAGGAGACAAACTTCGGTGCGAAAACAACAGAGGCATATCGCTACATTGTACACCCTATAAGATACTGACGAAATATTAAAAATTAAATAAATGTATACGCTGAAAATGTCTTTGGGGAGTACCAAGGAGGCTTTAGGTCTGGTCGAACAACTACGGACCACCTCTTCACAGTCAAACAAGTGCCCGACAAATGCTGGGAAGTTATCATCGACGTCCACCAGATTTTCGTGGATTTTAAACAAGCATATGACAGTATTGACCGAAACGTACTGTACAAAATAATGCTATACTTCAGCATCACGGCAAAACTAGTCCGACTGATCAAAATGAGGATGACGTCGACAGCATCACATGTCCGGATCAACAACAGTCTGACTGACGCCTTTGACACAAATGTCGGACTAAAGCAAGGCGATGGGTTGGCCCCTCTGCTGTTCAACTTAGCACTAGAGCACGTGATAAGGAAGATTCCTGTCGACACAGGGGGTACGCTTCTGTATAAGTCGAACCAATTAGTGGCCTACGCGGATGACATTAACATCTTGTCACGTTCCTTCACATCCGCCAAAGACCTCCTGTTGAAACTTGACCAGGAAGCCAAAAAAGTAGGCCTGAAGATCAATCAGACGAAAACAAAAATCATGACGCAAACAAGAAAGAAGACCTCCATTAGACGAGATATAATTCTGAACGAATATAATTTATAGAATGTGGACGAATTTATATACTTAGGCTCGAAATTGACAACGAAAGGCAGTGAAACTGATGAAATTAAACGGAGAATACAGCTCGCTAATACAACTTTCAACTCCTTTTGGCCCTACTTAAGACCAGCTGCATACACAGGAAGACGAAGCTCCAAGTCTACAAATCAATAATCAGACCTGTGTTGTGCTACAGATGTGAAACTTGGACCCTTACCCAAGTATCCGCATATATGCTGAACGCCTTCAAAAGACGGGTCCTCAGGCGTATAATTGGAGCTAAATAAGAGTGTGGCCAATGGCGGATAAGGTACAACCACGAGTTGTACGAGGTTTTAGATGCGCCAGAGGTCGCTACAATAATCAAACTGCGGAAGCTGCAATGAGCTGGTCACGTGCAACGAATGGACGAGCATCGAGTACCTAAGAAAGTATTCGACGGTTCGAAGGGCCGAGGGTCGAAGACCAGTGGGAAAACACAGAAAACGCTGGTCTGACTCTGTCGACGAAGGCTGCGAAAAGTTGCTCGGTTTTCGAAATTGGAGTATGCGGTCATTGGACCGAGACAACTGGACGCGTCACTTGTGAGAAGCCAAGGCCCGAGAGAGGCTGTAGTGCTACGACGATGACGACGACGGCCGATATAAAGTTAAGATAAAAGAGAGATATCTTTTCTTTGCGTTTAACAACAGCAAACTACATATACCGTAAACTGGCCAAAGATACGAGATAGGGAGAAACGCCGCAGAGCTACTGTTGGGTTATGACAAAGTTTCTTTTGAGGAGCACTAATTCCAACATTTCCAGAATGACTTTCAGTAGCAATTAAAGATCAGGAAGCAAAGCTAACCTTCTGTTCAAGAAGGCGCAAAAAAGTGAGACGAACAATAACTTTCATTCATTTTCATCATGGGTTACTGGTGTGCGCAAAGTTAAAATCTCCCCAAAAACCAGCCTCAGATAAAGTTTCGAAAATGTCAGAAAGGATATCGAAGAGCAATTTCTTTGTTTTTGAAAGCCTGCAGACTGGATTCCATATTAATTCTGGTATCAACAACTAATAAAACATATAACTGATCAGGACTTATAGAACCCTAGTTACTATTTTCAGTTAAAACATGTCTTTTGAGCATTATAATTCCACTTTTTCCCCTATCGTTGCAGCCAAATTCGTGCACCAACGATTAAAGTATTGCATATGTCTGAAAAATAATGTTGGAGACAACATTGTTTCTGGCACTTTTTTCTTGGTTCACACACTTCATCATTCAGTCCTCGTTGAAAATATTGCTGACGATTCATTTGATCATCCAAGCGCCACTCTGAATTTCAAACAGTTAATTTGCAAATTGCATTTCTGTGACAAATATCTTTTACGCTTCTGTTTCAGGACATCATTTCAAAATTTCCATTTTATCCTCAAAAAGCTTTGTCTAGAGCTTTAACAAATGCAAGGAGTCACTAATGCTTTACTGTTCTGAAACTTTATTGTGTATCTAAAGCAGAGTTTATCCTTTACTACTCTTTCGGCGTTATAAATGTTTGAGGAACTCAAAACATTTTTGGTTGTGTACTGTATATCTCTTTAACGAAATATGAAGTCGAATGCTTAGGATTCCATGTGAAATTTCAATCCCCGAGAATATAGGCTGAAGCGATGAAGCTTATGCGGCTTTGTGAGTAGAATACGAGGTGCGGAGTGTGAATCTGGATATATGAGCATGCCTACATGCGGATTTTGTGTTTACATGTTCTTACTACTTGGGTTATATCGGCGGTAAAATGTATCCTGATTTCTATTATTTCATACCCGCAAAAATATGATTATGAAATGTAGTCTTTACTATTATTATTTCCATGCTACCGAAAATAAATTACAGTGAGGTGGCCTCCATTTTCCTAGAACATCAAACCTTTTGCTCATGAAGCCTTTTAATACTGAATCCAAATAATTTAAATTTTTTGTTTTTTGTCGTTTTCAGACCCAGTTTAAATAGACAAGACGAAACTCACTGGCATTTGCCTTTTTCCATTCAGTAAGCCAACTTGTATCAACGCTAGCATTTTTTCAACCAATCGGTAATTGGAATTCATTCCAATGAATCAACTCTGCCTCGTCTAAAACGTTTCGGTGAAATATCGAAAATAACGCAGAGATGAACACTAAAGAGAAATTCTATGCCAACGCAATACAGGCATTCAGAGGAGCAGGAAACTCAATTTTGAAATTAAATTCTTCGGCCGAAGTGCAGAAATTAATTACTCTTGAAAATTAATAAAGCGTGTTTCTCTTTTGCGCAAATATAGGACAAACAACAAACATAAGATCCACAATTAAAAGTAGCCCCTGGTGAATATTTAATGTCTTTTGTGCCGCGTGTAAACGGAAGTAGCACTGAAAGAAACGAAGTCATCATTGCCAAGAAATACGAAATACGAAAAGAGCTACAATGTCTTTTGTGGTCGCATTGAGCAACCCCAACGCCATTCAAATGGAAGTTTTGTTGGCGTTTAGTCAAACGAATCAACTGTCGTATCTGCTGCCGACGTCTTCGCTGCCACCGCTACTGCCAACGCCATCGTCTGGAAATTGTTTAGAGGAAAAACGATCTTTGAGACAAGCCAAGAGAGATAGCTCCTTCTGAAACATCGCCTTTCTTTAGTACATTACGTGTACACACTTTCGACACAGATGATTTAGCAAAAACAAAGGATTCTTAAAACACCGCCGTAGGACCAATTATGCTCATGGCGGCTTTTTTTGTTATCATTTCAGCTCCATTCATGTCCGGAGTCAATGTTTGTGGATTTCCCTGTGTGCGAAAGCGAATACTGCAACGCAAACAATAGTGGGGCAATGGAACTGCTTTCGCTTTTAATTTTACACATGTGCGTTTGTGTACTGATTAGGTTAATTTCACCAGCAGAGCAAGATGACATTGCTGGCATGGACATGTGTTTGGTATTACTAGTTTACTAGTTTAGGGTGATTCACGAGATATTCAATCTAGGGAGATCTGGTACATCGATTTATATTTTGTACCAATGGAACAACTTATGTAAAATAATTTTGTCACGCAATATTTGAGTCCCGTTTATTACAATGGTCTCATCGTCCCACAAAGGAGGACATTTTATTCAGCAATAATGTAGTTGAATATTTATAGTTGGCATATAGGAAGATTTCTTTTGTTATTAAACCAACTTAAATACCATAAACCAGAAAATTTCATGAGATTTTTAAAATAATCAGACAATGTTAAATATGTATTTCATTGTAGCAATACATATATTCAATACTTTAATTTTTCTCATTTATTTTAAATGACAATGTTAAATATGTATTTCATTGTAGCAATACATATATTCAATACTTTAATTTTTCTCATTTATTTTAAATGACTCTACTTTATTGCTATGATTTTCAAAAATGCAAACAAGATATGAAAAGAAAAAGTTCAATGAAACGGCAACAGCTGCTAGAGAATGCCATCTCAGGTTCAAATCCGGTCGTGGACGACCATTATTTTGTTAGGTATTTTTGTTGGTTTTCAAAAAATTTCAGCTATTGAGATGAGCCAAATGTATTCACATTATAAAGCTATTATAAAGAGTTGGTTTCATCTCAGGCCGTAACACAATCATATCGACGACACTAAAATTATTATTGACAAGAAACTGCTATTTTATGTGACTCAAAGTTGATTTGATTTTTCCCACAATCAGGTTTAGTGAGTGCCAGAGCGAGGGTCATGATTCAAACCCGTTTTTCTCTTAACGGCCTTTTTTCAACTTCAAAGGTTCTGACCAAAAATTATGCAGGACGGCACGCGGCACTTGTCTTATTTGGAAATGAAAAAAAAGTAAATATTCATTTATTAAATTCGTCTAATCCAGACTATACACATACAATAAAAATTAATTATTCTTACACAGAATTCGTTTAAGTGATGCTGTAGATAAATGAAAATCAAACTTATAATAAGCTTCGTTAAAGCATCTACTTATTGCAGTGACTGGTTCATTGCAACCATAATTGGTCCGATGTTGAGGGATCGACAAAAAGTTAACACGCCTGACACGTTTGTTATTAGTGTTAAAAATAAGTTGGCTTAATAAGTAGTTTGAGTCAACGGCGCCTTTCAAAATTTTCGCGGCAAATACGATTTTGGAATTTTGACGTTGAGAGTTCAAGGTATCCATTCGTAAAAGATTTAAGCGGTCTTGATAAGGAGGTAGATGTAAAGGGTCATACCACGGAAGACCGCGGAGGCAGAAACGTAAGAACCTCTTTTGAATGGACTCAATTTGATTTATGTAGACTTTTTGATATGGTGCCCATACAATACTTGCATATTCGACAATAGGTCTTACTAAGCTGCAAAAGAGGGTCTTAGTTAGAAAAATGTCGTTGAATTCCCTCGAACGTCTTCTGACAAAACCTAAGGCATTGCTAGCTTTCACAACGATTGAATCGATGTGATCGTCAAATGTGAAGGATTGATTCAGCATTACTCCTAAATCGAGTACTTTAGCTGATCTATTTAAAGATGTACTCAAAAGTGAGTATTCATAGATTACAGGATTATTTTTGCGTGAGTAAGATATAATCGTACACTTGTCAGGATTAATTAGGAGATTGTTATCGGAACACCAGTTGGCAAATCTGTTTAGATCCTGCTGCAAATCATTGCAATCGTTAAGGTTTCTCACAACTTTGAAAATTTTAGCGTCATCGGCTTAAAGAAGAACATAAGATGACTGTAGAATGGAACCTACGTCATTAATAAATAAGTCGAACAGTAAAGGGCCTAGATGACTACTTTGTGGAACACCAGACGCGGTTCTAATTTCAGATGACAAGGCACCGCGAAAGGATACACGTTGGGTTCGATTCGTCAAGTAAGAGTCAACCCAATTTAAAACCAAGTAAGGGAATTGAAAGGAATGAAGCTTAGCTAAGAGTATAGAGTGATCAAGCTTATCAAAGATTTTCGTCAAGTCTGTGTAGGCGCAGTTAGTTTGGAGGCCAGCTTCAATTGAGTTGGTTATTTGGTGAGAAAATTCAAGCAGGTTGGTTGTGGTTGAACGACCTTTCATGAAACCATGCTGATACGGAGCAATAATGGATTTGCAATGAAAGGCTACAACATTCGTGACTATGGCTTCAAAAAGTTTTGCGACGCAGGAAGTTTTGCAATAGTTCTATAGTTGCAAGCGTCATTACGACTCCCTTTCTTGAATATAGGAGTGACGGTGGAGTATTTCCACAAATGAGGAAAGATGCCTGTTTTTAAGGATGCATTGAAAATATAAGACAGCACAGGTATTAGTGATGACACACAATATTTCAAGACCAAATTAGGTATGCCATCTGGGCTAGGTGTTATATTATTGTCAAGTTTATTAACAAATGTGATAATAGTGTCCTCGTCAATATTTAAATCCTTCATCTCCAAAGAAGAAACTGTTGAGCACTACACTACATAGCCTATTTTTTACATAGCCTATTTTTTTTCCACTAAATATTGGACTGCACTTAAACACTACATAGCCTATTTTGTTTTATTATTTGCAAATAGTACATTATTGGAGACTTAAAATTATCAACATTTAAAAAGTGGGTTGAGCAAATGTCGTCTTTCAGAAGCTAAACACTGTCAACGCCGTTTTTTGAAGTTTTCATGCACTTTTTGGAGCATTCTGACGGGTATAGCGAATATTTGGGCCCGAATGTTGTCCTGTATTGCTTCTAGGGTTCGAGGACGATTGCTCTATACCTTTAATAATAGGTTTGCTATAGACCTAAAATAGCTTCAAATGCAAAAATCGCAAAGGGTTAAATCAGGAAAGCGTGCAGGCCAGTTGAGGTCCCCTCTCAAATAAATAGGCCGTCCAGGGAAGGTTTGTCTCAGGAACTTCATGGAAACTGTGCATGTGTGCGGTGTGGCGCCATCTTGTTGAAACCACTTATCGTTTAATTGCGTTGCCTCAAGAACAGGCTGAAAAAAAATCCTGGAGTGTAGATAGGTTATGTTTTTAATTAAAAGTTTCGGAACGACCGTTGAAAAAAATAAAGGCCGATGATGTCTACTCTAGATACGGCGCAACAAAAAAATCACCCGATCCGAACGCAGCAGTTTCTCGTGAAATTTGCTGGGACTCTTATCGCTCAATTACCGCATATTATGCTTGTTAAGGTATTCACATATATGGAAATGAGTTTCATCTAAAAACAACACAATTGCGTCACAGAATATGGGGCAAGTGTGTTTTCAGAAGATGTGCGATGGGTTACATAGTTCAGTTTTACGTTGATTGATCACCACCATTTTACAAGGATGTAAATTCATAATTTGGTGAAAAGAGCGTCTTAAAACACCAAGAGCACCGTCCTGTTTTTGAGCCGAGTGTCTGAGAGATTGCAGTACTGTTGCTCGAACACGCTCGACGTTTTCCGGCGTGTGATTGACGACACAATTGAACTTCGCGAAGGAACACGACCGCGCAGGGGACAGCAAACAGCCATACGAAAGCACGATGCAACGCAATGATGGAGTGAGCGTGCGACAAATAAAGCTCGACGCAAAAGGAACAATGATTCCGGCCGGGAATTAAAATCTCCCATCCATTCCCTTTAAAAATCCGGCCCTCTCTTTTTTCCAACACCTGGATCTTTACGGCCGCCATTCCAAATAAGACAAGTGCCGCGCCCCATCCTCTATAAAGTGGTGGTTAGTCTATCGACATATTTACGCTTTATATTAAGTCTAACGTGGGGTGATGTTGTTTGTAGCATTTCTTATTGCAAAGATTTATAAAATAATACCAAAAACTGACACTGTTTTGCTTAAATACCTTCTAAAAAATTCACATTCCGCGATATATGCTAGATCGTCTTCACATGCTGCACCCTAGATAACACCAAATGATCTAGACTCTGATTTCGTCTTCGAACTTTTTTTTACTTTTCACGATTGATTTGATGCGGTTAGGCTGTAGCCTACACGTAGTACACACTCAGAAAAAATATGTTTCTGAGAATCAAAGAAAATATTTACTTGCTTACGGTACGTGAAACCTTCCACAAATCAAATGAACTTTTATTTGATGTCAGTAATTTGCATAAATATTGCATAAAAGTTTCTTACATGCAACGCAATACAATTTTCTTCAAATTTAGTGAATTATCTCTACGAATTTAGTAAATTATGTCTACAACGCGAACATGTTTTTACATGTTTCAACACCAACCACGCTTCAATATTATAATAACACTAGCGCTTGAGAAAATAAGAAAAATATGTGGCACTTAAATAAAGTATAATGGAATAATTGATAATCGGCTACTGCTATATGTGTCTCACTACCGCCATAGCTGAGCCTTCGCTTCAAAAGGTAATCCTCTGAGCTGCGACATTGTCAAAAAAAACTACTTACTGCAAGTTCAGTATTTCTGATTTTTTGCTTTTTTCCACTCTCTTCAAAGCAATCCGTGCTTTTGATATGAAGGGAGGGAGAGTTTTTGCGTGTTAACGACATACAATGTTCTCGAGCGGTCCCCCATCTAAGTAATAACCGCGTCCGACACTGCTTAGCTTCGGTGATCGTACGAGAAATGATTGATCCCAGATTTATGGCAACATTTCCTTTAAACTATACCAAATTTTACTCAGGGCAAGATCATTATCAATTTTTTTGAAATGAATGAAATCCTTTCTTTCGACTGAGTAAATATTTTTTTTTGGCGCAGAATCGTTACGAATTTTCCTTGATAATGTGTTCACTTTTCCTCCAAAAATGTTTCCTCCTTCAGGGGCGGTACCGTCGGAGTGAAAAAATCAACGCCAGCAAAGCAAATGGAATTATTTTTACGGGAAACTGCCTGGAGATAAGGCTGGCTTTCTTCAGAGTCTGCTGCAAACTGCAGGAAAACTCCGCAGATAGGCTACTCAACCCTTATTATCCCACAGAATATTAAAGGGTGACCGAAATAAGCGAGCCTGTTGAAGTTCGACAGTAGGCCCTTTTCATCCTAAATAAAGAGGCCCAGATCGGCATCATTAAGTACGAGGTCAACAAATTGTCCCTGTGTGTATATGGAAGTGATAAGGCTGAAATCTCGGAGTCAGTCAAACATAATTCGATGCAGGAGGTTTTGACAGTAGAGTAGTCGTCCAGCAAGTGGTCCTTTACTGTTCTGTGGGGACAAGCGAGAATAAGATGCGAAATTTCTCTGGGCCGTTAGAATTACCATATAGGCAACCTCTGATTCGGTCTGCGGTCAAGATTTGGTGTCTCCTGAGCTCCGGGAACAAAGAAGAAGAATGAGACAGCCTTAGATTCGTGATTGTGATGGTACTTCAAATCAACCTCCAACATTCCAAAACATCAGCAACTAACCTGCTTATACGAAAGTTAAAGCCGGGGAAGGAGTTGATATTAATCCAAGTAACAGGATTTGTAAACAACCAAGTTTGTAGATCATCCACTAATGTACACAGAATGATCACACCCGATAGTCTGGAGAAACTATGGACCTATATTCTTGCCAAGAATATCGTTGTTGTACCTATTTTTTACGAATTTTGGCGAAAAGGATATCATCGCTGTGTTTTCTAGTACATGGCACACGACCATGGCACAAATCTTTTTGCAAAATCGTCAAGATTACAGTTGCTGCAGTCACTATGAACCGCGAGCTTCTTATTTCAAGAGCTAATTCTAATTCTCATCATGAAATATGGAGAACCTCCAACACCAGCATATAATTAGTTCGAAGTAAAGTCGATCATGCTTGTGTTCTCTGGTATCCTTATTATTATTGGAATTATCTCAAGATAAATTTCTGAGGTATCTAGGTTATAAACTGCGCATTGGTCGCGGTCAATTGATCGCCATATAATTTACTACATTTATTACACGTCACATCTCTAGCAGATAGATGTTAATGTTTTGACGAAACTTTTTTATTCAACATTGTAAATGGTAATTTCAATAAATCCACTCTTTTCATTGAATTCTCGTTAAGAGTTGCATCTAGAACTATGAGGTGCAATGACACGTTCATGTTACAAAGCTATGGGGGGGAATTACCTAATGCATTCACCCGTAAAGAGACTAAACGTCTTCGCAATGATATTTCTAATCGAGCTGATATTTTCACAACACGCGTATATCAAAGGTAAGTCTGTTGAGACTGCTCTTCACGTCCTTATTGAGCAAGTTGAGAAATCTCTTGCCGTTAAGGAATATACGCTTGCCGCCTTTTTGAATATCGAGGGGGCCTTCAACAACGTAAATTCTAACGCAATTGTTGAGGCTCTCTCGGTGCTGCATGTGGACGAGCGGCTGATTGCTTTTATTCTACAGCTTCTCAAAAGTAGACCGGTTATCTCTTCCGTGGAGAATGCCAGCGTCAGAGGAGGAGTCAGTACGGGCACACCTTAGGGTGAAGTCATCTCTCCCCTGCTGTGGAACATCACGGTGAATACTCTTCTAATGAGGCTGGACCGTGCCGGCTGCAAAGTGATTGCTTGTGCAGACGACATAGCTGTAGCAGTGTCGAGAAAGTATTTATTTATCTACGCTATCGGAGAGGCTAAATCACTCTCTTGACATACTTTCATGTTGGAGCCGTGAGTGCGGCTTGAATGTGAATCCTAATAAAACGGAACTAGTGCTGTTTACAAGGAAGTACAAGGTTCTTTCTTTTGAGTAACCCAAACTGAATGGGGTCTCCATTAACTTGAGCCAGAGGGTCAAGTACTTAGGACTGATCCTTGACTCGAAGTAACTATGGACCTACAATGTAGCAGAAAGAGCTCGGAAGGCTTTCAACGCACTTTACTGCTGTAAAAGAGCCAAAGGTGCGAATTGGGGATTACAACCTCGTACTGTTGCTTGGCTTTACACTACTGTGGTTGAGCCAATTCTATTGTTTGGGGTGGCGTTCTGGTGGCAGGGAGCTCTTAAGGCTACCTGCAAATGGCAGCTTGAAAAAGTGTGGAGAATGGCTGCACTACTTGTAACTGGTGCGCTCCGCTCCACCCTTACTAAGGCATTCTTCGTGTTACTTCATTGGCTGCCAACTAATCTGCTTATCTTACAGCAAGCTAATCTTGCTGCTGTGAGACTAAATTGTATCACGGCATGGAATAGAACAGAATTCGGCCATGCGAGGATTTTAGTCGAGGGAGTTCCCGCTCCAGCGGATGTTGACTACATCGCTCCGCAGTGCCTACTAGATTTGGAGTTCACAACTCGCATTCCTGGTAGGGATGAATGGCGTGATGGTGTAACTTTTGAAAGTGGGCTTAGCCATGTGTACACTGACAGCTCAAAGCCAAACAATCGAGTCGGAAGTGGTGTATACTCGGATGAGCTGAATCTTAAGCTGTCCTTCCGTCTACCAGACCATTGTAGTGTCTTTCAGGCGGAGGTTGCGGTTATTTTACAGGCAATAGACTGGCTTCTGTGTAATCGAATATTTGGGGTTAATATTGGCATTTTCACAGATACCCAAGCGGCTATTAAATCCCTTGCTGGTCCTTGTACAGTTTCCATGAGTGTTGCTGAATGCCGTGCATCGCTTAGAGATATGTCGAGACATTCGGTTGTTCAATTGATTTGCGTACCTGGACAGAGGGGTTTTCAGGGCAACTGTGAGGCCGATGAACTAGCAAGGCTTGGAACCTTGTTACCGGAGGTCTCCTGCTCCCTCTCAATAGGTATACCGATGACATCGGTCAAACTGGCTATCAGGCAAAAATGTCTCGAGGATGCTAGGAGGTCCTGGGCAGATGAATCATCCTGTGCAATAACAAGGCAGTCCAGGGTATTCATCGATGCGCATCACACCAGGCAGCTTTTAGGCTCAACTCGAAGCGCTCTACGCTTTACTGTGGGAATTCTTACGGGCCACTGCCTCATAGGACGGCATGCACAACGACTGGGAGTGCAGTTTAACGATTTCTGTCGGAGCTGTGGCTCTGAAGATGAGGAGGAGTTCGTCCTCCCCCTCTTGTGTCAGTGCCCGGCGTTGGCAAGGAGAAGGTTGGCGGCAATGGGTGCTCCCTTTCTCTCAAACCTGACCGAGTTGTCCCTGTTCAATTTAAAGGGGATAGCGCGATTTGTCAAGGGGAGCAGATGGTTTCGCAAGTTCAGTGAGTAGGAGAGAGCCACAAATTATTGTGGCAGCACAACGGGCGTCTCTTGTGCCTATGTGTGTCGGTCGGCAGACCTCTGTGGACCGGCAGCCACTTTAACCTAACCTAACCTAGCCCGCATTAAGGATATAGTGAACAATTTTTCTAAGTTAAACTCTTAAATACTTAGTGAGTGGGTGGCACGAAAATTCCTGAATGAATGGAAGGTCACACAAATTGTCCCATGTCTGACTAAAGTCGCATATCCTTTAATGTAGGCAGCAAAAGCTCAATTGGACAAATAACTTTTAACAAGAAAAACAGACTGAAGGAAGTTTAAATCCCTGGTCTGATCCTCACAGGAATCTTCTACGGCCAACATCGATTGTCACCAGTACCTGAATCTGACGAATTATTAGGACGGATTAACCCAAAGGGTTTCTAAAGCTTCCATGGTGGATATCAACATTCTGCAGAGCATGAGTGAGTCTAATCACCTAGGAAAGGCCTGAAGCTAAATACCGAAGGATATAGAGTATGTCCTATCCTTATGGACTCGCACTTCACATGAAATGATAATCCACCAACTAATGCGTGGAGCAGGTCGTTAGCTTACCACTCGTGTTAGAATTCCGATCTCCTTATTGAGGTAAGCCCTTTCTCAAGCCATCCATATCCCCGGGCACTAATGGCGTTCTTCCAGATGACATTCAGGAAATCTACAATGTGTGCTTGTGCTTTTTGTATGTTCCCACCAGCTGGCGGGAAACAAAAGTTTAAAAAACAAACTTCGAAAACACCAAGAAGTCAATCAAGCCATCGCTAATTCCGGAACCAAAGCATGCTTACTCTATAGAAAAATATGATAGAAATACTCTTCAATGATCAACTTGAAAAATCTCTTGCTCTTAAGAAATATTCGCCAAGATAAGTCGGATGCAATTGTGGAAGCACTTTCGGTGGTGAAGGTTCATAGATAGCTGATAGTTATTATCAAGCAGCTCATCGAGTGGAATCTTTTTCTCTGAGGAATGCTTACTTACATCAAGAATCACAATTTCTCGCTAGTTGTGGCAAATTACGGTAAATAATCTTCTAAGTTGGGGCCAGAAATGCGGCTTAAATGTGACGGAGCTACTATTATTCACAAGAGAATACAAAGTTCTTTGATATCGCTTCTACGATTTGACAGGAGCCTTTATTAACGTGAGCCAAAAATGTCAAAACGGCAGAATTGCGCAAACAGCACGAATAGCTTTCGCGCACTAACTGCTGCAAAATAGTCATAGGAGGAAGTTTGCGTTTGCAGCCTCGCGTTGTTGCATGGCTGTAAACTATTATGCTGAGTCGATTCTACTAGATGGGGTGGTGTTTTGGTGGCAGGCTGATCAGGAGTCTTCTTACCAACCTATGTTTGACACAGTGCTAAAATTGGCTACGCTTTGGTGACAGGGGCTTCCCGAACCAGCTCTACTAAGGCAGCTTCCGTGTTTTTTTTTATTGGCTCCGAATCAATATAATAATCTTATAGCAAGCTAAGCTGTCTACTATGAGACTGCACTGCATCTGAGCATGGACAAGAACTGACGCTTGGTTAGGCTGAAATTTTATCTCAGAAAGTTTCACTGGACATTGAATATAAAACTCCGGACACTCTATTGGATGTGGAGTTTTCCACCCGTAATCCTGGTAGAGATGAATGCAATAATGTTGCCTCCCTCAAGAATGTATTTATTTATGTCTGCACCAATAGCTCAAAACTGATGTATATATTTGTGTGAGTTGAATCTAAGATTGCACCTTCGTATCCCGGACCATTGCAGTGTCTTCCAGGCGAAGATGATGACTATCTTTCGGAGTCAACGTTGGCATTTTTACGGATGGTCAAACGTCTGTAAATTTCCTAGCTGGTTTTTGCGCGATGACCATAATTGTTGCTGCATGGCGTGCATCTCTTAGAGAGATGTCAATAGGTATGCATCTCTTAGAGAGATGTCAATAGGCGTGTTTTTTTTGCTCCTCTATCCAGCAGAGAATAGAGTATACGCATTGGAAACAACAACACTCCTGTACCAGTGAATTCACTAGTACAGAAATTCTATTCCTTATTGGTAGTTCACGTGCTGAACTATAAAATGTGCTGATAGAAAAAAGCTCATGAGAAGTTGTCATTTTTGCTGTGAGGTGGCTTTGGGTTTTTCATGGTTATGTTGAATGTTTTCGTGGTTAGAAAATGGGAAGAAGCCTTCATAATGTGTAGAAAATTAAAAGAAGTAATTTTCTGATAGTTCTTTTTCGATTTTCTATCGATTGTGGTAGTGTATATTCGTTATTTTTCCCCTTTATTTTCAGCTGTTGTGTGCTACCACAGCGAATACAGCAACCTATGTCAGCTTAGCGAATGCACTGCTGTTTTGTACTAGATCGTTGTTTTTGCGGCATAGTTATATTCTGTTCTGTATCGGAGCAAAAAAATACGCCTAATATATTCGGCAGCGCAATTGATTTAGGTACCTGGGCATAGAGGTATTCAAAAGAACTCCATGACCGATGAGATGACAACGCTTTGCACACCTTTGTCATTTAGCGATTAAGCAAAAATACTTTGAAGACACTAAGAAGTCCAGAGCAAGAAGAATCCTGTAGGGCGATCGCGAGACAGTCCTGTACCTCCATGAAAAAAGATCTGCTGTTAAATTTAAGCTCTAGTATTTTTCGGACCACTGGCTCATAGGGCGTACTGTTCAACGATTTTCGTCGAAGCTGTGGCTCTGAAGATGAAGAGAAGTTCGTCATATACCTGTATTTCACTTGCCAGTTTTCAGCCTGGCTCGAAGCGCCCCTCCCTCTTTGTCGGATTGATCTATCCTTGATCAGCTTTAACGGTTTTTAGTATATCAAGGAAACTAAATGGTCTCCAGAGTACAAAGGAGAGTATATCTATGGTGTCACAATGGGCCACTACTATTCATGTGTGTGATCTTCTGCAAGATTCGCCGATTGACAGCTACTTGACCTGACCTTCGTTTTCCCCTAAAGTGAGGACTGCTTCGAGGTTTCCAAATTTTCAAGCTATTTTTTTTCAAGAATCTTCTAGGATATAGTGACTTCAAAGTAAATTATTAGACATTATATAATATATTGATTTTATTTGAATTGATGTTTGTCATAGCAACGGCATGTGGTGGACTGCACCTTGCCTATGATCGGGTTTTAATTCTCTTATTATTTTCATTTTGGCACAAATTATCCATGCTGATTCTTCCACAAAAACTAGATTAGTAAAATCGAATGGTCCATCTTATTTTCGACAATAGATGGATGAATTGATGAATAACATAGATCGGATTAACAAGAAAAGCTTGCGAAATTTAATGGATCCATCATTTTATGTGATGATCAAGTTGAGGCCTCAATGGCCATGCGATCTCACTGCCGCTGATTTTGATGAAAGTACCATGTAGCAGTGATGTTTACCGCTGAGAATTGTTTTTCTCATCCACCATATTTCTTTCTTTTACGACGTTCGTGTACTTCAAGAGAGATATTTTATCAAAAAATGCGTTCGTCTGAAACAGAATATCTTGCAATAGGCGTAAAATGCACTTAAAAAATATCTGTTACATTTAACGTCGCTTATCGTGCCAATGTTTGAAAAAGAAAATTGTCCATTAGAGCTTCAAAAGAAGCGACGACGTGAATGATTATTTCAATGCGTATCTATGATCAGTAAACATTCGTACAAGTCGAGCACATGGAAACGTCATTAGTGAAAAAATAAATATAGATTCTAATCATTATGTAAAAATATGTGGAAAACATATTGAAAGTGTCGTAATGTCACATTGATCATCTCAAGAATTTTAAGTGCCGAATTTAAAAAAAAAAATGGTTGTTATCGTAGGCGTATGAAGTATGAGTAAAATCAGAGAAAACGAGTACAGATATCAGTGAACACAGTATTGAAATGAAAATCGGTGAAGATAGTTACGATACTACAAGTTTTTTTTTATATCCAGAGCTTGGGCCGGGAGAACGAGGTGAGTGAAGTTTAAAAAAAAGAAGTTGAAGTTCGAATCATGCTGGCATTCATGCAGAGATAGAGAGCCAATAAAACAGTTCACGTTAAAAAGTTTTCACTTAAACTTAAAATTCTGAGTTTTTGAATTTATAGCTATAGTATTTAGTTTTTTAACTTGTTCTCTATGCGACTGCCGTGTATAAGGGCATCATTTTATACATGAATTTGCAAACTTATTGCTATTCCGATATTAACTGTTTAGGAGGCCTCTATTTCTGCGTGAGCGATGGAATAATTCCAACCTCAACTTAAATTATTTTCTTAACTTCAGCAACTACGTTCTACCTGCCTAAGTTCTGAACATAAAAACTTGCACAACATTGCACAAAATCTGTTGTTTTGGAGCAGATAGATTAAAAATGTCTCGAAAAAAAGTGCTAATGCAGTTGTGTAAGAGTAGTTAATTATCGCTAGTAGTATTTGTAACGAAGAATACTTAAATATGAATTGTTCTTTTTTCTTAAAAATCTTGTTGTAAAAACTATTTGAAGCTTCAGTGGAAAATGAAAGTTTTACTCTCGATTGGGATGCAAGTGTGCAGTCGAATATTCCGTCAATGCCAGGGTTAGTTTCTTTCCATCAATCAGATCGGTACAAATCCCTTCATCACAAATAGACGCAAACACCGATCCATCCAAATGACATAAAACATCAGAAAACACAAATACTGTGCTAAATTTAGCTCACATACCTATCAAGTACATATCTGCCGTGAACTAAACTTAGCAAAAAGAACACACGAGTACCTACCTACTGTTTGCAGATATTGAACGATTCGCTCAATCAAACGTAGATGGAAACATGTTTGCAAGGTGAAATCAAGCTAAACTTTGTTAGTACATTGCTTGTTGTCAATCAGCTGAGACTTAATAAGACGAATGTACCTAATTTCACTTATTTTTGCTACACTATAACAGTTTGTTTCATTATTTGAAGAATAATTTTTGACTTTTCCTTTTTCTCTTGTAATAAAAGTAATCATAAAATCGGGATTTAAACATTCCTAAAACAAAAAACCTCATTTTAATTAATCAGCATATGCAATACAGCATCTTACATAATTCATTGTTTCTTTTTAATCAGATGCTTAATACATTCAAATTAATTACTTGGCTACAGCACACAAATAACAAATTTATCCAACTAAGAAAAAAGGAAAATCTTTAATCTTTCAGTTGCAGCAAAAAAAAGTTCGATATCTTCCATCTTATTTCAATTATCAGATATCTTCCATCTTATTTCAATTATCAGATCGAACATTTCTATTAAAATAGCATTGAGGGTTAATGTATGTATTACTCGCAGTTGTAAAAAGCAAACGAAACAAACATCTTCCCAATATAAAACAGTGAAAGATATATTAGTAGCCCTATTGGCTAAAACCGTTGCTTACCTGGTAGTTGTAAGGCAGGCATACGCTTTTATAGGTGTTTGAAACCTGAAACGGCAAAATCACTGCTAAGTCTGAGACTAAAAATTCATGTCAAGTTTTACGTCTAAATTCTTAAACAAAAACGTATGTTAGGATCATTACGTTACGTACAGAAATAACAGAACATCATAGCACATCACAGCACACTTTTACATATTTTAGACGTACCTATTAGAAGTAAGCACACCTGCAATTATCTAAAGCGTTCAGCAAACTATGTCGAATATTAAGGGATTATTGTGCTTCATGCCAAAATCTAAAACAAACGCGGCTACATCTCGCGTTTCGTAAAAATCATGATAATATATGCAGGAAATTAAAATTTTTGTCTGGAAAAACACTACTAATTTAGATAAGAACAAATACCCGTTCAAAGCAACAAATTTACTAAAAATCATCTTTTGCCTTCAAAACTTACACACACAACAAACGACTATTGAGCTATATAAGTAGTTCCACAGTAAATATAAGTGTAAATGTATTTAAGTAGTTGCAATTGCGCTACGGTTTGTTAGACCCCAGAAAGGTTGTGTGTCGAGAAGAGGGTTAATTATAGGATCTGACTGAAACGTCAGTTATACAGCAAGCTACCCAAGAGTAAACAAAACGATGCGTTAACGATAAATCTACCGCATGTAGCTGCATCCAATGTTAATGATTACAAAGAAAAAAAAACTTCGTGCAGGAGAACTGATTACACTTACTAAGGGTCAAATAACGTCTGCATACATTTACGAAGTAAACCAATTGTAATGACAGTCTGTAAATCAAACAACTAATAGAATTGGTTTGACACTTTTGTTATCTACGAATGACGCTTATATGTTAGGATGGAATGTGCCGCTTCATTTCACATTTATTGGAGTCATGCAAGATCGAGAGGAAGTTAGTAATTGAAAGTGACTTAGATTAGTTGTCAGTTTCGTTCGGTAGACTTTCAATTTTGTTGATTTCGAAAATCTTTTATCTGATGCACACCAATTTTACAATAACGATTCATTTGATTATATTTTTGTGCCAAATGTCTTTTTTTCTTTTTTCTAATTCAATAATATTAATTATTTTCCCTTCAAAGTACTCTCCATGAGACATCAGCACTTGTATCAGTACATTTTTTAACCTTCGAGAAGCCCTTCTGAAACGCATCTTTCGGTATGATATTTAGTTCATTGGGGACCCCTGTCTTTATATTTTAGTTCTTCAAAACTTCGGGAGCAGAAAAAAAACACAGGCGGCTATGCCCGCCAAATAAGTTTGAGCAAGTGCATTGTATCATTGCAAGTGCAATAGCTTTACCATAAGACCGGGCATAGAGCTTGACCCTGCGACCTGATGGCAAAACCTCATGATAAAATACGACGTTGAAGTCGAAGAGCAAATTGAGCAAAACCTCAACATTTAGTAAGACTGAATTAAATTTTTTCAGCCTAGGCTCTTCAGTATTTTTTCTTTGGCACAATTGGACCTTAATTTATAAGTTTGGTAGACTTCATTCAATAATTCTTAAGCAAGGGTTATCCAGTGCTATTTTTCGGTCGAATCAATTTTGGGAGAAACAAAGCATCCTTAACATTGTCAAGCCCGAAAAAAATCCTAAAAATTTGTTTGAGATGAGCTAAGTGATTACCTGACATCATCAGTAACCTCTTTGATTGTGATTCGGTGATTGTCAATGCTAAATACTTATGTCGACTATACACAATGGCGCACGATGATCCACTAGATGGCCACCATCACTAAATTGATTCTACACACTAGGCCTCTCGATGGTGCAGTCCTGATTTTTCGGTAGCGCATGATGGACTGTAACACCATCAGCGTCACCGATAAAACCCGATCTTAAAATATCCTCGTCGTGGCCACCGTGTGTAGAAAGTCTCTAGAACACACGTAAGGAAGACACTGGCGTGTTCAAACTAGACTATACAAGTTGGTTGTGGAGCCAACTCCTATTCTTCGTCAAATTTCCTGAAACCCGTTAAAGAACAACATCAAAGTATACCAGGCACAGCGGCCAAAAAACTGGTAACGAAAACGGAACAACCATTTGCGCCACCTATATAGATCCAATGCTAGATAGCCAATATCTTATCCAAATACCATTCTAACATAACAGTCTTGCAGATAAAATGGTGTCAAGGACTAGTATTTGGGCCATTCAAAGAACCACGTTCTTGCCACAGGTTTCCTGGGCAGTGAAAAATTAAATTGTCTGAAAGATGCTCACACTCGAAAAACCTAACAGTTGGTCATCGATGCCACAATTCACTGTTAATCCAAGTAGTCTTGGAGTTGAAGCTCTTGCGAGCGACGTCTGGTAACACCTCAAAGACGCTAACATTGGTACGGCCACAAACATCTTAGAACCCAGCTACAGAAAATCTCAGAATAACTGGTTTGACGATGACTGCGAGCTAGCTACTGAACGTCAAAATGCTGCGTAGCGAGCAAATCATCATCATCGGCAGAAAAACCGGCACTACTACCACCGGTCCCGATGTCATCCAATTAGGCACCGCGTCAAGCGTCCTGGTCAATCCCATCCCTCCAGTGCAAACAAGATCTGCCATAAAATTTGCCGCAAAGGGTTTTCCATACGTGCTAAGGTTTTTTCCATACGCTAAGCTTTTTCAAAAACAAGCTATAGTTCCCAGCCTACTGTAGTCTCCCGAACTTTATCTTTGGGATTATATCTGATTCAGGCTAGACAGCGTAGACATTCAGCAATTTCAAAGAATGGGATCACGCGTAGAGACTTAAAGCGATTTCTGGCGAATGAAGAAACGGGTTCGCCGAATCGAAAAAGAGCCTGGGAAGCAAAACTGGTTCGTGAATCTAACCAAAACACAGAGCTATCGCACAAGGGGTGAAAGCAAACGAATGAGCTGCACGAGGCAGTGTACAGCTAGCAAAGACAAAGAGAAAAATAAGATTTCTGACCAGTCGGGAATACTGGAGCAATGGGTTCAGTACTTTGATGCTTTCTAACGAAGAAGTCGATCAGTTTAAAGCCTTTTTACTGGATGACGAACGACAGCAACTTTTGCAGAGGCTTTCCGTGCCATCCATTGCCTCGAATATAACAAGTCACCCGGAGCCGGTGAAATACCTAACAGTTTAGTTATATATGGAGTACTATTGCTGAAGATATGGATGGTTAACCCGCGAAATAACTATACCCGACGATTGGCATTGTCCCAACGCTAGTATAAATACTTTTAAAAGTCTTTCAAATGCAAAAACGATTGTTTCAAGCGTTTTCTGTTATCTTGCAAGGTTGGTTAGCCCCATTCGCCCGAAAAGTAATTGGCCTATACTAACGAAACTTTACTCCAAGTAAATAAGCAACAAATTTTGAATCTTCTTCAATATTCTATCTTTTCATTGACTTCTAAGTCGAAAAATATAGCCTAGTTCGATATCTCAACCAAACTGCAAGCTTAAGCGAACATGCAAGCTTATGTTGAAGACATTGGTTTCATACACACGAACGATCTGAATGAACGATCTGTTGAAGAGTCCTTTATGAAAACCGAGCAGGCGTTGAAAAATGTAGGGCAGCAGAAATATGGAGGAAAAAATAAATGTATGGTGGCAGCGCCGGCTCCGATCATCTTCAAACCAACCAACATTACGACGGCACTAACGAAAATCAAGACACCGAAAATTATGCGTGCAAAAAAGGTAGGTAAGCATTGGAAAGAAATTTAATCATTCTCCTATTTAGTGTTAAGCCGATAGCAACTTACAACCGCTAACTACAGCCGATAACAACTACGACAAAAAAACCTGCGCACGGTTGTTGGCAGCCAACAAATTTTTTTCAGTCTATCAAAGCTATTCCGCTCAAGTCTCTCCAAGAAGTCCAAGCCTCTACTCAACACCATGGTCTTCAGAGACCTTCTGTATTTTTAAAGAACCTGAGTTCTTGGCAAAAAAAATTTTAACTCATATCGGTGTGGGAGAGGAGAATCTTCCTGTGAATAGACATAAAGATGGCCAATTTCACAGCGTGTATAACAAGGAAACAATCGACTCAATAGTTTGCCATTACTTCCATAAGTGAAGAAGACCCTGTTCGGAAATACTATGAGCGGACGATTATTATAAAGAGACGTCAAAGCCCTTTCTGCCGTTTGCTAGGGCACCAAATATAGAATGAAACTGAACAGGATGACAGCATTACTAAACCAGAACATCTGAAAATCTGGTCTGCGGCAGGGCTAGACCGAACTACTAGTTGTACCTCTGATGATGATAAAATTATAATTTTGGCTACATAAAAGATTGAAGTTTGAATCATTTTTCACAATAATTAGACCTAACAGCTCAAACAATTGTCACCTGTTGAAATTATATAAACGCAACCTGCTAGATGAAGTAGACATATGGGGTGACGTGCTAATCAAGCCAATGTACTTGCAGAAAGTAGCTCAAGTGCAAGGACGAACAGCGGTTAAGATAGCCGCGAAATGAGACTCAGCTCCGTGAGGTGATGCAGAGAAGCCTTATTGAATCACGGGGGCTGTCTTTGGAAGTTGGAGCGCCGTTTTACAACACAGTTTAATCTGGAACTTGAGCTGTGGTAAATATGGAAAATTTTTCAAGTATGTCAATTAATACGGGCTGATAATGGAATTCCGAGAGCGAGTTTTTGTACGGTTCGGTATATGGTCGAATGGATTTTCACATAGTGGGATTAAATATAACACATGTGTTCTCTTATTTTGTGTTGGAGAAGTAAAACTAACAACCGATCGTGTTTGCCTGTCGTATATAATTAAACGAGGGACCTAAAAAAAATTAATTTCGCTTATGGCACATAAAACTGTAATTTTTAGTATTTTTAAAGGCTAAAAATCGGAAATAAGCATGTTAATAATATGATCATCGATCTTAACCTTTGTCTTATCCGAATTCTACTTGGATGTAATGCTACTATATAGGATTGTAAGACTTCTTGTCAAAAATCTCCCAGAAGCTGCAGGACCGAAACCTAACCTTTGTTAAAGACAAAATGTTATTACTTTTCTTATATCATCGAAAAACATCGAATGTCATTTACATGCCACAGCAGAAACTGAAGCTTTAGACCAAATGGCATTTGAATTGATATGATAAACCTGCTTTAAGCACTATTTAATTTTTGAAGAACCTCTTCGATAGGATATCAAATTCAAAGCAACACTGAAAGTAGTGAGACCAATCACTTTGATAGGTTGATCAGCCGAAATGTATTCTTCTTAAGCAAGTTTTACAAAACAGTCACCTATGGGTAACAAACAGCCTTTGTTGAACAGTTTTAAGGAACTTTCAACTCTACAAAATCTTCTCGAAATCTTCGATTTTCACCTGGCACGCAGAAGACCATCTTGGAAGATAAAACTTGGAAGATAAAATTATTTTTCATGACAAAACAGTCTTCCTTCCCAGTAATCTTCAGACGATTTGTATTAATGACCAGCTCGGCCCAGCGCATCTTGCTTCTATAATCACAACATCCTTCAGTAGAAAAAAACCCGTTAAATTGATCTTCTTAAACACCTTCTTATAAGCAATTGTTGCATTCTTACTATCTCAGGTTCAATAAGCTGCTGTGTGTTGGACACTTTGCCAGTCTACAATGACAAGATACAGACACAGAGGCAAGGCTCTGTTTTTCGTGAAGCAATGGCATTGCTGAGGATAGAGAACTGGACGACGGCTTTTCAAAATTGAGACTTCTCCAGCTGTAGGTTACATTAGAACAAGAGCAGTCTGCCAGTTGAAAATAATGTTAAATATAATTTTTCCAAAACGCTGGAAAATGCCATGAGCGTTACTCGAGGTCTACACTGGGCTTAAAATGTAACTAAAATGTACACAATGATGGCTAGAGAGGGGTTTTATTGGCTTCTGGAAGTTTTCTTCTCAATATCTTGAGCTTCAGTTTTTGCATTGTTTTAGAAAAAAATGTATTCTAAATTCAGAAGTAGCTTGGAGTCATACGGCTAGCGGAAATTATATATGTGGAAGTCTGTTGTGCCACAATTGACGACAACATTTGACTAACAGCATGAAAATCAAGGAGGGAAATTTTGTGCAGTTGTACACTATTCCAAGCTACAAATTTTGTACAGAAATAAGTGAGTGGCTGCATGCTTCTATGTCTTTCATTTGACTAGGATGAAACTGAACTTGAAAATGAAGGGACACAGAAAAGGCGTGCCAGATTCAATGTCAATTATCATGCCAAACTGCAATTACTTATCATTGGTCAGTTCGAAACATAAGGGCATATGTCGTTTGGCATTTTTTTTTAAAAAAAACCTCAAATTTGCGGAAAAGAAACGTGCTGTCTTCACTCCAAATTATCATATCTTACAATGAAAATATCAACATAGAGCGTTGTCCTATGTAACATAGCGCAAGATTCATGGCTGCATGCACTATGTACATAGTACCCCGATCTATAAAATATAGCTACCAGCGCCAAAACATCACAATCTAAACAGTAACTACTCTTATATAACATTTCACAGCATTTATCGCGGCATACGCTGTGTACATGGTTTTCTGAGCTATAAAATATTACAATTATTATTGATTTTTTTTTTTCCTATGCACATAGTCTCGACTCCCATGGAACATAGTCTCAACTTCTGTGCAAGCCTCAACTACTATGAACATAGTCTCGCTATTGAGATGCGTGACTGCTCTAATAAAAAAAAGGACTTCGCAGCTACATCGATCATTTGCATATCTGGAATAAACAAACTGCAACAACCGATTTTTAGATTGCAGGTTTTTCTCAAAATATTACCAAGCATGTGATTCGTTGTTTTTGTTGAGGAATAAGAAGTTTATATCTTAGGCACGAAAACAGTAAAGGCTTCTAAGGCAGTGAATTCATCTTTAGAAACACGAAAAGATACATCTCACAAATATTATATTAATAGGCGATGTAAAGAGGACTTATAGAGATTTACAACTAAAATTTAGGCTTTATTTGGGGCAATAAAAATTTATTCATCGGCGTATCAGTAATTTGGTTGGTTTTTTATTCTAAAATTGAATTTAGTTACGACTGACAGAACTTATAATACAAAATTGATGAAGATTTCACGCTGATTACGAAAGACCTATTGATCATGTCATGCGTGTTGTTGATGGTGAATACTGTTTCTTAAGTATCCTTAAAGCGTCCTGAGAAAAAATGCCTAGCATTTACTTCTCTTAAGCCAATATAACTTATAAATTTGTTTCCCAAAAATTGATATGAATGTGTTCTTTCAATATTTGTAAGGTTGGTGATGTCATTAGGTGCGGTAAAATCAGGGAAACGGAATTGAACATTATCCCGGGGTGATTTTTGAAATTGGACGGCATCGCAAACATCATTACAGGGAAAATTTTGACATAAATATATAAAAGATATAAAAGTTCGATACCAAACAAGTTGCCTTAAACTTTTGCACAGTAAATTTTTTAGCGTTTAGGACCGTTTAAATAGACTTCATTTGAGCTGCTAAGTAAAGGCCCTACATATTTAATATAGCAAGGGATGCAAATATCGTTAAGGAGGTTGACATATTGAAAATGATTTGCAATCATCGAAGGACGAAGCTTTGATTTGAATCGACAATTATCGAAAATATGCATACCAAATCTGAATTAAAAACGAAAAAATGATTAAAAAAAGGAAATAGGACCTATTCAGACCTTCATTTCAGCAAAACATCAAAAATACTGTCGCATGCACACTTGCACCGAAGACAAATTCACTGTAGCTAGAAGAATCCATTTGAACAACGAGATGAAAAGCAACCAGAGCATCCTAAGCGAGAAACTGGTCATGTGTTCAGTAAATCGATCAGAGCACCATAGAGAGCGAGGCTAGGGTTCGATAATTGTCTAGAATATTCGGGACATTCAACAGCGGTTGGTAAATAGGCCCTCTACAAATTCAGGCAATTTAGTTGGATCTAGCAATTCAAGCGAAGAACACCGTATTTTATATTTTTTTGCAAAAGTTTCATGCGCGCGAGCGTTTTCCGAGCTTTAGTTAAAATAAAAGCATGTTGAGCTTTGAAAACAGACTGTTTTGATGTTAGAAAAGTAAAATCATGACTCCATGAACTGTGTTTTAAGGAAAACACAATAGTATGTTCACAGTTCATAGCTGTGACTATTTGTGACATAGTGAAAACTGTGAAATATTTTTTTTCTGTACTTGTTGTACGATACTATTTTTAATATATAATATGTTGGTTTGACGACAAGTTTTGATTTTTTCAGAAAGTTTACATATGCTTCGTACAGAGGGTGGTGTTAGATAATTTTACTTTCGATTCGCAAAAGCTTCAATAAGTTTGATAGCTTGAATGACCTCATTTCACATTAGATTTCTAGTATCATGAAATTATGACAATTTTCCTGACAAGAAATGAGTCACAGCTTATTGAATCTATTGATTATCCACTGTTCATTCCCAAACTTGACCCAGAGGGCTTATACGCCAGCAGCCAGACCTCCTTTCGTCAAGATTTGTATATACCAGGCTGTTCTTAATTTACTCAAACATTTTGAATTAGTCACATTCTCAAAATAATTTATGCATCAACAGGTCGGAATGATTCTAAAGAACATTTATTTTAAAACAAAAACAACTTCAGCCTTTTATTCAGTAATCATACAAAATTCTCAGAATCGCAGTTGTATGACACTTGTTTTAGAAAGTATCTACTAAATGAAAGCAAGTATACATCTCAAATTCTCGTGTTCAAAACTAAATTTATTTTGAACATTATTCCCGAAATCAATAACACATAACATATGTATGTATATCCTTTCAAAACTTTTCAATACGAATAACCTTAGGGTGATGAAAATCCACCAGAGTTTATTGAACGAAAGTTTCCAGTGGGCTAATGTTTGAAACTTTGGAAGTTTCACGACATCTACAACTAAATATCAACTTTTCGAAAACCAAACTGTATTCCGAGGATAGAAACAAGCGTACTTATGTTTACGGTGTGCTTTAAGTATTTGAAGTAGATTTTGCTTCGACAAAAATAACTATTTAAGTATTCACTTTACAGCTATGCACATCGTGAAATTTTTTGTTATTTCCAATGGTAACTGTGTTATGAATTATTCATTCTGTAGATCAAAAGGTTTCAGAGTAGCGATGGGTTGAAATAGTGTGGTATTGAGTAGCTGGAGAACATTTTTCAAGGCTTTTCTACAGCAGGTATGATTAGTGATAATTTAAATACTCTACAGAAAACGATAAATAATTATCATTGATTTGAAAAAATTAATTTTTGTATTCTATATATTATTTGATGGGCTATAAATTGGACACGCATTACATATAAACTGCATCAAAACTATACGCATTCACTAGTTTATCTGTTAATTTTAGAAGCTTTTTTAGTAACTAATATCTAAATGCATGTTTTTTTTTTTACTATTCACTATTCAACAAAAATGCATCATTGCCACATCGAGTTACTTATGCAGTCAAACACAAAGGCAGAAAGGCATTTAATTTTAGAAATTAAATGTTGTATGTATTAAGAGCAATTTTTGAAACTTGTAATTAAGGCTACATTAAACCCTGAAACAACTGACTAGAAGATGGTTGTTGATGAAGTTCAAATACGTAAATCATATTAAGCTGGGCAGTTTTAGTAGTCCCGAAAATTGCTGCACATACATATTTTGCTTTGCTTGAGTCATTTAATTCAATTTTACGTTTTTTTGCAGATTCCGTCACCATCCACTTCGATGTTTCATTTAATTAAAATATTTATCACGTTCGGTTGATTACCTGCAATAATAAAAAAAGCAAGTGAATATGGAATTTGGAATGATATCATTGTAAATAAAAAGCCTTATATATGTAAATTGATTTCTTTATTAAATTAAAATCCAAATATTTTTCATAGAACTATCATCAAGTAGATTTACCGATCGGTAAATTTTCAGCAGTCAGCAATTGCAGAGACGTCTTAGATCAATTTGGGGCCCTGGGCACTTTAAGATAGATGTGGCCCCTAAGACAGAGGGCTGTTAACAATAGGCAATAGAGAAGAACAAGAACAGGTTTGCAAAATTCTATTTTTATATATTCAAAATCACATTAAATTCATAGGTAACTATAATCCGGGAAAGTAACCCTTCAACCTTTATACGCAGGTTAGTAATTAAAAAGTCTATGTTGCTAGATTTTAGACAAACAAAATCATTAGTCATATCTTCAAAGTCTACCTCTTTGAGCACATCACATTCTATGGACATTGGTGACAAACTGGTCAATCTTTCTTGAAGCATTGTACTTATTTTCGGTAATTTTTTTATTTTTTTCAATTTTGAGAATAAGCGTTCCTCACTGCAGTTAGTTACCATCATGCATAAAAAGATTCTCTATGCAATTTCTACATTTGGAAACGTATCTTCAATTTTGTCTTTTTTCAAAAGATGATATATTTCTGAAACATTATTAGTTTCTTCATTTTCACTCGTTTGAACACTTTTCAAGTATTCTGTTAAATGGAGTCGTTATGGTAGATTTTAGTGAATTCTTTGCGACAGTATCTCAACTCCTTGGGACTCAAAATTTTGAAGTGAGATAAAAAATCGAACCGATGACTTATCTCGTTGCACGAATTCAATCGCTGTTTTAGATGACCACTCAGGGTATCAATCATGGGAATAACATTTTCTACTTTGAAACTAAAATTTCTCTTTCCCATTTTGTTAGACTAATGGCGCAGAACCATCAAATTATGTCTGACGTGAGCTTCTAACTCTTATTCTTTGAGATAGGCTCTTGTAGTTACACTCCAGATTTTTCTCTTTGGCGCACGATTCAAAGTCATCAAATTTATCCCTGGCATTGATAATAAACTCATCAAGTGAAGCTAACAAATTAGTTGCAACGTCCATTGTTATAGTTTTTTCTGAAGATAAGTATTTGTTTTGTCTATTCTTTCAATATGGTGCTCCAAATTTCTGTCAGTAGGATCAGTTTCAAGTTTTCCATTTTTTTGGACAAACTAAGAGCTCCGCCTAGTTTCTTTTCTTGTCTGCTCTACATTCTCCGCGACAGACGTCAAGGCTTCTATAATTTGTCTATAACCTTGATGTAAGGCGCTTACTGCATCATCTGGTTTGAGAAAAACTTTCAAGAACTTTTTTTGAACCTAAATATTTAATCAATGTATTCCATCGGTGAGTAGAATCAAAAAAAAAAAATTGTACAGTTTCTGAACCATTTGAAAAAAGCGTATTGCCTTTCGTACATACTCAGCGGGATGAAGAACTACCAAGTTTAGAGAATGACGCCCTCATGATACAAAGGTAGCAAATTCACATTTCTCCTTGATTTTCGCTTGCAAACCAGCATACATTCCTGATATATTTTTAATACATTGTCGTGGCTTTGCCCTCTGCAATCCTTGATTTGTATATCATAATTCTCTAAATTTCAGGATGGTTTTCGCTAATTATTCTGAATTGTGCTCTTTGATAGGTATATATTCCAAAAATCCTTCAATTGGAACACGGTCTTTTACGTATGGAATCATAAAAGTTAACTGGTCAGTATGAGACAGATCGGGCGTGCTGTCAACGCTAATCAAAAAATATTTAGCTACTTTATTTTCTTTATAGTTTTTTTAGGACCTGCTTTCCCCTTACGTCAATAAACTCATTACCAACATTCACTGATAAATAAGAAATGTGTCCCTTTTCAGTATTCTCAATTATTTTTTCTGAATATTCTAAATAATTTCCATTGTTGGGAGATCCAAGGCTTGCATTGCCTCCTCGAAACGGAAACCCTCTCAATGCCAAAAATTTTGCAACTGCCACAACCCGTTTAAGTACACTTTTTCAGTAATTAATTTCTTTTTGATATTGACAAAGCAAGTCTGTATCTACTCTACCTGCTTCTTTACTTTATGTAGAACTATGTGATAAAAGCATAGGCAAAAGCATAGGTTTACATAAGAAAAGTTAAATAAGCAGCGAGAAAGACAAAATACAAATTTCTTCGAAAGCGAATACAGCAAACCAATTTCTTTCAACACTTTCATTGTTCTTTAATTTACGATTAAATAATGCTTTATTAAAATACTTAATAGCTGATTTGCCATCTACTTTGTCTTTGTTGGTTCTGGACGCTCCGGAAAAGTCACAATCTTTATTTTGAAAATATATGGGCTCTTTACGAATCCGAATTTCGGAATTTTCGTTAAAATAATCGGCAGGGTCGAGTGAACTATTTTCTGGGCCGGATGACTGCTGTTGCGCAATTAAAACAGTTTTTGGTGAAATTATTGTATTTTTTCTGTAGTGGTGGACGCCTTCTGTACAATATGGTTTAATCTCTTTTCCTGAAGTGAAAGGAAAGTAGATAGTGAGGTTCCCTGAGTACCTGCAATCTGTTGTTGGCATAATTCATTATGTGGATGGTTTATTATTTGGTTACTGCTCACATAAGCTCTTGGAGTAAAATATGAATTTGATTTTGGTATAGCTTACCAATTATTTCTTTCTGATGAATAGCTTTTTTCCTTTTTTCTGAGCCATTAGGATAATCCCGAACAGAAATGCCGTCCCGGCTGTGCGTTTCAAATAGGAACAGAAGGAATTAAAATGCCATCCTCACACATTGAAGATCGATTTGTTTATGTTTATTCCAGTGATGCCCAAACTCACAAAACCCAAAATGTGCATTCATGTTAAAGCTGAACAAGCTCCACTCAACAGCAACTGTTTTTGCAATAATAACACATAAGATTGATAAGATAATCTTTAAAAGTGGGATCATATACATATATGAAAGCTTAAAAGCCCAATTTACCCGTGAGTATAGGCTAGCTAGAGCATCACTGGTTTATTCGTTCACAAAAAATGTAAATCACCAAATAGTAAGCAGATAGAGCTACCAGTGTTGGGCCCCTGGTTCATGAGATTACTATGAAAACAGATGGATAATTATTAAGTATAGTCAGATAATTAAATTTTAATTTTCGCAAAATAAATATATTTATCGGTCGGTGATCTGGAAATAAGGGGCCCTATAGATCGCGGGGCCCTGGGCACTTACCCAGTGTGCCCATGCACAAAGTTGGCCCTGAGCAATTGTAGCCTATGATCGAAATATTTCAATATTATGAAATGGCTTACTTTTGCTTTTCGGTGATACTTTATTTGAAGTAAATTTATTGGCATATGTATTTTATTTTATTGCACAAAGTTAAAATTTAAGTTATGCACTATTACTTCACAGCCCTTTAATGTCAATCGCTAGTTGTCAACGTCTTGGACGCTTAACTGTGTTAACCTATTCACTGCCAGCAAAGAGATATTTCGTGGTAAACGTATGTACCAAGACTGGCAACTACGAGATATCTCTTAGTTTACTCTAAGAGTTTAAGCTGATTAGTCATTTTAGTACTACATCTGCACCAAAATATGATTAAGTTTGTTCATATGTAATGTTCTCTATCAAATATCATCTTAGTATACAGGGCATGACGGTGTAGACTTTTCATGGCAATGAATAGGCTAAAGTTAACAGTCAACCTTGGAAGCAAGCAGTAGCTTGATGAGCTCATGTTTTAGCTTATGTTGCGTATAGATAAAGATTCTCATTTGTACTGGGACAGTCGATCAGCCAAAAAGCTCCTGATATGCATTGTCTTGCAAAATCAGTGGCTTACGAGTAATCACATCAAGTCTTTTTTAAAGCATTGTCCTGTTCGATTCCTACGCTACTGTCAGACTTATTCTATATGGAACTCGGTCTGTGGAAATGAATCCCTGATGCAAAAACCACCACCTGATCGAATCAGTACTTGCTATTGATTGCGAAAAACGTTCTTCATTCGTTCGACTCAGATTTCATCTTCGTCTTGAAGTCTCAAACCGACGTTTAATCAAAAGCAACTACCAACAAAAAAATGCATTACTTTCAGCGGCAAATCTGTGTTTCAATCAGTGAACGAAAAAAAACCTTATGGTACCGTACCTTAGTGTACTGTACCGTACATTTTTGACGCCCGTACGCAAACACATTCACTACAAAAAGTACACATACCCTACCTCAGTCTATAATGTTTGCGTACATGTACACAACCGATATACCGAACGAAACAGACACGATGCAAATGTACGGTACGATTGAATACTGTACTGTACAAAGTACACAAACCTTATCCTCTACAATGCGGAATGTGTACACCTACACAACCCGTACACAAACGGTGTACACTAAACGTACTGTACGTTTAGTGTACTTTTGCGGTTCATTTATATGAACTGGGAAAAAATTACAGATAAAAGTGATAATGCCGTAGCCGAAATGAATTGATTATGCTCTCCTGTGAAGTTCAATATTTTTGACTCAGTGCTTTCACTTTAAAAGTGTTTTTCCTTTTCATGTAAATGAAGCACAAAAGTACACTAAACGTACGGTACGTTTAGTGTATATCGTTTGTGTACGGGTTGTGTACGAGTACACATTCCGTATTTTAGAGGATAAGGTTTGTGTACTTTGTACAGTACAGTATTCAATCGTACCGTACATTTGCATCGTGTCTGTTTCGTTCGGTATATCGGTTGTGTACATGTACGCAAACATTATAGACTGAGGTAGGGTATGTGTACTTTTCGCGTACAGTACGCTTAAGGTACGGTATTTTTTCGTTCACTGGTTTCAATGAAGTTCGGATGCTCAAATAATTGTTCCTGCATTCAGAGTAATCAAACAATGAGAGACCCGACTGTGTAAACTATGCTAACATTTGACAATGCCCAAACCTATTCGAACTTAACGGTAGTAGCGACAACTTTTCGTACGAGCAAAACAATAAATATGAATAAGCACGACGAAAATGTAATAAAGATACAAGTTTATATCGAAGTCTGCCACCCTTCCGGTGTATTGAGCCTTGGGTAGCCCGCCGAAGACGGGTCGTGGGCGCCACTTGTTTACTGTGATATTGGGCCTGAAGAGGATTCCGGATTCCTATAAAAAACAATAAATATTTACAGCAGCCCCTAGAGTTGTGGAAATCGCGAAACGGGTTAGCTTCACTAAAACGCTACCTACAGTGACCCGCAAAACTGTTCATAAAAATGAATAATCCGAACCAATTTAAATGTTACAGTTTCAAATGATACTGTTCGAAGATGCCTGAAATCAAATTTTGAAGCAAAAGCAAAGGTGAAAAAATCACTTTTAACCAACCGCCATAAAAAAGCGAGGCTTCAATTTGTCAGAAAATACAAAGACTGGACGCCAGAGCAATGGAAGTTGGTTACATGGTCTGACGAGTCAAAAATAAACAGGTTATGTTCATATGGGCGACATTGGACGTCGGTTAACAAGTCCGTTGGCTTACAAGAACGTAATGTGCAAAAAAACCCCAAATTTGGAGGTGGCTCACTAATGGTTTGGGGATGTTCCAAACAGTGGCGTGGCGTTCATGGAAGCAAGGGAAGCATTGCTTCCCTTACATTTTACTGATATATATTTTAAATTAATTTATTTAAAAATCGCGAGAAAAATCATGGACAGGAATTTTCTAAATAAATTTTCCCAAAAACTCATAGTGAACATTTTGCACGGCTAAGGTGGTAACACCGCCGAGAGAACAAGACGGGTGGAAGCAACTAAAAAATTGCTTCTACGAGCATTAATTTCACTTCATGTAGACTGCATTGTGACGTCATTCAAAAAAATATGCTTGTACTGGCTGTTTGGAAGCAATGCAGAAATTGCTTCTTAGGCATAGATATAGAGTTCTTAGGGGAAATTTTCGTCTCAAGCGAGAAACTGAGAGAGAAGCCGCGTACGTATGGTTGCTGTGGAGCTTATTGTGACGTTCCCCATATAATTTGCTTGTGCGTATTTTTTTTTTTGAATGAGAATGTTTGCTCTACACACTATGTGAATTTTTGAATGAATGAGATGTTTTAAGGGTTGCCAGAGACTGCTTGAATGTAGTTCGGTAGCGAAATTTGTGCTATATTTTACATATAAATTTGGTGAAGGTATTTTTAATTGGTGAAGGTAGTTATTTCACCAACAGTTTAGAGTATTGTTGTAATTAAATTGATTTGAATTGTTTAGAATTGAGTGCGTAGAATTACTTTCTGGAATCGCATGATTTTTTAATTTTATACTTAAAATAGTGAGAGTGCAATCAAAAGATTAATGTATTTATTTGTTCCGTAAATAGCATGGATTATAATTGCATAATAAGTGACATTTTTAAATTTCCTTTTGGATCTCGATCTTTTGCGGATAAAAAGGAACTCATTGTTTTTTACTCTAATGCAAATTCACAGAGAAAATATTTTTGAATATTCTATCAACAATAAATCAGAAAGTAGTTTAAAACAATTTTATAAATCAGTTTTTTTAGTTCTAACATTGCAAGTAATGAATGCAAAAGAGAATGTTACAAGAGCGCCCGCAGAGCGCAGTTTTTCTTGCTTAAAAAGGATTAAAACTTATCTCAGGAACAGGACAGATGAACAGTTACTAAGTGACTTGGCAATACTTTCCATAGAATAGGTTTTCTTAAAATAATGTTTCAGCGAGTAAAGTTTTTATCAAGACGTCATAGATGAGTTTGCAAAACAAAACAAAGGCAAATTGGATTAAATTTAAAATAGAAGTATGCATGAATTTTCTCATCAAATTTGATATATAATAGATTTTTTTTCAGCTGTCACTTCATTTATTTTAAATTTACTAGATTTTTTTTTAAAAATATAAATATATATGTATGTTATTCGTTATGGCAATGTTGTTACTTTACTGTTATTTTTTATAAGTACTAGAATATTGAAATTTTCTTTATGCGTATAAACATTTAATTTGCATAATCACTGTGGTTGTTATTGTTGCCGTAGCTATATTTGCAAATGCTTTATTTACATAGCTTGCTGTTGCAACATCGCTAATTTATATGTTTGCCAATATTTAATTTTTGCAAATATATATTTAATGAAAAAATAATTATATATTGGTAGCATGCGAATTAGTACTGATAACAATACAGTATAAGTACTCTCACGTCCATGCTCGTAATTCATGGAAGCTTTTGTATTTGCAATGTTAAAAGTAGCTAACAAGAGGGGTTCCATTAATACGTAACAAATTTGAAGAAAACATAGCCAAAGTCAGTCATCGAAATGAACTAATTGCTTCCCTAAGGTAAACTATCACGCCACGCCACTGGTTCCAAAGGTAACCAAGTTGGTATTTTGAGACGTATAAGCGGAATTATGCGGGCAACTGACTATATAAATATCTTAGAGGACTCATATCTACCAAGTCTTGATAGATTTGGCTGCGAACCTGAAGACAGCTTGTTTATGCAAGACAACGATCCAAAACACACTGCTCGCATAACGGCCAAATGGCTTCAAGATCATAATATTAAGTCTCTGAAGTGGCCGCCACAATCGCCAGATCTCAATCCTATAGAGAATGTGTGGGGTTATTTGAAAAGAAGAGTAGTAGCAAGCAACACTGTTCCAAAAGACTGCGAAGAACTTTGGGTACGCGCTCAACAAGCGTGGAATGAGATTGATTCACAATATTTGGAGAACTTGTTAGGAAGTATGCCTAAAAGAGTGAATGCTGTAATTCGTGCTAAAGGCGGGTGCACTAAATATTAAATAAATAAAATAAAAACGGGACTATTTAGTTAGTCACAGGATAGATGCAAAAGTGTTCACAGAACAATTTTTTTAATTTTAATTTTAGAAAGCAGGATTGCTGTTATTTTTAAGTTTTGGTTCTCTAAAATGTAATCTATTTTCTGAAGTAATAATTTATGTCGAATTTGGTGTTTTAGTGATGCTGAATACTAAGTTTACTAGATACCTAAAATACTTCATTTTAACAAGCTTAGTTACTTCTGCCTTGATTTTACAGAATTCCCTTCGAGGTTTCATAGTCCATTGGATTGTAGAACAAGTATTTATTTTCAATCCAATCGTTCTTGTTTAAGATACAAATGAGAATGGCATACCTTTTTAATTACCGTTCGGTACCGTTTTTCACTTTTCGCTGTTGCTAGAGGGATAACGGATCCACTTTTCCAAGATCAAATTATCTCTTCTTTCGAAAGCAGAATTCAGCTCACGTTGCACTCTACCCTAAACCGATCCCTCTAGTAGAAGAGGTCGTAGCGTCACGAAATTCAATGCGACGGCTAAATAATGGTTTTGCCATTCATGCAGTGTCGTGTGTGTTCCCATGAATTTGACTAGCTAATTGCATTCTCGTTCCACAAAACAATGTCTGCGTGTTCCAAGTGCTTCAGTTCGTAAGGTATTGTTGTTGTCAACAGCGTTGGGATGTGTTTATTAGCAAAGTGTTGTATATATTTACGGGGAACCAGATTTTGCTTGAATACTGGCTCCCACTAGAATTATCTTTGACTCGAAGACGGGAAAATATAAACAAAGATGAACTTTAGTGGATTCGGGGTAGTTGATGACTACAACAAGGATTGTGATGAAGAGGTTAAGTTATCCTAGGGTCGGAATTCAGGTAGAAGCAAAAAAAACCGTACCGCAATTCTGACCCCACAGCTTTATTATAAGGGCACAACGACTGGCTGTTGGGAGAGGAGAATTGCAAAAGGCGGCACGCAGCATTATCTTCTGTCTGTAATACGCCAAGAACCCCATCACGCCAGAATTTATAAGAGTGACAGAAGCGACAATGAAGTCAGATGCTATCATCGCCTGTGGAGCACATGGTTACCAAAATATACGGAGGAGCACCAGCATAAATGACAGAGGTAGGTACTTACAATGATTTTTAATTTCAACCAGACCCGGCATTCTCAACAAACCTGCATTTCTTACAGAAAACAGCTGAGGCAAAGATTATTACTCTAGCAACTGCAGGTGTGATGGAAAACATCCAAAGCTGGTGGGTGTCTGACCTGCCCTTGCTTCCGGACCACATCTAAAAACTCATCTGCAGAGTTCGAAGCACAAGAATAAAACTGTGGGAAGTTAACTAAAGAAAGAGATACTTCATGTCATAGATCTCAGTAGTCCAGAACGAATTAAGGAGCAGTTGAACTGTTTGATGGAAGTTTTGGTAATAGATTTGAAATACGTGTGCTTGAGAAAACCCGTAAGGCAAAGCGCTACTCTATGGTAGAACGTAAAACTTACGAAAGCAAGAGGCCGCACCCGAAAAAGTGTTCAATAGTGCAAGGTGGTCCGGAAATGTTGAAGAGTAGGACCAATACCTGCAGGAGTTAGAAGATTTGACGAACCAAATAGCCAAAAAAAATTATACGACGAGCCGAACGTGACTCACGGAGCGAACACTATGAGAAAATCGAGGGAAAATACCGAAGCCAATTAAACGATCAAGGTCCTTAATGTATGTAACTCCCAGCGTACCTTTCTTTTTACCTATAGGAAGTGAAGATTGCACGGAGGATCCGAACTGAAGTCCAGACATGCAACTGGAAACTTACTTTCCGAAACCGGCAAGCACAAAATGACATATTACGGATAATCCAACTGCTGTCCGAGCAGTAACTGAGGCCAAAATTAGGTGCACAATAGGAACAAAAGCAACAAGACCATAATCCCTTTACTGATTGATGACGGGCGACTTTGTTCCAAGACAACGAGAATTCTTTTCACAATGACGCTGTTGCGAGTATCATCAACGTCTTTGTCCGGTGCGATGTGGATGAAACCCTGAAATCTTAGTCACCAAATTGGCTCAAAAACAGATAAATTAAGGTCACCTTCGTGAGGATCAATGCCGAGAGAATAGTTGGCACGGAAACACCATAAGACAGAATTATGTGGCATCTTTCTGGATTTTCTGGGCAGACAGTGAGATACCGGAGAATTGAAGGGCGAGTGGTTTTGAGTACTTTTGAGTGATGCGGGCATTGTCGCACCATATGCAATTGGCACTAGACTAGATCCAAATTTAGGCCAAAAAATCCGGTCTTAGGACAACAACATTTATTACAAAAAAGAACAAAGCACAGACTATTACTAGACCCACGCTAAACAAGGTAAGGTTAAAACTTATTGATAGTGTTATATCTTTAAGGCAGTCGTCTAGTGTGTCAGAAAATACAAATAGATTTTTTTGTTTTTTCATAAATAACATTTAAAACATGTATAGAAGACGTGGGGTAAAGAATTTTTCGAAATTGAAGCCGTTGAAAAGTTGCAGCCGTAAACCGTAGGAAGTATACAGTGTTACCGTAGGAGGTTTTCGTAAACCGTAGGAATTATACGCTTACTTTCGCATCGAATATTTTCGAGCCCAGCTCCTTGCCTGGCTCTTTTGTGTAACTAAATTGTACTTATTGTACACAGTACTAATTGTCAACTAACGGGTACCCAGCACTATTCACAAACTCAATAATCTGGACTTTCGCTCCGAAGCATCTTCAATCTGGTGCAAAAGTCCTCGAAATCGCCACATTTCTTGCTGTGCTAATCTTCAACGAAGGATTCGAACCTATCTTAAAGGTTATGGAAGTCATGGGAGTAAATATTGGCCTAAATGCCCAAGCTTTCGTTCATCAACGTAACGATTCTCGCATCGACCGCTCAGAGAGACGCTTGAGCGATTTCGCCAAACAAGCCCGGATGTCCAACAGAGAAGAGAAAACGGCCTTACATTACTTCTTTGGAGAAGAAGAAGGTGTACTCTATGGTCCAGGCATAGCAGATTGATCGTGAGACGAATTTTTTATCATGAAATAACGCGTTTTCCTCAAAACACGATTTTTTCAAACTGCTGCCATGATATCTCAAAAACTATTTGATTGATTCTGCTCAAATTCATACATCATTTTACGTACATTAATAACTACAAAATGAACTAAAATAATTAAGATTGGTTCATTACTTTTCATTTTACAAGCTAAACAAACCCAAAAAAAACGAATAATTGATTTTATTTTTCTAAAGCGCTTAAAAAAATTAGTTTTTGGAACTCTAACTTAATTTTACTTCACTTTGGAGTCTCAAGTCTAACAATCAAAACTGCGTTTGGTTTTTTGATTTCAGATAAGCAGAGCGGTCGGAATCATGGCAGCAGTGGAGCACCTCTTTTTATATATGTGTTCTTCTTGGGCGGTGTATCTCCGACTACTTTGTATAAATTTACTTCAAAAAATGCACAAAGTTTGTCTAAATAGTAATAAAAACTATATATAATTTATGAACTATTTTATTTCAATGGTTTGTCAAAAAAAAAAATCCCCAAAAAAGCATTAAAAAACTGCCTTCACACTAGACGACCGCCTTAAGCCTTATAATAAATACGAAACTGAACTGGGGACTAATATGAAGTAAAGAATGAGTAAAGACCACACAGCACTTTTTGTGTGCCAATCCGGGATCTTAGACATCAGCCGGTCTACAATATATTCTGTAGTATGAGTGATCGTGTGGGGGAAGGCAACAGAGAGTAAGACCAATATGAATGCACTAACAAAACTGCAAATATTAGTTTGCATAGGTATGACGAGTTCATTAAGAACTTCCCCAACAGCCGGGTTGAAAAGTTTCTAGGGCATATGTCTCCAAATTGATTCAGCCTAACAAATGCAGGCTTAGCGGCGATTGTGGGCGCCATTATATCCAGTTAAAAGTATTTGCCACTCGCAAGGCAATTGAGCGGAAAATCAGTTACATACAGATGCTCTTTTAGAGCAGCTGTTAATGTGTTTAAAGTGGCTATCAACGAAAAGGCGATGCAACGAAAAGATTGACAAGTAGAGGAGATTTTCAAGAGCTTGGAATATCGGAATAGCACCACAAGCGAATTAGATGCGGCTATGTAGTAAAATCCGAATGGGCAAATAGAACAGGTCATAAGCAGGACATTCTGACCATCACCTGATTCAACCAAGAGCTGGGAATTGTTCAAACTCAGCAGAAACTGCTTGAGAGAGGCGGTTAGCGTGCTGACTACGCATTGTCTTACTGTGTTTTATGTGAATAGATTAAGATTAACATCGTGCAATTCATGCTAGAGAAACGTGATAGAAGAGGACACCATTGCGCATACTTTTTGCTATAATTTAGGTCCCTACAACTTTTCAGAGTTGCCAGAAATAGCTAGTGCAACTATATTGGGCCAATTTAGCGAAACAGTCAATTAAAAACTCTAAGTAGCCAGTGATGCATGACAAACGGGCCCAAACTGGTAGCCTAGTAGCAGTGATCTTTTTTTTAGCCTACAAACTAACCCATTACTCATGTATATCACTTTTGTGTAGGCGACGAAATCTTTTTTCTCACGCCTAGGGCTCATAATCCATGGGACAATCTTCTCCTTTAGCGCTAATAAGAGCTAGGAATTTATTTTGCTGGGGGCTCAGAATTAATAAAATTGGACTATTATTGCACTCCTGGAAAATTTTATAATCTTTGTATTCTTAAAAGGCTCCATCCAGGAGCTACTTTTGCTGATTATTTAAAAGAAGTCAGTTCTAAGAGTGACTATTGAAATGAGCTCAAACGGATCTTAATCTTCTCTCGCCTGACTACGAAATATCAAATGCCTTTAAAATGTGAATTTCTGTTCAAAATAAGCCGTAAAATTCACATCTGTAGACTATATGGCATCCGAGCTGACTTATGACCAATGTTATTTGAAGTAATCTTTAAATTTATGCTCGATCCAAAGATTATCTTCTTTTAGAAAGCTCTATTGCTTGAAATGTTTTAACGTGATATGTTGGTAATCATCATATAACTATAAAGTCCACACAAAAACTATCATTCGTATGCAACATGTCGTTCGAAAAGCCAAACTAATTACTGCCCATCAACTGTCTAAATTATTTCAACTAACGAAATAACAATGAAAATAGATTTATCGTTCGTGCACATAATCGTATTAAGTTATTCAAGAAATGAAATTTGAACGACCTTAAAAAAAGATAATTTGATATAATCTGCACTTTGTTTAGGTTGATTCGTTGAAATACTACTCGCAACAGAATGATATGTTTGCTCATGGTAAGATAGGTGCGCCATGGACTCGGCTAATATCGAAACTGGTCAAGTGAGTTAATAATGTTGTAGTTAGCATATGGACCAAATCTCTTGTTTCTTCATTGCACAGCAATTGTATCCAAACAACAGATGGTCGCAAATGTAGCACTAAAGTAAAATTCAATGAGAAAACTTCCTTCTAGCCTTCAAGGCTATCAGCTTATTTCATCACAGTTTTGCAGACAGTTTTTCATAGATTTATTAGAACAAATATTGTTATGGTGCGCGTTGGACCCTAGAATCTTATTAAATGCATGGATGGAGATTAGTTTCTGATTGTAGGAGTAAATTGGATTGTTTTATTTTGAATTCATGATTTACCTATTGGAGCATGCCGATTTTATCAAAATAGAAGTGTCGAACATCGGTCGAAATGAAATTCAGCCTGAGGGTAAAAGCCAGATATGTCAGTATGGAGTAGATAACAAAAATAGTTTGAGTGATGCCACTCAGAAGCCAATATGTATTTGAAAAGATTAAGATATTTTTCGGTGTGTCTAATAAGCTCATTAAGAAAAATTTAACCTTGGCTAACTAGGTCTACAATACAGATTCAGGGTGAATGGACTAATAACAATTCAATTTATGAAATAAACTAGGATCAAAAGATATCAAAGTTCCGGAGAGAGCTGCGGTTTTATTATTAGGTTAGTTACCAAAGTAAGAAACTCTACTGTTCCAGTTGATTTCGCCAAGGATATTCACTGTTCGAATGAGTAAAAAAAGTTTGATTATTTTTTTTATGAGCAACGAACTATTCAAACTATAGAGTCCAAAATTCAGTGTATTATTGGTAAGACACAGTATCAAATGCCGAGGAACTATGGAGGCTAGATTTTTCAAATCGTTTGAAAACATGTGTTATTTTTCGTAAAAGAAAACACTGAAAACGTTGACGAGCCTGCATAAAATACGAGCACGATAAGATTTCAGCTAGCTTGACCAACTGAATTCTCATCGAAGCCATTCAACATCAACATCGGCTTACATCGGCTACTTTCTTGCGTTCACTTTGAACTGCAGTTCAAAAAGTGATCACAGGTGCTAAGGTGAGCAAAATGAAAGGATAGCTACAGATGCGTGCTAACTACGGTGACTTATGTGACGAGACGAATGGAGCCTTAAAGAATATATTGTTCCATGTCCAAAAATTGTTGATCCACTGACAGAAAAAATCACATAAGGAACAATTCATTCTCGAATTATTGCATACAGAATCAAATATATGTAGATTGCTCTCAAACGGCACAAAACTGGAAAAAACAAGCACACATACATACCTAAATGTCAATACTTGCCTTCTAATTATAAAGAAATTTGTTTACCTAAAATTAAGTCACTCAAACCAATCTGAAATATACAGCTACCGATATACAATTACTCATGCAATAGTCCGAATGCAGTAAACAGCAACAATCGATCTGAAAAGATTCGTTGAATACTAGAAGTTAGCATCACTAGAATCTCCAACAAAAGATGCGGTTAAATATGAGTGAGCAAATTATCATCGATTGTTGCATATCAATAATAGGCATGAAGGGTCCGTGTTGTTTTGGCCACACCTAGCATCAAGTGAAAAAAACGCTGGAGTGATATCAAAGCAACCACATCACTTTTGTTCGCGAAGAGGCCCACCCACCAAATTGTCCTAGAACGATACTGGACTCAAATGAAAAGAGTATTGAAGCAAAGCAATGACTCCTCTCACCTCTCCTCTTCGTCCTATCTACTCGCCTTCCCGTAGGCGGTGCTGTTAATCTTGACCAGAGATCGGGTAACGATATCCTAGCGATATTAAACCCCCGGTGGAAGGGAAAGAAACTAAGTGGTAGATAGTCCGGTCCTCCAGGCTTGGGGGTTGGAGCGATGGACCGACAATCCGTCCTACACAAACATGGACTATGCTTTTGGATCCTGGAATGTCAGATCACTAAATAGACCTGGTGCTGTAAAAGAATTATTATTACAGGCCACTCAGTACAAATTGAACGTGCTGGCAGTCCAGGAAACGAAATGGACTGGTAGCGAGATTCAAGGCATGAGATCGCACACAATATTCAAGAGTGGGAAGCCTGCAGGAAGCCGTGAATTTGGAGTGGCATTCATTGTGGATAGGGAGTTCAAGCCACACGTTATTGACTTCAAGGCAGTAAGCGAACGTTTGTGTGCGATCCGCATCAAAGCAAAATTTTTCACAATATGGCTGATAAATGTCTACGCCCCGACAGAAGAAAAAGACGAAGAAACGAAAGACGCATTCTATAACCACTTGGAAAGGCTATTCGACTCATTGCCCACAAATGACGTCAAAATAATACTCGGCGACTTCAACGCTAAAGTCGGGAATGAAGAAGTATATCGGGGAACAACTGGAGGGCACAGTCTCCACGATACAACTAACGACAACGGCCAACGCCTGATTGACTTTGCATGTAGTAGGGAAATAGTCATAAGTTCGACATGCTTCCCACATCGACGCATCCACAAAAGAACATGGGCATCACCAGATGGCAATACCTTCAACCAAATTGATCATGTCCTTATTCAGCGGAGATGGGCTTCCAGCGTACTTGACGTTCGGACGTTTCGAGGAGCAAATTGTGACTCGGACCACTACTTGGTCAAATCCAAATATCGATGTCGCATGTCAAAGGCGTACGTGACGAAGACGAGTCCTCTGCGTAAATTTGACATCGGAAAGCTCCAAACGGCGTCAGTAGCAGAAAACTTCTCAAAAACTCTTGAGACTAAGCTAACCCCCATCCTACAAAATAACACAGTGAGGCCGGTTGACGAGGTCTGGATGGAGATGAAGACAGCAATCAAAGCCGCTGCAGAACAAGTGGTTGGGTATGAAGCCCGGCGCAAAAGAAACAACTGGTTCGACAACGAATGCCAGGATGCGCTGAACAAGAAAAATCAGGCATATAAACAGTTCCTTGAAAGGAACATCAGGACGAAGAGAGAAAAATATGAAAACCTCCGACGAGTAGCAAATAAGATCATTAGATGTAAGAAACGAAAATATTATGACGAGCAATTAAGGGGTGAGTAGGGTTTTTAAATTTTTTTTGCCGATTTTTTTTTTAATTTCAAATGAATGACTAATATCTCAAGAATGTTGTGTCTAAATTTCAAGACGATCGGATTAAAACTGACGAAGCTATGACTATTTTTATACCTGTCGGATTTTGATACGCACGTTCAAAAAAAAATATATCGCTGCAAGATATAAAACGACGGAAATATAATATATCTCACATGAAAATATGGGTGTATATTGAAAGACATAATATATTTATGGCAGATATAATATTAATATTTATCATATGTACGCAGAAGGAAATATTTAGCTGTAATAGAAATTAAATTATATACTGCAGTTATAGGCGATACTCATGAAAGAACTTATATTATATCTTTTGTAAATATGTCAGTATTTATACTATAAACTTATAATTTCGTTTAAGTGAAATACTGATATATCTACAAAAGATATAATCAAAATTCTCTCTTTGTTGTCTTTACTAGAGTTGTGGGCTTTATGAATTCGCTGTAGTTGTACCGAATCGTTGTTATTCCTTTTTAGGCCCTTGCATAAAAGCAATCTGTATTTACAATCATGTGTGAATTTTCACCAAAAAACAATCAAATTTGACAGCAGCTATATGTAAAAAGAAAGAATTATTTATTATGTGCCTATAATAAATTGAGTAAACCCTCAGTGATCATTTTTGAGCTTGGAATTTATACTTGATTGAAATACTTATCGCATTTCGTTCACTATAAGCTCAGTATCAAACTATAAATATAAGAAGCCCAATAATTAGAAACGAAAATAATCTACGAAATGCATATTACATTGTTCAGTTGTCATAGATGTAACCTTCATGCAAGACATGGGAATCAGTAGTGGACCAAACGCTCATGAGTGGGCGCGATCAACTGACTCCATGCGGATAGGCCAAACAGAGCAGGAAGCTGAAAAGCAAACAAGAGAAGGCAGGATTCATCGTAGACAGGAGCAAAAAGATGCTCTAGACATTATGAATGATAGCAACATCCTATACGGACCTTGCATCGATGATTCAGTGTGAGGTAAGCCGATAAAACTCGCTTATGAACGTCTCGTCATAAATTTTTTAGTGTTCAAAACTTTAAAGCGTTTTCCCCACACCTCACGTTTTCAAAGTCGGTGCCCATCATAACTCCAAAACTACTGTACCGATCCATTCGAAATTTTGAACACTATTTCTCTGCATAATTTACAAGGTAACGCGGGAGAGTTTTTTTTTTCGAATTTTTTTATATTTTTTATTTTACAATAACAAATTAACGGAATTTTCTTGCAAAAAAACGCGTTTTTTCGTTCAAAGTGCTCCCAAAAAGTGAAAAATTAAAATTTCGAAAAACCCTCCCAGCGTTACCTAAAAAAAACGATTATCTAACGAAATTCTTTTGATTTTTTGATTTCGGATGATCCGGTACCGAGTTATGATGGGCACCGCAATTCACCTTTTTTCCGAGACGCTCCAGGAGAATTGCTGCCATTGCCGTATTTTCAAATATTTTTTAATGAAAATTTCATAAAATAATCTTCAAATGTTATACTATAATGTACCATCGGTTTCAATAAATAGATTTGAACAGTTTCATCAAAAAAAAATCACAAAAATGTGCCTTTTTTTACACGAATTAACCCTACTCACCCCTTAAAGAGCATTGACGAAAATCTGGCGAGCAATAAAACTACACAAGCTTACAAAGTAGTGAAATGTTTAAGACGCGGATACCAGCCCAAGACGACACTCTGTAAAGGCGAAATCGGCAACATCATCGCCGAAGATAGCCAGATTAAGGAGAGATGGGCCTGCTATTTCAAAGAACTCCTTAATCCTGCACATGGCTCAATAATATCAGAGCCGATAGACATCTCTGATGAAGTCCCGATCGCACCTCCAACGCTGGAAAAAGTCAAGGCTGCCATAAAAAGCCAGAAAAACAACAAAGCGCCGGGCATTGACGAGATTCCGGTCGAGCTAATTAAATATGGTGGAAGCTGCCCTATAAAAGCCATCCACAAATTGATCCAGCACATCTGGGGTCAAGAAAAAATACCGCAGGAGTGGTGCAAATCCATCATATGCCCTATCCACAAAAAAGGAGACAAACTTCGGTGCGAAAACTACAGAGGCATATCGCTACTATGTACATCCTATAAGATACTGACGAAAATATTAAAGGATAAGATAAATGTATACGCTGAAAAGGTTTTTGGGGAGTACCAAGGAGGCTTTAGGTCTGGTAGATCAACTACGGATCAACTCTTCACAGTCAAACAAGTGCTTGAAAAATGCTGGGAATTTAACATCGACGTCCACCAGATTTTCGTGGATTTTAAACAAGCATATGACAGTATTGACCGAAACATACTGTACAAAATAATGCTCTACTTCGGCATCCCGGCAAAACTAGTTCGGCTGACCAAAATGACGATGACGTCGACAGCATCACAAGTAAGAATCAACAACAGTCTGACTGACGCCTTTGACACAAATGTCGGACTAAAGCAAGGGGATGGGTTGGCCCCTCTGCTGTTCAACCTAGCACTTGAGTACGTGATAAGGAAGATTCCTGTCGACACAGGGGGTACGCTTCTGTATAAGTCGAACCAGTTAGTGGCCTACGCGGATGACATTAACATCTTGTCCCGTTCCTTCACATCCGCCAAAGAGCTCCTGTTGAAACTTGACCAGGAAGCCAAGGAAGTAGGCCTGAAGATCAATCAGACGAAAACAAAAATCATGACGCAAACAAGAAAGAAAACCTCCATTAGACAAAATATAATTCTTGACGAATATAATTTAGAGAATGTGGACGAATTTATATACTTAGGCTCGAAATTGACAACGAAAGGCAGTGAAACTGACGAAATTAAACGGAGAATACAGCTCGCTAATAAAACTCTCTACTCCGTTCTGGCCGTACTGAAGACCAGCTGCATACACAGGAAGACGAAGCTCCAAGTCTAGAAATCAATCATCAGACCTGTGTTGTGCTACGGATGTGAAACTTGGACCCTTACCCAAGCATCCGCAAATATGTTGAACGCCTTCGAAAGACGGGTCCTCAGGCGTATAATTGGAGCTAAACAGGAGTGCGGCCATTGCGGATAAGATACAACCACGAGTTGTACGAGGTTTTTGACGAGCCGGAGGTTGCTACAATAGTGAAACTGCGGAAGCTGCAATGGGCTGGTCACGTGCAACGAATGGACGAGCATTGAGTACCTAAGAAGGTATTCGACGGAAGGGCCGAGGGTCGAAGACCAGTGGGAAAACCCAGAAAACGCTGGTCTCACTCTGTCGACGAAGACTGCGCAAAGCTGCTCGGATTTCGAAATTGGAGGACGCGGTCATTGGACCGAGACAACTGGAGGCGTCACCTACGAGAAGCCAAGGCCCGAGAGGGGCTGTAGTGCTACGACGAAATAATGTATGTGTCTTTTAAAAAAATGGAAAAAAAGAATACGAAGTCGCCAATGAGGCCTCTGTGAAAAACTTAAAATCAAGCCTAAACCTAAAAATTCAAAATGTTCACTCTGAGTGACAATAACGTGAGCAAATGTAGTTTTTGTATATCTTTGTGATGTGAGCTATACTTAAAAAAAAACAACCGCATTTTCCTAATTCGAAAGGTTTGATTTTATGTGCTTTAGTAAGAGGGTCAAATTTTACTAGGACTAGAATTTTGCAGTCCATAGCAAAAGTCGCATTTAGTTAAAATTAAAGCGAGAGTTATATACTGTGGAAGTCCGAAGTGCTGTACGCGATAAAATATTTTGATATTTTGAATATAGAATTGTGTAAAATAAATAAGTGGAAAGCAGTGAAAAGCTCTTACAGAAAAGTGGAAAACAATAAGCAAAGTGCGGTTAATGTTCGGCAGTGAAGTAAAAGCTCAATGAAAACTTCGGGAATACACTGATGCAACATTTAACCTCCTCGTGGTGGTTGCGATAAACAATCCTTCCTAAACGAATGGTTCACTAACATAATTGGGCTTTGGGGAGTCCCCTAGTAACAAAATTCCCAAGATAGTAAAACACCATATGCCGAGCGACTACTAGGTTAAACAGTCGCTAGTGTGCGAAATCGAATGTCGGATGGCAAGATTCATGACTAGACCGGGATAATAGTTTTATAATAATTCCTCATTCACGTAGGAAAAAAATTCAGAGAACAAATATTTCTTTCAAATAGTGCCCCAGACCCAAAGACTCCAGGGCTTTTAAACAATGGAGTGGCAGTGATAACTAGTGGATTATCTGTCGGATGAACGGACCAATCAAGGTCTAAATCACATTGCGGATTCGCTAAAACCAGACAGAAAGAGCCACAGACCAGAGGAAGGCAAAAAAGTCAGGAGCGAAACATAACTCCACACTTAAGGCTGTTAAATGCAAGAGCTAAAAGTCAAAAAGTGGGAGAAAAAGGATTTAACTTTGACGGCAGATCCTTAATCAGACTTGCAGAAGAGCTCTCTCGAAGCTTGGAGGCGCTCGAGATGATTTCGGAGGAGCTGGAGCGAGGATATAAAGGCTCCAAACTCGAAGAGCATGAGCGGTCCAGCCACAAAGCAAATGAGTTTCGTGATGAAAAGCAGCTTGTCCAAAGAGGAGGCAGAGGAAAACACTTACCAATGGCTCCAGAAGCCAATATGAGAAGATCCAAACCAAAATAGATACTCCAGAGGAAAGGCCGCCGGAGAAGACAAGGGGCATGGATCAGGCACCAAAAGATCTGATGCAACCTCAACCCAGTAAAAGTATCCTACAGCGGTCATGCCGAAAGATTTTCCCGCAAAACGTCTTACGACCGTCCAAATGGATGAAGTACAGAAAGCCCTTGAGTAAAGACTGCTAGCAAAGATAGAGAGAGGCGTTACCGCTCGCTGCCTCAACATTACTTAGAAATTAGACTATGTGGCCCTTCGTTGCAAGCATAAATCAATGGCCGAATGGATGAGGGCGGAATCCCTAAGATAGAGCTGTGAGAAGGAGTTGACTTGTGGACCATGGAAGAATCTCTGGTTTTTAACCCCAAGACCATTGTTGACTACTTCCCTAATTCAGCGGGCTTGGCAACAGAAAAGGTCCCGGGATTCATTTAATCGCATAATACAACAGAAATATTCAAACTAATGTATAGATATAGTATAATAAGTAAAGTAATAATGAAAATGAAAAAGTCTAGCGCATCAGAACCGCTAGAAAACTAATTTTCGTAGATATTGTCTTTGAGTGACAAAAAAATGTGGAAAGACGTAATTCACTTTTTTGTAGAATCATATCAACCATTCTTTATCCAAAGCAACAAAACTCAACTATAACACAAATGATGAACATGTTCAGTGCTGGCAACACTTTCCCAACGAAGCAGCAATAGTTCGCGTACCTGAATCTATTATAATATATTAAAATAGATTCGCAGAAAGTCGTTTTTGTACTCTTCCTGCAAGCCAAACTTTGCAGCGAAAAGAAGCCAGCTGCCAAATTCTGCTACTGCTGCAGTTTGCTGAAGTACGCGAACAGACCTAATAAGTTTACCACAACAAGCTCATACTTAAATCAACTTATCCTTTGAATTTCGTTCTCATCGGAGGATTTCATCGAAAGTTTCAGCGGTTAAACGTTGTTTGAGGCTGCCATCCGAAAAATGTTCAAAACTCGGAAAATTTGAAAATTGGTCTCTTATTTTTTATCGCAAATGCTTTGCATATGAGTATGTAATTTGAACCATCTGTTGGTTCAATATTTACGAAAATGGCTAATGCTGGTTACCCTGTGTCAGCAGCAAAACAAAATATATACCAAATCTGCTTCACGCTAAGCAAAACCCAGCCAGTAAATTTCGTTTCAATTGAATAACTGCGCTGGAAGTTATACGGCTGAAAAGAATTTTAGGGTCACCACCCTCAAAACTTTTCAAATTTTTAAAACGTTAATATTTGTTGTTAATTTTCATTGCAGGATCATTCCCATTTGCAAATCTAATGATATAATCACTTAGTAAAGAAATTCCACAAAATTACAAAAATGGTCATAGCTGGCAGCCCTTTCATGATTTTTGTACGAAATTCTTACGACATTTGGTTCACATTAAGGTCCATTTAATGCATGAACTTCGTTTTGATTTCATGACTGGCACATAAGTTATAGGGAAAAAAGCTTTATTTTGCTGAGCAAGTTTGCAAGATTTAGGAGACAAAAATCACCATAACTGGCAACTCTATTCTAATTTTTCAGCCAAATGTTCACCAAATGTTATCTAAAGTAAGGTCCAAATATTGTGTGAATTTTGTTTAAATGTGATGGCTGAATCGGAAGCTATAGGCCAAAAAGCTGTTTTTTTTCTCAGTGATTTTTCAAGATAGTACCACTGCCACAGGGTTGCCCGCATTTCAAAATCACTTCTACCAGACCTGGTCTTAGCTAATACCAACATGTCCTGTAAATTTCATTATGATCAAATAATCCGGTCGTCAGTTCTCGCGAACAGAACTTTCGAGTGCTGAAAATAGAGGTAATTTGGTAATGGGTTGCCGTTCTTGTGCAAATCGGAATTTTAAAAATTTCAATTTGACATGATGGACAAATGTCAACATTCCAGATCCATGTGTGTTAAATCTTAGTCAACATTAATATGCTCTGCAAATTTCACGATGATCCAATGTTTTTGTCAGAAGCCTGCCGAAAGTTAAGAGGCCCAAATTAGTTATCATTACTATTTTTGTTTGCGTTATGTTAAGCTAATAGAAAGTATTATATTTAATTTGGTCATCTGTCCATCACTGAATTTACGGTATAGTATTTTTACTTAAGCTTCTATTGTATTATCGTAATTTCATTTTGTAAAATGTATATATATATAAATAATGATGAATTTACTCCATGAAATATGTTTACTTGTAAGCCATGTATATTTTCAGTTGGTTTTACTATTTTGGATTCAATAAACTATAACATCCAATGGAAAACTTTTCACTTTCAATCAATTATCAAACTCATCTTCATTATCCGTGCGACTCGCACAACGTTCGAAAACAGATACACAAGTATCTTTTCAACTTCAGCCACAATTCATTTGATTCTTCGCCAGGCAATTAAAAGCAAGATGATAAAGCAAAAAAAATGCACAACGCCAGAAAGCTCTCAATACATCTATCCGAAACAACATGAAACTACCAATTGTTCGCAACTAATTAGTTTTGTGGCAACAAGAACATTTAAAAACTTTAAATGGAAGCACTGCTGACAATAATGTAGCAGACGAGAACAAGTTTCATAACGAACGAAACTTCACGGCCTGAATGGTCTTCATTGTCTTTCGTAAATCTGGAAATTATCGACAGATAAAGTAATTAATGCTACATTATCCGTAGCACAATAATATGAATCGAAAAAACAACAAAACCGCGACCGTTAAAAGATGCGGCTCAGAACGTTGATATTTTTTTTGTTCGGCTTATTGAAATATGATTTGAAGGGTTTTTATTTCATTCGTTTAGTCTACACACATTTTGCAGTCTCGAATAACGAAAGAATGAATTTCGTGGAAAATGTAGTTGTTTCACGTTGGATACTGATTTATAAAAACATTCTCGTTAAATTATAAAAGATAAATAATACTTTAACGCAAGTTTGAATCCAGAAGGAGTTAATGTTGATTTGATACAAATGAAATATTCATTTCCAATATTAATTATGCCAGAAAGTCTTTTTATACGCTTAACATTTGTAACTTGTCATTAAACTCTCTAGCACATAGCATGTCATGGAACGATTTAAATAAATATATTTTTTCCACATCGATTTGTTTGGATTAAAGTTAGTCGTTTAATAAACTATGTTCTAAAAAAACACAACGGAGTACGAAAAAGAAGGATTAAAATTAATAAAATTAGCAACTGTGTTGCTAATAATTGTACAGGCACCAGTTTAATGAGTTGTGCATACGGCGGCCCCGCTTGTATCTAGCAGAGGGGTGCCACTATTTCTTTCTACTATGATGACGAAGAGACACTTCCGGGGTTCTGGATTCGATACTCCGTTTTGCCTGGATCTGGAGCCTAGCGAGCCAAATAGCGACCTCTTAGACAAAAAAAGGAAAGGTAAGCAAGGCACCTTCGTTGCCTATTGTCGAAAAGGTGAGCAAGTTCAGCATACTGTGAAAGCCTGCGGAAGATTCGGAAAGTTGTGGAGGAGTCTGCCTTACGATTCCATGGAAAAAAGGACAGTCAAAAATCTCTTCCAAAAGAGTTAAAAGGTGATACGATCACCAATTAAGATAAGTGATGAAACGCATGGTCAGGCGATCAGGAAAGTGCAAGCTTGGAAGATGGTTGAGGAATCTACTCTGGGGGCTACCGTGAGTCTGAAAGATGTAGCAGAGTTGTGTCCCAGCGAACCTAAGGAATCGCTGATCATTTCAACGAAAGGGGCGGTTAAACTGTGTTACGTTGTAACAATGTGGGCCAACGAATGCCCGGCCCGGTACTCAGATGTGTATGTAAATAAAAATACAGCCCCGGGGAGAGCTGAACATCCGTTCAGCCACTCCGTTAGGGAAATGCTGCAATCACCACTCGTAAATTGTTAGCGATCGTAGCATCCAACCTTTCTGATGCTCACGATATAGATATTACGTTGAAAATGACAAATAAGTGTAAAGGACAAATAAATATATATGAGAAACGCGCAAACGGAAAACAACGATCTACCAACGATCTATAACCGATATCGGAGAGGTGACAATGGAAATCACCTCACGATACACCGCGAAGGACCACTTGATGCGCGCTCCTCTGTGTGGAACGAAAGTGTGGAAAGTGGAACGCATGCCGATGAAACCCATCTGGAGGTTGAAGAATCGGATACGCGCATGTGAAGGTACATTCACCTGACTTACGGAAGAAAGAGATAGTACCGGAGGATTGATGGAATGGAATTTGAGTAACTGAAAATTGTTTTTGCGAACGTAGATTGATCAAGTTGTGTATCTAAAACAGGTGAATTTAACAAGGAGATTCTTTATTCGAACGTGGATTGATCAAGTCGAGTATCTAAAACGGACAGAAGATTCTTTGTGCGGACGTGGATTGATCAAGTCGAATGAAGCGGGCCGTGAAGAGACTAGCTGGGGGTCGGAGTCGGGGTCTAATTTTTATTGGTTTTCTTCGACGGGAATGATTGGGAATGATACGGGTGAATTTTTATTTTATTGCATTAAGCAGGTTAGAACGAAAAGTACTTAGGATTGATATTCTTTTAAATTAGTACTAAGAAGATTTTTTAGTTTAATTTTCTGCATGCGTTACATTTAGCTTGAGATAACATTAACAGATTATAAAAACCGTGGAAAAGTAGAGTTTTGGAGTTAGGGAATACCGTTAACGAGCCATAATTGTTAAACTAGACATTTTCTTAAGTGGTTTCAGGAGTGTGAACGGTTTACAAAAATAAAGAATGTTATTCGTGGTCTGAAACTAATCTTTCGGTGGTTAGCGATCGCGCGGCTTAGAAGCGCAGGAGCTAGTAGCGAACGCCGACTTGTGGCCAAAGCTTTAGTCTGAGGTGGCTTCGTATAGTGCCTCGCTGACGCCAGTGAGCCGAAACCTCATTCGACGGCTCTAGCTCCTTCAGTTGGATGAGTGAGTGGCGCCCACGCCCAATCTCCAATTAAGCATCCCGGGACCCAAACGGACCTAGCCGGTTGTCAATACCTCCCGATTAGGCCAGGTGGGTAACAACTGGACGGCTAGTTACTTAGCAGAACAGAAACACAGAGAGAAGGTGGCGTCTTCAAAAGCTCGCAGGTTACTGGAAGCTAAGCGGCAGTTAAGTGACTTACCAGAACAACAGCCAGTCCTTAAGGATCTGCGGGGTGCAGCTACTGTGGTTTCTAGAGAGAGGGAGTGGAACTGTTACCGCTTCAAGAAGAGAGAGACAACATGAGTGGTCACGAGTTAGGTGACGTCGAAGGTCACTCAAGTGAAACCAGCTGCTATGGATACGAGGAAGCGTCGACGCCACGAAGCCACGACAGATGATGGCAACTCATTATTCTATGGACGTGGTTGCAGGTAAGTTCAAGCTAAGAGTATCATTCAGAGGATCGCGGAAGAATGAGCAAGTTCGCCTTGTTCACGGAGGTGGCCTCACCTCGCTTTGAAAGCTGCGAGGCCACATTGCGGTTAACTGCAGCAACTTTTTCCGGGATGAAACCTAGTGGAGGAGACGTCCGTGTTTAAGTTGATTACGAACGTTCTTGAGATTCTATCTCTTTTAAAGAGATAAAACCCAAATCTAAATTCCAACTTGAAGATTTTTGTAGACGGTGGTACTTTAGGGTTAATTGCTGGAGCTTGATTTTAATGGCGCTCATTGGGAGTCCACAAATAAACTACGGCCTAAAAAAGTGTTGATTGATTTCAGAATGAAGAGGATCACCATTAAGGTTGGGGCAAATAAGGCAACTGAGGAAAACCGAAATGCGGGTGGTCCAAGTAAATCTACACCACAGCGGAGTGACAACAACCAATTTGCATCGGTATCTCAGCTGGTATGCTTACATCGCGCTCATACAAGAACCTCTCCAAAATGAGAAGGAGCGAATCAGGATATGTTTCAGCTGACTGATAGAGACAAAACAAAGATTTGCATTGTCGGCCGTTGGGATGTTTACCCAAGAAAACTATACAAGTCACTTCAGGGAAGTGAATGATCGGGATCTCACGACCCCAGGAGAAATTAACGAGCAATTGAATTGTTTAACAGAAACATTGCCATCAGATTACAAGGGTGTGTGCCCAAAAAAACGCTACTCTATGGTAGAACGGCGAACTTACGGAGACAAGAAGTCGCACTTGAAAACTGTTTGATAATGCAAGGCGATTCCGAAAGGCTAGGGACTGGGACCAATACAAGCAGGAGTTGTCCGTCTTTTTAAACAAAGGATAAGGCGAGCCTAACGTGATGCATGGAGAGAATACTGAGAAAACATCGGGAGAGGTACAGAAGTCACTAGAATCAGGAATGTCTTATATATAACACGCGATGTAGGTACCGTTCTACGTAAGGAAAGTGGGGACTGAGAGGAGTACGAAGGACTTAAGATGCTACTAGAAACATACTTCCCAGAATCGGCTAAAATGATATCGCACAATGATACATCGGCCGTTTAACCAGCTGATTAAGGCATTAAATGAGCTATAAGCACACACAGATAGGTGGTATATTGCGTATCGTGCATCAAAAAATAGACGGGAACATCATGACTACACTGCAGTGTTTTTATTATTTTATTGCATGCGTTCACTTCGCAATAGTAGTACTACAAAGGTCACCATAACGTCAAGGATTAGTGATGGAAAAAATAAGCTTAACATTTCTTTTGTTAAAACACTAGAAACGCTGATAGATTTGCACATCTAGAGCCGATACAATAAGAAAGTCCTTACAAAAAAGGACTTTACGTAAGCAGGGTTCATAGATATCGAGGAGGCTTTTAACAATCTCACTGTTGCGAGTATCATCGAAGATTTGATCTGATAGAAAGTGGATGAAACCCTGACGACTTGGGGACAATATTTGCTTAACCCTAGAATGGTACCGATGAGTAAGTTTTACTCACATAGGGTATATATTTCGTCGCGCACCAGCCAGTTGGCCACTCCGACTGCCATGAGGCTTGAAGCTATATAATATTTATGTTTAATGATAAAATAAAAAATGTACATAATACTATTGTTGCCTCCTTTTTAGAAAAAACATGCACTTATAATCATCCAAAAATTGACCGCACCATTCCAGGGTTAAAAACTGACAAATTAAGACCATCTCTCTCGGCCCCAGAGCAGAAAAATAGTTGACACGGCAACAGTAGGCCATATCATCCTTTTCTGGATCGTGACAGTCAACGAAATACTAGAGAAATTAAAGGCCAGTGGTTTTGGGGAGGCTGCGTATGCCGACGCTATTGTGGTACTTATGAGGGGTGCGTTTTGACACGGACTTTGTCAGATTTTATCCGATTGGCGCTGGATCAGATACAATCCTGAGTCAGAACAGGCGATGTTACAGCAAATCCGATAAAAACTGGACTTGTACTCGTCACAAAAAAGCACAAAGTGCCAGCTATTTCCACGCAAACCTTCAACGGAATAACAAGCTTGCTAGTATACTGGACAGCAACTAAACTGGGAGTAAAAAATGTACAAATATGAACGAGGAAATTGGCAACGCTGACGCAACACTTTTTTGCGTGCCGATGTGCCTACTTTAATACCTGGGGTCTAACACCTACAACATACGAGTATACACATGTGTAGTGTTGCGAATTATGGCGTACGGAAGGATCGTATGGTGGAAGGCAGTGGAGAGCAAGACCGATATCAAGACTCTAACGAGACGGCAAAGATTAGTTTGCAAAAGCATCTTCGTGCATTTTTAAGCACTCCAACGGCCAGGTCGGAAACGATTCTGGGCCTTATGACCTTGGATCGGTTCATCCTCAGGTGGAAGCATGTGGTACGTTTCAAATCAGACGAAGTATACCGGTATTCTTGCGAAATACCGGAGACGGTATGATCTTTCGCTGAAAACAAGGACTACATAAGTAAAAAAGTATACTTTAACAAAAAGTTCCGGATCAGGATGGACACAAGAACAGACTGGACGATTATCGAAGTCCTTGGTGACGGCGTTAGTTCAACAAGTTCAAACTTTCACCAATGGTTTAGACTTTCAGATCATGCTACCGTTTTTCAAGCTGAAATAGTATATATGTAATACCCATGACAGTTGAGTTCATTGGCAGAACATCAACCAAACTAACGACGACTCTTGTCGGCAAGAGGGCAGCCATTATCGCCTTTGCATTATACAGATGCTCTTCGAGAACTGTTGGGGCGCAGTGTCTGTCAACGACAATGCGAAGCTTTACTCCTATCTGGATTAAGTGTGTGCAAGAGCACAATAGTGTCATAGGTAATAAAAATGTTGACGACTTGACAAGGAGAGGTTCAGGAGCTACGAATAGCCTGCAGACAAGCAAAATCGATGCGGCCATATGGACTAAATTAAAGTCCGAATGGGAAACGGAATGTAGTGAGGACATTATAGCCATCATTCAACTCAAGTTTCGGTTATTGGTTTTTAAGCTTCGATCATTTAACTAATAATTTCGAGTTTTTACTATTTTTAAAATCGACATCATGCTTAAACAGAGTACATTCAGGACAGAATGAATAAGAAGGACAGTGATGCTGTCGTGTGCATAATCAGTTACATTGGAACACTAAATACTGAAAAAGACCATCTCATATTCAAACATCAAGATCAGGCAAGAGCAAACGAAGATATTCTGGCGGACATTTCGCAACATTTTGATGTACTTTCATCTGCTCTTTCGACAACAACAACAACAACAACAACAACAACGGCGTTGAAAAGTCTCTTGTCGCACTGGAAGAGAGAATAGATTCTCTGAATGGCAAATTAGATACAATATCTTCTAGTATCTCAGCCAATTCTGTCCCAAGCAGCTCTCGCCAAGTAAACTTTATAGATATGCTCGAGAATGCTGAGCAAAAATTTTCTTCAATGTTCGATACGCAAAATACCTTGCTAACAAATGCGTTCGTGGAACAAGCTCTAAAATTAAGTAATATAAATAATAAGCTGGAACACTTTGAGCACCAGCGTGAAAACCCATTGGAAGACGTAAATAATCGGCCATCTATTTACGAACATTCGCATCTCAATAAGCTCTCAATGGCCGATATCAACAGCAACATGCCGAAAGTGACTACAAAAGACATGGCTTCGTCTCCTATCAAAGAACTAACTTCTACTGCTGGGTCATCAAGTAATCAATGCGAATCTTTTATTTCTCCTTGTAAGCCAATACATAAATTGGGTACATATTGGTCGAAAAATGAATGGGACAGTCGCATTAAAAAAATAAAAAAAATAAAAATGAAAATTGTCAAGACGAAGGATCACGCTTCTAGATACCAGTTTATTCCGACAATGTAGCGTTCTTCGTCAAAGGAGTACCACCCGCTGCTGATCAAGGGTGGCTGAATAGATTTCTCGAAGCCGGTTTCTACATCACAGATTATTTTATTTCAAAACTACCACAACGGAAACACAACTCGCAGAAGCGATATAAGGTTTTGATTCCTTCAAAATATGCCTGGATTTTCATGAGTTTAGACGGAGGTAACAGCAACTTCGACTGTAATGGCGTTAAATTTTCACCCTGGAAGAATCGAGTCACCAACAATAGCCGTAAGAAAAAAACTAAAACTAATTCTGTAAGGAAAAATTGTATTTCACATAATGTTCCCAATACCCGCAAATCTCCATCCATTCAAAATCCTCAAATTCTATCCAACTTGATGACCATCCCTTCTAAAAACCCCACCCATTCTACGGTAGTAACAAACAATTTATCGTTGGATGGTCCTTTTAACATTGCTTCTACTCGTAGGAACTCATTAGTACCACGTCCTACTGATGCTTCCGTTTCTTCCCAACAAAACGCAAACACTGTCAGCTCCTCCTTATCGCCAAGCCACCTGGGTACTTCTGTCGCCTCTACCGAGGCAACTACGAATACTTCTACCCTTGACAATTTAATGACAACTGCTTCTCGTCGAAAAGCAGTCAACTCTGTTAGGCATTTGTCCTAACATAACACCTTCTTTAAGCACAAGCACAATTGTAATGGTATGAGAGGCAAATAAAGGAAATTATATCTTGACGCAAAATCCTGCCACTTTAATTTACTCACCTTCACAGAAACTTGGCTAAATGATTCCCATAAGAATGAAGAGATCCTTGATAGCAGTTGGACAATTTACAGAAATGATCGCGACTATTGTTCCACAGGTCAATCGCGAGGCGGCGGAGTTTTGCTGGCGATTAGCAACACTATTTCAAGTGAGATGATTGACATCACCCCTAATGTATTGTTCCAACACATTGTTATTCGTGTTTCTTTGAATAACAATTTCCTTTACATTAGTTTGGCCTATATCCCACCCAGATCGGACGAATCAGTTTACAACCATTTCTGTGAATTAATATCTTCCAATACAACGTCTCTGAAGGAAAAAGACAAAATAATATTCCTAGGGGATTTCAATCGTCCCAACTTCTGTTTTATCCCCGATGAAAACGACTCATTTCTTCTCCCTGTTAATCTCTCAGATTCCAATGACTTCAACCTTGCGAGTACTTTTTATGGCAACGATTTGCAGCAAGTCTCCCCAACTCCCAACCAAAACGGTCATTGGTTGGATCTTGTATTTACAAACGCCTATGACGAAGTAGTGGTAAGTCCAACTGATGACGCAGAGCATCTTTTTACAAATAGTTTACACCACACTACACAATCCGTTGAACTTTCCACTTCTGATTCTATTTACTTAAGAGCGAACAATAATTCAACTGTACATGACTTTCTTAATGCTGATTATGAAAGCATTCACCATCACTTTGACTCTATAGATTGGACGAATACTCTTTCAACGTTAGATCTTGAGGAAGCCATTTCCACTTTTTATATCAAAATATTAGACGCCGTTGAAAGATATGTGCCTAAGATAAGAAAAAAGAAAAAGTTGTCTGAGCCATGGCTTGATAGGGACCTTAGGCATTTGCGAAATCGTAGGAACAAACTTTATAAGCGGATTAAAAACAATATCGACGTTAGTTCTGCTATTCAGGATGTTCTGCTATTCGGAAGCCGCTAAGTAATTTTTGGCAAAGTCTCACGAGGCTTACGACAATTACATTCAGACAACAGGTGAAAATATAATCCGCGACCCTAAAAAATTTTATGATTTTGTAAATGTGAAGCGAAAAACCACTGGTTATCCATCGTCGATGTTCTTTAATGATATCACTTTTTCTTCTCCTAATGAGATTTGTGATTTATTCGCAGATAGTTTCCAGAATATTTTTATTGCACCTAACTCATCAAACTCACATCTCCCTTTCTCTCTTTCTGCTCCTACAGCGTTTGTCAGCCACATAGAAATTACACGTGACGAAATACGTAAAGCTATTTCGGAACTCGACTGCAACAAAGGTCCAGGGCCAGATCTTCTTCCTGCAACTTTCTTGCGCAAATGTGTAGAGCAGCTTATAACTCCCTTTCATATTTTTTTCAACAGATCACTTTCGTCTGGAGTTTTCCCATCCTGTTGGAGACTTTCATATGTCACACCCATCTTCAAAAATTGTGATAGACGCTGTATCGGAAATTATAGAGATATTGCCATCTTATCTTCTATTCCGAAACTTTTTGAAAAGATTGTGTACGATAAAATTTCTCCACTTGTTGACTCCCGTCTAAACGAGCAGCAACATGGTTTTAGAAAAGGTCACTCAACTATCACAAACTTGACAATCCTAGTCTCAGATGTTCTGTGTAAAATGGAGAAAGGATACCAAATTGACGCAGTCTATACAGACTTCAGTAAAGCTTTTGACAGAGTTGACCACCCTATCTTAATTTCAAAGCTTTTGAAATTCGGACTTGCCGGATCTTTGCATAGCTGGCTGACTTCTTACCTTCGCTATCGAACGCAATTGGTAAAATTTCAAGGAGTTTTATCGAAAAATATATCTGTTACTTCCGGTGTACCACAAGGTAGCCATCTTCGCCCACTCCTTTTTAATATATTTATTTCTGCCCTATCTGACGTCTTCGCAAATATACCTAATCTACTTTACGCCGACGATCTCAAAGTGTATCACATCATTAAATCTAAATCCGATGCACTCTTTCTCCAATCTCAATTCACTTGATCATTGGTGCAATGAAAATAAGCTCTCTCTCAACATTGCTAAGTGCCAGGTTATTAGTTTTTCCCGAAAATGCACGGTCTCACATAACACATACTTCCTTGGCAATCATTTGTTAGGCCGAGTTGAAAACGTTGTTGACCTTGGTGTTATCTTGGATGAGAAACTCCGCTTCACCTTGCACTATGATAAAATAATTTCCCGTGCAAACAGAGAGCTAGGATTCATCAAAAGACGTTCCAAGGAATTTCGTAACCTGTGGGTCACAAGATCCTTATACATCTCACTTGTACGACCCATTCTCGAATATGCCTCTATCTGCTGGAATCCGGCTTTTGAAACCCACAGTAACAGACTCGAGTCCATACAAAAACAGTTCTTACTTTTTGCACTGAGAAATCTATACAATCCATACGATTTTAATACCCTTCCTCCTTATGAGTTTCGACTGGGTCATCTAAACTTATTGACACTTGCATCCAGAAGAAAAATTATTTCGGCCTGCTTCACATTCAACGTCATTAGAGGCGTTATCAAAGTTGAATTCCTGAATAGAAAAATGGTGTTGAATAACCCAGTAAGGAACGCCAGGTCCTCTCGTTTACTTAAAGAATATCCACACTCCACTACTTACGCAGCTAATGAGCCGGTAAATAGATGCTGCAGAATATTTAACAGCATAAGTTTTCTGTATTCCCCAACGATCTCCAAATTCTCCTTCAAATCCTCCCTTTTCCAAGCCATCCATAACCCCTTATCTTGAGCTATTTGTTATTTATCAATTGTTATTGATTTATTTATTAATTATTTAATTTATTTAATTTTTCGTTTACACATATTTATTTCAAATATTTTCTTGTATTGTTTATACCTTGTTTGGTTAATAAATAAAATAAAATAAAATAAAAGATATAAGTCGGAGGTGTTAAAATTTGTTACAACTAGTGTAAATAAAAATTAATGATTTCCAACTGCAAGTGGTCACACCAGTCAAGTATGCGCTGTGTGCTGGTGTCTGATGAGAGTCAGTGCATACTTTCGAAACCACTTTGTCAAATAAAATTTTCAATCTAAATAAAAATTTTTCAATTTTAATCATCCCGCAAAAACAATTCCAACCACAATACTATAAATATCAGAAGACTGCGTCAAATAAAATTTTTGATGATAATTTACAGCACTGATTCCGATATGCTGACGAGATGAAAATGGAGCTTAATTCTCGGGAATGGAGTAGAAACCAGCAGCAATGTATCTAATAAGTTTAGAAAGCTACAGGTCACTTTTCAAAGTGGATTCGAAACTCGAAGCCAGCAATTTTAAAAGAGGAAATTAACTCCCACAAGGTCTAGTCTGTTATGCCACCCTTAAAGATTCTCCTTTTAAATTGTGATTGGTGTAAAGCAGTCCCGGTCGGGTCGGGGTATTACTAACAATCACACAATTCTTCCTGTTTTTCTTTTTCCCTTTACATTTTTGCTTGAATAGATTAAGTTATTCTGGGTTTGGTTTCTTTTGATTTTATTTGTTTGATATTTTGAAAATAAACCCTCGCCAGGTTGACCTAGTCGACGGTGGGCATGACTTCAGTAGGGTACCTTAGTTAAAATATTCTGGACTGATGATATCTCGTCAGAGTTTGGTCGAATGCAACAAACGTTGGGTTAAAACCGCAGCTGATTGCTTTACATTTTCCTCACTATTATATTATTTTTTAGCTCAGCCGAAAACGAAATGTAAAGAAACTCTTATCCTATGGAATTTCAACTTAATTACTGCATTTTTTTTACTGAAACCAATTGTCATTCGACGTCTTTCATCGGCCATATATAATTATTCTGAAAATAAGCATCTATCTACCTCCAAGGTCGGCTATTGAACAAGAGAAGTAAATCGCGTTCGCAAAAACACAAAGAGAACTTTGCTTCGCAACTACAAAGAACAGCCTGCAATTATGACTTGGAAGAAACCTTAGAAAAGTTAAATTATACTAATGCTGGCAGTGATATAGATACATATCCATATTCAGTTTCATTGTTTGGCGTAGTGTTTCGGAATGAGTCATTTTTTGTCTTTCAATTGAGTTTTTACCACTGAAGCGTGAGAAGCAGTTGTTAACAACGACACTGCGAAATTTTTAAAATGAGAGGTAATTATTGACTTTTGCATTGCCTGAAGACGAATAGATACCATTTTTTAGAATGTGACTTTATTACAATTTTTATCTAGATGTCATTCAAATACTTGGATGGAAAGTTTCATATAGCCCCTAGAAAAATACTTTAATCACACATAAGACATTATTAGATAAGGAACTAATTATTCACTAGAAAAAACATATTCCAGGCATAATTTTCTGCATTTGCTTTTTTTCACAAATTGAAAAATCGATTGAGTTCTAGCCTCGTCTCCAACGAAACTACAACTGACGCGTAAAAAGTTAAATGCATTTCTGATTTTTTTAAAGTCCACCAAGACCGCAATGAAATACGTTCTTGCAGATGCAGATAGAAATTTCCATATTTCGCCCCAGTATTTTCCAGGACATCAGTAATTTGGCTACATTCCCGACGTAGCATCAGATTGTCTCGGACGTTAGCGTGAAATCTAGGTTAGTCATTTGCAAATGCAAGAAAAGAAATACTTCATGCCAAGCGATGTCAGAATCAGAATTTCTTCGACCGAAAGTAGTGGTAGTTGCAACTGAATGTGATTTTTTGTGGTTGAAATTGATATGTATCAGAATTTACTGACTGTCAATTCTTTGAATGCATTTCAGAAAAGATAAGCATGCCGTTTCGATTTCGGCGGGAGTTGGAACGAAAACGTAAAATAAACTCCTCAAAAATATCACAAACACATTGTGCATACGAACTCACTCAACCATTCCCGCTCTAAAATATTGATTCAACACCTTCCATTTACCACCTCACTAACGACATCATTAAATATGACTATTACTCTACGCATTTCACTTAAAATAACTGTTTTTCTGAAAAACAAAAAAAAGAAGATACTAGATGGTCTTTTCGTCATTACTTGCCTTTCCGGCTCGGCAAGTTTGGCGAAGAGCAGGAATCGCGGCTACTATCCCGCTATTTATATTATTGTCGCAGCGTACTAAGCAAGCAGCATTAGCACGTAAAATAAAATTATGATGAAATAGGTACGCACTTAAAGTGGATCAAAAAAGAATTTGGTACAAAAATTTGTTTTTATGGCTGCGTTTCTTGTTCTGAAATGTGAAAGTATGTCTTTCAGAACCGACAGTGGGCCGATGTAAAATGTAGTACACCTAAAATTTCACTTATTTAAGTATCTGCACCTGCCCGAATTGATGGTGCTGGTCGTGCTATTATTTTCGTCATTTTTTATACTGCAAAGACAGCAAGCACATAGCATTATTCATGTCGGCGAGACAACAGTTGCGGCCTTGAAAGTTACATTTCCCACTTTTGTCTAGAAAAAAAATTTCTTGCATATTTACAACTGTCGGTTCAACGCGCGTCGTGGTCAAATTGACACATAGTTTGTTTTATAGATTTTACGGAGTGGGTAAGAGAATCGGTAGGTGAATGTCATTTTGTTATGGTATTCGTATTTATTTGCTGTCAGTTTTGGAGATATAGGGATGATTTATCGACGAAGATTTTTGAAAAGTAGAATAAAAGTATTGTCTCTGACGACCGATTCATAAAAATAGGGTCTAAGTGTTATTATGATTTAGACAGTTGCATGGTATTATTTAAATAGCAAGTATATTCAACATATAGATAAATGGAGAGTAAGGGTTCTGAAGAAAAAAGCTACGTCGAAACGGTATTTTACAAATCACTACTTTTTAGAAATATTTTTGAGCGGACACTGCTGGTCTCTTTACAACTAGAAGTCAAAGTGTTGTTTATACGCTAAATAACAAAAAAAATATGAGAGCCATGAACTTGGAACCAGTGTTCTACTCACTAGGCTACACGGCAACTACGATTAAAACAGGATAGGAGAGCATCGGTTATACCATTGTTCTTTAATTTTTGTAGAAGGAGTGTGATTGACGGAATCAAAGGCTTTCGAAAAGTCAGTATATCATATGTCAACCTGCATTTAATGGTCTATGTGAGTGTATCTGTGAAGAAAATAAGGTTGGTTAAAATGGATTTACCTTTGACAAAACCGTACTGTTCATGAGCTAGAGTAGGCTCGATAAAAGAGTAAACTCGCTTGTAAACTGTTCTCTACAACCATCGATGAAGAGGAATGGAACGGTAGTTTGAGATGCATGTAAGATCACTCGACGCAATCCACATTGGAAAGATGTTGAGAATTTTTCAAAGCTAAGGGAAATAACTAGAATATAAACAAGACGGAAAGAGAAGCGCACAGGGACGCTTAAATCGACTTAGCCAGGAGATTTGGACTAACTACTACCAATAACGTTCATCAGAAGTTCGATTTCTAAATCGTTTGTCCGATCCGAAAGGAATGTGATTCAGAAGAAGACGTGGAGAGAATATAATGGGAAGGCATGGTAGTGAGAAAAAATTGAAGAGGATCAGGACTATGTCTGACAGATCTGACAATTTTGAAAGTAGCTGTTTAGTAATTGGTTTTAATTATCAATAATTATGATACTATTTTAGCGAATTAATTAGCAGTAGTTGAGTAATATATAGGTTGTAGGAATATAGATAACTGATCTATTAAAAAAGCGTTTTTAATTCCAGCTCCGGTGGAAATAGTTTGAACTGGCAACCAACTGTTGCGCCTTCCTATAATGTAAACAAACTAGCAACCGAGAGGTGTAGGGTCCTATACTGATTCAAATTGATAAAGCGATGTTCATCCATAGTATCCGAAGTTAGCCTAGTATCTGTGTAAGAAGCTTTTTCAGAACTTAACTTCTTGGTGTTTACCGAGTAATTCCGCCTTTTAATAAGTTTTACCTCTACAAGTCACGCCTGGTACTCGCAGTCGCTACATAGAGTGCGTTTATGCCGTAGCCAAATTAGTGAGCTCTGCTTATTTAGCAGCGATATAAACCACTTTTAAATAAGCCGAGCTTGCTATTTTGGCTACACTACTTTAGCACTGCTAAAATTTAGCGCTGTAATAAGAGTGAAGGTAGCAGTGGTATAAACACTATAACAGCACAACAGCGTTGTCAGAAGTGTCATAAATACGATTTCTAGTATTGAGTGACATTCGCAATCTGGAAGCCTTGGTGCAAGGGTTTTTTTGTTCTTAATATTGAGCTCCTTTCAGATATTACGCCATTTTTGCTTTGATTAATAAGTTGTACGGTGTAAACGCTACTACTATAGCAGCGCCAGTTTGGCAACGCTATTTTAGCTACGGCATAAACAAGGCCATAGTCGTCAAATACACTCAATTAAAGCGAGCGGATATCGGGCAAGCAATGACAAAGTAGGTACCCCGCCATGACAGTTCCTTTTGCATCTCGCACAGAAGAAAAGCTCTGTTACCTAGTGATTCACATTCCAGCGATATGATAAATATTCCAGATATATGATAAAAGCTTGTTGGGCATATGATTTGTTTTCCCTGATAACGGAGAAAAGCTTACCCAACATTTTATGACGATATAATTTGTAAAAGCCAAGTAGTATCTTTGTTGTAGAATTGATAGTGATGCCTAGTACTATACTCTTCGCGAAACGAATTCAACGGTCAAATCCCATACGAAAGAGCTTTTCAATTCGTCAGTAAAGCTCTTTTGTATGGGATTTGACCGTTGAATTCGTTTCGCGAAGAGTATAGTACTAGGCATAAGGTTGAATAATAGGGAATAAAATGTCATCCTGGGATGATACTGGAATGGTGCGAGTGGTAGTACGCCGTAGCTGTTCTCAGGAACGAATATACCTTTGTCTGTCGACATTAAAAACATCCTAGGAACGTTAAGAACGCTGTTAAAGAACGAAATATTTCTTACATCGTCAATAAGGACACGTAAGATAGTTTCTACAAATTTACCTCTCTTAAAAACCTGCACTGACTTGGAAACGCTCATGGCATTGCTTGACTAACTAAATTCTACTTATATTTACGCTCAGAGAGGAGGCAATCGAAGTCGAAAAATAGCCACAACCAGCCCCGGATCTAGGGGGGGGGACAAGCCGGAGCCCGTGCTCCGGGCGGCAGATTCAGAGGGCGGCAAATTCAAGCTTGGCAGACGAATACACTCCTCATGATTATCGCAACTTTGCGATGACTGACACGCAGCATAGTAAAATAATAAATAGATAAAAATAAAAATTACTTATTTCGGCCAACTAAATGATCCATAGCGTGTTAGTAAGGCTAATAGTAGATAAGTATGAATAAAAACGCAAAGCACTTTAAATACAAACATAAAAGACACAGATAAGTCAACTTTCCTGCGTCGAGGGCGATTAAGGAAACGAGCTGGTTTTCGTACAAGGCACCTCCATAGTGGTGAAGTGAACCTATCAGCTTTAGTATTTAAGATGCTGTTTTTACTGTCCCGTGTTATATGGATTAGGGATATATTTTTTTTTGCGAATGACGGTTGCAAAGCCATCATATTGGATGCGCAAGGTGTATGCCTGACACACAGGTTGCCCGTGTACAAGCTCTTGCAATATGCCTGGAAAAGCATTATCTTAACTTGCTCAGTGCAACCAGAAAATCGGAAGTCAACATATTACCTCTGATTACCAAAGCGCTGCGCTTCCTTTCAATAACAGCATCGTCAGTAAGGTCGTCGGCAATGATATGTCCTATAGTACTTTAAGCACATAAATTATTCTACTGAGGGCACCTAGGCATAGATAGGACAACAATCGCGCTCGTCCGGCGATTCAGGGGCAATATGCAAGTGGAACACACTCACATTTGAGGGCGGTTAGCGTCCTTGCGAAAGAGATGCAGCTATATTTAGACAGATCGTGCGTATTGTTATGGATGCTGTATTATATCTATCAAAAAATTTTCTTTTCGTAGGTGCAACGAAACCTCTAGCGACCTCATCACACAAAGTCCTCAACCTGGTCAAGGGAACTTCTTGAATTTAATTTTCTTGTCCAGATGTCTCGTATAGAAGCTCCAGATGTCTCGTATATAGATGTCTCGTATATAGAACTCCAGATCTCTCGTATGTCTCCAGATGTCTCGTATATAGAACAAATAAGCCAGGTCATTCGCTGTGTAAGAAAAAACGTGATGTGTGTGAAATAAAAAAAAGTTTCATTGATTTCATAGAAGTTGCTGGAAAAACAGGAGAGTACATTTATCAACAGATAGTGGAAAAATTGACAGTTGATGGTTTAAATATAAGAAAATGTCGTGGCCAATCTTATGATAATGGATCCAATATGACTGGCACCTATAACAAAGTGCAAGCCAGGATTGCATAAAAGAATGAGCTGACCGAGTTCGACCCATGTTTGGCTCAGTTCTTAAATATTGTCGGTGTCCATTCTGCCCCACCATGCCCAGAAGCAATAAACCTATTTGGAGTAATTCAAAAAGTATATTGCGTAATTGTAGGCTCCAATACTCGGTGAGATATTATGAAAAAAAAATGTTAAAACCAATTTAGAAGGAAGCAGTCAGACGAGATGGTCAGCGAAACATGTCGCTGTGAAAGTCCTCTTAAATAATTTGCCAGAAGTGTTGGAATCATTAGAGGAAGTTGAGCAAACTTGTCATCCTCCGGAAACAAAGTACGAAGCAAGTCATCTCTTATGTGCTTTAAAGAATTTTAAATTTATTTTGAACTTGACGATTTGGGCAAATATTCTCCGCGAAATCAATCGAGTAAATATTGAAATTCAAAAGGAAGATATAATCCTTGCATGTTCCGTCTCTTTAATGGGTGGGCCAATGAAAACTTTGTAAGAAATGTGATAAAATTTAGTTGAATATTGGACAGATGAAGCTAAAGAAGTTGCTGGAAAAATTGGCGATGAATCTATTCTGCCAAATAAATGAATTCCGAGGTGCAAAAAACAATTCGATGAGATGTGTGATGCTGAATCACGAAGGCTTCAACCTGTTCAACTCTTTGCTATGGCAACAATGGTGATATTTAGTCGAATCTTATTAGAAATTAAAAAGAGGATTGATAGTTCTACTACGTTGAATTTGAATTTTGCATTTCTCAATGGTACTGATTTTACAAACATTTGTCCACAGAAGAACTGCAGAAGCACGGAGCAGATCTTGGACGAAATTGCGAGCAAGATTTAAGCAAAGTTGAATTCTGCGAGGAGCTCTACGTTTTTAAAGAGATATAAAGGTATAAAAAATGTAAGCGCTTTCAATCTATTGCAATAGATCTATACGCATGATTTGCAGGATGCCTTTCCTAATATTTTTATTGCTCTGCGACTTTACTCTACGCTTCCTACTAAATCCGCAAGCTGCCAGTGAAGTTTTAGCAAACTTAAACTTATTAAAAATTATCAACGATCGTCCATGAGCCAGGAAAGTTTGTCGAGTCTCGCAATATTAGCAATAGAAAATCGAACTGCTCATGATATTAATTATCACAAGGCCATAGATTTGTTTTTATAACAAAAGGCTTGAAGAGTAAAATTGTAATTTCAATGTGCAACATAACAATTACTTTTAATCTCACGTTTTATTTCATACCCTATCCTTTCCTGTTCTAATTAAAATATATGTCCGACACGTTTATGTATTCTGGAAAAAATATAAGGCTAACAGAGAAAGCATCGCTACACCGGTCGTTGCGGCGTTCTTTGAGGGTCTATCAGTGGGCTGAAATGGTCATGATGATAAAGGTAAAAATTTTGGTTGGCGGGGGCGGTAATTTTCAGTTTTTGCCCCGCCTCGGAAAAATTCAAGATCCGGGGCTGGCCCCAACATGTATTGCCCTGGCTTTTGTCAGCAGCTGAAGCTTATATGGACCCGAATATTGCTGTCAACTCAGTATTTGGGATGGCTAAGCTATCAAACAAAAAAATATAGGAATGAAATAATATGAGAATTTCTGTGCATTCGAAATACTTCTCTTAACCTTATTCTTTATTTCACTGAAACATTTTCCATTTGCGCGTTCACTTCTAACATTTTTTGTTCCACTGAAGCTACTTCTCTTTTTCTATCCCTAATGAATAACATAAATAAATCTCCTTAAACTCTGCTAGATGTTATTACAATACCACGCTTACAGCTTAACGATTTCATTAATTTTCCACAAATTTTATGAAATCACGAATACGAGAGGTTGCGACTGTATATGTTTGCTCCTTTTTTTAATCTGAGTCTTAGTAGTCTGTACTAGTCGAACTTTCTCGAATAAATAAAATAAAAAATTAGACCCCAGATTATTAAATAATTGCTTCCATTTAATACAAAATATTCTAGTCAAAGCTATTCAGACGTTCTCGATAAACAGACTGCGATTTTCATTCAATGAAACATTCCCATTTCCACATCAAAATCTAATGATTTGTAGTTGTAGGTACTTTCCTTTCTCCACGGTACACGCGAAATTCTACAGAAAATTTACAAAGCATTCTTACATTTCTCCGACTTCAGATTCCATTGCATACAAATCGTTACAAATTCCAAGCAGGCGTGCGATCACTTGACCATTTGCATATTCGCATAAATTGTTAGCATTTGACGTGCCGGTCACGCAATGTCCACCATTCTTTACGTCGATGCACAATCGGACGTGTGAGCAACAGGTGTTATGTCTGAGATAAACTTGTCGAGGTCGCCGCATAAAATTCCAATTCGAATGCTAGACCCGGTGCTCTAATTCTAATTAACGGCCGTGGCCGCCACATAAAATTCATTTGCGTAAAATTAGCCATTGACCTTTTCATTGCTTGCATTTCTCCCCCGAGATATTTACAGTCGATTGTCAGAAATACGTTTCGTGATTGTCATTTTCATGTTTTCGGGCTATTCATCGATATCGATGAGGCAATTGGGTGAATGGAAGTAGAAAATGAACATCTTTTTGTGAAAGATTACGATGAACCAACGCATGGTTGCGATCGAACTGAGATATTTGTAATTCAAAGGCGATTGACCAAGGAAGGTGAAAGATAATTGCTGTTAAATCAGAGGTGCTATTAATAATATTGCCGGCGCTGTTGCAATAACACGAAAATGAAGAGAATTGACTTAAACAGAAGTTTGGCTACGTCAGAAGTTTGGCTACGCGTTCAGATATTGAAGAAATACCGCAGCTGGAGTTCCCCGCGTGATTTTGCTCGCGGCGAAAATAGTTGTGCATGCAGAATCGATGTCTTAGCCGGTTTTAGTGTTCTTTGCCTGCATCAACTTTTTGATAGTAAACAAGTGATGTTGTGTTTTATTTCTTGAGACTGCAGGCTTTTAAGAGAAAACCGGGAAGTTTTTTTCATGAGACTTAGGATATCTTAAAATTATTGGATGTTTCTCATCACCCAAACTGACATTCCCTACAGATATCTTATGAAAGCAAATTCCGCATTTACTTTAACAATAATTTGGTGTTACTACATCATTCATGATAATTTATCTTCTCAATTTGAATATTATTTCAAACAAAAATCAAACGAGCGCATGCCAAACCTTCACACTGACGTCTCATTCCCAGTGCTGCCATTTTAGCATTTTGAATGCTAGATCTAGCATTATTTTTTCCAAAACGGCATTCAAAATTCAGAGTTAGCATCTAGCATTATTTTTAGCATTTAAATTTAGATTTCGGAATAATCTGCCACTCATCTATTTACAATCTCGCCCATCAAATTTTTCTCAATAATAGCTCTGTTCGTGTACTTTCAGTCACGTTCATGGAAAGAAACTTCCTGAATCATGTGGTGGCGGAAATTCATGAAAAATACAAAAACGCGCTCATGGCATTTCCTTAGAAGTGACAGTAGTCCGAATTTGAAATAATGGTAGTAATTATAAATACTATAATATAAAGATTATAAAGTCATCTATATTGCTTTAAATGTGGTAACGTTCAATTAAATCGTGATGATGCTAAAAATCAGTGATGTGGTCCTATACACTTCAGACTCCCAGGAGCATCGGGCATCTACAAGCTCAAGTCCACCAAAGTATGTGCATTCAAGTTAGTTATTTTTTCCTGAAGAATGTGAACCAATTGTTTTGTTAGGGCTTCAAATGCAAGCGGTCGCACGGATAACGCCGGAGAAAAATCTTCGTTATCCGACACTAATACTTTTACTTCACTTAAAAATAAATAATTGTTGCTGTTTTGATTGTGAGATTTCAAACGATGTTTTGAAAAATATTTGTAGAAATGAGCTTTACACAAGAGAAGACGATTTAGATATAACTGGTATGTCTGTAATAGATATAGAATCATTTTGAGATGTGAATTTCAAACTTCTAATTTGTTTTTGTTATACATACGAGGGTTCATCAATAAGTTATGATAATGAATATAAATCAAGGTGATTAAACTTAAAAGATATATTTATTTTTCAACATAGTCTTCTAACAAGTTAATACATTTAGTCCATCTTTTTTCCAAACCCAGGATACCCTTAGAAAAAAATCTTTTATCTGGATTCTCCCAAAATGCCTCAAAAGTGGCCATCACTTCCCTATCATCTTCAAATTTCTTACTCCGAAGGTGTTGTTTGAGCAGAGGCAAGAGGTAGAAGCCACTGACAGCTAGATCTGGCGAATAGGGTGGGTGTTCAAGCAGTTCGAATCCTGTTTCTATAATTATATCCATCGCAACTGCAGCCTTGTGAGCCGGTGCGTTATTTTGAAGAAACAGAACTCCGGCTCGCAGTTTGCCGTGTCTTTTCTCCTTCATTGCCTCTCGCCATCTTCTTATTTGGTCAGCTTAGTAAGAGCCTGATATAGTGGCTCCCTTTTGCAAATATTCCACCATAATAATTTTTTCAGCGTCCCAAAAAACTGATGCCATAACCTTTCCTGCCGAACTTGACACTTTGGATTTTTGTCGGCGTCGATGAAGAGGGTCGCATCCAGTTCATCGATTGCATTTTGGTTTCTGGATCAAAATAGTGGATTCAGGTCTCGTCCATGATCACGAAATGTGATAAAAAATTCTCATGATCTGCCTGGAACTTTTCGAGATTCATCCTTGAAATGTCGACTCGTTTCTTCTTATGCTCGTCCGTTAACATACTCGGTACCAAACGCGCAGAGACCTTCTTCATATGTAATTTGTTGGCAAAGATTTTTCGAGCACTACCATATGAGATCCCCGTGACCTCAGCTACATGCCTGAGGGTCACTCTTTCATCTGCCAACACGACATCTTCGACTTTTTTTACGTTGTCTTCAGTGAGGGATGTGGATGGATGTCCTTCGCGGTGTTCATCTTCAGTGGATGTTCTTCCCAGCTTAAACTTCTTGGCCTAGCGTGCAACGGTGAAATATGGAGGAGCAGAGTCCGTTTATGTTTCCACCATGTCGCTGTGTATGCCTCCGCTAGACAGTTTTTTCAAACAGAGGTACTTAATGACAGCTTTAATTTCGTTTTCCCCATTTTGATGTTCTCTCTTCGACTGTTCCTATTCAAATGAATGTAGCTCCTCTTCTTAGAACTGTGTTATTATACTGGAGCTAGTGCTTTCGGCACTTTGACTCCCCTCTTCTGGGTGGGCGACTCCTCGGCCCAACTCACTTCTCACCCAAAGCAAATTATGTCACTTAGTGCAGTTGTTCCGCACTATTCCGTTAGCTGTCTGAGACTTGGATATCTCTCGTGAATGTAGCTCCCTTCAATCGACGCCTATTTATGTATATGTTTTTTCATGCTGACTTAGTGAGTATATGTAGTAGTAAAAAAATTTTTTTTTTAAAGTTATGCGAACTGGAAATATCCAATTATCATTACTTATTGATCAACTCTCATACAAATATACATATTGTTTTCATATTGAACCATGTTTATTTCAATTAAAACAGGAAGCATTATTTAGCATTATAATTTTACAAGATCTAACATTATTTAGCATTAAATAAAATTGTATCTAGCATTATTCCAAAGAAATAAATGGCAGCACTGCTCATTCCCTCGCACGCCCATTAAAAATGCGTCAACAGGACAAAAAAATAAACAAATCATTTTCTATCAAACATTAAAGAGCACAATGATCCGTGAAATTGTCATTCTGAAAATACACACTCGTTCATAAGCACAGAGAGAGAGAGAGGAATTGTTGGGTTGCGATGCTTTGAGTTCGAGACTTTCTTGTAAATGTTTGAAGCTAAGTGTAACCTATCTGACGAAAATATTTCAATATAAAATTATTTCTATGTTATATCCATTATTTCATTGCAATACATGCTTAGATAATTTTGCAAATCATTTTCCACTTCGTGGCATCGCAACGTACTTACACACACACATCGGCAGGCAAACAATAAATCCAAAGATATTCACAAATCATACGAGATATGCGGCTGGGGCAGCATCATCGGCGACCCATCTTTGCCGAAAGGTAATTGACAGCACAAAAAGAAATCTCTCGTCACGTCACTTAATCATAGCAAAAAATGAGGCTTTGCTAAATTTAGCCATACATTGGAACGTTCGCAGAAGTGTATGTGTGTATCCGCATCTAATAACTATCTGTACATAAAGATACACGCTTTGATTAGCTGGGCGCATACAACTGGGAATATAATGAACTGTAGGGAAAAAGTTCTAGATAATTCGAATTTATAGTTGACATCAAGAAAGGCAATTTAATTATTAATTTTTAAGATTCCAATGCTTTTGTTAGCATTTCGAAATAATTGCAAAAATATTTCTAGTACAAAAGTTTAGCGTGTAGGTCATATGTTTAATTATGCAGCATAGTCCCATGGAATTATACCATAATTACAACACAAACTGTACCGACGAAAATTCTCTTTAGTAACAAGCAGACAAAAAAATGATTGTACTTCAAAGCAAAAATTTTCGTTGGAACGTTGTAAGTAAATAATTTGTTGTTAATATTATCCGGTTCGTTTCGCTTCGAGAACGAGCAATACAATCTCCAAAACTTGAACTGACTTAGAGACTTACTGTGCAAGTATGCGTAGTAACAATCCCGCAGTGCGTACCATATACATGGATCTACCTCAGCTTCAATTGTTAGATTATTTCCGCAAAAGGAAGGCAAAATAAGCTAATCTCAAAAGGTGGTTCAAGTGTGTCAAATACGTACAGATGTTTGTAATTATTGTGTTGTTGTTTTCTCCCGAAGGTAACAGCGAGTAGAAGATAATCAAGATGAAATACCTACATAGATTTTTATTATATTAGTATATCCTTTTAATGTCCATTAAGGAAACTCGTAAGTTTTCCAGTTTTCCAGGAAATAAGTTAGTTTTATCGATTCTTGCGTATTATTTATGTTTCGTAAATAGAAGCAAAACTTAATTTGAAAGCAAAGCGAAGTACTGAGAGCTCGAGAATTTTATTTCAAATCATTTGCATGACACTTTGCATGAGTTTTTCAATGCTATTTTGTTCTCAGTTCGATCCATCTTTGATGCATATGAGACACTCTATAATAAAACCCAAATATTGTGTAAAAAAAAAAATTGTAAGAGGTTGAGGTTAAGAGGTTGATATCCAGCTATTTTTGCCTTATGTTCGTTTCTTTTCCGCTCTAAAGAGTGAGAACTCACTAGCACTTATAGTTGAAAAAAACGCTTGTCTGTCTACAAGATTAGAAGAGTAAAAAGTCTAGCGCATCAGAACCGCTAGAAAACTGATTTTCGAAGAAATTTTCTTTGAGTGACAAAAAAATGTGGAAATACGTAATACACTTTTTTGTAGAATCACATTAACCATTCCTTATCCAAAGCAACAAAACTCAACTATACAACTTCAACACTTTCCCAACGAAGCAGCAATAAGTTTCCCATAACAAGCTCATACTTAAATCAACTTATCCTTTGAATTTCGTTCTCATCGGAGGATTTCATCGAAAGTTTCAGCGGTTAAACGTTGTTTCAGGCTGCCATCTGAAGAATGCTCAAAACTCGAAAAATTCAAAAATTGGCAGGTTAGTATTGTATATCGTAACAAGATAAAATACCTGAAAATTCACCTGAATTCACAAACGTCAATGAAAATGACTAAAGTACTTTGGGAGACAAAACACATGCTTAGAAGCAATTGCGGTCTTTCTCCCAGGCAGGTACTTCGGGCATGCAACCAAATAGTTTAATCTATCGTCCTTTATGAAGTACCAGCACCCAAAATAATAATAATTAGCACCCAAAATAATTAGCACCCAAAATAAATTGCTCTTAATAGGCACAAAAAGTTTCAAAGGATAGTCTGCCTATTGATTAAAGGAACAACGATCATTGCCTCGGTAGCGGGTATGGAGGCACTTCTATACCTTGAACCACTAACCCTCAATATTCAATAGAAAGTGGCGAAACAGTCTCTAAACAAACAACAGTTCTGCAGGTACAAATAAGGAGAAAACCTTAGTATCCAGGATGGGCATCAGGTCTATAATGGAAACGCTTTTAACTCAGCGGTCAAATAATCTCTAAGCCTTCGAGAAAAAGCTCAATATCACAATTCCACCATGGTAAAAATGGGAGAGCGTCCTAAACCCTCCCATAAAATGGGGCGAAAATGATACGGATGGCTCAAAAATGGATAGTGGAATAGGAGCAAAAATCGTAGGACCCAGGAGCAAAATGCACTTTTCCCCTTCTCCAAAGAGGCAATTATCTATCGACCAGAATTATTAGCTATACTTAAGGTATATAATTAAAGCATAAAGTTACTATCTGATAGCCAAATGGTTCTCAAGGCTGTCAATAGCCGACAAATAACTTATGAAATAGGAGTACAGAATAACCTCAACCTGATATTGATTCGCAGCCATGAGGGGCACCAAGAATACGAGGAAGCTGATAGAAGGCCAAAGAAGGTTTTAAAATTCCCTAAATTAGTGTAGATAAATATAGACATAGATTGAAAAAAACATGGCGCTGGAAGGGACAGGTTCCTGGGGCCATCTGGACCCGCTTCATACAATCAGTTGATCAACTTTCCTTTAGTTAAAAGATAAAAGCGAGGAAGAAGCTCCATCCTTTTCGATACAGTCCTAGAGAGCGACTCAATCTATACTGTGCTTCTCCATCTGGTTACTTGAACAATTTTTAGAAGAAAGATTATGCTCCTGACAGCGAGCGATTTGAAAGTTTTGAAAGTTAGTCAGAGAGCTGCTACTACATTGAGGTGATGAAAGAGATGTGTTTCAGAGTCTTCGGTATGAGGTATCCGAGTCCATCAACTCATTGACCGCGACAATGCAAATTGACAATCTGCACAAAATTTGGTTCAAGAGTTTTAAGTTTTAATTTATAGTAAGCAATGGGAGCAGCCTGAGGTTTTCTGGTCAAGTGAAGGAAGTAGTTAATGAAGAAGGTGGAAGAAGAATCTTCCTTGGTATCGTAGTGGACTTAGCTCGAGGAAACTTGCAGGCACTAGTGTTTTCACACTTTCGGGAGCTACTGGCCTGGTCGAAACTATTTATATTGCAGTATTCTATGAGCTGTTAGCTAGACAGGAGATAAAGACAACTTCTGATACCTGTAACTAATAAATCTTTAGCACAACTCTTCGAAAATGAGAGCGCGAAAACATCAAAGCTCCTCATGTTCATTTCTTTGTCAAGAGTATGAAAACTGAAGTGAAATATTTGCAGCATACGAGGGGTGATCGAAAAGAAGAACGGATAATCGGTCCTTTCCATTTCGCATGAAATTAAAAAAAAAAATTTTAATACCTCATTCACCTACTAAGTCAGCATAAAAAAACATAAATAGGGCACGATTCCAGGGATGTAAATTCATTTGAATACGAACCATCGAAGAGAGAGCATCAAAATGGAGAAAAACGAAATTAGACCTGTCATTAAGTGCCTGTGTTTGAAAAAATGTCTATTAAAGATATAGATAGCAACTTGATGGAAACATTAAGGGACTCTGCTCCATCATATTTATCTGATGCACGCTGGTCAAAGGAGTTTAAGCTGGGAAGAACATCCACTGAAAATGAACACCGCGAAGGACGTCCATCCACGTCCCTCACTGAAGACAACGTGAAAAAAGTCGAAGATATCGTATTGGCAGATCGAAGAGTAACCATCAGGCATGTAGCTGAGGTCACAGGAATCTCGTATGGTAGCGTTCAAAGAATCGTTGCCGACGAATTTCATCTGAAGAAGGTCTCCGCGCGTTGCGGGCCGAGAATATTAACCGACGAGCAAAAGGAGAAACGAGTCGACATTTCGAGGGTGAATCTCGAAAAGTTCCAGGCATGTCTGCAAGAAGTTTTCGTCACATTTTGTAAAAACCAAACACCAATCGGTGACCTGGAAGTGACCCTTAACACCGATACCGAAGAAATTCAAGTTATCATCAGTTTTTTGGGACGCTGAAGGAATTATTATGGTGGAATATTTGGAGAAGGGAGCCACTATAACAGGCTCTTACTACGCAGACCAAATAAGAAGATTGCGGGAGGCTATTGAGGGAAAAAGAGGCGGCGAATTGCGAGCCGGAGTGCTGTTTCGTGAAGACAATGCATCGGTTCACAAGGCTGCAGCTACGATGGCTGCAATTCACGAAACAGGATTCGAACTGCTTGAACATCTGCTTTGGTCGCCAGATCTAGCTCCGAGTGACTTCCACATCTTTCCTAGGCTCAAAGAACACATTCGGGACAAGAAATGTGAAGATGATAGTGACGTGTTGGCCGCTGTTGAGGCGTTTTGGGAGAGTAAAGACATTTTTTCTAAGGGTATCCTGGGTTTGGAAAAAAGATGGACTAAATGTTAGGAACCTTGTTAGGAACCTGTGTTGAAAAATAAATATTTTTTTAAGGCAAATTACCTTGGTTTATATTCATTATCATTAAATCCCTCGTATTACCTCTCGTAAAACCAATAAAAGTTGCATAGATAGGATTATGTGAAATCTTAATCATTGGTTGTTTTAGTAAAATAAAACATTCAGAAAACATTTTTTTTTAAATAAATATCCAAATAAAATTGATTTGTATATAAATTTGCTTGTTAGTCACACGTATTTCGTTTTTTCTCATAGGAACGAAATGAAAAATACTCTTCTTCGTCTATCTGTGAAATATTCTAGTTTTATGCTAGGTGGTAAAACAACAGTAGTCGTGTTATGTATTCATATAGAGTGCGACAATCGATAACAAGCTAAAAGTAAAGTGCTTACAGAGCAATCACATTGAATAACTTTAGTTTCGCTTTAAAATGAAAAAAAATATAAACTGAAACTAGAACAGCGTTGAAACTAGCCCTGGATTTTATTACAGTGAAAACATTTTAATCTGTGACACAAGTCTTAATTCGCTCACCTTTTTCTTGCGAAAATTTTTTTTAATGAATCTAAAATCCCGATCAATTGCAGAGTAAACGAAATACGTGCTTTAATATAATAGAAGAAAAACTCGCATCCATAGAAAGACAATATTAAACAGGCAAATGAAATCTTTTCGGGGATTTGGGGCGAAAATATTTTAAGTTCTAAAGCGCAATACAATGCTGCAGCGAAGACTGGGGCACATTTAATGAGATAATTTGGCTTTCGCCGAAGAGCTTGTAGTCATTAGAATGAATTTGGCGAAAAGTTTTCTTGGACAAATGCCGGCCGACTCTCTTATTCGTCAATTAATAATTCCTATTCATACGTTTGTGAATTTAATTTTCTTTTCAACGGAAAATACTTGACATTTACTGGGCAGAATTTGGTCCAATCATGGCCTCCCCATTATTGATGCCCAGTGGGAGCACAATTAATATTTAAACCAATGAATAGCAAATTAAAATAAACACCAGCTGCTCAGCGATAAAATATGTACATATATTCAGTTTAGAATCAATTTTATCTGCCGCCTGCCTTCTTCCAAATTTGGACTTGACAAATTCAAAGCACTATCAACGGAAGCGATCTAATTAAAACAAAAAACCAAATGGACACTCGGAAATTCGCTCGGCTACTATAAACATCGCCTCCGCGATCAGTTTCAATTTCAATATTTATAGCAGTATCTGCACGAGTTTGTCACTGACATCGTCAACAGCAGCTAGATTTCTCGTTTCCTTCACCATATTTTGATTTCGACTAGTGCCCTGATTTATATCTTTCGCGGCTGAACTACAACGACTTTGCAACTTTGCGAAACTAGTTTCTCGCATTATGATGATGTAGGCGACACCTATCTAGCATCGGCATTTGATTGTTTGCAACACATAAATTCGTATTGTGTCCTACAATTTCCAGACGCGAATCAATTATCTTGGTGTCATTTTGCATTCTGATGTAAGAGATTGCGACGTTAATGCAGCCATAGGTAATGTAGGGGGTGTTTCCTCGAGTGAATGACTAATTTGAATATGGTAATGTGAATAGGTGGTATGTAGCGTGTTTGGGAAAATATATTAGATGTATAGTTTTTCTGCCGCATTTGATACAGAATGTTTCATTGCCAAATGAATTATTTCTTGGCAAGCGAATATTTGTAAATACATACTTCCGTTCATTGCGTTGTATTTAGTAACGTTCGAAACAACTCGTTGTACAACAACTGGTTATGAATACTATGGCTTTAATTAGCGACAGCATTAATTTTACATTCGCATGAGTGAAGTGGAATTAAAATTTTATAGTAAAAAGTCAAGTCAAGTGATCTTGTTTTCTTGCAACGCTACTTAGCTGATTTTTATTTTTTTATTAAAGTGGTATCTACTTACTCGTATCTACTTAATTGATATTTTTCGATTCTCTCCCAATCAAATATGTTATGGTAGGACTCACCTGAAAAATAAAATGCAAAAATTAATCATTATAAATAAAACCAATCAGAATAACCCTATCAGTCAATGACTACATTAAAAATATGATAAACACGCTAACCGCGCTTAAATATTTCAAAATTAAAATATGAACAGTCGTATTTGTCTTTGAGAAAACATATAATGTCGCCTCCACACTGTGGGCCATCATGTGGCCCATTGTGTAGAACACATGGCTCATTGCTGCAGTGGCCGGGTGTGGTGAAGCATGGAAATGGCGATGGAATGGTGATGGTGGCCATCATTGCGACCATTGCAACGGCCCATGATGGCCCACAGTTAGAAGGCAGTATAAGAAGGATACATGATGTGTCCGATATATAAACTGAATACGAGTAACTATTTCTGTAACTAATTTTAGATTTCATTTTTTTTACTTATTTATTTATTTATTCACCAAGCAAGGTGTACATGTATAGAAGAATAAAATAAAATGAAATAGTACATGCTTAAAATTACGAAAAAAATAAATAAAAAAAACTATATATGAATACAAGACTAATACAGGATCAATCATTTATTATTTATTCATTCACCAAAACAAGATACAAAATCACATATTAAAAAAAGGACATCAAATTAAAATAAAAAAATGGAAAAGTAAAGTAAAGTAAAGGAAAAAGTAAAAACAAACAAGTTAAATAAGTAAAAAACAAACAAATTAAAAAAAGAGTAACAAATAAATTAATAAATAGCAATCAATAAATAAACATTGACATAAAAGCTATAGCTTAAGGTTAAGGGTACGGATGGCATGGAAAAGAGAGGACTTGAAGGATGATTTGGAAATCGTAGGGGAATAGAAATTGCTTATTCTGTTGAATACTCTGCAGCATCTATTTACTGGCTCATTAGCTCCATATGTGGTCGAATGAGAATATTCTTTTAGGAAACGATTGGACCTGGTGGTCCTCACAGGGATATTTATCACAATTTTATTATTCATTAATTTTATAATTCTACATTAATAGCGCCTCTAATGACGTCGAATGTGAAGCAGGCCGATATCACCATTCTTCTGGAGGCTAGTGTGGATAGGTTTAAATGACCCAGTCGAAACTAATAAGGGGGTAGGCTATTAAAGTCATAAGGGTTGTATAGCTCTCGCAAGGCGAAAAGTAAAAATTGCTTTTGTATTGACTCGAGTCTGTCACTGTGGGTTTCAAAAGCAAGATTCCAGCTAATGCAAGCGTATTCGAGAATAGGACGTACGAGTGAAGTGTATAAAGATCTTGTGACCCACAGACTACGAAATTCTTTGGCTCGTCTTTTGATGAAGCCAAGTTGTTTGTTTGCACGTGAAAGTATTTTATCGTAGTGTAAAGTGAAGCGGAGTTTTTCATCTAAGATAACACCGAGGTCAACAATGTTATCAACTCCAGTTAGCACATTATTACCGAGGAAGTACGTATTGTGTATGACCGTGCATTTTCTGGAAAAACTAATAACCTGGCATTTATTAATGTTGAGAGAGAGCTTGTTTACATTGCACCAATGATCAAGGGAATCAAGTTTGGATTGGAGAAAGAGGGCATCCGATTTCGATTCAATGGTCAGATAAAGTTTGAGGTCGTCTGCATAGAGTAAATGAGGTATGCCTGCTAGGACGTCAGATAGGTCGGAAATAAATATCTTGAAGAGAAGTGGACCAAGATGGCTACCTTGGGGTACACCAGAGGTAGCACTAACGTTTTTCGATAAAAGTCCTTACGAAATTTTACGCGTTGTGTTCGATCGCAAAGGTAGGAAGTCAGCCAGCTGAGTAGAGACCCGGTAATACCGAATTTCCGTAGCTTAAGAATTAAGGTAGAATGGTCAACTCTGTCAAATGCCTTACTAAAGTCTGTGTAGACTGCGTCAATTTGGTAACCTTTTTCCATTTTGCATAGGACGTCTGAGATTAGGATTGTCAAATTCGTGGTAGTTGAGCGACCTTTTCTAAAGCCATGTTGTTGCTCGTTCAGACGGGAATCAACTACCGGAGACAATTTGTCGTATACTATCTTTTCGAAAAGTTTCGGAATCGAAGACAAAATGGCAATGCCCCTATAATTTTCAATACAGCGTCGATCACCATTCTTGAATATGGGTGTGACATAAGAAAGCTTCCAACTGGATGGAAAAACTCCTTACGAAAGTGATCTATTAAAAAAATATGCAAAGGAGTTATGAGCTGCTCTACACACTTGCATAAAAAGATCGGAGGAAGAAGATCGGGCCCAGGACCTTTGTTGCAGCTGAGTTACAAAATAGTTATAGGTCACATATCTCTTTAGGGGAAGAAGACGTTGTGTTATTCAGAAACATTGACGATGGATAGCCAGTAGTTTTTCGCTTCACATTAACAAAATCGAAGAATTTTTTCGGGTCGCGGACTATATTTTCGCCGGTTGACCTAATGTAAGTATCATAAGCCTCACGAGACTTTGCTGAAAATTGCTTAGCGACTTGATTATACTCTTCCTGAATAGCAGAACTAACGTCAGTATTTTCTCTAATCCGCTTATATAGTTTGTTTCTACGATTTCGCAAATGCCTAAGGTCTCTATCAAGCCATGGCTCAGACAATTTTTTTTTTTTTTATCTTTGGAACATATCTTTCAACGGCGTCAAAAATTTTATTGTAGAAAGAAGAAATGGCTATCCCAAGATCCTGAGTTGAAAGAATATTCGTCCAATCAATAGTATCAAGAACGTGTTTAATGCTTTCATAATCAGCATTACGGAAGTCAAATACAATTGAATTATTGTAAGTTTTTAAGTAGGTGGAATTAGAAGTGGAAAGTTCTACTGACAGTGCTGTATGGTGTATACTGTTGCAAAAAAGATGCTCAGCGTCATTAGTTGGACTAACCACTGCTTCGTCATAAGCATTCGTGAAGACTAGATCTAACCAATTTCCATTTTGGTTGGGGATATGGGAAACCTGCTGTAAATCATTACCATAAAAGGCACTCGCAAGATTGAAATCGTTGGTGTCTACCAGGTTTACGGGGAGAAGGTAAGAATCATTTTGATCCGGAACAAAGCAAAGATTCGGACGATTGAAATCACCCAAAACTATTATTTTATCTTTTTCGCTAAGTGAAGTCGCTAATGAAGATATTGTGTCACAAAAATTGCTGTAGATGGATTCTTCAGATCTAGGGGGGATGTAGACAACAGCGATGTAAATTCAGTTGTTATTAGAGGAGATCCGAACAATAATACATTGGAAAAAAGCATTTGGGGTGGTATCAACGAGCTCACTTGAAAATGTGTTGCTAACAGCAAGTAAGACACCACCTCCTCGCGACTGACCCGTAGAACAATAATCACGGTCGCTTCTGTAAATGGTCCAAGTACTATCAAGAATCTCCTCATTTTTATGAGAGGCATTAAGCCAAGTTTCCGTGATGGCGAGTAAATTAAAATGGCATGATTTGGCGTCACGGTATAATTTACTTAGCTTGCCTCTCATACCACCACAGTTGTGGTAAAAAAGTTTGGGGCTTGTCTGAGTTTGGTTAGAAAAAATGCCTAATAGAGTTGACTGATCTTCGAAGAGATTCAGATGTCATATTGCTACCTATACCTATGTTTGCGGCAGCCTGATAGGAAACCTTGGAGCAGATTTTATTAGCTACGTTAGCATACCTGCTTGAGTGAGAAGATGACGCGTCAAATGCTGGGGGTATAGATGCATAATTATTATTGCGAGTAGATGCATTACGAGTAAAAGCATCAGTTAACGAAGAATTATCTGTTGTCACTAGAGACTGAGAAGGTGATGAGAAAGTCTTATGGGCGGAAGGAAGTTGGGCAAAGGAGTGGCTAGGGATCCAATTTTTTTTTTTACAATTTTTTGTTTCTTATTCCTAGTTTTGCCGGTAATGTTTCTCCAAGGGCTGAATGTCATTCCCTTCCAGTTGATGTCGCCGTTGTTTCCACTCCAGCACGTAGAAAGCCACGCATATTTTGATGGAACAAAAACTTTACACCGTCTGGAGGATTTATGTTTGGACTGGGGTAATAATTTCACTTCGTAATCTTTTATGTGAAAATCAGCTTCGAGAATCGTTCCCAACCATTTGTCGTCAGCAGAAAAAGGAATCCCTTTCACGAAGAATGCACTTTTGGTTGATGAAGTTGTTAATTTTGTGGACGTTTATTGGGAAGAATTTCGTTGGTTTTTTTTATTTTTTGTAAACGATTCTGCCAATCATTATGGGACCAAAAAGTACCGAATTTGTAAATTGGGTTTTCACAGTCAAGATCATAGGCGCGCCGTAGGGGGGGGGGGGCCAGGGGGGGCCAGGACCCCCCCAGACCCTAGGTTGGCCCCTCCCAGAGAAATAAATATTTCTAACAGCAGACACTTAAGTTTTCGCCTCTTTGGTTTTTGTTGTTACAACAAGAGCTGTATAGTGCAGTAATGTAAGCCTATACCAAAGCATACACACTACTTATAACATAGAAACTGTGTTATTTGCTGTATTAATTACGGTGTTATGGGACTTATCCCGAGAAAATATTTAATTTCGACAAGTTACACGTTAAGAAAAAGACGAAAAGCGCCTCGCCAATTACCCTTTTTCAATTAAGATTATCTGTTCATTTCTACTAGGCAATATACAGGTATTTAAATAATAATACTTTTATAAACTGGTGTTTTATGCAATTATATTTTTCACAAAACATAGTCTGAGTATTCAAATGGTAGGCTAACGTAGAATACAATTTTCGAAGTCATTTGGAGAATAAAAATGGCATCCCTCCTGCTTTTATGCTATCTATTCAAGACAATGTTGTTTATTGTGAGGAATTTTTGCTGCGCCTACTCTTTCTTGATGGGATCATGTACATATAGCACATATTCTTACCTAACATTAATCAAAACAAACACAGTCTCATTCCATATCTGAGAATATGTTTCTTTGACTTTTGCGTATGATAAAGTGTACTTATTAAGTTTGAGTCAAAAAGTCCATACTGAATAGCTCGGAAAGTCCAATATTGCTGCTGTAAACCTTTTGACACCACCACAACAAAGACTATACCGAATTTGCATCCCGTTCAAATAAGTTACCCTATAACTTTTGATCCATTGAAAGCGTTGGAAGTTATACGAAAAAAAGGGTGTTTGGAGCTACCTTCCGCGAATGTGTTAAATTTTTTGAAATTGAAATATTTTCGGCTTATTTTGACTACGAAATAATTATTTTTTGAAAATTAAATAGTATCGATTTCCAGGCCAAAAATATTGATGCTGGCATCGCGAGATGCCGTAAACGCAAGTTTCAGGTGCTAAAAATATGAATAATTCGACATTTCAAACCGACAGAAACTTATTTTTTTTGTAAATTTCGTGATGATCTGATGACTCGGTGTGCAGTTATCACAATGCGAAATTTTCCTTGCATTGTCGCCAAAAATACACCAACATTTCAGCTCAACCAAACTTCGCGATCCGGATAAATTATCCGGATAGTAAATTTCATCCACAATGTCTTCAAGGATATATTGCATACAATAATAAAAACTCTACAATAATAAAACTCTAATAGTGCTTGGAAGACAGTAAGTGATATGGAGCTTGAACAGTCTTGGAATATTGTCAAGATGAACCGAAATTATTTGGAAAGGGCTATCGACCTTAAGACGTGTCTCAGTCGCCAAGGACTTGCTTTCAGAGGACATGATGAAAGTGGTCCCAGTGGTAACCATGAATTTTTTTTTGAGAATTTTGTGAATTATTCCCGAAGCACGATGCAACTTTTGAAAAACATTTTAAATACAAGGTTGCGAACTACTGTAGTGGCAAAACACAAAATGAGTTAATAAAAACAATTGCTGAAATCGTTTGCGAGGACATGACAGCTGAAATAAAAGAGTGCGGACTGATATCCATTATGGCAGACGAAGCAAGGGTCCACAAAAAGGAACAACTCTCCGTGTTTGTCAGATTTGCTAGACGTTTCAGGAGCTAGAAATGCCTCGTATTTACTCGATATAATTTTGAGCCTGCTAGACAGTTACGGACTTAGCGAATCGCCTGTTGTTCGGCAGTCTTATGATGGTGCTAGTGTCATATCAGGTCAATAAGCTGGTTTACAAACCTAAATTGAGATAAAACACCCTGCAGCCACATTTGTACACTGTCAAGCTCATAAAATTATCCTTGTTGTGATGGACACATTTTTCACAATCGAAATGTATGCATCCTTTTTCAATGTCATCGAATCCCTTTACATACACTTTTCAAAGCCATTACAACACCAATAGTTGAAGCAGCTGAAGAGGCATTTGGTCTAAACATAAGGCGTGAAATGAGAAGTTTAAGCTCGACTCGCTAGTCAATGAGATTTCACAATTGCAAATATGTGATCGATAGCTATGGGACTATAAAAGAGGCTTTAGAAAAAGAAAAGAATGAAGAAAAATACAACGACTCAGTTTCTGCACTGGTGATCTTTCATCTTTCACCGTGTTCAAATCTTTTCTTCTTTCACTATGTTCTTTTTATAACGAACATGTTAAGCACATATTTCCAAACTAAAAATGCAACTCTTTGGGATGGGATGGATCTTGTGAATGGAACAGTTAAAACACTACTAAGTGAGCGAGAAAACTTTTATGTAGTTTGGGAAAAAATTAAATCATTCGCAGAGAAGCACTGTCTGGATCTCACATTTTCCAGAGGATCTCGAAAACGGAAAACAACAATATTCCATCTAGCCTTGGACACGCAGTCAGGGCTGCAAAGATATCCTTGCAAACCAAATGGCTCGAAAAGAGTAAGTTACAGCACTCTTCGTCTTGGCAAATTATTTATGCTTTTCCTAGGTTTTCTAGGTAACAAAAATTTTAAACAAGAGATCAATTTCTTCCTTGTAAGCTAAATATATTCCAATTTGTTCAAAGACATTTTGAAAGTAAACTATGCTTTTCTTCAAGTATAATTTGAAATATATTTAGCTTCTAAACGAAAAAATAGTTCATATTTATAATTACTTCCATTCTATTCTGGTATAATTCCTACAAGCGTTCATTTCTTAGTGCTTATGGATAATTCATGTGTAATTCATACTTATCATTCACATTATATGTATATGGTAGTCGCTCATACGCATTCACAGACACGAAGTTTATTTGATAAGGCATTATGCATTAGCAAATAAGAAAGAATAAATTAATAAACATATGATGTATTAGTAAATTATATTAGTTGTATAAACAGTAAGTGTACTTTACGGAAGACAAAATTATCGCTTGTTTTGAGCCTTTCGGTCCCTAGCCCCAGCCAGATTTTAGACCACGGCACGCCTATGGTCAAGATTTGAAAGTTTTTCTAGAGTAGATGGAATTGTGCTCTCAGCTAGAATCCTAATAGGTGATGTTGCTTTGTCCTTCGTTCTCATATTCCTGACCGTTGTTTTGCTATTAATCTCTAACGTTGCGTTGAGGAGCTCTTGATGGAGTGTTATATCGTTCATTAATAAGTTTTCATCTGCATCATTTGTTGAAGCATCGCAATGACGGTCTAAATCTTCCAATTTTCTGCTGATATCAGCTAACTTTAGTTGTTGCTCGGACAAAGCGTCTGTGAGTATGTCGGTTTGCATTTTGAACGTTCGTGATAAATTTTCAAACTTTTCAAGCGTATCTTTGGTGTTTGATTGGCAAGGATAATTACTATTATTATTGTAAGTGGACAAATTCGAAGAAAAGGAATCCACGTTTGTTGCGATGCTGAAACATATAAAATTATAGTGAAGGAAAAACTAAAAGAAAATACAAATATACCATCACTCAGCACGTCGGGTATTCTCCGCAGGTGACAGTTGTCAAGTTGCAACCCACTGACAGCCGAAACGTTTGTTTTATCACATGTTCCACAACATGTCTGAACTTGTACTCGATCAGCTGCGAGTTGCGATCCCTGACTGTACCATATGATTTGGGGATGCCCGAATTACATCAAAATTGGAAGCAATGCGTATTGGAAATAAACCGCTCTAGCGGTATAGTGAAAATTTTTCAAACAAAGACTTGAGTATGAACTGGAAAAGAAGAAAGGCATTCTGGGGTAGAAAGTGAAAGTAGAAAGTTGGAGAATTTGGGCAGTTCAAAATTAAGAATAAAACCATTGTTTTTTATTCAGAGAACAAACTAAAAAGAACAGTGGACTGCTAAAGTTTAAGTTTGAACTTTACGAGACGTTTTTTTTTCGAAAAGTGCGAAAAAGATTGGTGCTTATCTTAAAGAAAGTGGTGAAATACAAGTTGAACATTTGACTTGAAAGTTGGTGGTCGGCTTAAATTGAATTACCGTAGTTCGGGAACTAGTGAATAATAATTTGCCGGCATATCCGCTCTGTCTAGTGTTAAATTAAAAGTCTTTCGATTAGAATTTACCGAAGAATTTTTGAAGAAAAAAAAACAGAAAATCATCGAAGTGAGATCAGGGTAGCTTATGTATCCGTTTGTAGTTTAACGGCAGTGACTGAATAAAGAGGAATTATAATGAATTTTTGAACTTTGGGTGTAACGAGTTCGTTGTGGATCACGATTACATGATCACGAAAAAGAAAACGTTTGCAGAGGGTCAGGCCAAGGAGTGCATCAAGTTTCGGAGATGAGTGGTGGTATTGACTATCGAAGAGGCATTGTGACTGTCGACGAATTGTTAAAGGAATGCATGGTGCAATTCAATAAACGAACGATTGGAATGGTGCTGTGGCTGGGGATGGACTGAATGGCAATTGGCGAAAACAAAACCAAGAATCCCAGATAAGTGTTAAAACATAAGAATTAAATTGTTAGAGTTTTGAAACGAGAAGAAAATCCATTAAATTTCATGCGCACGAGGTCAAAAGTTGCACATAGTTGTTAATCAGATTGAATAACTTTGAAGTAGATATGAATTTCAGCCGAATATTTGAAAATTTGAATAATTGATTTATATCTTTTACCAATCTAAATTTGTGGATATTTAAAGAATAGTATAATCACTTCTTTTTGGTGTGGGTGCATGTAATTTTTAGATATCTAGATTAATATTTATATTCATATATTTACATATGCCTTTTCTGTATGATCCATGTGAACTCCACTCCGGCCGGGGTTGGGCATAACGAGACCCCACCCAAATTCTGCTTTATTTGCTTAAATGTGATTTGAGTTTCTTTATATGATTGGACTTAGTTAGTTGGATTATTGAATTTTGGTTGGATTATATATTTTTTTTTCTTATTAATTTTTTTGTTTTTTTCTATTTTTCTTTCTTCTTGGATTATTGTATTTGTTTGAGTTTCTTTTAGCGCAAATAATGCATATTGAATAAATTACTTCTTTAATGATTTTTACGGAACCTCTTTGTTTCCTTTTCTTTTCTGTTTGTTGCTGAAGTAAAAATGTGAAATTTGATTAGTGTTGTACTGTCTGCGTGCCATAGCACGAAGAAATCTTCCGCCCGCAAACCCACGCCAGGCTGAGCTAGTCGGCTGGGAAAAGGCACGCCGGGCAAGAGAAGGAAGATTTCTCAATAAATATATGCTGCACTGACGACTGCTCGACAGAGTTTAGTCGGATGCAACACGTTATCAGTAAGAGTACCCATTCTCTTCCCAAGAGTGTCAAAATACTTTTCGTGGCTCATAATGTTCGATTTCGAAAAGGAGGACGCCAGACCATCGAAATGGTTTGATATTTCCGCCAGGAATTCCTCGTTTGCACGCGCTTGTGCTAGCTGTTTAGAAATTATATTATTTTTTTCGGAATTCAGTGTCCCGATGTAGCCAATCAAGCTGGTTTACATACTTTTTAAAAGAAGGTCAATATTTTGGCAATCCGTACAGATGAAATGGTTCTCGAGGTACGGATGAAACCAATCCCTGGGAGCACCCATGCAAGCCCCGTGTAACTTCCTGTTACAGAAAGCTTTGCATGTCACGAATTTCATCGTGTTGTCAAAGGCAAAGTAATTTTCAAGGCTGCACTTGAAGCTCATGATGATTTAAGCAGGTGGATTCGATGCTCAAAAGTATCCAATCTTAAAGTGCCCAGAGGTATGCAATTGATTAATTTAGCTTTCTGTGTATATGGTGCCCAAAAGTATGCAATTGCTGAAGTTCAATTTACCATGGACGAAAACCAATCAGTTGGTAAATTAAATATTTATGCGAAGAGTCAAAAATGCGAGTTAAAAGGTCGGCGCTGTGCGAATTTGAACTCCGTCCGTCGGAATGCGAGGTGGTTGACGATGTGACGCTGCTACCAAAACTGATAAATTGTGAGATGATAAACTCAGTTTAACCTTATAACAGCTCGGCCAGTGCAGTTGATTTAAAAATGTTAAGTGTGTTAATTTAATTGTAAATGTATTTTAATTCAGAATTTTTTCAAAACGAAAGTGCAATTTTTCATTTAAATTGGCATCGAAGCGATTTATTTTACAAAACCCAACGAGACTTACAAAAAGCTGAGATACTGACGTTGAATCGAACTAGTTCTCTAGTGCTCCAGAGTTTGCAACAATGCCACTGGACTATGACCAGTTGGGTCTGAATGAAGGAAAAACAATATAAGAACAACACTTGAAAGAAAGTTTAATTACTAAACAAATGTTCTGTTAACATATGTGGAATTGTATTCTTTGTTCGCACTTCCCGTTATACACTTTCACTAATGAGGAACATGATAAAAGAGAAATATATGAATATGAAATATGTCAATAAGAATAAATTAGATGCCCTTTATTGGGTTGTACAAGGTATAGATTCAACAGAAAACCGGGTCGACCCCTCAGAGTTTTGCTGTTAATAAATAAATTAGCATAAATAAATTAGTTACAAATAGATAACAAATAAAGTAATAAATAAATGACAAATAACTAAATGAATAACAGTTAAATACCAAATTTAAATTAAATATACAATACATATATTATATATTAGTATGGTAGGGGAAGGGGGAGACTATGAAGAGAGATCTTTAATAATGTTATTTTTAAAAGTTGCCTTAGATATCGTAGGGGAAAAGTTCTCGCTCACGCTATTGAATAGTCTGCAGCACTTTTTTATTGGCTCGTTTACTGCATATGCTGTGTTGTGTTGGTATTCAATAAGCAATCTTCGGGATCTAGTGACTCTCAAGGGCTGATTGAATACAAACTTTTCTTCCAAGTAGACGACATTAACCACGTCTTTGATGACATCGAAGCTGAAGCAGGCAGATAACATCAATCTTCTCGATGCAATGGGTACCAAGTTAATACATTTAAGGCGATAATCGTATGGTGGTAGATTACTGAAATCATGAGGGTTAAAAAGATCTCTCAGAGCGAACCGGTTGCCTCAGCCATATTTTTTTTTCCTCTCTCTTTGGCCATAGTTGGCACTTAATCAGATTATTCATGTTGGATTTCATTTAAGGCAACGTAGCACCTCCAAATTTTTAAAAAATCGATTTTTGTTTTTTGATTGAATATGTTAGAATGAAGGTTTTAAAACATGATTTTAATAATATAAAATTGAAATTCTAAAACAAAAAAATTTTATGAGTATATATAGCGAAGCGCCCCAAGATCATTTTTTCTATGATTTTCGTTCACTTCGCTATATCGCCACATCGACTTAAGCCAAAGTGTAGACAAAGATAAATGAGTCATCTCCTTTAAAAGAAGCAAAAAATAAGCTAGCCTTGGCAAAAAAAAAACAAAAAAATAGCTGTAAAAGATGTTTCTAAAAAAAGTGTAGAATCTCCAAAAAAGGTCCGAAAAAAGTTCACCTGACACTAAAATTAATGAAAAATTTAGCCACGCATTATGGCCTAACAATACGACGAAATCCTGATTCAGCTGAAAATATGCGCAAGGAAATTTGGGCAGCATATTACCACAAAATTTCAACTGATGAGAACCCTCAACACTGTTATTGTCCTGTTGGAGAAACGACTTGGTGTAACTGGCGCAAGGCGGAGGCAGCGGGTGATAATGCATTAAACAATTTCAAGCATCCTCCACCTTTAGATGATGAGGTACAAGAAATTTTAAAGCCTATTTATGATGACTTATCATCAGAAGATTTATTAAAGCGTTGCTTGGGCAATTTTGCGCAGAATAATAACGAAAGCTATAATTCTTGTGTTTGGAATTTGGCCCCCAAACATACTTTTTGTGGGAAAAACGTACTAAATATGGCTGCAAATATTTCTGTATGTACATTTAGTGAAGGATTTATGGCTATCTTGAAAAAAATGCAAGTCATGGGAATTACAATTGGCCAATGTGCGCTGGAACATGCAGAGCATAGAGATGCTGCAAGAATTAACCAGGCGGAAAAACACTCGACTGAGGCATCTAAAGAGGCCAGAACTGCTCGAAGGGAGCAAAAATCTTTAGAAGAGGAAGAGTATGAGCAAGAAGAAGGTGTATTGTATGGTCCAAGCATCGCAGATTAATTTTCGATAAGATTTATTGCAAAAAATATTGAACTTTAACTTGAAACGCGATTTTCTCGAAACAACGTTTTTCAAGTTGGCGTGCATGATTAAGAAAAACAATATTATCCAATCGTTTTGAAATTTTAACACGTTAATCTGCACATGTTAATGCTCAGAATGAACCTCGGATGAAAAAATCGGCATTGAACTTTTTTAGTTATAGCCGATTTTTGGGGGAAAAAAAACTCGATTTTCGAAAAAACGCCGCCATTTTGTTATTTTTCAACCAAATTTTTTTTTTTTAGTTCATTCCAAGGCCGCTTTGATGTTGGTCAAACCCCCGTTTTTGTTTTTTTTTTCAGACTTTCCTGAGGGCAGTTATCATGCACGCCAGGTTTTTTCGGTGTATTTTCCAAAAAATTGTCACAGGCGACAGGGGGCCACAAAACATTTTTAACAATTTTGTTTATGTAGTCTAAGACATATAAAGTATGTGTAAAAAGTTTCATTAAGATATGTCTTTTTATTCAATTAAAAACAAGCCTTTGAAAATAACATTTTTTTTTCAATTTGAAGGTGCTATGTCGCCTTAAATTAATATTTTTTTTTCTTTCTTATTCTCTTTTTCTATTTTACACGTTTTTTTTCTCTTCATTTCTTTCCGGTCGAACGGTCGTCAGTGCAACATTGGCACCCGTTTTCGTGCTATTGTGTGTTGTCCAGTGTTTGACAGAGGGACGCCTCTTTTCACTTTTTTATACTGACTCTCAGCTTGAGGCGAAGCAAAAGGAACCACTCGAGTTGAAAGCCGCTGAAATATCCTTCGGTTGTAAAGTCGCTTGACCCTGAGGCGAGCAGTTTTGATTTTTACAGCGCCTCGAGCCTTTTGTTTCTTGCAAGGAGGTTCGATGGTACTAGATCGTGACTGAGTCCACCAGTTTGACGGTGTAGGTTTACTTGAGTGTACCTTGTGAGCAGTTCACGAAAGAGGGCCGTCGAATTTTCTTGACTCAGCTGAGTAGTTCAATTACTGTTTCTTATATTCCTGCATCCTTTCCACATTTTATCATTTCATGTTAAATTTTATACCTTTTCCCTTTCCCTCTCGAATTCCCGTAATGAAGAGTTTCCGTAGGAATCATTTTTTTTTATGATTTGAAAACCTTATCTTAGTAATACCAAAACAAGTTTTTTTGGTCGATTCAAAATTGTTTATGTTTGCATTACTTGATAGTATTAGCTTTGATTTAGGCAATTAGTTTTTGTTATTATTGTTACTATCGGTTTCTTTGAGTACAATTTAATTGAGAATTTTGATTGACATCGGGGTTTTGGATGAATTATTTTGAGAACTTTCTGGATATTTGTTACTGCCTAGTTTTGACTTTGATATTGAAAATTTTGCTACTCGAAACAATTGTTTCGAAATGCGTCGCAGAACGGCGAATTGGGACCCCAGTTATTCTCATATTGACCGAGAACTATGTCGCTTCATTCTTTCCGCCTCCAGCACTCCCGCAAAAGTCGGGCAAGGGCTCACGGTTTTGCCACCCATCCATCGATTTACCTCAAACTAGGTAGCTTTCGTTCTAGCAATTATAACACCTTTATAATTCCCAGCCTTTCCGTTGCAAATATTCCTGCAGCTAACAGCATTCGCTTTCAGCGTTACCGATTCTGAGAACTTGTCCAACTTGAGCACGTCTTCACCTGCGCTCACTCAAGCTGTGACGGACCCATAATACTTCATCATCATGGGCCTGAGTATTTCATTCGTCGGGTTTAGAGTAAGTCTTTTATTTTTGTTAATATTATTACGGTTAGTTTATATAATTGTATTTTAATTTAGTTAGGCTTAGCATGTAGTGTTGTCATTATTGTCTCTTTCCAAAGTGACTAGCGACGCTTTGGGAGGACGCAATGATGATTTCACCCATAGGAGAAGGATTAGATTAGATGCGCTATTGTCTCTCTCCAGGGTTGTTCTAATCAGGCAGCTTTGGTGAGACACAATAGATAGCTTATTTTGAACTAAGCTTAGCTTTAGGAATTGTTATCTTCTTGCAAAGTTTAGAGTTTAATTTTTCAAGAATATAATAATTAATTTTAGGTTTTCTTTCAAATTATTATTGCCTCTCGACAAAGCTTAGCCCAGATATTAGCTTTGGCGAGAAGGAATGATATGTCTTGCTATTCCATTACGATAATTTTAAGGTATTATTATCTCCCCTTAAAGTCAATGGAGCGGTGACTTTGGGAGGATGTAATAATTAGGTTAGGATTTAGAATTATGATTATCTTATATTAGATTATATTTAAATCAAATTAGACTTAGAATCATAGGTATATTGTCTCCTTTCAAAGTTAAGATTAACTTTGAGAGGATGCAATGATTAGGTTAACAAGTAGGTTTAGATTTATTTGTAGAAGTCATTGTCTCTTTTCAAAGAAATATACAGCTTTGAAAAGACGTAATGACATTTAGGTAAGGAGTAGTAATTAGTTAGTTTTGTATCAAGTTATACAACTTTTTTTTTCCTCTTTTTGTTTTTTCTTTTCTTTCTTCTATTTGTTTTTTTTTTCTTATCTCTTGCCCGGCTGGATGAGATCTCAGGGTCTGGGTCGTCCCCACGATTGTTGCGGAACAGCCTCGCCGCCAATTAATACGCACACACCCACAAACATCGCTACTGCGGTAGAGCATGCAACAGTCAAATGTATTGCATTGTCCGCCAAAACAGGCTTTCTGATGCATTTGATTGTTGCATGTTTGATTGCGGCGCAACGGGTTCGCTGACCTGAGCGCAGCTGATTTGCGACAATACTGGTATCAGCTGCGTTATCAGGCCAGCGAAACTAGAAATGTTGGGTGCTGGCTGCGGGTGCTGTGCAACAGGTAGGTGCACAGCTGATAACGGATTTGAGAACCGGTGCGTGGCGGAATGCTAGGAAGGCTGGGAGATGCTGATGGCTTGGGAAGTTGGGATTTAGCTTGCGGCGGCAGCGGTAGCTGTCGCCGTAGGCTTTTCGAAAAGCAAGGTTTTTTTCGATTCGGAGGTTGGAACTAAAAAGGAATGAAAGTTTGGGGGAATTGGAAAGATAATTTTTTTTTGAAAGTAAAAAACTGTGGAATTCGAAAAGATCAATAACAAGTACGAGTTCGAAAAGATTTTTGAAAGTGCAATATTTTTTTAAAAGTGAAATATTGAAATTTGAGTTTGAAAATATTCATAGTAACAATAACAAGTACGAGTTCGAAAAGATTTTTGAAAAGTGCAATATTTTTGAAAAGTGAAATATTGAAATTTGAATTTGAAAATATTCATAGTAACAATAACAAGTACGAGTTAGGAAAGATTTTTGAAAAAAAGTGAAATATTGAACTTTGAATTCGGAAATATTCATAGCAACCAGTACGAATTCGTAAAGACCTTGCGAGGTGAGAATATCGGGCGAATGGGAAAAAATTTTGAATTGGGGAAAAACCTTGAAAATCCGAAAATCGGAGCGAATGTGGGAGACTCCATTGGCGAACGAGATTTGCGGTTAGAACCAGCCACACCTGTTACTACACACAACCTGCATTAAGAGGACAGCATCAGCTAAGTAATATCAAAAATTCGAGTTGATTCAATAAAAACCTGCATGGTAGATTTTTGATGAATTTGATCTATGAACTTTTCCCTGTATTAGTAACTTTATTAAACAAATAACAATTGCCGTTATCCGTTATGAATTACCTATTTTGCACTGGAATTTTGGACCTTTCATTATATATGTTCATTATTAATTTTTATGATTTTGGTGCGTGTTTTGTAAATTAATTATAAGTTTGGGATATTCGATTTTCCTTCTGTAAAAAAATTGTAAACCAGTTCCTGCCGGGGTTGGGTATAATTTAACACACACATACTCATTATTATTCTTTTTTATGCTATTTGGTTTCAACTTCTGTTGAAGGTAATTGGTCTGAATACTTTTTATGCTTTAATTGTTTTTTTTTCTTTCTAAACATAAAGTTCATAAAATTCCCTTGCACTATTGTTTCTTTTGTTTTTTATTAATTTTCGGAGTAAAATGTAAAGAGCGAATATGGAATAAATAGAAATTATAATGATTCTTACGGAAACTTTTCTTTTCCTTTCGCCTGAACCTTTGTAATTGTTTATTGAGATGTATCAAGTGTTCTACCTGTTGTTTCGTATGCGTGCCATAGCACGTAAAGATTCTTCCGCCCGAAAACCCACGCCATGCTGAGCTAGTCGGCTGGGGAAAAGGCACGCCGGGCAAAAAGTAGGAAGATCTTTAAATAAATATATGTTGCACTGACGGCGGCTCGGCTGCTTTCGGGTTTCGCAACAAATGGCGCCCAACGTGGGGCAGCATCGATGACTGCTTCTGAACAGACTCAAATCTTTGGCTTTGAATTTCGAAAGCCGGGTTCCAGATAGTGCACGCATATTCAAGAAGAGGACGCACGAGTGAAATATATAAGGATTTAGTAACCCAGAGATTCTTAAACTCTTTGGCTCGTCGCCTGATGAAACCAATTTGTTTACTTGCTTGAAGCGGAGCTTTTCATCCAGGATGACATCGAGATCTAATATGTTGCCAACTCTACTGAGTGCCGTATTGTTGAGGCGGTAAGTATAATGAACGCGTGAAGTTTTGCTAGAGAAGCTGATTGCGCGGCATTTGGCAATGTTAAGATAGACTGAAAAAAGGTAGTGCCATATGGTGGCCTGATGACATGGTAGATTTTGAGGTCGTCCACATATAGTAAATGAGGAATGTTAGATAAAACCTCCGATATTTCAGATATGAAAATATTAAAAAGAAGAGGCCAAAAGGACGGTACCCAGACGAAGATGAGATATCTGTTAATAATTGGATCTCACTAATATAGAACGTGCGATAGGTGATTAAAATAACGAATGACGCAATGTCTCCTAAAATTGCTATTTGGGGTTGTGATATATAATTTGAATTCATCAACTTTCCATAATTGAAACATTTCATGATGGGAAATTAAAATGACAAACTACGCAACAAAAATTTTGTATAGTAAATAGTCAGTCAACAAAAGCAATCATGCGGATAACTGTAGTTTCGTTTCGAAAATGAGAATCTTCAAATTTCAGAATCATCCTACAGCTAAACTTTCTAAAAAAACAGCTTTCTAGCTAACTGTCACGTAACTGAGCCTTTCATATTAACAAAAGTCGTTTTCATAACAAAACTGAAAATTTGCCGCACTAACAAAAGCACAATACGAATTTAAAGCAGAACTCTTATTAATTGTAGCTTTGAATGCATTTCGTGGTGAATTCCCGACGTGTCTGCATACATAAAATACGTCATTAATTTTCATCACCAATTTCGAGCATAAAAATAATTAGATAAAATACGACACTGTGTTCAAATTAAGCTTGAGCCTAATGTAATGTGTGGCAGCAATAACCGAAAAAGGACAAAGATTAAATTCTTTTGTCCGTAGTACAAAACAGTATCGGCTGTGTATGGACAGTTGCTTACTTGATTCCACTTATGTTACGCACGTATGGTCTAACAAATGGTTCGTTGTGCATAAGAAATGTTCTGCATGCGAGTGAACTTTCGATTATACATGAGAGCCAATTTTCATGACTTGACATGAAGCGATTTGAATGTCACTCGAATGATAAAATTAAAGTTTTTAAATTAAAATTGAAATGAATCAGTGGTTTGAGATGCTCCTTTCAAAAAATTAAATAATTGCTGTTAATTGCTTTTAACTGAAGCTCAACCCTTCATTTGTTAGCAATATAATGAAAAAAATTGTCCCTGAATAGATATTTTTTTCTTCGAAGACTCGTGTTTTTTAAGGCTTTCGAATTGAATTTTCTTGATGAAATTTCTTGAGTTCGAATTCTTTCGCTCAAATATCATTTACTACCCTTGAAAGCTAAATTGATGGATTGATATCAATGCTTCGAAGAGAATCTGTCTTCTTTCTTGATGTTTATCGATAATTAAAACACTGCAGCGCATTTTCTCAATCGAAGCGTCACATAAATAAATCAAACTAATTGGTTACTGACGATAACATACTCTCAACAATTTGACCTTCAATTTACAGAAATGATCGCGATTATTGTTCCACAGGTAAATCGCGAGGCGGTGGGGTTCTACTGGCGGTTAGCAACACTATTTCAAGTGACATTATTGACATCACCCCCAATGTATTGTTCCAACACCTTGTTATTCGTTTTTCTTTGAATAACAATTTCCTTTACATTAGTTTGGCCTATATGCCACCCAGATCGGCCGAATCAGTTTACAACCATTTCTGTGAATTAATATCTTCCATTACAACGTCTCTGAATGAAAAAGACAAAATAATATTCCTAGGGGATTTCAATAGTACCAACTTATGTTCTATCCCCGATGAAAACGACGCATTTCTTCTCCCTGTTAACCTCTCAGATTCCAATGACTTCAACCTTGCGAGTACTTTTTATGGCAACGATTTGCAGCAAGTCTCTCCAACTCCCAACCAAAACGGTCATTGGTTGGATCTTGTATTTACAAACGCCTATGACGAAGTAGTGGTAAGTCCAACTAATGACGCAGAGCATCTTTTTTTAAATAGTTTACACCACACTGCACTATCAGTTGAACTTCGCATTTCTGATTCTATTTACTTAAGAGCGTACAATAATTCAATTGTATTTGACTTTCTTAATGCTAATTATGAAAGCATTTACCATCACCTTGACTCTATAGATTGGACGAATACTCTTTCAACGTTAGATCTTGAGGAAGCCATTTCCACTTTTTATAACAAAATATTTGACGCCGTTGAAAGATATGTACCTAAGATAAAAAAAAAAAAAAGTTGTCTGAGACCTGGCTTGATAGGGACCTTAGGTACTTGCGAAATCGTAGGAACAAACTTTATAAGGGAATTAAAAACAATATCGACGTTAGTTCTGCTATTCAGGATGAATATAATGAAACTGCTAAGGAATTTTAGGCAAAGTCTCACGAGGCTTATGACAATTAAATTAAGTCAACAGGTGAAAATATAATCCGCGACCCGAAAAAATTTTATGATTTTGTAAATGTGAAGCGAAAAACTACTGGTTACCCATCGTCGATGTTCTTTAATGATATCACTTCTTCCTCTCCTAATGAGATCTGTGGTTTATTCGCAGATAATTTCCAGAATATTTGTATTGCTCCTGACTCATCAAACTCACATCTCCCTTCCTCTCATTCTACTCCTACAGCTATTATCAGCCACTTAGAAATTACACGTGACGAAATACGTAAAGCTATTTCGGAGCTTGACTGCAACAAAGGCCCAGCAGGCCCGCAAATGTGTAGAGCAGCTTGTAACTCCCTTTCAAATTTTTTTCAACAGATCACTTTCGTCTGAAGTTTTCGCATCCTGTTGGAAACTTTCATATGTCACACCTATCTTCAAAAATGGTGATAGACGCTGTATCGGAAATTATAGAGGTATTGCCATCTTATCTTCTATTCCGAAACTTTTTGAAAAGATTGTGTACGATGAACTTTCTCCACTTGTTGACTCCCGTTTGAACGAGCAACATGGTTTTAGAAAAGGTCGCTCAACTACCACAAATTCGACAGTCCTAGTCTCAGATGTCCTGTGTAAAATGGAGAAAAAAATACCAAATTGACGCAGTTTATACAGACTTAAGTAAAACTTTGGACAGAGTTGATCACCCTACTTTAATTCTAATGCTACTGAAATTCGGACTTGGTGGATCTTTGCTTAGCTGGCTGACTTCTTACCTTCGAAATCGAACTCAGTTGGTAAAAATTCAAGAACTTTTATCGAAAAATATTTCTGCTACCTCTGGTGTACCACAAGGTAGCCATCTTGGCCCACTTCTCTTTAATATATTTATTTCTGACCTATCTGACGTCCTAGCAAATATACCACATCAAAGTCTATCACATCATTAAACCTAAATCCGGTGCACTCTTTCTCCAATCCAAACTTGATTCACTTGATCATTGCTGCAATGAAAACAAGCTCTCTCTTAGCATTGCTAAGTGCCAAGTTGTAAGTTTCTCACGAAAATGCACCGTCTCACATAACATGTACTTCCTCGGGAATAATTTGTTAGCTCGAGTTGATAATGTTGTAGACTTTGGTGTTGTCTTGGATGAGCGACTCCGCTTCACCTTGCATTATGATAAAATACTCTTCCGTGCAAACAAACAGCTAGGCTTCATCAAAAGACGTGTCAAGGAATTTACAAGATCCTTATACATCTCACTAGCACGCCCCATTCTCGAATATGCTTCCATTTGCTGGAATCCGGTTTTTGAAACCCACAGTAGCAGACTCGAATCCATACAAAAGCAATTCTTACTTTTTGCATTGAGAGAACTATACAACCCTTACGATTTTAATACCCTTCCTCCTAATGAGTTTCGACTGGGTCATCTAAACTTATTAGCACTTGCATCTAGAAGAAAGATGATTTCGGCCTGCTTCACATTCGACGTCATTAGAGGTGTCATCAAAGTTGAATTCCTGAATAGAAAAATTGTGTTAAATAGCCCTTTAAGAAACACCAGGTCCTCTCGTTTACTTAAAGAATATCCACACTCCACTACTTACGCAGCTAATGAGCCGATAAATAGATGCTGCAGGATATTCAATAGCATAAGTAATCTTTATTCTCCAACAGTCTCAAAATTATCCTTCAAATCCTCCCTTTTCCAAGCCATCTGCAACCCTTTATCCTAAACTATATGTCAATGCTTTATTTATTTGTTATTTATTAATTTATTATTGATTTATTTTGTTGATTATTTTATTTAATTGTTCGTTTTATTTCTATGTACTCATTGTAATTTCCAATTTTGCTTTTTTTACTGTTTTGTTACTTGTACCTTGCTTGGTTAATAAATAAATATAAATACAGCAGTCTGGTCAAAATTAAAGCATTGAACAGAAATCGTTCAACTTTTTTCAAAAAGTTAAATAATGTAGAACGCAATTATTCCATTTCGTATATTTTTTCATTTATTGTACTCTTACACAAAGAGTGAACCTCTCACAAACATATGTATGTATCTGTTTTAAACGAGATGCATAGGGAATTTCCCAGCTCCAATTCTGCCACGTGACCACAACGAGATGCCTCACTCAATTAAGTTTTTCATTCGTTTCCGAAAAATACTGTTTGGAACCACCTACATATCAGCTAGATACTCATCATTGCATATTCATAGGATCCTGTATCACATAAGCGTAAATGTGTGTCCTGGCGGAAAGGTAAAGAGAAAATAATTTTCACGAAATTTTCTCGTCAACATCAAAGGACTCGTGTAAACGCTGGAAATTATGGAATGAATTATGTGTTTTATGTAAAGTTTGAGATAACGTGAGAAAATTTTAGGAAGCCAACTGACCGACCGACCGACCAGTATTTCACGTTGTGACAACATGCGGGGATAGAAAGAGTTTGCTTGTGCATGAATACACATATGCATTTCAATTAAGGTCATGTTGATTGGCTTTGAGAAGCAATGGAAATATTCGTAATCCGGTTAAATGGTGGTGTTTTTTGTTAGTTTTGAATTTATACTTTAAAGCTATGTTTGGTCTGTTTCACCATATTTTGGCAATTTAAAGTGAAAAACTTTAACAAATACATATATACGCACGAAATTTAAATAAGACATAGTGCACCCATGAAATAGCTTCTTTATGGGTTTTACGGTCTTTGTGAATGTTTACGTTCTGAACGTATCATGGAATTTTTGACACGTCTGTCATTTGATAGAACTATCATTTTAACATGTTCGGTTTCGACACTTCCCCATAATAGTTGCGTGTGGTAAAGGTCTTCAGTACTTTTCTTGGTCTTCCATTTTTGGAAATATTCCAGAAGCGTGTATACAGGGTGTTTGGTACTCGGAGGACACTTTTCTAAGGAAGTATTCCTTAATATATTTTGAGCAAAAAATCGTTCTACAGGGGGGCCACCCTGTAACTCCGCAGATTTTGAAAACCGGAGCACCATGTAGAACAGTTTTTTTTAAAACTATATCAAGGAACACCTCCTTAGAAAAGTGTCCGCCGAGTACCAAACACCCTGTATTGAGTGTTGAATGGTTGGAAAAACGGTATTTGGGAGCCTGGCTGTATTGAGGATGGAAGTGACATCCGCAAACATGAATATTTTGGCAAAGGTATAAGATATACAATAGTGGTGATCGTTGTGGGGTTGTAGCTTTTATCGACGGCTGTAAGCAGTAGTTCTGTCCTTTATGCCTAGTACTATACTCTTCGCGAAACGAATTCAACGGTCAAATCCCATACAAAAGAGCTTTACTGACGAATTGAAAAGCTCTTTTTGTATGGGATTTGACCGTTGAATTCGTTTCGCGAAGAGTATAGTACTAGGCATTAGTTAGAAAGGATCTGACCAGTTGAGTAAGCTGAAATGTGGCCATTTTAAATATAAATCATGCCAGACTTAGTCAGTCCTTCTGCGTCACTTATAACTGAACTTGTCGACTTTCTCGGTTCATCCCTGCTCGGATGCATTGGACCACTAGAGCTCAATGGCATCAAGTGGTTGGAAGACAAATTGCTCCTATGGAAGAACGTTATTTTTTGCCATTTAGTTTAAGCGAAAAAGTATTGAGTTGAGGAATAAGGTTGTAGTCCATTTTATTAAACAGTGTTATTTGAACAAAAAACAATAAATCTAACAACAAATTAATCAACAATGTATTCACCGCTGACGTGAAAAATGAAAAATCGTCCGGCCCGGCGTCAAGGAAGTTGTTGAGCCAGTTTGTGAGGCCCTCTTCGTTGTTGAAGCTTGTTGCGAAACAGCCTCGCCGCCAGATTGAGTCTCACACACCCACAAATATAGATAATGCAATGCGACATGCAACGATCGAATGCATTACATAGCCACCCGAAACAGGCTTTGTAATGCGTTAAATTGTTGCATGTTTAGTTGCATTGCGAATGATTCTGAGCGCAGCTGATTTGCAACAATACTTGCATCAGCTGCGTTATCAGGCCAGCGAAACAAAAAAGAAATGCAACTGAACAGTGGAATGTTTGATCGATTGAACGATATAACGCATATAACGCATTCATATTTACCGCGAAGAACGATGTTCCTGCTACAGATCGTATGATTCAAAAACGGGACCAGGTCTTGCGTAGTGTATAAAAATCAATATTGAGATAATACACAGAGAAAATAAATTAAACGGTCACAAGTGAGAAACATTACAAAACAAAACAAGTAAAATGAACTTTGTTAAAGCATAATTAGTCCATTTAATAACAGACATCTGCGTAAAATATACATTATACACCATCCACCGCGGTCGACCGTCGTCCGGATTTGGTGAGTTTTTTTTATTTAATTTTTAATTATATTTGTATATGTTATTTCATACAAATATAGATTGATTCATTTTTTTCGAAGGCATTTGGCATTAGTTTGGTTTTTTCGATTATTAGTTTATATTTTGGATAGTTGAATATAAATTTTAAAGTTTAATTGTCTTTTATGTTTATGTATTCGGATTTTGAGAATTATAGTTTTTTTATTAGAATTGAAATTTTAAAATCTCGTGTTTCTCTCTCGTTTGTTTTCAAATTTTTTTTTATAGGAAAATGAGATATTTTTATGTCCCATAGATAGGTTCAAAGGGGTCATGAAGCAGCAGGCTCCCTTTTCCTGCTTCCTTTTGTGTTGGTGCTTCGGTCACAGAATTCGTGACACAGCAAGGCTTGACTTGCTCCTCATAAACCCACGCCACCGGTGACTAGCCGACACTAATGTTCTCTTATGACTCTCTAAGTTCTCTAGATCACTTCACGTCTTTTTTGTCCGGTTGCTCTAGGTAGTGCAACTCAGAAAGCTGCCTAGTTGCTAATGTTCTTTCGCACAGGCGGGTCATCGATAACGGTGTTGTCAATGCGAAAAAATACGAGCTTATGGTCAGAAGGCAGCTCATCGAAAACATTGGTATGCGCATCATGGATTATCGTGTGCTATACCTCTATATTTTGTGTGTAGTTGTTTCTAGCACTTAAATGAGTTGGTGCAAAACTAAACTTCTTTACCTCAAATTGGAATTATTTTTGCGGGATGATTAAAATTGAAAAATTTTTATTTATCTTGAAAATTTTTATTTGACAAAGTGGTTTCGAAAGCATGCACTGTTTCTCATCAGACACCAGCACACAGTGCATACTTGACTGGTGTGACCACTTGCAGTTGGAAATCATTAATTGTTATTTACGCTGGTTGTGACAAATTTTAACATCTCCGACTTATATCCATGGAAATAATTTACTCATAAAGGTTATTGATTTGTGATCACGGTTCCCTTCTTGTCTATAATCGCATAGACAACGTATATCGTCTCTAAAGCTTATCAAAGCAGAGAATAATTGATACGGGAAACTCGATCGTTTTGCGGAATAAGCCTCCGAAAGCAGAATCAAATTGGAATTATTTTTGCGGGATGATTAAAATTGAAAAATTTTTATTTATCTTGAAAATTTTTATTTGACAAAGTGGTTTCGAAAGCATGCACTGTTTCTCATCAGACACCAGCACACAGTGCATACTTGACTGGTGTGACCACTTGCAGTTGGAAATCATTAATTGTTATTTACGCTGGTTGTGACAAATTTTAACATCTCCGACTTATATCCATGGAAATAATTTACTCATAAAGGTTATTGATTTGTGATCACGGTTCCCTTCTTGTCTATAATCGCATAGACAACGTATATCGTCTCTAAAGCTTATCAAAGCAGAGAATAATTGATACGGGAAACTCGATCGTTTTGCGGAATAAGCCTCCGAAAGCAGAATCAAATTGGAATTATTTTTGCGGGATGATTAAAATTGAAAAATTTTTATTTATCTTGAAAATTTTTATTTGACAAAGTGGTTTCGAAAGCATGCACTGTTTCTCATCAGACACCAGCACACAGTGCATACTTGACTGGTGTGACCACTTGCAGTTGGAAATCATTAATTGTTATTTACGCTGGTTGTGACAAATTTTAACATCTCCGACTTATATCCATGGAAATAATTTACTCATAAAGGTTATTGATTTGTGATCACGGTTCCCTTCTTGTCTATAATCGCATAGACAACGTATATCGTCTCTAAAGCTTATCAAAGCAGAGAATAATTGATACGGGAAACTCGATCGTTTTGCGGAATAAGCCTCCGAAAGCAGAATCAAATTGGAATTATTTTTGCGGGATGATTAAAATTGAAAAATTTTTATTTATCTTGAAAATTTTTATTTGACAAAGTGGTTTCGAAAGCATGCACTGTTTCTCATCAGACACCAGCACACAGTGCATACTTGACTGGTGTGACCACTTGCAGTTGGAAATCATTAATTGTTATTTACGCTGGTTGTGACAAATTTTAACATCTCCGACTTATATCCATGGAAATAATTTACTCATAAAGGTTATTGATTTGTGATCACGGTTCCCTTCTTGTCTATAATCGCATAGACAACGTATATCGTCTCTAAAGCTTATCAAAGCAGAGAATAATTGATACGGGAAACTCGATCGTTTTGCGGAATAAGCCTCCGAAAGCAGAATCAAATTGGAATTATTTTTGCGGGATGATTAAAATTGAAAAATTTTTATTTATCTTGAAAATTTTTATTTGACAAAGTGGTTTCGAAAGCATGCACTGTTTCTCATCAGACACCAGCACACAGTGCATACTTGACTGGTGTGACCACTTGCAGTTGGAAATCATTAATTGTTATTTACGCTGGTTGTGACAAATTTTAACATCTCCGACTTATATCCATGGAAATAATTTACTCATAAAGGTTATTGATTTGTGATCACGGTTCCCTTCTTGTCTATAATCGCATAGACAACGTATATCGTCTCTAAAGCTTATCAAAGCAGAGAATAATTGATACGGGAAACTCGATCGTTTTGCGGAATAAGCCTCCGAAAGCAGAATCAAATTGGAATTATTTTTGCCTTTACCTCGGTCACATCTCAGTTGCTTCTCACAGCTCCCCGATTCTGTTTGTAGGTGTTGAGGCCACCTGCAATGAATACTGACCATTCGTGATCAAACAGTGCACGAAAGTCATGGGTGAAGTCCTGCGAGCAAGGAGGCCAGCATGTTGAAACTAAAATGAGTCCAAGAAAGTCATTTTTCATTTTTATAGTGCTAGCTTCTGATCCCTGAAAGAGTGAAAGTTGGAAGAAGGTGGTGAGAGAAATTTATTTTCGGCCAAGGATCTATAAAGTTTGCGCTGTGAGCATGCCTTGTATAATCCAACCCTCATTTCATAATGGCCAAGAACTGATGTATATGTCATTGGTTTGCAGACGAAGAAGAAATTTTATCAGTAGGAACCAAAGCAGGAGTTTGCGTCAGTGGGTTTAGCACTGGACCTTCTGTTCGGCATCTGTGAAAATGGTTTTCTCAGACTCTTCAGATTTTGGGAACATTCACCATAACTAGCATTCACCATTCATCTGCCAAGTGATACATTTTAGTTTTTTCTGGTGAAACTTCTAGCAGTTTTGAAAGCTGTGGAGCCCATAGGATTTTATACATTGAATTTAGGCGTGAGAATTACTAGAAGAGTTTCCGAATCATTGGACCATTGAGCACGACTATTTGACCACGCGTTCAGCACATGTGACTGTTTTGAGAAAAAAATTCTTCAGGTGGCCCACTGCAATTATACTTTCAGATATGCACCTGAATGTGGCTGTTTTCGAAGTAAATAGATTACGCCAAGCTGCTTTCCACCAGAATTTACCTTTCCAGATTCAATTTTTTAGCGCCAATACTATTTTTTTTAATGAACTTTTTACGATTTTTTTTTACATTTTTCAGGAGGGGCCACTCAAATTATCTCTTAAATTTTTCTTTTGATTCTTTTGAAGTGTAGTACGCACAAAAATTTGAAATGAGTGTTTCAAATAGCTCCCATCAACAGTCAAATAACTGGACTGGTGGTACGAAATGTCTTTTTGGCTCTACCCACAGCTCAAGAGCTCAGTAGCTGGTTGATATATAAGTGGAGGCAAAGGCACTTTTTGTGACGCAACAACATCTGCCCCTCAGCAAATGCTATGCCGTGTTTCGAATGTTGGCTTAACGTGGGTTTGCACTCTCTCTTGCTCCCATACAGTTCCACAAACCTTCTTCTGTTACTAATCAATCTGTGAAATCTGCAATTCAACCAAGGGCACGGCCAAGACGGAACGATGAGAGCAACGCGCTCAAACGGTTCATATATTTCCATGTCAAAGCAGCGACCAAAGCAGAAATGCAAAGCAAAAATCTATCATTGGGATTTATAATGACCGGAGCATTCAGCAAACAAACTAGACTCTTGCACTCTCCGTCTGAAAAAACATTTTTGACAGATTGAAGTAACGCGTTTCCGCTTCGTACGGAAACTGCCTGATTGATCGATTTATCCCAAAGATCGCAATAGATCTTTTTGCAAGAGCTTGCTAATAAGAGTGTTTGTTACTTTTTACTTTGACATGCAACAGCAGTAGTGTAGTTTTATTTGCTTCCACGATGTACTCAAGTGACATCTATGATAAGGGTGTCATAACCAGACCTTTACTGCGTCATAATTTTTCAGTATCGGAAAGAATTACCATTTCACCATTTCTTCACTAATACGGGGCAGATAATATTCAAGAATGCAACAGAAAAGTGAGCAAAAAACAACAGGTCAAATGATGCAAAGATGTTAGCAAGAGGAATAGTACATCTGATGTGGGAAATACATATTGGCCCAAGCAAGACCAAAAGAGGCTATGGCCAATATGTGTACACCCCCTTGGTGCGAGCTGGACTGATGTTGGGCTCATTCCCAGCCTGAGTGGATTTTTGGCCAATATGTTGGGGCAATATGTATTTGAAGCATGAGGATAAAACCGAACAAACGACAAGCCTTGGCAATTCAAACAGGATCAAAGAGAACTATAAGGTTGTTCAGAGTGCAGAAATTCGCAGAGCACCAGTTGTAAAAAATACAAAAGATCGATTTACAATCAGCGGCAATCGTCGACAAATTCAATTACTCTGAATGTCTTAAAGAAATCAGCAGACAGGCGGCAAGGAGACGGAATAAATGAAGGAAGATCATTCATAAGTGCTTGGAGTAATAATAGACAGCGTATCGAACCTTCAGGAACGCCGGAAAAAAGGTAAAACGAAGAAGACATGACCAAATTCATAGTTACAGCACAGGTACGATCAGCAACATAAGATGAAAGCCAAAGCAGGAATAGATCAGATATCCCATAAACTGCTAACTTTATAAAAAGAAGAAAATAAAAGATTTAGAAAAGTCGGTTTCTACCACACTTACTTATTTTGTAAGCAAAACCGAAAAGGTACGTGAGAGTTATCAGATTTTAGGTAGGAAACGCACCTTCGATTAATCTATGCAGGCCACGAGCAAGAAATGGGCAGGCGTTAACATTAAAAAACTCGAGTAAGGATTCAATTTACAGTAGATTAGAAAGACTGAAAAAAGACCTGGAAGTGAAAGTATTTTAGTAAGAGTTCGCAAATTTCTCGTGGACTTTTCAGGGAACGGACAAAGGACCAGAAGATTTGATGAGAAGATTCCGGGCTTTATAGAACACTCGATGCATGAAAAGTAATCATGCATAGCATGCTTGAAGGCAATTTTGACAACAGAACATAATCTCTACCTTGTTTTGGTGAATGAAGAAATATTAATAATAATTTAAGAAAGTCATCATGGGGCCTGAGTTTTTAACCCTTGGTGGTTGCTGAAAGCCTAAAGGCCCCCACTCACGAGCAGTCCATCAGTCCACCAAAATCTCACCGTGTGTGGGAGAACTCGGAAGGACTCATGGACTCAAGTAACCAAATTAGATTTCCAATCAATCCAAAGTCCATGGACTCAGGCCATCGGGCCATTTTTTGGCTCGACCGTGTGTGGGAAAATAGTAGGGCGAATTCGGACAATCGATAAAATGGACTAGTCGTATGTGTTAAAGCCTCAATCCCAACAACGTGGCAGTCTTGCTTTGCGTTCTGACCTGTGACAAGCTCATTGACTGTTTCTGTGATTATTTTATTCAATCGAAAAATTCAGCATAAAGGATAGTGGTGGCTATGATTTTGTTTTGGAAGTTATGGAATAATATAGGTCACATGAATGTATATTATATTATTTGACCCAAAGCCTGCAACCGATTGCTAAGTACCGCAAAGTAGCGGTCAATCTTTCGTGAGTGATAGTTTGCCTCATATTTGTATCCTTTTGTTTGATAAATGGGTTGACCAACTATAGCAACGTGTTAAATGTCGTATCATCCATTCTTAAATAATTTTGACAATCAGAAGGCTCAAGTGTGAGTTCTTTTACCAAAACTACAATTTCTACCACTTTACCACTTTACCACTTTTGGCTATCGTTGGTTTATGTAGATGCAAGTTGCAATTGCAAAAAACTCCTCCATATGCTTCTGATCTATTAGTAGATTAAAAAAATTTATTCTTCAAATTTATCTTCATTTTTTTCTAAATTAATGACAGAAAATGAATTGGAATGACTGGATCGAGGCTCTATCGTGAGTGGCGAGCTAAATTGGACTTAAACCAAACGGACTCAAGCCAAATGGACTCAGGCCGTTTGGACTGCTTGTGAGTGGGGGCCCTAACAGTCGGCAGTTTTTTTTTTACAAATTTTGAGTTATGACAGCTTCCGAGAGAGTGGTCAGTTCATTAAATAATTATATTAGTGCATATTTTTTGAGCATCTACAATTCGTGTTGATAAGAACTCACGATTACTCATGAGCACTCGAAAAAACTTTGGTATGACAAGGTTTGATTTTAACTTTGGCAAATATGCGCAGCTGTGACTGTGGTGGCATGATTAACCCTAGAGAGATAACGTTATTTTATAGTACTGAAAAGATAAACATGCGCTTGAGAGGCGCACAATATTAAAAACCTATTTATTTACAAACTGTAATAATTATTCTTTTTATTGTAATTTCTATGAGGTTTTAGATTAATAAGAAGTTAATTAAACACAAATTTATATTATTATTTTTATTATTAAGAAAATTATGTAGGGTTTTATAAACCCTTAACAAAAAGTAACAAAAATTGGAAGTATTTATATTTAAGTAGAATTTTTTAAAATTAGAACATTTAACATTTGTAGTTTTTTTTTTCCTAATTAATGAATTACTATATATTCAGTCTCAAGTTACAAGAAATACTGAATAAAATTATAGTTATAGACAATTGTTGCAAACATCTTTTTTATGTTCACCACTCACTGTCTTTTAACATTTTGTACATGTCATCTTAGACATTCTTTTCTTTTTAGTTGTACATAAGTTACAGTAACGCCAAACTTTAGCCGGTGGTTCCGCTTCAGCTTCTTGAGAAGCCTCTTGATTAGTTTGTGGCAGAATATTCTCAATATTTTCTCTCAAACGCCTTGATAAAGTAGGGATTTCCAATCTAGATCTCATCCACGGTGTATACAGTTCAGTACTTAGTTTTTTCATATATTCTCTTCGGTTTAAAGAAAAAGTTTTGACAAAACATTGTGTGTGTAAATTACATATGAGTTGACAAAAGTTATATTCAATATACCATAAAACATTGTCATTGGCCATCTATTACTCTTTCTAGAACAAGACATCGAAGAACACATCTGGACAAATGTGTCGATGCCGCCTTTTGTCTGGTTGTAGAACATAATGATCTCAGGTTTACCAATCGTAGGATTTATAACAGCGCCTTCATCACATGAGGACAACATATACACCATCTTCGACGGCTTCGGCTTGTATGATAGTAGGGTCAAAGGTCCATCGAAACAGAACATAGACGTACCCACTGGTCTAGAAAGGGGTGTTTTTTAGTTCTTCGGGAATTTCCCTTTTGTTTGATCGTACCGTGTCCACAATCGTCAATTTGTATGGTTCAGCAAGCAATGATTTTGAGACAGGAATAGACGTGAACCAATTGTCACACGTTATATTGCGGTTGGTACCATGAATTGGCCGTGATAGCTCTTTCAAGTAATATTCGCCTTGTGGTAAACCATTTTTATTTGTAGCTTTTCCAATGTATGGCATCGCATTTATCATATAATTGGTTCCACTATCACTCAACATTGGAATTTTTATACCACACTTTTTTGGTTTATTAGGTATATACATTCGAAAGGGGCATCTACCGCAGAACCCCAGTAATTGTTCGTCAATAGTGACATTACTTCCAGGAGAGTAATTCATTTTGCATTGGGCTATAAACAGATCCCAAACCTTTCGAACTGGTATAAACGGATCTTGTTGGCGACGAGCAGGACGTAGAGTCGAACTAGTAACAATAACCTAATTTTATATTTACATTATTTATGTAGAAATAAATAAAAAGTAACAAAAACATCATATAAAAATGCAACATCATATAAAAATGCATAAAAGTTACACAGAAGATAAACATGCGCCTCTCGAGCGCAATGGGTTGTCATAGCAACGAAACTATTGTAGTCACTGAACAGCAGCGGTCGTCCCTCGGCAGTGTTGACCGACCACTGAGTTGGCTTGAAAAAACAAGCTTGTACACTGTATTGGATGCAAAAATACAGCGATATATCCGTTTCGCGGGCGCCTCTGAGGCGCACGTTATCTTTCTAGGGTTAAATATGCGCAACCGTATCAAATGATTCGACGTTTATCACTTCCGATGAAGTCATTGCATCGTAGTGCAGGTTGATACTAATGTAAGACGGTTCTGGGGATAAGCCACTACCTCCTAAATTTTTGAGTTCTATCGATATTTTAAATCAAAGCAATCAAATCACGATGTTTGAAAGATAAAAAAAATTAAATTTAAACAAATTTTATTAAAATTAGCTATTCTTGTTTGAAGCCGAGTTTTTTTGTGACTTGAGCGCTCTATAAAATGTTCAAAATTGTATTTTTTAAAATTAATTATGAAAACTTTCTAGCTGTGTCTATCTCAATGGATACGTTAAAGTTGAATTGGGCAATTATTATGCCACCGACTTTCATGAATGATTGAATGCTTTATTGTGAATAATTTTGTATTGCAAACAAGAAACATTTTTATCCATTTCGGAAACAATTATTTTAACAAGCATTGTTTAATTGCATGCAAATCGGCATAAGCATTTTCTGTAACCACAAATGCACATTTGCAGAATTAATAGCTTATGGATCGATATAATGACACAGTCCGTCAACAGAAATTTACATAAAATCTAGACCACAACAATTATCTACTTTCATGGATATTATCTACTACCCCTTTGATAGCATCAACATCTAATACGGATTGCACTCCGAAACATTACCAAGCAGAGTTCGCTTTGTAGCTTCAATCTGGACTGTCGAACAATGACAATTTGTCTTCTTCAAGGAGAAATTGCCCACAATGGCAGCATTCGTTGTCATCGTAATTACAAAAATGCACAATCCACTTCATATTTAGATCATAATACATAATGGGACAGCCGTTAGTTTTCCATTTTTTTTTTTATTATTTTTCCTCCATCATTTGTTGTATTCTTAGTTTTTATTTTGCTTCGTCGAACAATGAATTATGTGCCCCTGGATGCCTAAATAATGCAACTGCCCGGCTTGGTTCTGCTGTGAGACACTGAACCGTTGCGCCCGCCCGCTCTAGGGCGCTCTGTTTCGTCCGCCATGAGATGCATCTAAACAAAACGCTTCGTTTGTGTTTTGTTTTCCATATGCACTCGTATGGATGCAGTGGATATGCAAAGTACCGATCCGAACCATTTGGGGCACATGAGGAGCTGCAGTGTTGCCGTTAAGGAGATTTGTCGTCATTGCAGACAGATTTTCCGCGGAAAGCTTTACAGACTATTGTTAGTGTTGTGTATGTAAGAAAACATTAGAGTTCGTGTGAACGTACTCGTTCTTATGACACACATATGACCGTAATTCAATGTAATGCATTGCAAAGACATTGTTCGAATTTCTGTTGGTACAGACTTATACAAATTGCATAGTTGGTTTTTTATTGTCGTAATGTTCGGGCAAATATAAATATTTGAAGTCCCACACAATAAGAGTTAAATGAAGCTTGAACCTTTTTGCAATTCAAATGTTTTACGAAATCTGGAAGGGAACTATAGTGTGGATAGAATCATGAATACAATACGAAATTTTAACTGGTAACGTAAAGCCTATGTTAGATGAAGAAAATAAATAAAAGCAGACACGTTCTAAGCTTATCGTAAGACCCATGGTGCATACACTAAAGCTAAGGCAGAAAAATTGTGTAACAAAAAGTTAGTATTGAAATGCATTTTTGTTTTACATTAGGCAAAACTTATACTTGATGCAACTTGGTTGTTGAATGAAAGGTGAGCTCATGGTGCCCGCTCCAAGGCTAGCTCGGTCATTCAACGACATAACCAAAGCGAGCTTCATCTGAGGTGTGATTGATGCCAGCAAAAGCAAATTCAGCAAATTTCCATCCTTTCGGTAAATCGGCTCAACATAAAGCAGGTTATATTTGGCATCTTGTACAAAATGTAGAAAACTATTACGTGGTTTATGGCGTCTGATGCGATGCCGAAGGACGAGATCTACTTCCACTCCGAATCTAGAGGTCGTCAGGATCCTGATCTTTCCACGGAAGATTGGAGCCTGTTGAGAGTCGGCGGGAGGATATCTTCATACTAAATGAGACCTGCTAGAAGCCTGTAAGGGATCTATCATCAAGTACAAAATTAAGAAATAAGCACTACATTTGTAAAGAAGTGATAGAGCCAAGGGTTTTGGATGGGCAGATTCTAAGACCGCTATGGGGAACCCGAGACAGAAGGGTCTAACAGTGAAATATTACAGGAAGAAGTCTATCACTCCTTTAGAAGTTGCATCTGAAGCAGAGCCAGATATGAAATCATGTGCTGATGGTGTTGGGACTACCACCGAGTTGGAAGGCTGCATAGACTTGTCATCCGTGGCCAGATAGATAGCAATAGATAGCAATTGTGACTGAGCAGGACATAGACTCAATCATTTTTGGTAATGATGAAGCTACTTCAAATCAATCTTCAACATCCCAACGCTCTTCCCTTTTTTCAGGACAGGGAAAGCTTATTTTCATTCCAGAACTATGAATTGGAAACAATCGGGTTACAGGTGATAGCTCACGATAGTCAGGAGAAACCATAGGTTTGTATTCTTGTTAGGAATATCACTCATGTCTTTGTTTTTCACAAATTTTTTGACAAGGATAACATGGCTACTGCTGCTGAAATCGAAATTAAGTCGGCTCAAATCATAATGAAAGAGAAAGCATCCATTTGCAGTGACTATTGCCCAGGTAAAACATTGATTTACAAGTGGCACAGTCTTTTTGAACTAAGAGCGGACTCACTTGAAGACGACCCACAATTGCATTTCGGAAATTGTTCAAAAAGCCGAAAGAGTGATATCGAAAGATGCTTCACTAAAAAAGGAACAGCTTGCAGAAATGGTTGGAGTATCAGATACAATCATTCTAAATATTCTTCACGATCATCTTGGCATGACTAAGGCCAGCGTACTTACCTTGCTCCTTGAATGCTCATGCCGCCTCAAAAACAACAGCGCGTGTAGTGCTTTCGCGGGGTTTGGAGCTCTATACTGAAGACGAGGCTGGAGACCACGATTTATCATTATAGGCCTGAACAAGACTCAATGCAATGGCACAAAAAAGGCACTGAACACCACCACCCACAAATGTCAAGGTGTGACAATCTGGTGGAAAAGTCATCGTGACCTTTGATCGATTTTAAAAACTGTTGATCAATTTTAAAACAAAGGCATCTCCAAAGCCATAAAATACTACGCTTCAATTCTAGAGTGGTTCTAGAGCGGGAAAGATGCCATCAACGAAAAAAGAAGAGGCGAATTAACCAAAGGTGACCTATTTCTGCACGATAACGCAACCATTTTTCAGAGGTCTTTTAGCGTTGGCTGCTCTGCATAAGATGGGCTTTAATATTTTGGATCACCCACCTTACAGATCTTATCTGACTCCTAGCGACTATTGTTTTTTGCCACAAGTAAAAAAAAAAATTCGTGAAAAGAAGTTTTCAAACGATGAAGAAGCGAAGGACGAAGTTTCGACTTACTTTTCCGAGAGAGAGAAAAAAAAACCTTTTCTAGAAGGTATACATAAACTAATTAAAATATCCAAAAAATTTATTAGATTGGGGACTGTCCTCTTGCTTAGCAGACTAATGGGGAACGTTCGCGGTCCTAGTGCGAGTAAAACGCAAACTGTTTACGACGGCGGCTTATTCAACGCTGCTATATGGTGCGGAGATATGGGCCACTGCCTTAAAATTTGCAAAATATCGAGCTAGGATGACAAGTGTTCAACGCATAGGGGCGCTACGAATCGCTAGCAGCTACCGTACCGTATCAGATAATGCCGTGTTGGTCATACTAGGGGTAACCACAGTCGATTTATTGGCGAACGAGCGTAGGGAGATCTTTCTGAATACCTCAGAAGTGGGCATTGTTACTTTAGATAATACCTTCATAGAATGGAGAAAGTCAGGATGGAATGCTACAAATATTGCATATTTTTGCAGAAATTGATGATCCATTGCATACTTTCTTCAAGTATCTGCGCTTCAGAAGAGAACGGGAAGCGCTCTGGTCTCCAATGGGGCCTGCGACGACAGAGACGATTGTCGAGGCGATGCTGCATTCTGAAGACGCTTGGGTATGTGTCACAGCATATATATCCGCCTCTACGATATTGCGACTGAAAAGAGAAGAAGGTTGCCTAACAGACTCCTTCTGATAGAACAAAAGGAGTCATGGGGGCACCTGAGAGCCGAGTCGACTCAGATTCCTGTGGTTAGCGGGTCATGTTATTTAGTGAGTAGAATCTCACATAATCCTGCGTCTTACGCAGGATACCTATTAAGATTTTTCGATACCCGTTAACTAAACAACACTATGTGCACAAACTTACTTTCTTATTTATTAACTTTTTTTATCGGATCTGCTTTAACGCAGATCTATTACAATCTCTCCAGAACTATGTAACACTTTTATGTGGAGAAAAAAACTTCAATCTTTATTTCTGTCGTCGACATAGAACGAGGAGTTCACTTAGATTTCATTTTCATTTCATATGATTAATTACAAACGCATAAGGCCCCTAGAACCAAGGCGACTAGGATGGCAAAATTCAACGTACTTTTGACATTACTTTACATTAGATTACTGGATTCCCAGATCATTCGTCATGCTCCTGGTTTCATTCACAAGGTTAATGAAGAGTCTCTCATCAAGCAGTTTAACAACTTCCTTAGTGTCACGTCCCATTAACATTTTTCCACAGAGTACACATTGCGATAAATAACGACTTCAAGTATACATACTTGAACATTCGTAAAGCATGCTCTTGCGTACATTTCTGCTCACACGCAACTGCTGGAAACATTTTGGTGGTCATTCACCTATTATCATACATATGTAAAAGTCCTGTGTAAATTCACGACTGAAGTACTTGTACATGTCTAGGCGGCGCAACCGAAAATCGGAAAAGTTGGAGTGGTTTTTGCTACAGGATCTATGATTAGCTCTCTTTGAGTGTTAAATTACACGAGCGGTCATGTAGAGGGCCCTTGAAAAACGGCAGATTTACCCATCATGTAAAAATTTGCGAAATATTTGGCTGATAAGCGAGCTTTAAAGCTAGATACTTTCACTATAAAGTGCTTAACAAAGGAGAGGGAATGCCTTCTTGTTAACACGAACATAGCAATATAAATTGTTGGTCAAAGTTCAATACACCAAACTTTTTCATTATTTCGTTTCAATATTTCAACGTTAACGATAAGACACGTTATGAGTCTATTACTCTCGTTCTATATGAAGGAAATGCTTGAGCTCGAGGAAAACGAATATTGCAGAAAGTAAACCACAAGTTCTAATGGTTTTAACTGAGTTAAAACCGCACGGCTTTCAGGCACATCACTTGCATGTTTTGTAATTGCAAGTGAATGCATTCTGGCAAAATGACGCGGCATCTTAACTCAGTCCAAATCGGTCTGCCTCAGTGTGGTCCCGATGGCCTAGTTTTCAGTATTCTTTTCCAAAGCGATTTATTTTGTAAAAAAAAACTGTTAAGAGTAGGTATATACAGTACCGAAGCAAGAAAGCGAGGAAAAAGTGGATCTCATACCGAAAAGAAAAATGTGCAATGTTTTGTTGAAGCGATTTCGAAAGTACTCGACGATAAGACCGAAATGGAAACAGCCGCGGTAGAAACCTCTTGCCAGCGAATCTGCACGTTTGATATATAACTCAAATCCATTTTATCGCCATCACTATCCTATCCATTTACGCTTATGGTGCTTGCTACTAAGTGCTTTACAAATTGCTACAAACCTATTGTCACAGTAGTAGAGTGTTGCCGTGCATTCGGACTTATGTTTTAATGGTGAATGCATGATTTGATTTGTTTGAATATTACACGAAAAATCATCCATGCCTTAAGATAAATTGCCCTCGACCTTTTTCCTCGCATTTTATTTCTTAATCCTGTCGAGGAAAAAATACAACGATAAATTCTTGTCGACTTGGATTAAGTTCTAAAGTTTCGACAAAATTTTTTCAAACTGGATTTCCACATTTCAGCCTTGGTTAAGGGGACAGATAGGCTTTTGTCATTTGCGATTCAATTCAAAATAGTCTTAATGGTTGAATAATCTATGTGCAAATTAATCGATATGATTTATTTGATGCTAGACAAAATTTTAGATAGGTGTTGTTAATCTGCTTTTAGCTTCTTCCAAAATAATTAAATCGTTATACGTTAAATGCATGGAAAAAAATATAATAGATATGATTATACAGAGTTACTGATGCGCTTTCAAACGTATAAAAGGGGTACTAGTAGATTTCTATTTGTTTCTAACTTCATTTCGTATGATAGTAATTGCGAATGGCTTAGTGCGCCATCATATACAAATTTTGCTAAGGCTCTTGTTCTGTGAACGATGGCATCCTCCTCTTAAAGCTCGATGTGTTCAATATTTCGAGACAACTTCGTTGCTGGTTTTCCTCATACCTTCGTGACCGTGCTTGTTTCGTATCGGTTAGCTGTTGTTCCTGTTTCTACTTCTGGTGTTCCACAAGGCTCAATTTTTGGTTCTCTGCTGTTCCTCCTGTTTACAAATGATCTACCTTCCCTCTTTAACAGACCGTCTCTTTAGTACGCTGACGATCTGAAAACATTAAGGTTGATTGAATCAGTGGTTGACTGCTCCCAACTTCAGGATGACTTCTTTGATCAACTGGTGCTCTGTCAATTGTGTTAATCTTAATGTTCCTAAATACTCCCAGATGTCTTTTACATGTAAATTATGTATTACGTTTTCCTATTCCATCCTTGGTTCTTTCCTCAGTCCTGTGGATAATTTCAAGGACTTTGGTGTTGTGTTTGATACTTAACTAACTTTTGATGTCCACATCTAGCAATCCACATTCAAGGCCTCACGTTTGTGCGGCTTCATTCATAGAGCGTCCAGACCTTTTGCTGATATTTCATCGTGTGTACGCTTGTAAAACTCCTTTGCGCGTAATGTCCTTGAGTATTGTTGCCAAATTTGGTGTCCTCATTATCGTTTACTAATTGATGCTGTTGAGTTTTCGCAACGCAGATTTACTTGCTCGCTATTCCTAAAGTTCCAAATTCTCTACTGTGAGTATAGTATGCGTCTTTCCACCTTAAAAATCCCTAACCTCCTGTCACGTAGAGTATATTTAAACGAATGTTCCCTTTACAAAATTATTGATGGTTCCGTAACTTATATACCCTTTTTTCGTTCGAGACTTCACCGTTTATCAGGTCTTAATTACCGTTCGCTCGTAGTTATATCTATTTTTGTTCTCCTCCTTTGCGCTTACCTGGCCGACATAATTGTTTGAATATTAGTCCTTTTTTGACTTCGTTACATACTTCAAAAAATATTAAGAGGAAGTATTAAATTAATTAAATGTATTACATAACGATTTTATTTCATTTACCGCCTTTTATATTTATTTTAATTAATTTGAATTTATAATTTTTTTTATTCTTCTGCTTTTGAAGTTTTGCACTTAAATTTATTTTTATTCTTTCCATGTTTTCAAGTTTATTCCTTTTCTTGTCTTTAATTGGATATGTAACTGTTGATTTAGACAATAATAAATAGATAAATAGATAAATAAATTTAAAAAGAAAAATTTGACGATTTTTAGGTTGCGACATTTAGGCTGCCGAGAAATCCGCAGTACTCTCTTTCAAATAATTTGTCACCAACAATTATTTGAATGTGAGCTTCCGCATAAGAATTAACTGCGCGATTTAGCAACGCCACCGCCAGCTGATTATCTATCTGGAGCAAATCATGCGATTGAAGTAACGTTGTCGCTATTGGTATTGTTTTGGAGAGTTGGATGGAGGAATGCAGCGATGACAGTTGTCGAGAACATAATTCGATTCGGTGACGAATGTTGTAATTGGTCCTGCTTGAGGAATTCAATTCTCGGCAAAGCTCTGTTTTGCCTTATTTTAAATTTGGGTGCATTCTTCTCTCGTTTGAATTCGTCAATATTATTAGTCAATATTATTAGTGAAAAGAATGGTAACTTCTTTCGTATAGATATATGTTATTATTTTTACAAGATATAGGTTATTATTTTTTTTAATCAAAAATTCTAATGTTTTGCGAGATTGTAGCTAGATTACAATCAATATGGCATCATTTAAGTGAAACGAGCATTGACGTAGAATGAAACCGGTTCGAGCCAAATAGAGCTAGCGAAGCGAAACGTAAGCGTCCGTTGGATGTGGAATAAATGCCGAATAGGAACTTTGACGGCTTTATCTAAAGCAAATCACTGTCCACTAGAGTGAAAGAGTAAGGTGGAATTATTTGGATGGAGGGGTTAGTGGAAGAAACGACTCTGGCAGTGTGCACCAACATGAGCGTGCGCACTAAATTTTCTTAAATAAATCTCTCGATAGCTCTGAAATTGCTTCTGAATTAGAAATCAGCTATGGAAGTGTTCACAAAATCATAAATGATGAGCTCGGGCTGAGCAATGTTTCCGCTCGTTGGGGCGCACGATTTCTGATAGATAAACCAAATCAAGTCCGTCTCGACATCTGTGCCGGCTTTTTAAACAATTCACTGGCGAAGGGGAAGGGTTTTTAACCGCCATATGACCTTCGATGAAACAAGGAGACACCACTTTACCCTTGAGAGCACGCAGACAGCATGGAATGGCGAGGAAAAGGCGAGCAACTACATTAAGATCAAAACGTGTTTGTCAGCAGAAAAATGTTTGGCAACTGTTTTTTTTTCGATTCCCAAGGAGTGATTTTTTTTTTGAGTACTATATCCTGTTTTACGAGGATTAGGTTGGCTTATAACGATAACGCATCAGCCATCGGTTTCGACAACACCCGTTTATGGTGGGTTTGACCTTAAATAATCATTGACAACACAAACACATAAGTGACTCAAACAACGCAACGAACACGAAACCGCAGTTTAAGACACGTTGAAACACGTATTGTCAATTCCAGAGAAAGACTGTCCTTCGGAGAAAAGCAAATTTCTCAGCAATTCTCCGGCTACAACCTTCCACCACAAGAGCCAACACGCGAAAGGAGTGATTTTGATTGATCTCCTTCATGATGAACGAACAATCAATGCGGAATAATACTTTAGCTCCTTGATCTACTTTCGGCCGCTTATCGATTAAAAAGGAGACAATCTATGAAAAGTGTAATTTTGCTCCACGACAATGCAAGACCACACACAGCTTTAGGAACGAGAGGAAAATTAGATGGTTTGTTCTGGGAGACTCTTGTCCAGAACCTTCTCAATGCGACATCCACATGTTTGGCCCAATCAAAGAAGCATTGGGAGGACAGCGTTTTGACGATGATAATGCAGTAGATACGTGTGTACGCAACTGGCTTCATATCTTAAATCTTTTATATCTTAAAATCAAAAAATTTGAAAAATGAATTCTAGTTTGCCGTATCCACCTTCGTATTTTTTTTTTAAATCAAACTTTTCGCAGGCTTCGGTTCACATAATCTTGCAACTTTGTTAAATTACCTCAAACTCTTCTTCCTACTGAGCAGTGCTTACAGCACAGTAGTTAGTAGTAAAGCACTGTAGTTAGCAGTAGCACTGCTTTTAAAAACGTACGCCATAACAAAACATCAGTTTTCTCGATTGTTCAATATTTTAATATTGTAATATTTTAATATTGTAAAAATAATTTTGTTTCTCAAACTCAACAAAGTTCGTCGAATGGTTCAGCGATTTATTGACTACGAATGAGAAAAACAATTTTTCAGGATAGTTTTTTTAGGGTGCCCCTCTCCGAACAGCCGCTCTAAAACCACTCAGATTATAGTGTTCTCTATTTTTTTCACTTCAGCCTTCACTCGTCAACCTCAAGTTGAAACCCTGGAAAAGTCCTTTTTTATAGTAATTACAATCACAGACAATATAAAAAGCAGCGCAAACGGGAAAGCTGCCGATTTAGGCGGACAGGGAAATCAATTAAGTGTAACCTGCCAATGTTTCCCATGAAACTGAATGTCAGCCGGTAAGACCTGAGAACCAACCTGGAAAACGTAAAAAATATTAGCTGGTGATGTCGATGTTATCAGTTCGAGTCAGAAATATGTTAAACATTTGGCTCGGCTATAAGCTTCGGTCACTCTCAACCGTTGACTCTAATCAATTCGATGCCAGATGGTATAAAGTCATCATGCAATATCAGGATGACGGTCATTAAAGCTCCGCGTTTGTGGCTCCAGCTGGCCTGCCTTTGGTTTCTTACTCCTGCCACTAACACAGGAGTTGTAGGACCTGGTTCAAAACGCTGAATCGGGCAGACTTGAGTTCTTAGTGGGTTGCATAGCAATACTAACTCTCAGCATATTTGTGGGGGCAGATACATATGCCACTCCAGAGAAAACAGGATCTTCAATTTTATAACTTCTGCAGGGCTAATAGCTTTTAAAAATCACTGCGATTTCTCCCACTTTTGTCGAACAACATAAATAACTATGTTCACCTTGTTTTAGAATTAGTTACGGCGCGTACCTGATGAGATCCCATTCTCCGATCACCGCTATATAGTGCTTTTTAGTTACGGATCCAAATCTGTGGTGAAGATCAAACCCAAGAAACACTGATTGGTTGAAATCAATTCGACTTTTTGTGGACATTGCGTGTTCTAATGGTAGGATAAAGTGGCCGAAGTCAATAGTAATATTAGCTAGCTATATGGAGGCTTGTCGGATAAGGAAACGTGAAACAAGATGTTTTATGGAAACCCAGGAGCTACAAAAGCACAGGAAAGAAGGTAGAACATTGCTACATCATATTTGTAGGAGCAACACGAAGCATGATTGGGTCATCTACAAAATGTCACAAAGAACATTCAATGACTGAAACGCAGATATGGTTTTTGTAGTTTTGACCATATCTCCACTTATTAGCGACAAAAGGAAAATATATTGCACAACTAGATCTGTGCCCACCAGTGAAAAGGAAAAGGATATCTTGCCCTTAGACAATTTCAATTAGACGGGCCTGTATGGACTCTATCTGGCTATACTGTGAGAGAAAATATACTACATGGAGGCAGAGAGACTAGAACAAATCTTTTGAGCATGGCTAGTTGTGGGGTGTGATCCGTTGCTTTGGTAAATCAGTCTTTATACAAACTCATGGCCGATCAGCCTAATGGCATTTATGTTGGAATGCCTGGAGATACGTTGAACGAAATATAAGCACTAGAGTGCTTAAGTCTAATCCTTTAAATGATGGAGGAACATTTATTCTCTGGTTTCCAAAATTGAGCCGCGCGCCTTTTAGGAAACTATGTAAAGTTGCAAAAGCTAATAGGCTTGATAGTGTTCTAATGGATACATACCAATCTGATGCAGAGATCGTTGCTGTCGGAAGCTGAAAACGAAAGCTACTTACAAGGCTACAACTGGATGATCAGAAGGAGGTGTCGTATCGCTGCCTATGTGAAGCATCCTAGACAGATCAGATGTTAGATCTAGAGCAGGCATCTACCTGCATTAATCAAATGACAGGTGGGCTTTTCCATCGGCGTTCATGTTTTTGGTTTTGAAGCAGATAAATTCGCTATCCCGAGAGCTGATTGCTGATCAATTGATGAGCCGTGGAGGGGATAGTGCTGGGATAACTCAGACACTTGACTGTTTCGAAAATTACCTAATAATACTGGGCACGAGCTAACTTTGCTGCTGGGTTCAATAACGTGCATCTGCTCTGGGTACCGACACAATTGATAGTACTATTGGCAAGCAAAACTTAAAGTTACCACTACAGGGGTCCAGAACCTGCCTTAGGTGAATCGGTCAAATCTGAACATATCATTTTTCGGAAGTAGGTAGCCGATACCCACGAAGAGAGATGATTATCTTCCGATATGACCAGGCACACGAAGAGCTTCTTTTCAGAATCCAACCATTGGACTGCAGGTTTCCTCCTCCACAAGATTAGGGAAAAGTATAGAGCCATGAAAGCACCCTGGCTGGACACAACTACCATATGCACCGCATTGGTGTTGGAAAGGACGATATGCGGAATGGGTCATTCTGATCGGATTGCTTAAAGTTGCCAGGTGCCTTTCGCCCAACTCACACTCACTCAAGACTTCTGGAAAGAATTAAACGGTTTTTTTCATCCTTCCTTCCACTCTCTCCATCCCTCAATCAGTATGCACGATCCGTGTGCACCAACGTATCATTAAACATATCATCCTAGTACTTCCCAGACAATTTAAAATTGGTATAAGGGAAAATGCAAATCGTTATTAATTTAAGTTACACTTCATACCCTAAGTTATATGTTTGTCCTCATTGACATGTGTCCAGAGAAAAGTCTACAAAAAACTCTGGTATCTTCTTCAATAAGTATTAGTGTTTTTGATGTGAGACTTCAAGTATACGTTGATATCCATTATGTTTTTCGCTGATTTGAACGAGTACGGCAATGAATTGTAATATGCGATAGACTGCTGTATTGGATCCATTTGCAATCTATCCGTTCCTGGAATTGCAAGAGCTAAATTTCTAACAGTTCTGGTCTCCCGGTTAGTTATCTCCAATACAGTGCGGGGGTGTTAGTCCATTTGTTGCTCAGGATGTTAAAAATCAGTTTCCCCCTTTCAAAATTAAGTAGTTGTTGAATATTTAACAATCTTGTTCGAGTGTACACAGTAACTGTTGGTGTTAGCGTCGGCATTCTAAACATAATTTTAAATACTTTCGAAATTAGTCTTCCAATCAACTCGATGTTTTGCTTTGATGTCTGACTCCATAAAATAGTTCCGTATGTGATATTTGAAAGTATATAAATAAGCATTAAACATCATTAATTTAGTTCTGGTTTCCAAGAACCCAAATTTTCTTTGCGATTTTGCGATTGGTGCGACTTTATGTCTGATGTGGTTAATGTGGTGTAACCATGACATTTTCTCCTCCACGATTAAACCAAGATATTTCATTGATTCAGTTTTTTCCACACGAATTCCGTTTATCTGAATAAAGGGGTTTCTAGGACATTTGTTTTTCTGCCGGAAAATGATGTACTTGGTTTTGTTTGCTATGCCTAAGCCACGCTTGGTATGTTTCTAGATCTCTATTAATTTTATACTCCAGAGATGGTTTATCCTTTTTAAAATATAAAAGAAGTGTGTCATCAGCGAAAAGGACCAATTTGCCAGACAGCTGGAGATGTTTGATGCAGTTCACATGCAGGATGAATAGTACTGGTCCAAGAATGATCCCTGCGGTATGCCTATATTGATGGAACGTTCCCAATTGATGCACTGTAATTGTTTTGTTTAAATAATGCATGGAAATGAATTATACAATATACATACAATAAGGTACAAGGCTGAATACAATAAGGTAAAAGGCTGCAAGACCCAGCTACCTAGTCCTAATCTTAAGCAAAGTCACCTAAACCAAACACTTAATTTCAAGAAAAATATTCCATAAATAGACAGAATTTTAGCACTGAAACTGTGTTTTGCGAAAAAAAAGTCGATTTATCTCTTGATTACAATATGTCAATACACTGAGAAAACACATGGCGCCAGACGCCATAATTTATAGACTTCTGGCGCCATGTACATAGTCGATTTAAGGATTGTGATAAAATATAGCGCCACACGCCATAATACATGGCGAAAAGTACATAGGCCTACACGCCATGTACTATAGTCTTCCACGCCATGTACATGGCGTGGCAGACTATATTACATGGCGTGGAGAACTATAGTGCATGGCGTGGAGAGCTATAACACATCGCGTGGAGGACTATACTGTATGGCGTGGAGGACTATAGTACATGGCGTGGAGGACTATAGTACATGGCGTGAAGGACTATAGTACATGGCGTGAAGGACTATAGTACATGGCGTGAAGGACTATAGTACATGGCGTGGAAGACTATAGTACATTGAGGAAGCAAATCAGTCAAAACAGTGCTACTTACCATAAATGAGCACACGGAGACGTCACTTGCTTGCAACAAACAGGCGCTGGCTGCATTTCGAGTCGCCGAAGGAGCCATTCAATAATATGCGCTCTTAGCCGATTGAGAATGTTGTCGATCTATCGACGATACTCAAGTATCACTTGCTGACATTTATAGATCCCCTCACACAGTATGGCTGCGAGTTATAATTGGAGTGCCATGAGCCATATTACATGGCTCATGGCACTATGTAATATGGCGTGTGGGGCCATAATTTCTGCGCCATGTAATTATGGCACTGGGAGCTATACTGCATGGCTCAGGGCACTATGTGCATAGCGTGTGGCACCATAAATGCTGCGCCATGTAACATGGGACCACGCGCTATGTAGATTCTGAGATTATGGCGCTGGGAGCCATATTGCATGGCTCAGAGCACTATGTACATGGCGTATGGGACCATAAATAATGCGCTATGTTACATGGCTCTCAGCGCTATGTGGATTTTTTTCAGTGTAGCATGACAAAATAAATTCGATACCTTTGATCTAAATTTGTACTAATCATTTTCATAGATATTTTTCGAAAAAAATCTGCAGTATTCGCTAAAACGAAACAGATTATGAACTATGTTCGTAGCTATCTCTATCTTTCATAATAATTTGTTGATCTTAGACAATTATCCAGGCACTGTAGTTTTATTGTCCCTTTGAAATTCGAAACTGGTAATTGCGATTCAAGAGTAAAATGCAATGACATGGGATGGACGAAACTCTGACAGAATAAACCAGCGAATCATGAAAAGTTCAATTAAAATTTACATTTTTAATTTTCATTTACTATTTGCATTACCATTTGCATTAACTATATTACATTACAGTCATTTTATATAAACAGTAGACTTTATCTACTTGAAAATTATAAAATCATGAGATTCTCCATAAATCCTATCTTCTTCGAATATTTCTTACGTCTACTTTCCTACTCAAACAGTTGTTGATAAATATCTAACACGTTTATCATTCTATGCAAATGGAAATCAAGAATGATTTACATAATAGAAATAACCGTAGAATAGACAAATTTGGATACCGTATATTCATTTCGATTTCGTTCAAATTGAAACCAAAATAAAATATGCGAAATCAGTGTTTTTTTTTTCTCTATAAACTGTTTATAAAATCCACGACTTCCTTTTGCCAAGCTTTAATCATATGCACGAATCACTTTCGATTTTTATTCGATGCGCGATGAAGAGGATTCTGCGAAGAGACAATGTGATTTGAAATTTCGTAATCGGATGCGACACCCACAAAATCCGGCGCTTTTTGTTAATATTATTAATATGCGACGAAAAGAAATGTGCAAATGTTTGTACCTTTGTTTAGCGAATTTCGGGTTTCCATTGAAGAAAATTAGATCTATTGTGAAATAGCAATTTAAAATCATTAACCGAAAAATGAGGCTAAGAAACAATTCGTAGAAGAGGCTTATTTGATTTTGGGAAATTCGATGTCAGAACCGGTTTTCTAGATCTCAAAATTACCATAAAAATACGCAAATTATAAAAACAATTGCTCAAGTAAGACAATGATTGCTGGGAGTAGCCGGTACAATGTACAGTCGTATAACAAACACGATTTCAACCTACTGCCCCATACTTGCAGACTCGAATCACGATAGACCAATTACAATGCTGTTTCGTTGAGTAATCACAATCGCATGATATAACCAAATCGGTTTCTCGATTATTATCCCAAAATGTTTTTCAGATTTTATAAACGCAATACCTACGGTCGAACAATGTGCGCACTGTGTGTAGAGTCTCTGATTGAATCATGTTTTTCTACTTGACAAAAAATAGCGTGCTATGGCTATGGCGTTTTGTTCGATAAATATCTCAGAGGTTTAATGGATGAAATGGTTGAGTATTTCATCATGTTACTCCGATAATTCATTTGATATACCACGAGAATATTTGTAATTTGAAAAAAAACAGCGATCAATTACGGTTGAATGTGGATTGACTTTCATTTGAAAATTTACTGGAACCAACAATAGTATCGAAACGATTAAACTGTTTAGGATTGAAAACTGTCTAACGAATGTATTGTTAGATAGTAAGTTTCGAATTCGATTCTTTCTTATTCATTTTTATTCTCGATGAATTAATTTAGAGCCAAAATAACCTTCCGAACGATTTGCAGGCAGTAGAAAGAATGTTCGAGCACGATCTAACAAGTAGATTAGATTTTAAGGTCGGAACTATCTGAAAATCAAAGCTTTTGACTGGGTGTCAATGAAGTAAGAAAAGTGACTTGTTTGCCGTCTCTTTAGAATATGAGGGGAACTTTGTGAGACAACGACCTTTAATTGGGTCTATACTAAGGTCGATGAAACATACAGGAACGTTGCCTTCGAATCGATCAATGTCTTGATGTCAGTGAGTTCTTCTACAAGACAGAGTTTCAAACAATTTCAGGCCACACCAAGACTCATTTCTTCGCACATTTTTCATCTGGTGCATATGAACTTTCTTAGTGAGGTGCACTAGTAAACGGAATACGGTCGAGCCGTTTAATCTTAACTAGCTGTGAAGATTCCTAACTGAGTCCCCGATTGCGTCTCAAGATTTACTCATAGAATGGAACTCAAAGATCTATAGTATGTGGGACCCAATCCAGTGCTTGCTGCTTACGGGAAATTCTATGCAATAAAAACTTTGGACAAACGAAAACATGGTTTCAAATTGAAAAATGTCTTAATTGTGAAAATAATCACTTTGCAAATAGCAGGATGTGCCATGATTTTAAAATCTGACAAAAAAAATATTTTTCTTTCATGCTTTGCAGCTTATGAATTCCGCAAATAAAATACCATTCATTCTACTCCAGATCCATGCATTTTCTTCCAAGTAATAAGTAAATCCAAACATTTATATAGATTATTATACAAATAGGCTTGTTTCCACCGATGTGACCACTCGGGAGTTTTACGAATCAGGAAATATCCTTAAAATACATAATGCTGCCAGAAAGCATTAACGGATATATAATACAAGACGTAAGAAGAAATAAAAATAAGGTACTTCAAATTCAGTACTAAAACAAACAACAAATGATCATATTGAGGTACTATCCAACCTGAAGCAGAAATAAGTTTCTTCATCGTGAACTATGATATGTGTTTCTCATTTTGGAACCTAATGCAGCGGAGAACAGAACCAATTGTAGGTAGGTTGAAGTGGCTGCCGATCGACAGAGGTTTGCCGGCAGACGCACATAGGCACAAAAGAGATCCGTTGTGATGCCACAATTTTATTTATTTATTTTTATTTATTTATTTGAATCCATTTTAACAGGCTTCTGCCCAATTACAAAAATAGAAAAATTAAATAAATCCAAAAGAAGAAAACATCAAAAATTAACAAATAAATGAGAATATTAGAAATATACATATTAGAACTTCAACAAATTAAAGATAATATACAATTCAACATCTAAGAAAGTGCAAAAATAGTAAAAAAAAATTTAAAAAGAAAGTCAAATATTATAAGAAGCATTAAGAATTATATCTTTAATTTGCGACTTAAATTGACAGAACGTTAGCGGAAAAGGACCAAGCTGAAGAGCATTATGCTTCCTGGGCGTACGCACTAGCGGTGAGTTCAAATAAACTTCAGAACGCGCGAAGGGAAGAGAGAACATTAATTGGGATCTATCTGATCGATTGAAGTTACGTAGACACAGCATATAACCATGATCGGAGAACATAGGGCAATGGAGTAGCTTGAAAAGTAAGCACTCGTCAAGGAACACTCGTCGGGACTCTAATTAATCAAAATACTTAACGTAGGCACCTGCCTCGTGGGCTTAATCCGACGATCCATATTAGAATAAGTCATGAATTTGCATAACAAACATCGTCCTGTGCACTACAGGACTACCATTTTTGATCAGACCTATGGAGAATGATTTATCAATGTTAAGATAGCGTACCTATCTTCATACGACTTTTATTGCCCATTGACCCGGGTCCAGGCGGAGTGTGTGCTTTCGCTCACAACACTCCTAAGCAAACGCTGCATCCAGAAATGATTGGCCGCCACTAACCTAACATTTCTATAGCAGATAGCCTATAAACCACAGCCCCCGCGGAGCTCCCACAAAGGGGGCCACTCCCAGCGACAGAATATACCTACAAGTAGGTATGGGCTACACCTGCCCCCGCGGTACCGACTCTAAGACGATAAAGTCGTTAAAACCTATGCCTTTTTCTTTCGGGTGAAGCAGACATCTTTATTGTATGAAGACACGAAAAGTCTTTTCATACAGATGTACGCTGGATTACCTTTCCATAGTTGTAATACGAGGCCAGGACCTAATGTCACAATGAAACTCTTTAATTATATATTGAAGAATATAATTTAATCAATTCATGCATATGATAATTTGCCAGTGAAGGTTTACCAGATAGAGATAGATGCCCTATCTAGCGCTTTATTCCCCTACTGGGGAGTCGGGACTCTAATGAAGGAATTTCGAATAAGGAAAGACGATCACTATAACCACAGTAAGGGATGTTGAATTTAAATAACAGTGAGCAAGTAAATCTACGCTGAACGTGTTCCACTACATCACTAAGATATTTATGACGGAGAGACCACACTTGACAACAATACTCTAGGATGCTACGAACAAGTGAAAAAAACAAATGGAAAGAGGTAGCGATGCTAGTAAAGGAAGAAGAGCATCTCAGAATGAAACCGGACAGACGAGAGGCCTTGGCGGTTATATAGGCAATGTGCAGATCAAATTTGAGTTTTGGATCAAACTGCACACCAAGATCCTTAAAATTATCCACAGTCGTAATGGAAGAGCCGTACAGAGTATAGGAATAAATGAAGGGTGACATTTTATACGTATAGGACATCTGATGACATTTGGATATGTTCAAAGTAAGTGAATTTTACGACCACCAGTCGCACAGAGTACAGAGATCGTTTTGGAGCTGGAGGAAGTCGTTGGTAGATTCTATTACTTTGAAAATCTTAAAGTCATCAGCAAACAAGAGGCAATGAGAACGGATAAAGGAAGGGAGATCATTTATAAATACTAGGAATAATTAATACTGGACCGAGAATGGAGCCCTGAGGAACACCGGAAAGCGGACAGAAAGGGGAAGAGGAGGACGATTGCACCGATACAGCACAAGAACGACCAGAAAAATAGGATGAAAACCAAGACAAAAGAGAACCCGACACCTCTAAACTTCGAAGCTTTGCAAGGAGAATTCTGTGGTCAACAGAAAAGTCGGTATATTCGACATCCACTTGTTTCCGTTGGTCTAAGGCAGAAGCAACAAAGTTAGTAAAAGTTATAAGATTAGAGGTGGAGGATCTACCTTTGACAAAACCATGCTGTTCCGGAGCAAGGAAGGGATGGAGGAGAGGAAGCAGCCTGTTAGAAACCACTCTTTTGAGGACTTTTCCAAAACAAGGAAGGAGGAAAATCGGACGGTAGTTGGAAACACAGCTTGGGTCTCCAGACTTGTGGATCGGGGAAATATAAGCAGATTTCCTACTGGAGGGGAAGTGGCTGGAGGAGAGGCTGAGGTTAAATATAATAGACAAGGGAACACATAAGGAAGATGACAGTGATTTGGCCTATAGGTTAGGGATACCATCAGAACCACAACCGATATTGACATCAAGACATTCGAGTAAGGATGCAATTTCAAGAAGATTGGAGTAAATGGAAGATAGGGAGGATGAAGCAACATGGGGTATTTCACAAGGAAAGATATGATTATGTTGGGAAAAGAAGGAAGAAAAATATTTTGCGAAGAGGTCGCAAATTTCACGTGGATTAGATGCCGTAGCATTATCGAGGAACATGGAATCGGGGAAACGATGGGAACTTTTGAGAGAACAAACATAAGACCAAAAGGGTTTGTGATGATTACAAGAGATAGAGGACTCAATGCTGGAAAAGTAATCTCGGATAGCTTGATTTACGGCAGTTTTGGCAGAAAATCGTAGCCTCGAAAATTCGATGAAGTCCTCATGAGAGCCTGCTCGTTTAAATCTAGCTCGAGCGACATCCTTAGCTTTCAGGGCCGACGCCACATCACGACGAAACCAAGGAGCGTCATTAGGCTTGCGAGGACGTCTGGAAGGAGTGAAACGGGAGATAAGGTTGGATAGGAAGTTGTGAAATTTTATGACAAGGTCATTGACAGTCAGGGCGCGAGAGAAGGAGAACCAGTTAACCGAGTTCATTTCAGTCATCATACTAACGAAGTCAGCTTTATGGAAGTTAAAGCGCATGGCTCGAGAAGGAGCTCTAAAGGTCAGAAGATCAACATGAAGTGTGACTGAGAGAGGAGGGTGATGTAAGTCAGCTTGAACATAGGAAGGAGGCGGCATGAACACTGATATTATGAGGGGAATATTAGATAGAACAAAGTCTAGTATTTTGTTATTTACATTGGGAACACAGTTTAATTGGGAGAGTGAACACAAAGATAAAAAGGATGAGGTTATCAAGGAAATATTGCAGAATGAGATTATGTTAGAAAAGTTATGATTCCATTTCAGGTTCGGTAAGTTGAAATATAATATGATAAGGCAGAAAGGAAGCGAATGTTGAGGTAGTTGGATAGCTCATCAAAAAATTTGTTTTAAACCGCAACTGCGGAATTACAAGGAACATATACAGAAAAAACAATGAGAACTTTTGTGGGAGCAAGGGTAACGCGCACAGCAACACATTCAATAGGAGGAGACGGAGAGAAGTCCAAACAGAGTGTTCCTTGAAGAGACCTGTGAACTGCAACTAACACACCACCGCCATCGTTTTTACCTGATGTAGTTCGATCACGATCACGGCGGAAGATTGTATGAAATGAGAACAGTTCATTATGGTAAATATCTACTGTTAACCAGGTTTCGGATAAACATATTATATGATCAGAAGAGAGAGTAGAGGAGAGATTCAGCGTGCTCAGCTTGGTTCTAAGTCCACGAACGTTCTAGTAGTACTGGTAGGTTATCTTCCCTAGTCACAAATCTAAAAAAAAAAAACCATCTGCTTCTTTTAATAAGCCGCACTATACCCTTTCAGTTAACCACAAATAATTCGGTTGAATTTGAGAGAAAAGGTGAACCAAGTGCCGCCATTCTCTTCCTCGCCAAAGCCAGGCACTGGCACATGAGATAAAGGATAGATTTTGTCTCGTTTTCCGAGCCATAGCTTCGACGGAAGTCATTGAACCTAGCACCCATTCGTTGCGCATGTCTTCTTATGAAGCAGCGGCCCGTAAGAACGCCCAGATCACAGCCAGTGGCGTGGCGTACATGGAAGCAAGGGAAGCATTGCTTCCCTTACATTTTACTGATATATATTTTAAATTAATTTATTTAAAAATCAGGAGAAAAATCATGGACAGGAATTTTCTAAATAAATTTTCCCAAAAATTCATAGTGAACATCTTGCACGGCTAAGGTGGTAACACCACCGAATGAAAATATTGAGAGAACAAGACGGGTGGAAGCAACTAAAAAATTGCTTCTACGAGCATTAATTTCACTTCATGTAGACTGCATTGTGACGTCATTCAAAAAAATATGCTTGTACTGGCTGTTTGGAAGCAATGCAGAAATTGCTTCTTAGGGGAAATTCTCGTCTCAAGCGAGAAACTGAGAGAGAAGCCGCGTACATATGGTTGCTGTGGAACTTATTGTCACGTTCCCCATATAATTTGCTTGTGCGTATTTTTTTTTTGAATGAGAATGTTTGCTGTAGTACCTACACACTATGTGAATTTTTGAATGAATTTGAACTACGAGATGTTTTAAGGGTTGCCAGAGACTGCTTCAATGTATTTCGGTAGTGAAATTTGTGCTATATTTTACATATAAATTTGGTGAAGGTATTTTTAATTAGTGAAGGTAATTATTTCACCAATAGTTTAGAGTATTGTTGTAATTAAATTGATTTGAATTGTTTAGAATTGAGTGCGTAGAATTACTTTCTGGAATCGCATGATTTTTTAATTTTATACTTAAAATAGTGAGAGTGCAATCAAAAGGTTAATGTATTTATTTGTTCCGTAAATAGCATGGATTATAATTGCATAATTAGTGACCTTTTTAAATTTCCTTTTGGATCTCGATCTTTTGCGGATAAAAAGGAACTCATTGTTTTTTACTCTAATGCAAATTCACAGAGAAAATATTTTTGAATATTCTATCAACAATAAATCAGAAAATAGTCTAAAACAATTTTATAAATCAGTTTTTTTAGTTCTAACATTTCAAGTAATGAATGCAAAAGAAAATGTTACAAGAGCGCCCGCAGAGCGCAGTTTTTCTTCCTTAAAAAGGATTAAAACTTATCTCAGGAATAGGACAGATGAACAGTGACTAAGTGACTTGGCAATACTTTCCATAGAATAGGTTTTCTTAAAATAATGTTTGAGCGAGTAAAGTTTTCAAGACGTCATGGATGAGTTTGCAAAAAAAAACAAAGGCAAATTGCATTAAATTTAAAATAGAAGTATGCATGAATTTTCTTTTCAAATTTGATTTATAATAGATTTTTTTTCAGCTGTCACTTCATTTATTTTAAATTTACTAGGTTTTTTTTTTAAATATAAATATATATGTTATTCGTTATGGGAATGTTGTTACTTTACTGTTATTTTTTATAAGTACTAGAATATTGAAATTTTCTTTATGCGTATAAACATTTAATTTGCATAATCACTGTGGTTGTTATTGTTGCCGTAGCTATATTTGCAAATGCTTTATTTACATAGCTTGCTGTTGCAACATAGCTAATTTATATGGTTGCCAATATTTAATTTTTGCAAATATATATTTAATGAAAAAATAATTATATATTGGTGGCATGCGAATTAGTACTGATAACAATACAGTATAAGTACTCTCACGTCCGTGCTCGTAATTCATGGAAGCTTTTGTATTTGCAATGTTAAAAGTAGCTAACAAGAGGGGTTCCATTAATACGTAACAAATTTGAAGAAAACATAGCCAAAGTCAGTCATTGAAATGAACTAATTGCTTCCCTAAGGTAAACTATCACGCCACGCCACTGATCACAGCGCACAGCGCATCGAGTTAAGCCTGATAGTTGTCTGGTGCGGTGTGCGTCCATGGAGACCCAGGGCTGTTTTACTATCGCACAGAATGATTCTTCGGCCCAGGACTTATCAGCGTCTTAATGATAAATTCCACCGATGTCATCGGTATTCCTTTTGAGAAGGGACATGAGCCAAGCCTCGCTAGTTCATCGGCCTCACAGTTGCCCGAATATTGGATTACACAGAAGCCAGTCGATTGCCTGAAAAATAGCCGCAACTTCCACATGAAGGACACTACAATAGTCTGGTAAACAGAGGGACAGTTTGAGATTCAGCTCATCCGAGTATTAGCCACTCCCGAATCTATTGTTTAGCTTTGAGTCATATCTATGCCACATAGATAACACCCACTTTCGAGGGGTGGCACCATTATGCCATTCATCCCTACCAGGAATGCGACTTGTAACCCTGCCAACTAATTTTACGACTACGAGAGGTGGGTTTACAAAATTTGTGGGTGGTGAAAACTGTCAAGTGTGCACTTTGAATTTTTTGAGCATTTTCAACCTTCTTCTTTTCTGTGAGAAATTATTTCATCGCCGAATGCAACTATTCAATGCTAACCACACTTTCTAGAGCTCTCCACACATGGCTTTCAGATGTTACGTACTATATAAAACCCTGCGAAGTTACAACTTGAAAGATATATGAAAGGGTCGGACAACGTATTGGAAAAGGATTCCAAATAAATAGAAAACAAATATTTTTGAAAAATAAATTCTTTATTATATTTTTTATTACGTTGCTGCGAGGTTATATTTCGCCCACATGACTTCGATAATTTTGATTTGGTTTTGGTTTACTTAGATCAAGTACTACAACGTTTGGACAGAAGTTGAAATTGAAATATCCCATATTTGGCTAGCCCATCTGCCTTCTCACTTCCATCAATGCTCTTATGCCCGCAAACTCAGTACATTCAGACTCTTCTGTTGTTGCCCAGCTTGTTCAGGGCATAAATACAGTCGATTACACACTTCAATTTATATTCAATTTACTTCGAAAATGTTACATTGATGAGGCAGCCTATCGGATGCTTCTATATATATTCCTCTGCAGAGAATTTTGCAAAACTTACTCCTACAGTCGTTTTGGATCCATCAGTGAAGATGCTCAGAGCTGCTTTGCGTTTTAGTTGATTGCATTCCTATCCATCTCCTATCGTCGCATGATACCTTCAACTGAAGTAGAGAGTGGGGACTAAGTGCTCATTAGAGCAATACTGCTGCGAGCAAATCGTAGGGCTCTGATTCCATAAACGTCATAGCAGCTTTTTTTAGCCGCTTGACACCAGAGAAATCAAACGAGGGAAGATTTAGCATGATGTTAAATGTAGACGGAGTCGCGGTTAAGGCACTTGTAATACAGAGAGCTGCAAATTGGTGAGCTCTGTTCTCTATGTCAACAAATGTGGTTGCATTCAAGCAAAAATCGGTTTTGCTATCGTCGTATAAACTTAACCCAGAGCTGGGCCTTCTGTTTACCCAGCATTTTCTTGCTGGCATAAATCGCTTTACCTACCCTATTTACTCTTTCTTCTTTACTCTGTATAGAATAAGACTCCAGTAATTGATGTGCGATTTGAGAATTAATCTAGAGCCATCTTACCTGATTGATTCCATTTCAGGAATTTTGTAGTCCTGAGCCTTACAAAATCGGTTTTATAAGATTTGATGACAATGTCTACGGTTTTTGCCCGCTCATTGACAACCGCCCGAGCAGAATGGATGAGCTGGCCAAGGGCGGCAAATTACTGGAGACTTGCAATTTAAAATTGAGTTTACCACCAGGTTCCACGAGAGAAGAGATAGAATTCATTCTTCGATGAACCTTCCTTATTATTTGTGCTCCCGCTATTCGTGTAACATCAGCCGTTGCGAAAGGATGTTGTTTAGCTAGCTCTAGATGGCAAGGTGGGTGTTGGTTTCGCGGAAGGTTTTCATAAAGCCATATTATTGAAAGCACCTTTAATGTGCACTAGGGAGCTCAAGGCGTGCTCATTATACTGGAGTGCCTTTTCTATTCTAAGAGCTGCCAAAAAACACAGTGAAAAGCCGTCTCAACAGATTTACTTTGTGCATACGCGTTTTAGACTCTCGATAGAGATTGCGATACTAGCCGCTCCTAAATGTGAAGATCTACAAGTCTTTCGAATATTTTTAGGAAGAAGAAAGTCTAGTTGATTGGCAGTTAGTCTATGGGACACGCATAGTTGCTTTCACCTGCTTCAGCCATGAAAACAATCTCTGCGGTCCTCCATGATGCAACAAATCAACAGTTGTATAGGCCAAGATATAGTAAGTATTGCTGTCCTGTGTAGTAAATATAGTAAGTATTCCTGTAATAGTAAGTATTCCTGTCCATGTCAAGTGAAATTACATCCCGGCTTGGTGATTTGTCGAGCTTGAAAGTGTCAATGGCCTATACTAGCTTGTGCTTGGCTGCAATTTTCCCATGAAGTATTTCCGGCACCTACCACATGCCGTTTTGAGACTGGAGTCATCAATAGAGCGCGAAAAGTCAGTATCTGCGAGGGATCTATCTCGTATTATCTACGGAACGACTATTCATTATGTCGCCCTATAGGCAGCTTTTGATTTTTTGCGAGACAACTCTTCGTTTTTCATAACAGTAGATTTTTTTTCACTACGCAAAGCAGGTACAATTAATAATATTACTCCAAACAATCTACTATTGAAGACGACACTAAAACAACCAAATATTTAGCGGCAAAATAATCAACTGTGTGGCCAGCTTATTGATTTCAATTTCGGGGAAAAATAACTTCCACTTGACTCGCTTAAATGATACAACTGTCTCTTAGTTTAAAAATAAGATTTGCTTAAAAGAAATTTTCAGAAAAGATATTCAAGTGTTTAATTCTTAGCATCGTCGGAATTAATTAACGTCGTTAGAATTACTTAACGTTGTTAGTATTTTTTATTTCATTGCGAAATCCACAATGGCCGAAATTTTCTTCTGTGCTGTCTTTGATAATTGAACCGCAACACGAGAGGCAAATGTGGTTCTCTGTTCTTTTTGAAGCTTGTTTTGTTCATATGGACACTTATTCTCATTTTCCTGTTTTAAGTCTTTGTCTTTTCTTCTTTTTGTTCAACAGAATTACGACGCATCGCTAAAGTGAGCCAGGAATAGGTCGAAAGAAATAAAATTCTCTGCTGCTAAAATTGCGACAGTAAAGAATCTGACCAGGAGCAAACACGCCAAATTACAGGCCATTTGAGAGGAGGTCAGCTCAACTGCGTGGGTCTATGGGTACAAATTATTCACCCATAGACTCTACTACATATAACCTAGCGATCTCATGCATGTGACATCCATGTAACGTATTGTTGGTTCGCTGTTCCCAGCGCATTAGCCTAGGACGCATAATCCTGCCATCGTCAGCCAAGCGAATGTTCCTTTCTTTACGGACAAGGAGTTGAATAGTGCATTGTCAGGCATGAGGAACCGAAAGGCTCTGGCACTTGATAGAGTGTCGTCCATGATGCAGAGAGCCAACCATTTCGCTTGTTGGATTTGTATAACTCAGCCGCGGGGCTTTAGCGTCGCGGTGGAAAGTTGATGGACTAGTTTTTGTAAAAAAAGGAAAAGGTAACACTGGAACTTCATTAGCATACTGTTCACTGTGCCTGCTAGCCACTGGAAGCTTTTCAAGCTGCGCCTGCTATCAACAGTCAGATCAACTGGAAATCTTTGTGACAAGTAGCGCGGATTCCGCAAAGGCCATTTCACAATAAGAGCGAAGGAAAAATGTTACAGCGCTGTTCTGCTGGTAACCCTAGTCATTCTTCTGGCTCTTAAGCAGAAGTTCGGTATTTCTGGTTAATCACTGGCGATGATGCGGAACTACCTGAATGATTGATAGTTGTAGGATACCGCGGAGGGAATGAAGAGACCTGTCACCTCAGGCACACCGCAAGAGTTGATCTTAAGACCTGACCTCTGCAACATCATGTACGATGGTAGCAGCAATAACTGCCAGATGCATCGATTTCACCCATCTTAAACCTAACCAAGCCATGCGGAGGGTCGATGTCTGAGATTGACCGTCATGCTGACGACGAGGAAGATACCAACGGTCACACCTATGAAAATTGGCAGCAGCGAGGTCCAGACCAGCAATACAGTCAGCTAACGGGGAGTGACTCCGAATATCAAGCTGACATATTGGCATCATCTCCGCAACCCAAGTGATAGGACTGTGAGTCGTCACTACACTAAGTAGGCGAATGAGCAAAATTGACTGAACCAGAGAGACGAGGCGGACGCTGCTGATGAAAACGGTCAATTCTGTCTTGCTGTGGGAGGCTGAGACTTGAGAAAATTTGCTGCCAACTAAGAAGTTCCGAGCAAGCTTTGCAATCGGCAACCACTCTGGGTAAACGCATAGCCTGTAGCTATCGGACGGTTTCAAAATAGACAGTATAAGCTGAATCCGCAGTAATATCGACCCCGCTTTTAGCTCGGAGCCGGAGCCGGAGCCGGAGAGAACTGAGACTCTGACGCACGCGTGTGCGCAAGCCCTCTAGGTTTGGCAATAATGTTGGAGTGGAAGTAACAAAGGACGCTCGATGTCTAAACAAATTACTCAAATAGAGCCTAAGATTATCCGTAGCCACGGAGAGGTGAAACTCCAGAAAATGCATGAACAGAGTGGGTAAGGTGGGCACACCCTACTGCCGGTACAGTGTTGCTGAGTACTAAGATGCTCAGCACACATTCTTGGTTTAAGGCACACCATTGAATGTGCGCTCGACCTGATCACGCCAGAAACGATCGTGGATGCAATTCCGCGAATCGGCGAGAACTGGCACGCAATTTCATCAACTTATGAAAGTTGATGAAATTGCGTACAGAAAGTATTGCGCATAAAGGGAGAGGAGGTAAGATTACCGGTACATTAGCGGTTGTAGGTGTTGAAGTCCGTGAGCAACGATAGGTGAGTCAACTAGGAAATTTTGTGGGATTTTCAGAGATTTTTTCAGGGATTTTTCAGTAAAACGTGCATTTGTCACGATCTGACAGGTCAAGCGGGAGTCTGGAAAACAGTTTTTTGCCATCCATATTAGACAAAAAATTAAACTATCCACTGCGTACATTAAATTGAACATAAAAAATTTACAAAAAAAAACTTTGTGTATATTGTGAGCTGCTAGATAAATTGGTCTGCTTGCGAGCTACGGGAGGCAAGTCGAAGTCCAGCATCAGGAAAATTTTTTTATGGTCTAAGTGAGAAGTGGGTTGTTTAGACCTCGCAATTTATTGTGAAAAGAAACAGGGTTTATCTTTGCCAGTTTGTCAATCATTATAACATTGGCATTACAGGGAAATGTGGGAGGGGGCCAGGGCACATTGAGCATCATTTTAGGCATTTATTTTGTGCATACTGTAGCTTTCTGATGCGAGATGCAGAAAAGCAACTCAATACAAAAAATTAATGATGTCCAACTTTTTTTTATTACTTTTGGACTGAAAAGAGTTTTCATTATTTTGTGTGTACCAAGACTATGTTGCAAACTGTGATCTTCGAAGGACAAACTTTTATCAAATGCATCGCCAAGATGTTTCATTTCATCACGCTAGTTAATATTTTGCCCCAAGAAATGAAGAGGGCTGTTGGTAAAATTTGTATTTTTCATCTTTCTAGAGATGAAAATTGCTTTAACTTCAGCGTAGTTTATTTTTATTTTATAAAGAAAGCGGCATGGGTAAAATTGCATTTGACAAGGGGTTTTTAGTTTTATTTGGACAGTGTCCCTAAAATACAAGCAAGTATCACAAGCCGCAGTTTCCCATTTTGCGGTATATATGTTGAACAGTGTTTGGCTTACGACTGTCCCTTGTCGATCAACATAGGCCTAGTTTATATGAGATCCGAATTTAATTCGGATTTAGGATTTTACCAGCCAGAACGTCGTTCCAAATTCCAATTTTATTTTATAAACTATGAACGGCAAACAGTTAAATTTGCTATGAACTGGCTCCTAAAACGAAGGAAAATGTAATAATAAACAGATTTCTGAATTTGTTGATGACCCTTTCATATCACATATCTAACCAGAAATGCATACAGCTATTGCAGAAGAAGTAATTAAAATAACACGTGCTATAATATATATTTCTTAAACGCGACGCGCTTAACTCCGTTTCGAATAAAGTTCAACATGTATTACTTAATTTTCTTGTCTTTTACCGATGTTGCTTGGCATCACAATCAAAGTCAAGCTCGCATCTATGCAACCATAATCGAATAGATCGATGTGAAAGTAGCCGGATTTTCCACACTGCGCAAGATATCTATCTATTCCGCGATTATTAATGTATTATATGAAACAAAAAAAAATGATTTCGAAATGACTACATAGCACGACCCAGGCTAATCTGTCCGCAAGTGACTATCACCAATCAAGCTGGTTTGCAAGAAACCTAAGATGAAACAACAAAGGAACTTGAAACCAGGTAAGAAACCACCAAGAGAAACAAATCTCGCTATGTCGCCACAGAGCTGCAGCGCATTGCACTGCATCGCGGCAACCAACTCTGGCTACACAAGTATCTGATTAAAAGTCGCGTGAGATGCCGATGTATTTTATTATTTCCGAACGTTCGCCCTTATTGTTTGTCCGTTTTCTGTACCGCTGCTGCTCCTACGAAACAAAACCGCGGAATTCCATTCCAACACTTCCCGCTCATACATGTTTTGCTACAATTATAATAACCTACCAGACGAGTAGGGGAGATCTGTGTTTGAAGAATTCTAATGGATGTCAATAAATTTATTTTATAAATAGACGTTCATGTGAATATCCTGCCTAGTGTCAGAATCAATTAGATAATCAATTTTACAAGGATTGCGGCAAATGAGAATTTTATCTGAGAATAGGACACTTCGAGCGAAATTCAATTAGGATATTTTCACAACCCACTAGTGAGAAGCTGATTTATTTAATTTGATTACGTGCTTTTCGAGAAACGTTGCAGACATACAAACGTTAATTATGGTATGAATCACAGGTAGCAAATCATACTCCTAGCTATTTTTCGGTTCACAGTGTGTGATTTGCGGGATATTAGCTGGAGATACATATATGCATGGATCTGTTTGGCTGCGTGCGGATTTGTGTCAGTGACATTTCACTAATCGTATGAGATGACACCAGCAGGTACATATCGAGCAAGATAAATTAATATTTAGATTTCAAGGGAATACCGTGCAGCAAGCAATTTCGAGGTAGAACAAGGGTAAACGCCATAACATTCCTCGGTTGACTCGATGACAGTACGTAGTATGGATGTAACAATCTTCGCGAAAGAACTTAGCGGCAATAGGGTTTGTGTTGTACGTGAATGAAATGGAATATACAAGGTAATACATGGATATTCATTGGAACGGAAATGCTTGTAATGTGGCCAAAAAAAAACTACTTGTGATTCTTCATGTTTGTTTGATTTCACATATTTAACATAGTAGCGTGGCTGCCATGTTGCAGGTAAATGATTCTTTTAATCGATTTCCGAAAAGACACAAGAAACCGGATTGAATTAAAATTCATTGTGTCACACCAACCCCAACTACTGGCCACAAAAACAAGTAATCAATGTTCCTACGAATATCCTTTTGCGAAGGAACATTTCATTACTTTATGGGAGAGCAGCTGCTTTTATTAGTAATTACGAATCACCAGTCAACTCTAATTCTAGTTTGTTGTCATTCAACTTACGAAACAAACTTTTGACAGCAGCAAGAAATTATTTGGAAATACTGCATGGAAAAAAAATATTACCTTTAATCTTCCTCATTAGTTAAGCAGCTTATAAACAGATATACGCACTTCGATGGTTCGGAATGCAGAAAAATTGCTCAAGTTTTCGTCTCGATCATATGCTTACATATGGGATTTACACGGATTTTTAAAGCTGCAGGTGATCTTAAGTAAAGCGGGATACCAATTGTAAACCTGATTTTTAAACTCGACAAGCATTTATTTTGTATAGGCAATATAGATTGAATCATTTCAGCTATTGCATTAGCTCTTATTTGATGACCAGTTCTTGAAATTGGGCCTCACATTTGTTTTTTTTTACATGACAGACGGATCAGGAGATTCGCAACGAGATTCAAATTTTAACGAGATTCATGTGACTAAATTTTACTTATACTGAAATTGTTTGCGTTTCGCGAAACTTGTTTCAGAAGAAGATCCGATAGCGCATCTCCAAAAGCTTTCAAGTAAAAACCCTCGAATGTGTTGTTATGACAACGTATGAAGTTAACTGTTCTAGGACGATTATTTACGTTTTAAAGGTTACTTTAGCTACGACTATACACACTCAGTTACAAAAATCTAGATAAAACTATTAAAAATTGAAAATTGTGTAAATGAAGAATGTCTAAATGAAGAATATCCGGAATTTGAGTTTTGGATTATAGCTTTGCCCAGTAAATTATGTAAGGAAAAAATAATTTATACTGGGAATCAGTGGTGGAAAATTAAAAAAAAAAACTAAAAATATATACAATACATAAAATGCATAAAAGAGTGCAAGCAATTAAAGTAAATAATTCTCCCGTCTAAGAAATGATACGTTTTATCATTTTTTAGTGTATATTATTTTTTTTTTTTTGTAATCAATTAATTTTATTGCATTATAATTTTTTTATAGTTATATATTTTTTTCAATTTTATTTTTTTCGTCTCTAATGTGTATGCACAAATAAAAATCTTTAAACAACACCTTAAAATCCCTGCAGGTCGCTGAAAACGATCTTAGTTTCGGAGTCATTAGGTTGGTGGTGTAGGTTCAGTTGAAATGTACTTCTGATTAGTACCAATCAAGTGAGCAAATGCTCCATGGCAGCTCTCACATTGCTTCCATGCTTTGCTTTGACCCTGGGATCAATCCGGTGACTGCACATTCGATTTAAGACAACGGATATGAGTTTAGACCCAATAGCATCATTGTTTCCAAAACGGAAGGAACCAAATCGTGTCGGACAGAAGTCTGACTTCTCCAATCCAACCTACAGTCAAAGAGAATCTACAGTCTAAGAGAATACTACTTCGACGATTTCTACAGTCAAAGAGAATCCTACTTCGACGGTGAGGTGCCGAAATGAAGGGGGAGAAGTGGTTGGGAAGGTTACTCCACTGTTATTCGGAGAAGAAGGGACTGAATTTGTAGCTTTGAAGATGCTCCACGGACCTCGACCAATTACATCTCCCTCCGTGTCGGTCCCTCGCAGTGCCACACCAATAGAGATGGGGACTGATGAGAGGAAGAATCCAAACTAAATCGAGCAGAATTCACGAGGAACGGCAACTGAGCAGTCTCGGGCACTTACTGCTTTTATATAAGTTCTTCACTGCATATGAAATTCGGAAGAGCGGCTCCCGTATTCTAAAGAGACTCAAGAGCTCCCCCGAATCCGATAAAAACAAGGAAGCCCATGAGTGAGCGGAATTCAACAAAAGATTCGTCTCGCAACTCAAGCTCCAGCAATATTGACTGTCTCAACTGAAATAACTGGGACATTTAAGGAAATGTATAGAGAGGCTAGTCGTTGATAGTAGTAAAAGCAACAGCATCATATAAGCGAATAACTACAAGTTGGCGCAAAAGACAATGCTCATCCATCACTGAGGTGACTCGATACCAGGTGGCATCAATGTCAAGTCAAATGATAGCCTGTTAGTATCACCGCTTTGAGGACTTATGCAGGCTAACTGTCAGTACATTAGGTAAGATATGGGTAGATGCGAAATTGGAATAAAAAATAAATTTAATCTCCGACCATTCTTTACTTGAAGACATTATGCAGGTGATAAGATTGGGGGTTACTGACTTAACGGTAATCGTGTGGAAAATGTGAGCGACGTTATCCAGTGAGCGACGAACCTTCATCGCCATCAACGTCATATGGCTTCCAAAAAGGTCCGTGACTAAGAGAATCATATCAACATCAAAAATTGAATGCATACCAAGGTAAATTAATAACATCAGCTCCAACAGAAAGTGGAGATAAGTGTTAAACATCGGAAGAAAATCAAGAGCCTGCTTCGTCATTAAAAATTCCATAAATGTCGTGGTCAATTCACAAGGACAATGTTACTACTAAGGTCAATACGAAGTTGGTGTAGATGCGAACGCAAGCAATGAGTTGTGAGGGTTGGGACAGACACATCCGGAACCTCTTAACACCTAGGCCAAAAGATCCATTATACTCATATTATAGTTTCAATGATAGGGGAAAAGAGGCTATACGATGAGGCTATACTAAGAGGCACATACGATCCACCTCCAGGTAATACATTTATATCTAAAACGCTAGCCACAGAGGAAATGCTCCGCAGCGTTCAGTTTTAGGCAGAATGAGATCAGCAGAGATCATCCTGTGAAACGCCTTTTCGGTACATGTGTCCTCCTTGGCGGTTGTGCCCAGTCAGTATGCCTATCATCATTCCGCAAACTTGCCTACTCTTGTTGAGGCGGATTTCCGCAGTCGCATGGTTGGGCTCTGAATGGAAGACATTAGTGTGCTTAGTCACATCACAATACATTATTCTCTCTTTGTGAGTATCAACTGTCTCCTTCCGAAATATGGCATTTGCAGATGCATCGACGCATCCAAAGCGGGTTTAGAGCCCTGCAGTGGAAGCCCCGAACATTGCTTCGCAATAGCGTTGGCAATTTCATTTCCCTCAAAAAGGCAGTGCCCCGGTACCCAGAGCAGATGCATTTTTTTGGAATCCGGCGACAATCGTGTCCTATATTCTTGAGTAATTTTCGCTACGAGTTTCTGTGACTTAGCTAGATCCACTGGAAATTGAAGCCCCAGTGGTGGTCTAGTGAGATTTTAGCTCTTTGATGTTATTGTAGGAAGGATTTTATATCCCGTGTTCAAATTACAAGGTTAAGTTGACGCCAGGGGGAAATGAAGTATGAAAGGCGATAAGAGCTTTGGGGGAAAAACTCTGATTCTAAAGCCTTCAGTTCCTGGTTGCATACAAAGATCTTACACTGGCTTTGATGAAAGCTAGGGAGCTCCTAAAATATTACCGTTGCAATCATACAGGAATGCAGATTCGATGCCTGTCATTTCTAGCGTTCATATAAGGTGGGCCGTTATTTTTTTTGAACCATTCCAATCATCAACCCCGGATGGTATCATCCCAGCTAATGTTCAGAGAACATTAGAGGGTACTATGCTGTGGCTCCTGGCCATATACAAGGTGGATGATGAATATTGCTACATGAAGAAACTCAAATAACTTTTTGTTGAATTCGCATAATTTATTTTTTTTATTCATTTGGAAAATACTAAATTTTTTTAGAAAATTTTAAAAATAATTGAACTTAAATGGCCACACGCTCGGTGGTGTATGAGCGAAATCTTATAACAAAGTTATTCAATACTGCATGAAGGGTTGCAACGGTAATTACCTCAATTATCGTTCGACGGGATTGTTTTAAAACATTCAAATTTGTTGTTTTTGTTTCCCGAGCTTTCTGTTTGCATTAACTTAACACGGAAAAATCAGGGGCAGGCCAACAAAAGGTGGAGTTTCTGGAAATCAACTTATGGGGGAATTCGATGCAATTCGATCAGAACAGCCCTGGTTATGTGAGAAGTTGCACCATCCTGTTGAAACCAAATAGAGTTCAAAAGGATTCTCTTTCGGCGGAGTTTTGAGGTGGCTTGTATGGCAGCAGCTACATCAGCGATAGTTATCTACATGCGAACCGAGGGATAATAATGATGAGGCCTTCTTATGGATGCCCCAAACACGGTAAAATTTTCACGAGCCTCATTATAGCCCATCTGCTCGGAGACGTTTGGCACGCATAAATTCTCTTTGGACGGAAATCACAGACTCCAATGCATGATAGCGGCGACCAGTCTAAATTCTTGTTTCATTATCCCAAGCGCCCATTTTTGTTTCATTATCCCAATCGCCCATTAAATTTAAAGACCAATCTGTGAGCTAATAAAAATGGAATCGATTAATTACACAGAAAAAAGTTCTTGAGTTATTTAGTAGCGCCTAGTCACCCTGTATAATGCTTGGTTATGACTTTCATACATTCCTTTCAGCCGACAGGAAACGAGAGTTGTGGTCATCCCTAAGAGAGGGAAAGCATCGCATTCTAAACTAAAGATTGTACACCAATTTGTCCGTTGTTCTTTTATATTGCTAATTCTCCTGAATAGCTCCTTTCCTTTGAATATTTTAGATAGGTTTGTAGGATATTGAACAACTAACACCGTAAACTCTACTCTGATCTCGAAATCACAGCATGCCTATGTGAGAGGTAAATCTGTCGAACCAGTGCTGCATTTCTTAGCGAAGCAGGTTGGAAAATCACCTGTCTGCAAGGAAAACACGCTATCTAAATTTTTGAACAAGGAGACAGCTTCTAGCAGTATGCGTCCTCTTAAAGACGATCACCCAGTTTGTCAGACTCGAAGTGGCTATCCATTTAATGGTGGTTGTGCACTAGGGAGTGGGGTATCACATGTGTGCATGTGTCTTCTCCGGAGGCTGTTTCAAGGAAGCAATCGCGGAATCTAACCTAGAAAATCACTAAAACTTGCATCTCTCCATAAAATACAAACTATTTCTCAGAATAATAGAAAAGCTTTTGTACAAAGATTCTAGAGTATCTTCACTGATAATATTAGTTGCGAAATACTAACTACAAAAACTAGATTAGTTAACAGGTTTAGTCAAATCGGAGCACGAGTCGTCTGATACGGCCAGGAGTTTACCTTGTCATGATAGTCTCATACATTTATGACACGCTTTAATACTAAATACAATGAATCATCACATCACACGTGCTTTTCTGCTCGTAGGAAGCTAGCACATATTTCGAAATCGACCCGTTTCAAAACTGTCACATCTGATCAAAGAACAATTAATATGTCTGAGCTATGCTGCCAAACACCAGTGTTCCCTACATATAACCACCAACAACTCGATGTTTGCAAACTCAACCTAGACAGCCAGTGGTTTCGATTTCTATTCTAAATGTGGAAAAACCAGTTTCCATAAGAGTATCAGCAGAGCACATAATACTACTAGTACGGCTTTGTTCCACGACCGTCGAATCGTCCAAGAAATCGACCATGAGATTAATATACACATCCAGCGGCACAATGGTCGTGGGGAATGCGAGCGCGAGGAGTTGCTTTGCTTTTTCACTTGAAGCCATTAGCGATTGGGAAGAAATTGAGCATCGTGTCGTTGTTGTCTTGGCGAGGTTGGAGGCAACGGAACTCAGTACATTGTACTTATACTGTCCGCGTCGCGAGAGATCGTGGTGATTCGTGAACCATCTCGAGGAGTCAATTCAAGACCTGTATAGTTTCTTGAACGAAACGCACAGTACTTCCATGATGTGCGGCAATAAGTCAGTCTAGTAGAGGTCATATCTTACGTTTTCGAACCGCGACGCGACGTCCTCATCTTAATCATATGTATGTATGTCTCGCAGCAGCAGGCGAATCGCTCTTGCAAAAACATCTCTCGGCAATGAAACGCAGCTTATTGAGAGCTCCATGCTTCTGCATAGATCGGGGTGCCGGGATGGATGACAGTGTTCCTCTGATACTTCGACACGAACTGGTTTTGTAACCATGAACAGAATGGAACATATTTTGTGAAAAATTGTCCTACGTATTGATAGATAACAATGATACTGCGAAAAGCTTTTCACTGAATAACCAAACGAGGTGGCACATAAATAATTTTTATGATTGTGCAAGGATTCGCAGGATTCCTTAAAGACGATTTTGATAGGCACAAGTTTTCCCGGAAGTGGAAGCGAAGAAGAGAAAATCGAATAGATCAACTGATACAAATGGCTAACACTATTTTCATGTTATTTTACCGTTTTTATTTTCTAAAACACCAAGTGCATGATGAACTACATTTAAACATTTTTGTAAAGCATCAACATACATACATACACATGTATCTTAACTTAATTCTTAGGATACGCCAAGTCAACATTGATTGCATTGTACAGTCAATGACACCATTGACCTTCGACTAACAAGAGAATAAAATTCTATAGTCTGACAGAGTTTGAAATTTATTCTTGAGTTGGTCATTCAAAGCAATATAAAAAACTAATCTAAGGATACATTTTTGTAAAACGTTGATAGCGAAATGAATAATAGACCAAGTGGCGAAGAAATATTATGATTTTTCTGCCATGATAGTGATAGCCTTTCTACCTTATAAAAGTTTTATACTTTATATTTACTTATGGAACGCAAAATGTTCTCTCAGTTCAGTTGGCATTCGTTCGTATCAGAAATGAAAAGAGAGGGCAGTAAGTTTAAAGGTAATATCTTCAGTGTCTGTAGATGACAGCTGAATTTACTCTGGAAATTAATCTGTATTGAGCTCGCTTGATACAGTCATCTGCAAAATTTCAAGCCAACGGTGGACACACTGGTTGCATTGGAGAAGTCTAAGTTACAGCAGGCTTTCGATATTTCAGTCGATAGACTGCCTATAAATAAATATATTATATTTATTTAGACCCTGAATAGCAAGATGGGAACCTGAATACGGATCAGTCGCACCAAGAAATAATTATTTCAACAGAAGATGGAAGCACCGAAGGAGGTGACTATAAATCCAAGGTAAATTAGTAAAAAGGATTCGGGCAAAGCATGTTGGTCCAAGAATAATTCAACTACTGGCGCAGACAATTGAGCAAGGAGACTTTTCGCTTCGAGGAATCCTGTAATACTGAGTTTTTTCATTGTCCTATTTTAACTCATCCTTGACGAAAACATGTTTAGACTTTGATTATATTCACAAATATCTTCTTGCAGTTTTCTATAATAAAGCCAAACCTCACTCTTTGGTATAAATACGAGCGAATTCGGAGAGATAAGCCATAACTTGCACATAAGTTATGACAGTGAAGTCAGTTAAATCTCAATTAGAGTCTATAAAAAGCGCGATACTAAGGTGCTAGGAAAGGAAAGGAAAAGGAAGTAAACGAAAAAAAAACAAAACCAAAAAAAAAACCGCCAAAGCCATTAGACAAATTCCACCGTTGTTTGGCTGGTATGTTTGTGTTCTTATGGGAGTGTGTATTTGCTTCAGTGAAAAAAATGAAAGAAATAAATGGTAAATAAGAGTGAAAGGATGAAAAAGAGATAGGGTGAAAGGATTAAACAGAGAGAGTGAAATAATGAAGTAGAGAAAGAGTGAAAGGATGAAAAAATGAGAGAGTGAAGGGATGGATAAGAGTGTGAGTCAAAGGATAGAAAAGAGAGAGAGAGAAAATGAAAGGAATAAAAAGAGAGAGAGAGAGAGAGAGAGTGAAAGGATGAAAATGAAAAAGTGAGAGTGAAAGGATGAACAAGTGAAAGGGAGAGAGACTGAAAAGATGAAAAAGAGAGAGAGAGAGACTGAAAGGATGATAGAGAGAGAGAGCGAAAGGATGAAAGAGAGAGAGTGAGCGAAAGGATGAAAGAGAGAGCGAAAGGATGAAAGAGAGAGAGCGAGAGCGAAAGGATGAAAGAGAAACAGAGAGAACGAGAGGATGAAAGAGAGAGACAGAGAGCGAAAGGATGAAAGAGAGAGGGAAAGTGCGAAAGGATGAAAGAGAGAGAGATAGAGCGAAAGGATGAAAGAGAGAGAGAAAGAGCGAAAGGATGAAAGAGAGAGAGAAAGAGCGAAAGGATGAAAGAGAGAGAGAGAGAGCGAAAGGATGAAAGAGAGAGAGAGCGAAAGGATGAAAGAGAGAGAGAGAGCAAAAGGATGAAAGAGAGAGAGAGAGCGAAAGGATGGAAGAGAGAGAGAAAGCGAAAGGATGAAAGAGAGGGGGAGAGAGAGAGAGAAAGGATGAAAGAGAGGGAGAGAGAGAGAGCGAAAGGATGAAAGAGAGAGTGAAAGGATGAAAGAGAGAGTGAAAGGATGAAAAAGGTGGTGTGAAAGGATGAAAAAGGAAAGTGCAAGGATGCATAGAAAAGAGTGAAAAGATAAAAAGGATAGAGCGAAAAGATAAAAAGGATAGAATGAAAGGATAAAAAAAGATAATGAAAGGATGCATAGGAAAGAGCGAAAGGATAAAAAGAGATAGTGAAAGGATAGAAAAGTCAGTGTGAAAGGCTAAAAAAGAGAGAGTGAAAGGATGAAAATTATGGAACATTCGAGAATAAAAGGTTGATAAACGAAGGAGAAAATGTGAAAATAAGAAGAAAAAGGTTAAGAACAAGATGAAAAAATTAGGAAGAAAAGGATTTAGAAAAAGGTAAAAATAGAAAAATATTATTAGAAAAAATTAAGAAGAAAAATGCGTGGAAAAACACAGAGAAAAAAGAAGAAAGAAGAATAAGAGGGAGAAAGAAGAATAAGAGGAAGAAAGAAGAATAAGAGAGAGAAAAGGCAAGTAAAAGAGAGAAAATAGAAGTAACAGAGCTAGAGTGGAAAAATATAGAAGAAGAAAGAGTGACTCAATTCATCACGATCTAATCAAAAGACTGCAAAGAAGAGCTTTAGAAGTTAAACGTTTTTGATGGCATGAGTTTGCGTTTAACGCAAAAGCGATTTTCTTGGAGCAAATGGACTAAAATCTTAAGATCTGCTTCAAATATGAAGACCTTTTCATACTTTGATATTGTCTATGGTAGTTACTGGGTTGCACCGAAAAATATGCACAGCCTGATCTACTTTAATAATCTGTTCAATGTGGAGCAAATGCTCAATGGAATCATTATTTTTTTGATGAACCATTGCCAGAAGATAACCAGCAATCTGCACACAGATGAAAATCAACACAGTGTGTGAAAATGACTGACATAGGAAGCACAATTCAATAATTGATACCAGAGTCAATAATAATTTCAGCAGTTACAGAGCTGAAGATCATGAAAACGTCTGTCAACATCGAAGTAGAATTTCCATAGAACGCGAGAGAGCACACTTTGCCCAATGCCCATTAGAAATATACATCTAACTGATGGATATGCTACTTTCCGAAACAACTGAGTAACGAAGAAGATAACACTTGCTTAAAAAACAACAAGCCGCTAGAAGCTGATGGAATATGCGACAACTGGATCAATAATGGAAGATTACATCACCTAGCTCATAAGCGAGTTTTTAAAATGCAGACACGTGTTGTACCACCAGAAAGGATCATAAATGATAGTCCTTAGCAAAAGAAAATTCGTATCCACGTTCGAGAGGATATCCGGCCCTGCCCATGATGATGGATGATTCCGCCATCGACAGATTAAAATATTTTAGCGATCAGTGATAAAATGAAGCTCCAAATGATGTGATGGGTTGGAAGATTTGACGTCATTGGAATGAAACGCCAGAGCAAGTCCTGCCTTCGGCGAAGCGAAGGCATACGTCCAAAGGAAGGCTGACAATATTAAATAGGACTACGCTGGACGCTTAGAACTCCCTGTATCACAAGAGACTCACACCAGACTAGCAGTTACTGCAGCATTGATGATCACGATAAGAGGCTTTTAGATGTGTCCATCCAATTATGATGCATCTTGTTGAACGAGTTTTGAAGTAAGTTTGCACAGTTTAAATAGCAATTATATGTCAGGGTGACATCCGTGAGTACATTATAAACACGTGTTTTTTGTAGTTTGAAGCCCCGATTCGATTGTAAGCAGTGATGGTAAAGATATTTGTAGTACTGATAAAAGATAAGACTTCTTGGACCAACAGTTCATTTTTTTAGCTACAGCGAGAAGTTATCCAAGTAGCTGTTCGTATGTCGGACACAAAAGGGAAGAACAACGAACATAAACGGCTTCCAAGGGAACTCCTACTAAGCTTTGAAGAATTAGATAAATGCAGATGTTCTTTCAGGCAGCGGTCTTGACAAATTAAATGTTTCTCAATTTTTATATAAAATTGACAATTTTATACTTACTCTGAGTATAAAGATCTGGTTTAAGGAACATACCTGCAAATAAAATAAATATTCCCAATTAGTCATAATTATTCATAGATTGACGAGTTAGAGCAAAAGTAATGCTAAGGCCAATTTTAGAGTATAAAATAAATAATTATTTATTTATTTATTTTATTTATTTATTTATTTGGTACGTATTCAATACAACAGGCAAAACTGCCCAATTACAGATTGGATACCATGAACAAAATAAAATAACAAGAACTAAATAAGAATATATAAATATAAGTATATAAAATAATTAGAGCTTAAAAAATAAAAAAATTAAGTAAAGTAAAAAAGACAAAAAAAAATCCATTACAAACACGAAAGTCCAATTCTACAATAAATCGGCCTAACAAGAAATAGTAAGAAGTAAATGAGTAAATATAAATATAAGAATGTAAAAAAATATAATTAAAGTGATAAATTAGATAAAGAAAAATTAAGTAGAAAAAAAAGAAGAAAATTAAGAAAATAGAAAATAAAACTAATTAGAAACTATATAACTATACATAAAAATAAAAATATACAAAAAAATCAAGTAATAAATAAGAAAGTTAAAATAAGTAGAGCAAAAAAAGAAAAGAAAGAATCCATTATAAACAAGAATAGAAAATAAAAACCAATTAATTAGAATCGAAAATTTTACTACGAACCATATTTTTGAAAATGGCAATAGATTGTGGAAGAGGACCAAATTGAAGACTATTGTGAGTGCGTAAGAGTCGCAAAACGGGAGAGTAGAAGAAAGTGTCAGTACGAGCATACGGCACTTCAAATAAAATGGAGGACCTGATTGGCCTTACGGAGTCCCGCTCAATGAACAAAAATGCTAATGAGGAAGATAGGTAGCCGCGACAGATTTTGAACAGGAAACACTCATCCAAGTAAACACTACGCTGCTCAAGGAGAGGAATTTTAAGAAGAGATAGACGTTCACTATATGGTAAATATGGCAGACTATACTTAAAAAGTAAAGTACGTATAAACCTGCGCTGAACTGATTCAACAGCGTCAGCAAGGTATTTGAAACGAGGACACCACACTTGACTGCAGTATTCAAGTACAGAACGGACTAGGGTAATAAACAGGTGGACACATGTAGAAATACTAAATGAATTGTGGCAGGAACGAACCACGAAGCCAGCAATTCGAGAAGCTTTTCTAGTGATAGTAAGGACATGAGCGTCGAATTTCAGTTTGCGATCAAACGTGACTCCAAGATCTGAGAAATGATCGATACAAGAAAGGATAGTACCATCAATAGCATAAGGAAAGACCTGAGTGTGAAGCTTAAGGGGAAAACACTTTGAAACATTAAGGAACAAACAGTTAATGTTACACCAACCAGAGAGAGCATACAAATCATCCTGAAGAAGCAGAGAGTCAGCAGTATTTTTGATCACTCGGAAGATTTTTAAATCATCTACATATAGAAGACATGGAGACTTTAAAACCGTGGGAAGGTCATTGATAAATAGATTGAACAAAAGTGGTCCTAAGATGGAACCTTGAGGAAAACCAGAAGAAGGGGAGAAATTTGAGGACGAGAAGCCAAAGAGGGAGACAACACAAATGCGATCAGTTAAAAACGAAAAGATCCAGGAAAGCAGAGGTTCGCAAATGCCATAATGCTTCAGTTTGATAAGAAGCAGCTTATGATTAGCAGTGTCAAAAGCTTTCGCAAAATCAGTATTAATAACATCAACTTGATTATTGCTGTCAATTGCAGAAGCGACTACATGAGTAAACTCAAGACGGTTCGTAGAGGTACTCCGGCCTTTTACAAAACCATGTTGTTGCGCTGCAAAGACACAAAAGAGGGAATCATAGATATGATTGAAAACAAGGCGTTACAAAATTTTGGAAAGGCAAGGAAGAATGGAGATAGGGCGATAGTTAGAGACAAGGTTCCGATCACCTGATTTGAAAATGGGAAGAATGTTAGAGAGCTTCCAAGAGGATGAAAATTTACCAGCACAGAGACTGACATTGAATAAGATGGCTAAAGGGACACAAAGTGAAGAAGCAAGATTATTTACAAAAAAATTGGGAATTCCATCCGGGGCCGGGGAACAGTTTGAGTCAAGTGACTACAAAAGCAATTCAACCTCTACGGGGTTAGTTGCGACTGAGGAGAGGCAAGCAGGGAAATCAAAGGAAAAGCAGTCAGTAGCAGGAATCAACGGAATAGTGTAAACAGAAGAAAAAAATAAAGCAAAGAGATTGCAAATGTCAAGAGGGTTGGAAGCAGTAAAGGCATTAAACACTTAGGAGTCAGGAAGAGAGGAGGAAGCTTTTAAGGAGCGGACAAAAGACCAGAAACATTTAGGGTTGTTCGAGTTTAAAGAAGATTCATCAGACGAGGAATAGTTGAGTAGTGCTAATCTAATTTCTTTCTTAGCAAAGGAACGTAAACGGGAGAATATAGCATAATCTTCACCAGACCGAGAAATCAAAAATTTCAAACGCGCTGAATTTTTATCTCTAAGAGCACACTTTACCCTCACAGTAAACCAAGGGGGGTCACGGAGGCTACGAGAACTGAAGACAGGAGTATACGACGAGATCAAGTCAGTAAGAATACCGTAAAATTTGGATACAGCAGAGTCAATATCGAGACCACGGAAGCAATCAAACCAATTAATTGAATTCAAATCATTAGACAAGCAGTCAAAATTAGTTTCTGTAAAGTTAAACCGAAGCGCAGTGGATGATTTAATCCGATTCGAAAAGCTAACAGACAAATTTATTGAAAGGGCAAGATGATGAGGGTCAGGGTGCGTGTAGGGTATTGGAACAGAGGATAGAGAAATCGAAGAGGACTTAACATTAGAAAGGATGAGGCAACAAACAGGGAAACAGTTAAATTGAGAAGGAAAACAGGAAGAAAGAAAAGAAGATAAGGCAATAGAAAGGTTGTTGGTGGACATAATGGGAAGAAAAGAAGTCCAATTGAAAAGAAGGCATATTAAAGTCGCCACAGATAATGATTGAAGATGATGGATAGTTGCTATTAAGGTAAGTGGAAAGTTCAGAAAAGAACTTATCATAAGTCGAGAAGGACAAGTTACAGGGAATATATAAGGAGGCAACAAACAAAGAGGATGTAGGCGACAAAGAGATTGAAACAGCAACACATTCAACAGGTGGACTAGGGATAAAGTCAGCGCAAAGTTTACTGTTGAGAGCCCTAAGCACAGCAATAAGCACGCCACCACCATCAGCCTTATTAGCTACCAAACGATTGCGATCACAGCGGTAAACATTGTATGCAGGGAAAAACTCGGAGCTAAAAATGTCATCTGACAAGCAAATCAGGTGATCATTTTTAAGAATAGCTGCAGTTTTAAAGTCTCTTCAAGTTTTATGTAGATCTAACATCAAGTAAGAATTGAATTTCTTGAAGTGCTTATGTAAATCTTTGCAACAATTTTTTGCTATTACGTTTCAGTTGAAGTTAAAAGAAATCAAATTTGTGTTCATTCAGTTTATTCGACCTTGACTCAAATGGAACACCTGAAGTGCAAATTTTTCATGAATTCGTTAGCATTCCACAAATCATTGTTGATGCATATGCAACGAGTAATTTAAAATTTCAATCAAATTCAATTTAATGCTATGTTGTTTTTATTTCCGCAACTAAAACGATCAAAAACTTCATCATTATAGTTTATGAGCTCGTTGACGACGAGCTAACGCTCTATGAGCTCTAGCCCAAACATAATTCGGCACATTTATCACAACACATAAAAATAACATCAAAAGCCAATAAAAACACATATTTAAATTGGATTAATCTGGAATCGCGATCGTGCGATATGAATGCAAATTGCATAGCTTGCATGCAAATAGTTTTAACCGTGACTTGCGTGGCGTTCGAATCGCCGCCCGCCAGCTCCAGAATCAGTTTCACACTTGACCGTGATTGATTGTGAGTCAAGCAAACATACGTACCGGTCCGTAAGCCTGGACTACAGCATAAAAATTGTAGTTTTCGTTTGGCTCTCAGATTTATTCATGGTTGGGGTCGGTGTCGTAAAAATGATTTAATAGCGTTCTACTTGTTATTATTTTCGTAAAACCACCCCCGGAATCAGTTTTCCATTAAGTCTTCCTCTACCTCAATAACATAAAACCTCGACGCAACATCCTGGCCCTGTTCGTCCTAGCAATTTCGCTTTCCCGTCTCCACTTCAATATGAAGTTATGTGCCTACCCAGAGCAATTTAAGTGTGGACCAGAAAGCTTTCCTTTCAAGAACTGTGTTATCAATCTTACCCCAGATGAGATGAAGGTGAGCGCCTTTGAAATTCGAGGCTAATAAATCGATGGTTTCTAGTCCCTTGAGTGACAGAACCGAGTTCTAATCGATTTTCTAAAGAACAACAAGAAGCTTTGGTATGCGTCGATTCGCACGTTCTACTAAGGTTAGATACGTAATCCGATTTACATTCTTGCCGGGCGATAATTTTTCATGTTCAAGATTTTTTATGGCCAGAAACTTTCAGTGATAGATAGTTCTATGAAAATGACGCGGAAACAAGCGTTCAAAGTTGTTTGACGACATGGTTATCAAGAGAAATTGCTAATTGCCTGAAGCCATTCACTGCAGCTCACCCGTTTCGATCGATTTGCATAATTTTATTGCCACGGATTGTTGCTGTTTGAATATTAATTAGGACGGTCGTCGAGACGGAAAGATATCGCTTTTTTCAACTAGCGCCTATTGTAAAATTCGATTTCTACTGTGACTCTGCTTTTCTCGTATCGTTTTACAAATCCAACTTGTTATTGAATGGTTTCGACCAGTGCCACCAATTGACATTGAGTCGGGAATTAGAATGAAATACGCCAGGTCCGTGAGGTATTTGCCGTTTTTGCATATGAATGAAGAATTATAAAACCAAATTACTAGAAGTTCGAGACAGATTTAAAAAAGTGAAAGGTCTGGCGGGGTGGGTTGTATTTTTAGAACGTTTTTTGTTTACAGGATAACTATATGGAGTCGTAAGCCTATAACTGTAGTCAAGATAAGTCAATGATTGATTCATTTAAGTAATATGATTAGTGAAAAAATTTCTCGTTGGCTTACGGCTAGCAAGGACAGATACGAATCCTAGAAGAGAAAGACAAGTTTTTTTTAGCACCCGTGACTAGATTTGAAAAAAAAAAAAATTTCACAGTGAATGTAATCTTGTCAAATATGTATTTAGTTAGCTTTATGCCAACCTGAGTTTATAAGCCTGTAGAACGGTATACAACAGTCATATAGAGCGGTGTAATTTGATACCTTGCCGGCTCTACTTCAAAGGTTGTCCGTTTTTTGATGCGTGCGCCCGCGGAATGTGATTTGTGAATTGATTAATTTAAGTCCGATTTCACAGATAACTATCAATTTGCGAATTTGAGAGCAATAAACTAAAAGTAAAATTTATACATATGAATGATTGCTATCATAAAATGTTCGAAATGCGCTTTTTTATAAATGAGATAAATTGGGGCTCATTTGACTTCACTTTATGCACAGTATGTAGGGCATTAATCCCGAGATTGAAATGGAGGTTCCGAAAATTCGGGATTAGAATTTTCACGATCTCGAGATTGGCCCGAGATTTCGGGATTTTATAAACGAAATATATTATGGGAATTCGAACAGATATATTGTGACTAGAAGTGGCCGAAGAACCTTCTCCTGTATTAGGAGTCGGGACTTAAGCCACTTACGGCCCGGGATGTACAATTAACGACAAGTTTCTACGGACATGAGAACGGACTGATTCGATCAATAGGGCGTACAGGTGGCTCGAATGAGCCATTTATGCGCCCCGCGAAGTCTGCGTGTCAACGGCAGCTCATAGATGCGCTATTTAGTTATATGGGCTTTCCGTCGAACAGAAGGGATTAGATGTAAGACCTAGGTTAAGATTTAGGTCTAATTAGGTTCAGATAATTATAATTAGGTTTAGGTTAGGTCTTAACTGTTGTGTAAGGTAGTTTTTAAGTCAAGTATTGCACAGGTAACCCCAGTACTTGTACAGGCTCTGCGACAAACCAACCCTCTCCACGGAGAAGAATGATCAGCTAAGTTGGGCTCGGACGACGGTTGCAAAAGGCCGGGAGCACTGGGAAGGAAAAGCTGGTGCTCAAGGACTCTGTTTTCCACAACAAAGTGGAGCAGAGCTTGTCTAAGAGGATGGCAGATAAAAGGCAGAGGTCGACCGAGGACGAAAAACCGGCGTCCAAGAGGAGAAAGAATGTGACCAGTCGGCAAGGGGTCCAATAAACCTCCAGCTCGAAGCCGAAGAAGGCCATGAAGGCCAGCGATGTGGCAAAACAGCACCTCATCGTGGCTCTTATCGACCGCAGCAATCTCTTAAGTCAATTGTCGCTCGAGAAGTGGAAGACCGTAGAGTCAGGCCTGCTCAATGCGATGATTCACCGCATGGAGAAGCACCCTGAGCTGACTATGCCTTCGTTTGACGGGGCAGCCTGGTTCAGAGGTGTCAAGATCATTAAGTGCAACGACGAGCTCACATTGCGCTGGTGCATAGCTGTAGTCCCGGAGCTACCAGGTCTATGGGAAGGAGCTCGACTGGAAATCGTGGACAGAGGGAGCATCCCAACTCTACCTAGAGCGAAGGTGACATTACCGCGGGTAGTGGAACCGGAGGTGGCCCTAAAACTTCTCCAAAGGCAGAATCCGGATGTTCCAACTCAAGATTGGAAGATCCTGGATGTCAAAAAACCAGTAGAACAAGACGGGGGGCAGGTCTTCATCCTCCAAATTAACAAGAAGGCTGACGACCTGCTCTATCCGCGCTTTGGAAAAATGGCTTGGGGCGTAGGCAGTGTCTACCTGCGCTAGAAGAAACGTCACCCGAAGGATGGTAGCAATACCCTGGAGGTCGGCGAGATCGAGAGGGACCTTGGCACTGTTGACCTGCAGGGTACAACGGCCGATCCCAAATTGGACGAGGCGCAGGCTAAGGAGGATGCCGAGGCCAAGACTCAAACTACTGCAAATCAACTTGCACCGCAGTAAGTTGGCCTCGGCTCAGTTGCTGCTAACGCTCGAAGAAGGTAAGTTTGACGTGGCGCTGGTCCAGGAACCGTGGATATCTGCAGAGAGCCGGGTTGCAGAACTAGGATCACAGCTTTTCAATCTTTTCTTCCCCTCCACAGTAGCAAGAACAAGAACGGCTATTATGGTGAGGAAGAATATCCATGCATATCTTCTGTCTAATTTCGGCACGGACGACATGACAGTGGTGGCATGCGAGGGGGACGAAGAGGGACATGTACTCCTTGTATCCGCCTACATGGCTCACGACAGAGCTGCTCCGCCGGAGGAGGTCGTAAAACTCACCGTGGAGACACTGAAAAGAAACGAACTGCTGCTCGTGGGAGCGGATACGAACGCGCACCACACAGTATGGGGCAGCAAGGATATTAACGACAGACGTGAGTCTCTACTCAGTTTTATAATCAATTATAACCAAGTCGTAGCAAACCGAGGAAATATTCCAAACTATAGGGGACCTCGCAGTGAAAACGTGCTAGATATAACTCTGCACAATGACTCAAACGAGCAGTTGATAGAGAACTGGAGGGTTCTTCAAGGTCCATCATTCTCTCACCACTGGTACATCAGTTGCTACTTAAAATTCAATGTAGCTCGCAAGTACCAACCGTTTCGCAATCCCAGGAATACCAACTGGGCAAACTTCGAACGGGAAGTGACTAATGACTTAGGCCCTCCTCCGATGATTGGTAGTGTGGCTGACTTGGAGGCTGCGGTTAACACACTCACGGGTAAACTCGTGGAAGCTTTCGCACGGGCGTGCCTCCAGGTCCGTCGGAGGCGCAAAACCAAGCCACGCTGGTGGAACAGGGACCTGGGTTGTCGCAGAGGACAAGTTCGTGAACTGTTCAAGTTAGCCATAGCAGCTGACTGCAGTGAATGCTGGGACGAATACAAGGACGTCCTTAAGCTCTATAAATCAGAAATTAGGAAAGCCAAATGGAGCTCCTGGAAAGAACTGTGCGACAGAATCGAGACCACACCGGAAACGGCGAGACTGTCTGGATGAACCCACCTCCTTTACTTGTCAGCAGACGTCTGATCTGCATGACTTCGAAGGCATTGGCGAGGTTGTCACCAAGCCGAAGCTTACCTGGGCAATCGACACCTTTAAGCCCTTCAAGTCCCCAGGTCCGGATTGGGTTCTACCGGCCATGCTCCAAAAGTCAGGAATGCTCACCGTTCCTTGGATCATGCAAATTTACAAAGGTTGCCTGGCACTAAGCCATGTGCCTGCAGCCTGGAGGATCGCTAAGGTTGTATTTACACCCAAGGCAGGTAAAATCAACCATGCTTACCCGAAGGACTACAGGCCAATTAGCCTGACTTTCTTCCTCCTTAAAGTCTTTGAAAGATTACTGGATCTCTACATCAAACAAAGACTTGGATCTGAAGCTCTATCGAGTGCCCAAAAGGCGTGCATAAATGGAAAATCCGTTGAAACGGCTCTCCATAGGGTAGTTCTCGAAATAGAAAAGGCACTCCACTACAAAGAATACACCTTGTGAGCTTTTCTAGATATTGAAGGCGCCTTCAATAATGTGCACACTACAGCCATTATGGAGAGCCTCTACGCAACCAACACCCACCCTTCTATTTGTAGCTGGATATGCAATATGATTAAGCAAAGGCTCATAACAGCTGAGTGGGCGGGGTCACGGATCAATAGGAAGGTCCATAGAGGCACACCGCAAGGTGAAGTTCTATCCCCTCTCTTATGGAACCTGGTTGTAAATACAATTTTGGATAGGCTGGAACGCATAGGACTCACGGTTGTGGCCTATGCTTATAACATTGCCATTTTAGTCTCGGGAAGGTTTCCGCACAAAGTCGGCCAGCTCACCGAGTATGCTCTGGGGCTGGTTGAGGAATGGGCGAATACCGTGGGCCTCGGCACCAACACTAAAAAAACTGATCTTGTACTTTTTACAAGAAAGTACAAAATTCCTGAATTAACTCCAATCAGGTTGAGCGGCGACAGGTTAAGCCTCAAATCACAAACTAAGTACTTGGGTCTTATTCTCAATTGACTCCAATATGATGCAAGTTGCGACCTGCAGATGGCATGCAACTCAGACCTGCAAGCTAACCAAAATCATGTGGGGGTCGTACAATATCGTAGCTACTAAGTACCTACTCGAATTGACGCGAACTGACTGCAAACGGCTGGTCGGCATCATTACCGGCCACTGTCTTGTAGCAGCTCATGCCATGAAAATGGGACTCCTAACCAGCGAAACCTGTAGGAAGTGTCAAGAGCCGGGAGTCTCAGAAAGAATCCAACACTTTCTGTGCCACTGCCTGGCACTGTGGAGAACCAGACAGCGCTGCTTCGGTGAGCCCTAGCTGGTGGATCTCTCACATGTAGCAGAGCAGAGGCAGAAGGACATACTTCAGTTCGCAAAAAAGTCCAGGGCCGTCGATGGCCGCTTGGACTGAAATTTCCTTCTCCGGGACCATTTATCTGGTATCACTACGGACCAATGCGTCTATGTGTGGCCCTGTGCCAGCCAGTTGAACCTAACCGAATCTACTGTCGCTTTTGCTTCCTGTCTTGGAAGTAGTTCAATATTAAGTCCAGAATATAGTCTGGGGTCTTCATAGTGATAAGAGCTTCTTTGATGTGCTCCCAGTTGGTAGAGTTGAACGTATTCTTCACGTAAAGTGTGATTACAGTGCAGTACTCTTCGGTTGCTCATCTTTAACTCTCATCTGTAATAACATTCGTAGAAATTTGTACGACTTTTTTTGATTGCACGTTTGCCTTTTTAGAACCGTATTATCTTTCGGAGATAGCTCCTTTTCACACGGTTGGCAAAAGTCGATTGTAATTAATACGTTCCAGCACTTTACCCATCGCTGCGATGCCAAGAGTACTGCTTCGGGTGCGGCCCTCGATGCGCTTTTCAATCTGCTTCCACTCGACAGTAAAATTCAGAGTGTGACAATGAGCTCTGCCTAAAGAAAAAATCAGCTTGGCCTATGAGTTGACAAAGACCATGCAAAGCGCTGCTCTATTAAACATTCGATCCGAGAGATCTGTCCGATTTCCGCAATTAGTTTGCTTTCCCGTATTTGATTTTGGAAGAAGGTATGAAGAAATCTTTTTGAGCAGAAATTATTGGGATCATCTATGTAAATGTAAGTGAGAGTCGATACTATGAGATCTTCTGCACGGACGGCTCGAGGCCAGATGTTAGATCTGGAGCAGGAATCCACCGGCATTATCGAATCACGGGTGTGCATTCAAAAGCTAAATGGAGAACATATTGTAGAAAACTCAGTGTAATTTATTCCTCACCCACAAATATCCGAACTCCACCGAAATATACTACCTTTGAGCTTCACCTGAAAATCAATTTAGTAACACTCCCGCAAAATAGCTGATACCCTTTCCGTTTACCATTTCATCAAGTACCAATTCGCTGTCATTCGAGCCTATTTACGATATCCATAAATCTCGCACACAGCTCTGCAGATAATTTCCTGATTTGGTCAGTACAAAAATAATAATCCCTTTTGCCTGCTGGCCAACGTGGTGAGGCTATAGTCCTGCCACTTCGTTATCGATAAACTGCGCGCCACGTGTCCGTTCCCATTCCTGACCTGATCGACATCTCGACTCGCAAAGCGTAACTTTATTTGCTACACACAAACTTGCCAAAATCAGTGCTCAATCGACTGACCGCCAATTTCGATTCGATGGACGATGACATGCTGATACACTTTCGAATTCTCGAAATTGACTGATTACCCTTCAACGAGGGAGCGACGAACAAGCGGTACGGGATATATGTGTAGGTGTTATTGCAATTAAAAACTAGTCAGGCTGAATTGCGTGTTATCAGAAAATGCTTTCCATGCATTCGTATTTCAGGACGAAGCGGCTTCCGGTGAGCTGAAAGCGAAAGGCAACGGAGCAGAGCAGAGCGGAGGCTGCCCGTTATTTTGGTACACAAATCGATAATTGATGGAAAGTGTTCGTAAGTTTGCTTTGCAGGCGTGTATGTTTGCGCTCTGCCAATCATTCATTAAGAAGCGTAGGGAAGTTGATAGGTTATGATTGGGCGTCCTTGAGAGTTTTACTGAAGATGATTCGAGTCCGAGTTCTGCTCAGTTTTCGCATTGTGTTTTCTGGCTTTTGACATCCAAGAAGCAAAGTGGAAATTCAATACGGGAAATACATTTAATCAATTAGCAGAACTTGTCAGAAAAAGGAATCTGGAAAGGAAAACAGGGAAAACACATTAAATTTTCGCGAAACTGCCAAGCAACACAAATGACCGTTCTGAGTTTCACCCTCCTCGCCTCATTTCGAAAGCCTTCAGATATTTTAATGAGAACAATGCATTTATGAGGAAACTGACGGACGCTCAGAAAAAAAAGACAACAGAAAAGTTTGATAAGAAAAGACAAATAAAAAAACACACATTTCCACCTCAACGCATTATTAAACTTTCTTGTTGAGATTTTCATTAACGGAGAAACTTGAAGCGAAGTGCACTGTACTCCACTCGACGGCCGCACCCTAAGGCAATAGCATTCTCGCCGCTTCGCTTAGACTTCATCATAGAACTCCACGACCAAGTTGAGGACGGTGTCGCGTTTGAATTTGAAATGAATGAAGCAAGAACAGAAGCAGGAGCAATTCTTTTCTCATCGCATTTTCATTTTCATGCTCCCATTTTCCTAGTTTCTTCCTTAATTTTATTTTTTTTTTTTGCAATGACTAGCCTAAATATATATTTTTTTCATATGTACTTCTACTTCGAGCGACGCATTCAGGACAACGAGAATATATATTTTACTGAAATATGTGCATGTGAATGTTTGGACCCATGAAAAATGCTTTCAGCACTGTTAGGAGCATTTCATTTAATGCCGCGGCACTGATGGAAATTCTACCTAATTTAGCTTTGATTAATTTGAATGAGAACATGCAAGGATGTTGATCGTGGAATGTATTCAGAGTACCAGAAGGATTTGCATAAATATGTAGAATTAAAGTACTTTCTAAAATAATGGTGGCTTAATATGTAACGCTAATCAAGGAGAGAGGATGTAGACATTTTGAAAACGAGCAAAAATAGCAATAAATTGTGCAGTTAAAGGAGAAATAGCAATATCTACGAGAAAATTACTTTTTATTTTGGAAAATATGTTTAAAAGCAAAATTTAAATATTCAGGTCATTTGATTGGTTAATAATATAAAAAATATTAATTTACCTGCGCGAAAACGTGTGTTCATAACAATCACTTTTTTCAATTTCCATTACATTATATTTCAAATAGAAAAGTTTGATTGCACATTTTTATCATACTGTTATATAAATGGAAGTAGCAGCATTTTCTTTCGAAAAAGTTTGACGTTCTATTCAAAATGGATATAAGCATGATGTGACTCAAGAAACGGACAAGAAAGAAAGTAGCTCAGGAACTATCGAAAATGTACAATAATTTATAATATATAATAATTTATAATGTACAATAATTTATACAGAGCTGAGTAGGTGAATTCTTCTAAACCTCAAAACACATAGGCCGCTGCTGAAACATATTTTATTCTAATATTGAATGCATCTCCCGTCTTACCTAAGAGTTAGGCAGCAGTCTTTGAGGAATTTCGAATGATTTCGTTGCAAAATTGCAAAATCCTTTCCAAAATCTTAAGCAGGACAAATTTAAGACTTATTGGACGATAGTCCTTTGGCTTAACATTAAAAACTTTCCCTGCTTTATGGAACATACGATAAGCGCAGGCAAGCGTTATAAATCTCTCTGAGCCATAGTAACGATACTTCCTTCCTCAGTTGAGAATTAGATATTCTGAATGACGGTGTTGAGCTCTTAGCTTGCTCCATTTGTGCGTCCAAAAGAACGGTTAGAGTACCTGCGCTCGAGCTAGTCTAAATGCCCTCAGGGTTCATGATGTATCACATAGTCTTCGGTGTCGTGCTTAAAGCCTGACGAAGGTGATTTGCCTCGCTGATACTCTTTGCCTTGCGTAGGGCATATTTAAAAGCACTCAGCTTCGTTTTATACAGCGACCAGTCATTCGATTTTTCGAGCTATTGAAATCCTTCCTACACTCTCTTCGCTGGGTGCTGATCTCCATGATCTCCGGCCAGCCACGTTGAACGATATGAACCTATTTTCGGAGAATGAACACTCTTGTAAAACCCTCCATCCAGTCACGGAGAAGATATGAGTGCCGCCCACTTCCCAAGGTAACGCCAAGAAACTCTTTACGGTTTGAGTAAAAGAAGGTATGTTTGCTGCTAGTATTGGCGATGAAAAGGTGGTGGGCAATGATGAAATCAAAAAGTTCCTCACCTCGGCCATTTGAGTAAGAGCTGCCCTCTACTTCATTATGAGCATTAGAGTCAGCCCTCAGAAAAAGAGGTTCACCAATTTTCATGGCTTTAGCCACAACACCCTTGACAATGTCGCATGTATGGCTAGTGACATGATCATATGCCATGTAGTAGGAAACAAACCAGCATATTATCCTGCAACAGCCATGTTATCCTTGCAACAGAAATTGTGTAGTAAAAGGACGTTAGTGGTTTTCTTGACAACAATACAGACACGTGGCTTGTGTAAGCCGTCGGGTACTATCAGTCTGCATCCATTGGTACGAAACCCACAAACCGGTTGTTGGCAACTCATGGTTCTTGGATTAGGATTAGCTCTTCCTCTGTCCTAGACAAGCGGAGAAGCAGGGCAGCTGATGCTGCTTTGGTATGGTGTGGAGATCTGCAGTACCTTCCCCATCATTCATTGTTGATAAGGGTTAGGTCGAGGTCCTCCCCCTCGGACATAGAAGCTGCCCAAACCCATTCCTCTGCGTCCAGAGTCATGAGGTCCAGGCAGCTACCCAACTCGGAGGTAGTCCTGACGCTGACCCCATCGGCATAGAGGATTCTGCATCCGATTTTTCCTCAAACGTTGCCCTCAGACAGGCGATAGTCCCCTCTTCAAGTATTTTCTCGGTCATTTGAGCCACTTATTTTGAGTCACGCTTTAAATTTATCGGATCGTTGGCCTGTCCCTTCAAGAGACCAATTTCTCGACTCCGTATCTGATAACGCCCTTACAGGGCATCTAAAACCGGCAGTGCTTTTTCATTTATAATGAAAAGGGCCTTCCTTCCGTCGATTATCTACTATTAGCAGAAAATTTGAAACAAAAATATTTTTAGCTTCTGCCGAGTTCTATGCATTTGATTTGTTAAAAGCTGAATGTGATTTTTTGATTAAGATTTTGATATTTTTTAAAAATATATGTTCGATTTTACAATATGCTGTGGCATGAATCGCCGATTTATGTTAAATGTAGAAAATGACATTTTATATTTCCAACAAAAATGGCTGTACAGAGCCATGCAGAGCTATTATACCAAGGTATCAATTTGATACGCATTGCTAAAATTGTTGATACGATGGATACGTTTTTCTTACTAATTTTGTAGAATTTGGATACGATATGAAAGCTTTGAAGCGGTAGCACTGGTTTCCACCGAAATGTTCGCTGGTTCGGATGCAACGCTCTGTTCGCGAGCAAAGGCACTTGGTGTAGACGAGCAAACGTTGCATTTCGATTGCTCGTCGAGCTGCTTCCTTGCTTTCCACTCTCGTTGGAAAGTAGACTTGCAAAATGCCATTCAGTATGGAATGAACTAATGAATTAGCTATTAAGTTAATCAATAAAGAGCAGAATATCCTATTTTCTGGTATCAGATTAATACAGGTAATAAATTCTGAACGAAAAAAAAACAAAATACTTTTGGGAAAATCGGACAAATTATGCGAAGTGATGGGACAGAAATAAAGAGGACATGGAAGCGAGGCTTACATCGTGGATATTTCGTTTTTTTTTTTGAAAGTTTACACAATATTACGTAGGATTATGCACGAATAAGAATTTCGTCTTCATCAAAATCCATTTTGCACATTCACGAAAGTTTTTTTTAGGTGTACTGATATAAGAATTCTGATCGGAAAGCAAAGAAGCAGTGTGCGTACAGAACGCGCGCTCGGCAGTAAATGCCTACACTAAAAGTGCTAGCACGCAAGCTACTTTTCTGTTTGTGTTCTTGATGTGGACGTTGTGGATGGAGAGCGCTAGATTGTTCGCATTCAGCTCGTGTACAAGCGTCAATGTCGTCAAATCTGAGCATGAGGTGTGCGCGAGCTCTAGTGGATAGGAGCCTTTAGGTAGCTTAATGGTTGGTTTATTTGAATAGCATTCAGCTTCAAAAAAATTGTTACTCCCGAACTATTTCGAAGCTGCTATTTTCTCAAGAATCTATAAGTCATTGACTACAGTTAAGGATAGTTTCCATTCACAATAATAAAAATAAACTACATCAAATAAATCATTAGAAAACTAGGCTCTCCTGATGGCCGATTTTTTAAGAAATTGGCTTTAAATACTCCGCTAATCGTGCTTAAGACTCTGGAAAAATTTAAACCAAATCGATTTGATAATTTGAGAAGCAAAGTAAAAAAAATGCAACTTTTCAGTAGTCAATTTTCTAAAAACTAACGTCAGATTACAGTATATTAATCGATGTTTTACCAGCTCCAAGCTAATTTCTAAACTTTCTAAACTTGCATTATGGAGTTGATGGTGTAGACTCGGGTGACAATGTACCCGATTAGCCCATGAAGGCCGGTGTTGACCCTTAACCATGAAACACCATGAAATCGATCGAAATTCTATACATTCGAACGGAGATAACGGCTTTGAGATGGAACGCATTTAGACTTGACGCATAAGAAATGTTTGAAGGCATTGAGTGCCGGACAGACAGACGGTTCCGAAAGTTCAAAGACTGCTCCAGCAGGACCATTAAGTTGTATAGGACACCTAAGTCACGTCTGGTCATCAGAAAGCCTTTGTTATGCCTAGTACTATACTCTTCGCGAAACGAATGCAACGGTCAAATCCCATACAAAAAGAGCTTTTCAATTCGTCAGTAAAGCTCTTTTGTATGGGATTTGACCGTTGAATTCGTTTCGCGAAGAGTATAGTACTAGCACGAAAAGGTCGCAAACTAGAAGGCGCAGAGGTCATTGTCGGGCAAAGAGAGACCTCACAACAAAATCCACAAAATTTTCGAAGAGGGACTTTATGTAGCGCGAGCGGATTGCTGAAGAGGAGTTGCTGAGAAAGTGCCAGTAGGATCGTGTCCTGAGGAGATACAGAAGACGAGGGTCAGAAACGAAACGCCGGCTGCTGACCGTGGTACGTGAGTTAGTGTAGTCGAGGTGAAAAGAAAATCCACGGAAGCATCTGCTGAAAAGAAAGAGTCAAAAACAGAATAAAATGTGCGACAGCAGGGCAGTGCTAAGAAATTGGAAAAAAGGTAGGCACGAGGGGGGGGGGGGGGGGAGGATAATGAACGTAGTTGCTGTCAAACCAGATACAGGTAAGGATTGGATTAGGCTTTCCTGGCTGACACAAGGTCACGGATAGACCTATTGACGCACAGCGATGCCCGATAAGAAGACCTGGAGCTTAAACGTTAAGTCCAAGTGGCCATCGAACGTCCCAGACCTTTTCGCGAAATGGAATATGCCCAACCTCTGCTTTGAAACGAAAAAAGAGCTTGAGTAGCCTAGTGGGTAGAGCACTGGCTTCTTGCGTGTGGGGTCCCTGGTTCGAATCCAGGTTCGGACGAGGGTCCGCGCACCAAGCTTTGAGTTCACTTAGCTCTGATTAGGTACCTGATTTAAATCAGGGGTAAAGTGAGTCGTGGAATTAATCACTCCACACTCGTATCCACAATGATTAAAAAAATTGTAATGAAGCTCTCTACCAGCTTCAACCCCTAGACCCGTACGAGGGTTGTCGTGGGATTGCTTTACTTTACTGCTTTGAAACGTGAGTCAAGTCCACCAGCCAGGACCCACCGAAGCAGCGCTGTCTTGTATTTCCCAGTACCGGAAAATGATACAAGAGATGCTGAATTGCCTCTAAGACTTCCGGGTCCTGACACTTCCTACAGATAACACTGGGTAGGACTCGGAGTTTCATAGCGTGAGCTACAAAAGAATAGTGACCGAAAATTATGCCGACCAGCCGTTTGTGGTCGGTTCGGTTGATTGAAGTATTTGATAGCTGCGAGGTTGTATGGCCCTCGTATGCTTCTGGTTACTCTGCAGGTCTAAGTTTCTCGCCATCTGCGAACCGCAACAGCATCATATTGGAATCAATCAGGTACATGACTGTTTGAATTAGAATTGGGTTGTCTGCGGATCTGACCCATGCTTAGCTAGCGCATCCGCTTTCTCATTTGCATCAATGCCCTTATGACCAGGAACCAAGAAGATTCTGACTCTTTTGTTGTTGTTTAAACTATTCAGGGTCTGCATGCAGTCGATTTATATGTGTGATATCAGTACTTTTATCGCATTTTGACAGTCTGTGAAAATTGTGATCCTTGCATCTGCAGTATTCTCGAAATATATTAGTTCAGCGGTTTTTTTGTATCATAAAGACCTCCGCTTGGAAATTTCGAAGCCTAAAGGCTGCTTTTACATCGCCATCTGCAGATTATGATACAGCACCTATTTCTGCAGCTGTTTGCTGAGTGTTACTGTGCATATTTGCTGATTCTATTCCTGCCTACTACACTGAAAAAACACATAGCGCCAGACGCCATAGTTTATAGACTTCTGGCGCCATGTACATAGTCGATTTGGGGAGTGTGATAAAATATAGCGCCACACGCCATAATACATGGCGAAAAGTACATAGGAGCAGGCGCTATGCTTATAGCCGTCCACGCCATGTACTATAGTCCCCCACGCCATGCACTATAGTCCTCTACGCCATGCAGATGGCTTGGAGGGCTATAGTACATGGCGTGGAGGGCTATAGTACATGGCGTACTATGGCGTGTGGCGCTATATTTTATCACAAATCGACCATGTGCATGGCGCCAGAAGTCTATAAATTATGGCGTCTGGCGCTATGTGTTTTTTTCAGTGCATCTGATGTGGAAAATACATATTTGCCGAGCCCAGGCGAAAGCTGGCGAGCCCGAGTGTGGGGACGGTCCAGACAAGCTACTTTGACAGGTCTAGCAGGCGCTCGTGCGACTTCCGATCGGAATGGGTTTTAAGCACGAGTCAACGCGATTTCGTGACGAGCTGTCAAATGCTGTCCACATGTTGGCGGTCTCATCTGACTTCGGCTCGCCGGGCCTCGGCCAATATGTATTTGCTACATGAAGATGATCCAGCCAACAAAAGGCCACGAGCCGTCTCAGTTCTGAGCATCTGAAGGTAGAGCAGTTGGTGATGGAATCCTATCATCAACTGCATCAAAGAGCATATCCTCTCCTATACTCAAGAAGCTTGCTGACATTTATACATCCCCTTACACATTATGGCTGCGAGTTATAATTGGAGTGCCATGAGCCATATTACAGGGCTCATGGCACTATGTAATATAGCGTGTGGGGCCATAATTTATGTGCCATGTAATTATGGCGCTGGGGGCCATACTGCATAGCTCAGGGTACTATGTACATAGCGTGTGGGACCATAAATACTGCGCCATGTTACATAGGACCACGGGCTATGTAGATTGTGATATTATGGCGCAGGGCGCCATATTGCATAGCTCAGAGTACCATGTACATAACGTATGGGGCCATAAATAATGCGCTATGTTACATGGCCCTGGGCGCCATGTGAATTTTTTCAGTGTATGATCGCTTGATATCTTCGATTGAAGCAATGAGTGGGGACTAAGTAGTTAGCTTAAGTTGCGTGGCCCAGCCGAATACTGCTGTAGCCAAAGGGTCTTGAGGCAGCTTTTCCAGCCGCACTTCTAACAAATACGTCAAGCGGGGGAAGATGAAGCATGACATTCAACGCATACGAAGGAGTCGTAGTTAAAGCGGCTGTAATACAGAGAGCCGATAATCGCTGAACTCTGTTGGTCATGCCAGCAATGGAGATTTTATCCAGCCGTAAGCAAGGATCGGTCTTCATAACATCGTAGAAATCCAGTGCTTTAGATCAGGGCTCAGGCCCCATGTTTTACCCAGCATCCTCTTGCTGGCGCAAGATGCGTTGCTTCGCTTCTTTGTTCTTTCTTGATGTCCAGAATAAGGTCCAAGTACTGTGCGATTTCAGAGCTTGTATTTTCTCGTGAAAAGTAGAATATGGGTTTTATCGGAGTTGATGCTACCACCGATTCTGCTAATATGAGCCTTTGCTTGAACATGCTGCTTAAGTATATGACAAGGTGGGAGCTTTAGGTAAAATTTATCCGGAAGTCTTGGGGACTTCTGCCAGGGTATATGCCCGGGTATATAAAGCCGCTGCACAAGTTTTCCGGAACATGAAAACTATTGAAGAGGGGTTTTGCTGGAAAATGCGAGGCGTCACGATCGCACGAAACTACAGGACTCGATACGGACCGCCGTATAAGGTCAAAAATTTGTGAAGCTTATGGCTCTTCGAATCAAAATCGAGATCATAGACTTCGATTTTTACACAGCCAGTGAGGAGGAAGCCGCAGCCATAAGGCGAGAAGATGAGTAAGAGGAAGCCGACGAATTGAAATCCGCTCTTTAATTTCCTAATTCTAGGTAACAGAGGACTGTGGTGGACCTGGATGAGACAAAGCTCCCAAAATACTCAAGTCTGGTCGAGTCAGAATGGGAATGGCAAGCGTCTAATTGAAAAAGTAGCCAGAAGGTTTGGGCAACGACCACACCAAAAGCAACTGCAAGGGCTTGAAACAGAGCCATAGCTAATGGAAATGTGTGGCCAGGTGGGCCATCGATTAGCAAGTTGCTTTCCATATCATCGATGGTTACTCAGCGCCAAAAAAGCGGTGCGAATCGCACCAGACACTTTGGGTTCGAATGCATGTATGCCTGTCAAAGAATCGTTCGATTCTAAGAAAAGGCAGAAGGGGATGATGTGAGAGCCCTTTGATAGAATCTTATGTGAGCATAAGACCTATATCTGACTGATATGTGAGCCTTATAGGAGGAGAAATGAAACCGCGTACGCGGTGATTTGGATCTTTGACGTGCAAAAAGCATGTATTTCCAGTCACGACCACGACAGTGCCCATGTCTGGGTGAAATATGGAAAGACTGCCCTCGTGAGCTGCTACTTCTCTCCAAATGACCTAATCCAAGAATTTGGAGATAAGTTCAGCTATTGAAAAACAGTTACTGAAGGCAACGTCATCGTAAGTATTGGCTGCAATACAAGGACATTGGAGTGAGGTATAACCTCTGAGTACACGCGGTGAAGGCGCATAGTCCAGATGGCATCATAGGCAAAGGCAACAATACTCAACTTCTAGAAGGCTTGACTGGAGTGCGACCAAGCTCAATAGGAGTAAAATATTTGCTCGTGAAACATTAGAAGTTACTGTTAAAACCACAATGGACTGGATTCGCAGAACATGTGAAGTTTTTAGGCCCCAGTACAAACACTTCTGTAAAACGAAACATGCCTTCTGTAGGAAACGATGAGATTGCCGAACTGCGACTCATTTTCCAGGCGTGCAGGCACAGGAATCAACTGGATGCAACCGACATTTCTGCAGTACACACGTCTGCAAAGCAGAGTTTGGCAGACACTTTGTGTGGAGTACAACTCGTATCCGTTGGCTGAGGGATACAAGCTGGTAGCCCGCAAACTGGGTTGCATATGGTCTAGTGCTTCCAAGAGCGCAGCAGCGCTGTAATGCATCGTCGACTCGCTGCTCGGGGGACGATCTTCTCTTGACGGAGGAGGTACTTATCAACGCGATGTCTGGGATGGAGAATAGGAAATATCCGGGCCCTGATGCAGTTCCCATCGCAACACTTAAAATTGTAGCGGAATAATAACCGAAGTTATAACTGGATTTATATAATCCTTGTTAAGTGGCGTGGATTTTTCTATGCCCATGCAAAGTTGCCAGATCACCGAGGAAAAAGGAGGAACCAAGTCGTTTTTTCCCCATACCGTCCGCTCCGCATACTTAATGTACAATCAGAAGATTATTAGAAAGGATGGTGCTATTTATTTATGCAAAATATCTCTGCTTTGTCATTCTAATAATTTTTTTGCCTCAAATCGGGACCTGCGGAAGTTTTGCACCGATTGGTTAGACGATTGCACTATTCTACTCATGTCTTGTCTTTTTTTATAGAGAGCAATAAACAGAAAAATAGAGAACCATGGCAGACTACAGAATTTGCAATAACGTATCCTGGAAATGCGCCAAATCGTAAAAGGATAGAAAAGCGATAATAGTTTTTAGGCTTTGAAAGAAGGAAATCCATTTGATAGCTTCGCAAGCAATTCTCCCACAATGAACTTTGAAAAAGTGAAGCACAGGGGAAAAGCAATTTTTCTTCGATTTAAAAGAGCTATGTAAACATTTCAAGAAAGTGGAGTGTGTTAAAGAGTGGGGTCGACGTAGGCATACAAACATGAAAGCAGTGTTGTATTATTGGAGGTAGCATTGGAAAAAAGATAGCCCAATATTATATGGAATCAAAGTAAGTTGATTAAAATGTTGCTAGAAAGATCACTAAAGATACACTTATAAGTGAATAAAGAGCTTTTACAAGGAATATATACAGTAAGACGCTGTAGACAGAGGAGCACGGACTACCAAAAATGCAAGAGGAAAGAGCGGAACAAAATCACAGCCTGTGCATTAAAACGGTTCACGCATGGCAGAATGACAGACCCTGCCGCCCCATTTTCGAGGCGCTATCCTGGTCATAGAAATTCTTCATTGCAAATCTCAGCAGAGCGCCAAGTTCCCGTTATACAGATCGAGTCTTCAAAGGTAGTTAAATTGTTCCAATTTGGCTCTGAGTCCATAAACATTCCGATAATATAAACTATTATGAATGATAGGAGTACTGTGAGTAGGATTCAGTGCCTGGAGCTTGAGTCTGATTCCGTGAAAAACTTACAGGACACCGTCGGAGTTCAAAGGTCTTGATGAGAGCACCAATCGGCTAAAAAGCAAGACAGCCGACTTCATTATGAGCAACCGGGAGAATCAGATTCAAAAAGCCCACAACACGTTCATTTGACGTTAGTTTCCTACACGGAATGTGAGTGGAATTATCAACTATTCGGTGACGTTACTTTATGATGATGTTTCCGACCTAACAGCAGAAATTATAATGCATGATTCCAACGTATCACAATGTGTAATAATTAGTTTTACGACTCACTTAACCATTAACTTGACTCTGCTATCTCAACTCTGCTAGCTAGGTTAACTCAAAGTTCAGAGCGCGATTCCCCGTTCGTGCCTGAATTCGAACCAGGAACCCTACACGGCAGGAAAAAGTGGTCTACCACTAAACTACAAGAGCTTTCAATCAAGCATTGTATGTTCTGCAACCAGTTGAGCGTATAATATCCGACCGCAAACTTGACATTTCCATTGAAAAAATGAAGCTTATTAAAGTATGTTGATGATTTCGTTGACTGGTGACAGGAAAATAGGACATTATATTAAATATGCTAATGACTAAAGATTCACTACATCGAGGGCATCAAAAACCTTCAAACTTTTCCCGCATACTTACCAGAAGTAAATTTAAAATCTTAACTTTCTTTAAATAATGTCTTTCTTTTAAATCACCTCCCGTTTCGAGACGTTTATTTACTCAAGCTCGGCCGAAATACCATCATTGAGGATAATGAAGACAGAAATAAATCCAAAGACCAACAAGAGAATAGGCACATTTAACTTAATTAAAACTTGCACATTTTTTCTCCAGGTTCGCAAATGAAAAACGCTTGCGAAGCCCTTAAAGCGTCTAATTGGATTTTTCGCCTACTAATTGTAACTTGTAGTACTTCAAGCAACAGGTCTCTTTTAAGAGCAAACAGCTATCACGTACTTATCCATTTCGTTTTGGAAATCGTACCGTTGTCGTTATTGCTAGAAATTCGATAGAAATTTCAATTCTAGACAACAATCGTTGAAAATATCCGGCAAGGGAATTAGAAAAAAAAAATGGAATAGATAGCGAATTCAAAGAACGAGAAAAACAGTAGGAAGAATCTTAAAAACAATGCGGTAGCAAATGGTCGAGCAATCGGCTAGCAAGAATAAAGAAAATCATGGTTGCTTAGAATTAAGATATGCGAGCATCTAACTATACATATTTAAGCAATGCTGTAATTAGAGGACGCCCTTTACTCACTTTCGGACGCCTTCTGTTTGATGCTATGAATACTGCATGAAAACGAGCCGATCGCTCTCCTGGGACAATAATAACACATCAGGTCATTTATGAATATTACATTTAACTGCGATACGAAATGGCCGAAATACAATAGATAGCAAAAGGCACATACTTTCAGATGGTATTATTTTTGCCTAGCTCTAGTGCTTTTCGATTTCATGTGTTATTTATTAGACTTTTTCGCATGATGTAATTTAATAGCTGGCGTGTACCTGGAAATTCGCGCAACCTGGAATTTTTCTTTTATTTAGCTGCTCTTTTCGGCAAGGTGTGTGTGAATAAAGTCGAAGGCTTTACGCTGGAAATACTCGGTTTAATTTTCAGAGTATACATGATTAGTACTCGAATGAACTATTATTATTTCATATTTTCATAGTAAATATATAACACAGAATATATCGTCGCTGTAAAATCAAACCGGCATATCTGCAAAAAGCATATTTTTCACCAGAGCGGTTTAAAGTTTTCGCGTGTGGTGTGTTTCCTCACAAATGCATACCGGGAAAACACCATTAGACGGCTTTGTATTTAACTATACGATATTCCGGTGCGACATAAAAATAGACGGGAAAAAGAGGAATTTTTTGATACCAAAAACTCAAAAACTCAATTTTTGCAGATATGCCGGTTTGATTTAACAGCGACGATATATACTTATGCATATATATATGTATACATATACATATGTATATATATATATATGTATACATATACATACATACATACATATATATATATATATATATATATATATATATATATATATATATATATATATATATATATATATATATATATATATATATATATTTATATATATATATATATATTTAAATATATATATTTATATATGTATATACATATATATCGATACAGCATCCTACTTTTTCAAAATCTATCAATCTGATTGACCATATTACTAATGTTCGAAGAACATTAGTATTAAAATCGATTTGGCCAAAAATTCATATTTCCATAAATATATATATATATATATATATATATATATATATATATATATATATATATATATATATATATATGTATATATATATATATATATATATATATATATATATATATATATATATATATATATATATATATATATATATATATATATATATATATATATATATATATATATATATATATATATCATCAAAAAAATTCAGTGAAAGCAGGCGCTGAAAGTGAAAACCTTCTTAAAAAATGTCGTTTCTTGGAAAAAATATAATATACAAATCTTATGCTTTGTCTGCACAGCCTTAGTAAAACATTTGAAATTTTACAACGGGCACGCCTATTAACCCTTTCCCAATCAACCTATATTTTTAGCATCAAAATCTTCTGTTCACGGAAACTCACGATCCGATAATCAGAATTAGTTGAAATTTACACAATGTATTGGTCTTAAGTAGGACCAGGTCTGATAGAAGTGATTTTGAAGTGCGGACAATTTTGTGCCAGTGGTGCCATTTTGAAATATCGCTAAGAAAAATAACTGCTTTTGGCCCTATAAATTCTGATTCAGTCATTCGATTTTTCACATAGTAGCTGAACCTTACTTTGAACCACGTTTGGTAGAAATTTGGTTGAAGAATTCAGTTGGAGCTGCCGGCTATGGTCATTTTGGTGTCTTAAATTTGGAAAATTCCTGAGGAAAATAAAGCTATTTGCCCTATAGCTTCCAGTACAGTCATTGAATCATAACGAAATTCAAATGGCAAATTAAACTTATTGTAAGCAATATTCAGTAGAAATTTAATTTCAAAACAATGGTAGGGTTGCCAGCTATGATAGTTTTTGTATATTTTTGGCATACCTTTAGTAAGCGATTTTATTATAGAATTCTAAAATCGTAATGATCCTATAGTGAAAATAAACACCAAATATTAAGATCTAGAAAATTTGAAAACTTTTGCAAATGGTAGCCCTGAATTTCTTTGCATCCCAATATTTTCCAATGCAGTCATTGGGTCAATACGAAATTCGCACAGCAGGTTGACTTCAACGTAAGGCAAATGCGACATATTTTTTGCTACGGTGCTAGCAAAGGGCTGCCAGCACTGGTCCTTTTTGTTATTTTCGTTCCAATAAATGCTTGCATTAAGTATTTTCATCGCAAACTAATAAGTAAACAATGTTTAAATTTTCGAAGATCTGCACATTTCTCGAATGACAACTCCAAACACCTTTCTATCGCTGTAAGTTTCGATGAAGTCACCAAAATTAAAATAAGCTTAGATTCTATTATTACTAAGGGTGTATTAGTTTCAAGTAGTAGAAGTAAGTAGTGGTAGAATACACACTCAAAATCCGCACAAATCCTCTACTGTTCTTCGAACATAAAAGTTTCTAGCGGTTCTGATGCGCTAGGGTTTTTTTATGTTAAATAAGTGAGAACGAACCAACAGACTGCCCAAAAATGAATCGAACTGTCGTTATCTGACAGAATTTTCGGTGCAAGAGGGTCCAGTCCACAAATCTTTAAAAAAAATATTAGATTACACGTAACTGTTTTGCTTTCAATCCAGTGTGCATATTATATAGGACAAAAAGAAAAACTTTTGAATAAATTAAATAGTTAATTTTTCGATGAAATGCAGTAATTCTGATACGAATCATTCTGTAGTCTATAGAGTGTGCGCGATATAACGCTCAGTTAGGCGAAAACAAAAATGATAAGGAAGCAAAACGATGTAGTTGGAATTAAATGAAGTGCATGCAAGCAGGATGGGCAAACATCATCTAAGCAGGATGGGCAAACATCATCCTGTGCAACACTAATACGGTACATATGTACTCCTAGATTGTTGTGCCCAATTAGTATCCTTATCATGACCCCACAACTTTTCCTACTCTTTCATGTTAAAGAGGAAACTAACAATCGCATGATTAGATTTTGCGAGAAAAATCCAAGTGTACCTAGTCGCATCAGGGGAGAGACATCAATCTTTTTGACCATCGACTACCCAATCCCGAAAAATGGCATATGCAAATGTCAGAGTAGATATACATTAGGTGTGTCTCGATCAATAGGTAGCATTAAAAACAACAACTGAGGCAGGATTATGGTTATTTTCAATGATACCTATTTTAACCAGCTCTTGATCGAGAGGCGAAAAACGCGCCTATTATTGAATATAGCGACATAGTTCAAACGTGCTCTGCATTCTTGTGCAATTTTCGGAGGTCTACATACTGCAAGTAGTGCAACTTGACTGTTACTGCAAATACCAATAAACTTTCACTTCCACTTATCATTCATTGTCCTGCACGCACCTCTCAAGATGGCAAATACATCTGATAAAACAAGCGATGAATGCAGTTTAACACCAGCTTCAAATCTAACTCAAGTCTGCGAGGGCCTCAGTGTATCAATTGCGCAGCGATCTCTGTTCTACCAGTCACTTTTGCTAAATCAGATTACTTCATATCTTCTCCTTGAATTGGCACAATAGGGGCACTAATTTTACGAAGGTATTGCGAGAGCCGGAAATTTCTCCCGCATCCGACCTCTAAAAGGCCGGTGCTACATATCGTCGTTTCTTAACCAAATACCAAGTTGAAATAGTTTGTGGATAGAGCTCATCGCCACACTCTGAAATTGAATGTCGAATGAAGGCACGTTGAGAGACGCATCAAGATCAACACCGAGATAGGTGCTCATAACACCACAGATACCAAGGTGCACAAAGTTTTGCAGGCTTAATTCTTGCGAGCATATATGAGCTCGACGATAGCTCGACACATTATCGTTGAACACGTGATCATCGGTCTTATGATTGTTACGTAGATCCGCATAACAAAAGCATCAAGGGCTCGAGTAAACTTCACTTTCCATGCTTCTTCTAGAGATTGAAAAGTTTCGAAAGTTGAAGACTTGCACGCTTCATTATCGGAAGCACAAGCCCTTCCAGTTTTTTCCCTAGTGAACAAAACCAGATAAAATTTACTATAAAATGAAAGGCTATGCCTGAAGCTCAAACTGTCAATTAAATCTATTGAATGTTGCGTATTTATAGACTCAATATGCATATCCTTACTTTAGTGTAGCCACAGTCATTAGCATCAGCTAGCGCGTGAAGTCGTTCTTGTTAGTTCTTTTGCCAGGAATTCGACTAACATACGTTACAGGAGTGACCATAGTACACCTCCTTGTGTATATTTATTCGTTATCTGACACTCAGCTCCAGCCTCCGACAGCAAAAATCTGTTTCAGCCTGACATATATACATTTATCCAGGGCATCATCTACGCCATGAACTCTCACAGCTTCACATAGCTCTCTAAAAGGCGCGCATTCAAAGGCCTCTGCAATGTTCACAAATATCCCCATCGCATACCTCAACATTAGAAATCGGTCCCTAAACTCTGGAAAGATAGTCTTTGTCTATCGTCAAGGCAATGGAATGTACCCCACGGCTATATATACCCCAAATATTTTAGGTTTGCCTCCAAGTGGACAGTTCACTATCTTAGAATTACCAAATTCATCAAGAAACCGATTCGTTGCATCTGCTTTTGCTACCAGGACAGGCCGCTTCATAACTACCTAACATTGTTATGTTCAGAGCGCTCAACCAAGATGATATTTACTCCGCGGCTGTGTCGTACCAATAGAGTTCACGCTCTGTCTAGAAGAACACCATTTAACTTAGCCTAATCAGTGCTTTTAAGGTATCTTTTCTCCATCACGGGTTTCAGATTCATAGTTAAAGAAAATATCAAACAGTAGTGATCCAAAGAATAAGATCTCACCCGATGCGCACCATTCAGTTATTGATTCAACTATTCCATTTGTATATAGTGATATATTGATAACCGCACTTTTGTTACGGGCGGCAGAATATGTAGAAATCCCAATGTTTATATCCAATATTCTTTCAGAGGTTATAAAATTAAACAACATGTCTCCTTTATTGTTGTTGCTCCAACTTGTGTGCATCGCAACCTAATAGAAGATTTTGGCTAACTGCACCAGGCCATTCAGCTCTTATTTACAGCAAAGCAAAGAGTCAGAACGAAAGTAAGATGAAGCGATAAACTCGCGCTTCCTTCTGACATTTTCCCGAGAACTGAACGATGAAAGCTGACAGGTCCCGGCTTGAATTTTATCTGACCGTGGTGCCATCAAACAGTTGAGCAAAATCTCGGCCTCTTTGACCTTTCATCATAAAAGATCTGCATAGAATACACGGCTTCTATAGGTATGGTAGGTTGAAGTTGCTGCCGATCGACAGAGGCCTATCGACAGACGCACCCGTCCCAGGCACACAAGAGACCCGTTGTGATGCTACAGTAATTTTATAAACACTCTCTTATTCACAAAAGTTAGGATACCATCTGCTTTCTTTGATGCACCGTACTATCCCCTTTAAATTAACCAGGAAAAGCTCGATTAGACTTGAGAGAATGTGTGCAACAAAAGCCACCACCTTACAGCCGGGCACTGACGAATTCTTCCTCGTCATTAGAACCATAACTCCGACAGAGGTCGTTCAACCCTGCGTTCCATCGTTGCGCTTGCCGTCCTATGACGCAGCGGCGTGTGAGTACGCCCACACCACAACGCAGAGCGCTTCGAGCTAAGCCTAAGAGCTGCCTGGTGCGATGCGCATCCATGGATACCCAGGACTGCCTTGTTATCGCACAGAGTAGCTCATCTGCCCAGGACATTCTAGCGTCCTCAAGATATTTTTGCCTGATGACCATCATCGGTATACCTATTGAGAAGGATCATGAGACCTCCGGTAGCAAGGTACCAATCCTAGCTAGTTCGTCGGTTTCACAGTTGCATTGAAAACACTCATGTCAAGGTACAAAAATCAATTACACAGCCGAATGTCTCGTCATCTTCCTAAGAGATGCACGGCATTCAGCAAGAATCAAGGGCACTGTACAAGGACCAGCAAGGGGCTTAATAGCCGCTTGGCTATCTGCGAAAATATCAATGGGAATGTGAGTTGTGAGCTCCAAACCTAGTAGACAGGGCGGAGCGATGTAGCCAACACCCGCTGGAATGAGAACTTCCTTAGCCAAGATCCTCGCATGGCCGAATTCTGTTCTATTCCATGCTGAGATACAATTCAGTCTCAAAGCAGCGAGATTAGCTTGCTGTAAGATCAGTAGATTGGTTGGTAGCCAATGAAGCAACACGAAAAGTGTGAAGCGCTCCAGTCACCAATAGTGCAGCCAACCTCTGCACTTTTTCTAGCAGATGATTCAATATAATTGGCTCAACCACAGCGGTATAAAGCCAAGCAACAGTAAAAAACTGCAATCGCCAATTCGAACCTATAGCTCTTTTGCAGTAGTAAAGTGCACTGAAAGCCTTCCGTGCTCTTTCTGATATAATGTAGCTCCATAGTAGCTTCGAGTCGAGGATGAGCCCTAAATACTTGGCCCTCTGGCTCAGGTCAATGGAGACCCTGTTTAATTTCGGTACTTGATAACAAAGAACTTTGTAATTCCTTGCAAACAACACTAGCCAAGTTTGAGTGCTTCACTCGTTTGGGTTCATCCATAAAGTACGTCACACGTAAAGGGGGGGGGGAGGGGGTCGACAAAGTGTGACATGGTGTGACAAGGGGTGGGAGGGGTCCTAAGTTTCGTGACATCACATTTCAAAATCTAGAGGTACTAATCGCGTAATTTGAAATATTAATTAAACTAAAAAATATGTCCAACTCTATCTTTAGGGCAATACGGTTTAAATTGTTTTGTTGACAAGTTCATAGCCGCTTCTGACACGTGCCGATCGCCGACGAGCCCTTTGACTAATGCCGCCAAACGCACCGCACCTCGCGTAGGTAATGTTTTTGTTTCTATATTTTCATTCGACAATTTGCTTTCGCTGAGTGAACGACGTCGTTTTTTTAGTTGTGCTATTTTGTGGATATAAACATAGTTTAATAAATCAAGTTCAAAATGAACAAAAAGATAGATTTAGGTAATCTTTACCGTAGATTATACGAAACATACAGTGCGACTTACGCTAATAAAAAAAAACAGCATATACAGGAAGAAGTTAATACCTGATGGAAAATTTTGAAAAGTAGTGACAATATCGAAGGTGATGTGGAATTGAAAATCAAAGAGCTGCAGATACAAATGACGAAAAAAAAAGCGACACTAATGAATTTTTTTTCGAAAATTCCTTCGGCGTCAACATCACGAATAAAACTAAAGCGGGAAAAGGAGGGAAAAGTACAAGTAAGTTATTACGAATTTAATTACAATCCTTAATTATCGCGCTCAGGAGTCAAAGATGGACGCGGACTTGAATCGCATCGCACGCGCCGCATTAGGTACTAATAATTATTTAAGACTAGCTTTCCGCTCGTAGTTTTGCCCGCGTGTACTACGATTATGTGTTTGTTTTTACACCTACGGTTTCATAGGACTTCATACAAGTAATTCTAATATGGTGCGGTTGAAGACCGCGGTATAAAAAGTAACGATATAATAATATTAATTGGAATTTTATTACAATATAACATATAATTTGCAGGGAAATACTAACGAAGGTCAGACACCACTACCAGAAGACACTGATATGGTTAATATACCGTCAAGTGAAAGTCAGCTTCAAACAATACCTAAACCAACGCCTAGTCAGAGTGCTTCACGGAATAAAATTGTAGTTTTAGAATCTGAACTCAATAGCTTGTTGTTAGCACGCGATGCTGGTATAGCCTCAAATGAAGCAATAAAAAAAATCTCAACTTTAAAGAAAAATATTCAGCAGGAAAAAAATATATTAAAGCGAAAGATTAGCGCAGCAGAAAGACAGAAAAAAGTCGTGATTTTAAAAAACGAAAAATTGTAGAACTTTGCGAAAAAAATACCGATTTAGCCGCAGCACTAAAACTTCGAGATACTCTTGGTCGGCCTAGAATAGAAGAAACACAATCCGGTTTACTTGGAGTCATAAAGGACCTTGCAGTTTTTGGTGGCGCAGCTGATGATCGACGTCGCACTGAAGCTATAAGGTGCTGTAAAACATTAGACGACTTACAAGCCGAACTTTGTAAACTGGGATATACTATCAGTCGATCAGGGTTATACTTGAGACTTCTGCCCAGACGAGTCAATACAGAGGAAGGAAAAAGACATGTCGTAACTGTTTCTGTCAAACTATGCAAACCCGACTCTACGCTACATACGAAACATCAAGATGGTCCATTTTGTACTGCGACGATAAGAAACCTTGAATCGTTAGCTTCAATTTTGGGCCCTGAACAAGTTTTCTTTTTATCGATGGATGACAAAGCACGCGTGCCATTAGGTATTACAGCAGCAAACGCTCAAGCACCAATATTAATGCACCTTGATTATCGTGTAAAATTACCGGATCATGATTTCGTGGTTGCGGAAAAACATAAACTTATTCCCTCTGTTTATGCAGGTATTGTAGTAAAGAAAGATGGTGAAGGAAAACCTGAAGCTGTGACACATTCCGGGCCTACATATGTAGCAATTCGCAGTGGAAAGCATTCGTCCTCTAATGCAGAGACTCATGCCACAGATATACACAAACTTACTGAAATATCGGCCTTCGAGAACTTCATGAAAACTCGAGAAGGTTTTGTAAAACCCGTATTTATTTTTACTTGCGATGGTGGTCCCGACGAAAATCCAAGATACGAGCGAGTTATAATTTCAGCTATACAACATTTTAAAGATTTTGATTTGGATGCTGTTTACATTGCCACTAATGCCCCAGGAAGAAGTGCTTTTAACAGAGTAGAACGACGAATGGCACCTCTTAGTCGTGAACTTACTGGTGTTGTATTAAAACACGATAATTTCGGTTCACATCTCGATTCCAGTAACAAAACTACTGACCTGGACTTGGAAAAACGAAACTTTGAGAGTGCAGGCACAGTACTGAGTAATATTTGGAGCCAATTGGTCATTGATGGATATCCTGTGATTGCCAAATATATTATGCCTACAGAAACTAGACTGGATGTTGAACAGGCTAAGGCATTGAAACGTGATGCGATTTGGTACGCAAATCATGTCCGGGAATCACAATATTTACTGCAAATAGTAAAATGTGAAGTGGTTTCGTGCTGTGGTGTGCAACGATCTAGCCTTCGGCGACTACTACGAGAGGGTTTTTTGCCACCGCCTGTTTTAATTAAACAGACGTCAAGCGGGTATATAACAACAGAAAAGGATGATATCGAAGGTAAATTCGCTCCACTATTACTTCAATTATCTTTAAAACTGAGCGCGTCATCACATTTAAAGCAAGTACCGTATGATAGTTACTGCCCTAGTGTTGAGGGATACTTGTGTAAGCGATCTTGCGGCTTCTGTGGTCTATATTTTGCATCATATAAAGCCACTAACCAACACAAACAACTTCATAAGATTAAGCAAGATGAAGTTCCCATTGCAAAGATACGCCCTCAAAGAATAGCAGCTAGACGTGCCAGAGAAATTCTTTGTTTGGATATTAATGATGATGCCTTATGGTTGGATGAAAAAGATGTTGACACCACAAATGTTCCTGACGTGAAAAACAAAGTGAACTGTGAAGTGACTGCCATGCCAGTTATAAATAATTTAAAGGACTGGGTTCAAAGTCCATGGACTGAAGATGATTGAGTTTCTTTTTCTTTATATTCATTAGTTTATTTTTTTGTTATTGTTTCAAATATTTGATATTATGTTGATTTCATAAAAAAGTACTTAATTTAAATGGAAATAAAACTAATTTCGGAACTGCTGTTTTAATTTAATAATTTTTTGATGTTAAATTGCAAAACATGTGACGTCACACTAGGGAGGGGGGGGGGGGGTGGTCTCAGAAATGTGACCACCTGTGACAAGGACGGGGGGGGGGGGCTCAAAAACTCATGAAATTAGTGTGACGTACTTTATGGATGAACCCTTTGGCAGTGTCTACTTAGTATGGCTATGCCCACTTTGCCTAGTTAGTGTAAGTTTCGAGGCATTTGTGCTCTGAACTGGCATCACCAGTCGACTTTTACCTCGCTACTCTAGGTAGGCTTTGAGGCTCTACTGAATGGCATTCAACTTTTTGGGAAATACTCCCAGCTTCCACAGGTTCGCAGCTAGAGTTGCCTCCTTCAGCGCTTCTCCCCTCCTCTTCAAGCAAAATAGGCCAGTTTTAAATAAATCGAAATATTAGCAAGGAGCACTAAGCTAAAATAAACAACCTAACAAGTGTATGAAATAGACTCTTTTTCATCGTAAATTTCAACTTTTGAAAAGGAAAGATTCGTTGGTGGAATACCACCATTTGAGGAGACGACTTTACTTCTTTTTCGTCTTTTGAAAATCGTACCTATTTTTGAGCTTCATTATTCAAATTAAGTTCATATCCGTACAGGATGGAGGAGGACACATACATCAGTTTAAAAGATTAGAAAGATATTTGAAGCTTCTGAAAATGCCAAGGGAACAGATAGAAATAATGGAGTAAAGTAGTAATTGAAAACAAAGTTCTAAGCACTGGCAGCACATAATTAAGCACAGATTCGAAAACCTGTACTTATTCTTCAAATTTTGAATCGATTTGATTATCCCTGTTGAGAGTTCTGCAATGGTTTTTTTTTAAATTCACAAACCACGAGCTCAAATCAATTTCATATTTATACTTGACGTAGTAGTCTCTAAACAAAAATATTTCAAATATCTACAAAATTAAATGTTCACCGGGACCAGACCGAAATCTTAGAAGAATATTGCATCACATAAAATTGTTTCGAAAATCAGTCAAAATATCATAATAGACTGTCAAAAAATGGCCACGATTTCATATATAAAATTCACAGCAAATTTTCTTCTCAACAAAACATCATCATTCTGCAATCCGTACAATACTTATAATAACCTACCGAAATTATTCATTTGCCACTTTATATATATTTCATGCACTCTGACGTTCTCATTTCAGATTTCTCAAGTAGTTTTTCATATTGTGCTTTTGTTGTGTCTCAGCCGTCGAGACATCAACAACCGATGCCAGCCATGAACATGGAATCGAGCAAGAAACTTCTAAGTGGAATTTTTCATGGCCAATATGTACATGGGCCTCTTCCTCCAATTCTTATCGTTACTTGTACATATCTTTCGTGGACAGACAACACATCATTTCTCCATTATGAACTAACTAAACAAAAATTCCAAGTCATTCTTTTAATTTATTGTGAGAGTGTTGAGCTCAGACATGGTTTTTGGGGAGTTTTTTTCTTGTTTGCCCGGAAAGTAGTTTTTCGGAGTTGCCGTTTTGGTAGTGAATTTTTGTAAGAGTCATTTGCTAAGTACAATTAAAAGGGCAATTAATTAGATAGGAGAAATATATTTGACCGAAACACATCATATTTGGAAAACAGACGAACTAACAATGTTCGATCAATGATCATTTATGAAGACGAGGATTCCTAGAAATGGCAACAATCCGCTGTAATTATTGGTAAATTATTTTGAATTGTATTCGAAAAAAGAAGACCATGTAGTTTCAATTGTACGAATCAACTTGGGTATAATCCCAAACAAAAACTAATTGATTTCGCATAAATCTTTGAACTGACCGTATTTGTGTGGGCTTGTATAAAAATATTTACATGGAATCCATACAGCATATATGTAATTTATTTTCGGTTTCATCAAAATCATTTTCAACTCTGAAAATCTGTTTCTTGGATTGGAATCATGCTTGATTATCCGTTTCATAAACAGATGTATATAAAATTCTAAATTTGATGTTGTATCTATAGTTCGACTAATGCACATTTTCATGGATCTGATACGAAGCGCTTTTGTGAAATATGAAATAGTGGAAAATATTCAACCGTCTGGTTTGAAATTGATTCGTTTCGAATCACAGGAAATATACTTAAATTAAAGTCCAGAAAAAGTTGCGTTTGCGAAACTTTCTTGATTGATGTAGGTAATTTTGGGTTTTATTAGAATATTATAGTTTTAGTTTATTTCTCATTAGTGTGCTCTTGAAAATTGGGATATAAGATAAGACAAATGCTCTAGGGCAATGATGGTTTAATTACGTGGGTATGCTAATGTATGAATATACAAAAGGAGACGACTTTGAATATGGGCGATAAGAAGTATTTGCGATTATTGAAACTCAGTCAAATCTAATTTAAATCTGCTACAGCGAACTCAGTCAAATCTAATTTAAATCTGCTCAGTCAAATCTAATTTAAATCTGCTACCGAAATTTTACACGATGCAACTCACGACAACATTACTGTGCTTATATATAAATATTTAAATTGAATTCATAGTTTGTTTAGTGAATTTTGATCCAAATAAAAATATACGTTGCTTGAACTAATTTTCTACCACTACCATTCCCTACCGAATTTTTCTATTGGAATAATAAGTGAAATTCAACAAAATGTCTATATGATCACAACATATTAGTTTTGATATCTATCCTGGGGTTTAGCTTAGTAGAAATTTTATTTTATAATTGCTTTGTGCGAAAACGGGGTCATAAACGTTCACGACCAACGGAGGAATCTAGTGGCGACGAAAAAGAAGCCTATTACGGACAAACTCAGCGGACCCCCAACATATCTTAACTCTTAAATAGATCGGGAGTTGGTATCCAGACACCCATAGTTTGCATGCGAGCACCAATGGCAATATCATAGAACTAGTATCGTCGAATAACTTTGTCGTTCCGAATACCAATTTTCTACGTAAAGATATCCATAAGACATCACCTAATAGAGCCACCCAGATCAGATCATGTAATCAGATAGAAGAACAGATAATGACAGATCGCCAGTAAGACTTGGAACCAGGGGTGTGTTCAATGTGCATGCTATAGCTGCTCCAAAAGCATAGCATAGCATCACGTTAGCAAGTGTCAAAATACGCAGTAGCTAGGTGAAGCAGCTATGGATATTGGACAGCCAAGAGCTGCTACGAAGGCAGCCTTTACGCAAGAAATTCAAAAATAATTTTGTTTCAATTTTTTTATTGTAATTTTTGCATTTTCGTGGATCAGTTCAATACTTTCATTGCACTTTTGAAACTGTATGAAATTTAGGAGTTTTCAACATACAGCTGCACAATCCATTAAAATTTTCCTAACATATTTAATACGTATCATTTATTTCCGGCTTTTGACGCCATATATGAGAAAAAGAGCAAAAAATAATCGTTGAAAATTTGATAATACAGGAATCAGAGCACCCGGCCTTTTACGATTCATGCTTGCCTTCTAAAAACTCAAGATGAGCTGCGCTATGTACAAGTTGAGTTGAGTTTAAGTGTTTAAAAGCCCGTATTTAATTTATGCTGTCACTATTTTCAAATTTATTCCTCATCTCCTTTGTCACAAAAGCGCAAAAACTTCTTTTCATTTCAATTTCAAATTGAAAATGACGTTTGAACTGCATGTCAGCTGTGTACGCACGGCCATTTTGCCTTAGCTACTTTCTAGCTATCCTCCAGACTACGAGCAGCGAATAGCTGCTACCTTAGCAGCTATGCCGGAATCTTGGACAGCCCGACTGTCAAATAGCAAGCATCAGAAAGTAGCTATTTCGTGACATTGGACAGCCAGAGCTGCTAAAATAGCAGCTAATAGCTGCTATAGCATGCACATTGAACACACCCCAGGATGAGAAGTGAATATACCTTAGTACTGTCATTGGTACTGTTGACGCCATCTTAGCAGTAGCCGCCGAGATCGGAGCAACTGTTTTGATGACGAGTGCAAACTAGCGACTGAACGTAAAAGCAGAAATTTTAATATCCTCGTTAGATCTTTATGCGAACATTGGCCCTGATGGTATTCCTAATATGTTTGTTAAATCCGATGCATCTTCCTTATGTGTTCTTCTATCTATTTTATTTAATTTGAGTTTCTCCGTCTGTGTTTTCCTTCCAGCTGGAAAGCGGCCAATGTTTTTCCGATTTAAAAGTTTGGGGACATTGGTAAGCGCCACTACTAAATCCTATTCTCACCTCCACGCGGTGGCTCCTGGAAATGCTAACGCAGCTAACGAGAAAGGGTGATGGCGAGCACTCTTCGCCATAAAACAGAGTCCTCCGTCGGACCGGCCCTCCAGGTTGGGGGTTCGGCGAGGCGCTGACAACACATCCCCGTAAAAATATCAATTGTCACGGAACCAGGAGATCAGCCTCGGATCGGATGGACTAAACGGCAACGACTTCGGCAACGAAACATGCATAACTCTTTCGGATCTTGGAACGTTAGATCGCTATATAGAGCAGGTGCACTTCGAGAGCTTCTTAATGAGGTTTCAGCATACAACATCAACATTCTGGCAATTCAAGAAACTAGATGGCTTGGCAGCGAAATTAGTGAGATGCGAACGCACACAGTGTTTACTAGTGGAAAAACTTCGGGAAGTCGAGAGTTTGGAGTTGCATTTATAGTAGACAATAAATTCAATAAACCAATAAACGAGCGACTGTGTGCTATTCGCATAAAAACAAAATTTTTTGATGTTTGGTTGGTGAACTGCCATGCTCCAACCGAAGAGAAGGAAGACACAGTGAAGGACGATTTTTACAGCATCTTAGAACGCACCGTTGACGCACTGTCCTCGAATGACGTGAAAATTGTTCTAGGTGACTTCAATGAAAAAATCGGCCGCGAGGAGGCTCATAGAGGAACCACAGGAGGACACAGCCTTCATCCAATTACGAACGAAAACGGGTAGCGTCTGACTGACTTCGCAGCTAGCAGGAATCTTCTTGTAAACTCAACATACTTCCCACATCGAGGCATTCATAAACGAACGTGGGCATCACCTACAATCAAATAGACCACGTTCTCGTAGAAAAAAGGGTGACCACCAGCATTCTTGATGTCCGAACACTACGTGGCGCGAACTGTGACTCCGACCATTACCTTATCAGAGCGAAATAGCGATGTCATATATCGAGGTGTGAAAAACACTCAAAACCACGAATTCCGAAACACGACCTAGAAAAACTCAAAGAAAACTCGGTAGCTAATACATACATGTCGACGCTCGAAAATCAACTCCAAGATATCCCGCTAGCGGAAGAAAACGACGCAAATATCGAAACCGTGTGGACGAAGGTATAAGAAGGAATCAAAACAGTAGCAGAAAAGACCTTAGGACATAAACGCCAAAAACCTCGGAATGACTGGTTTGATGATGAGTGTGAAGATGCTATTACAAAGAGAAATGAGGCTTACAAAGAGTTAATCGAACGACCAACACGGGCTAAAACCGAAAACTATAACATCCTCCGGCGACAGGCAAAAAAAATGCGTCGCCAAAAGAAACGCCAACTTACCAACGACAAGATCCAGAAACTGAACGAAAACATGACCTATAACGATCTACGAGCTGCGTATTCCTCAATCAAACAGCTACGCGAGGGATACAAACCGCGAACGAGCGCGAACTGATGATGGATGCACTTCCATCCTTACAAAGGGTAAGGATGGAAGTGCATCCATCATCAGTAACTCGGCCGAGATTAAAGAAAGATGGGTACGATATTTTAAACAGCTGCTTAATCCCGCGCCGATGACAAACTCAGCAGATCCAAATATCCCAGAAGCAGAGCAGGACATTCACATCTCTCCACCAACATTTGAAGAAGTTAGGCAGCCATACGTAACCTTCGAATAAATAAAGCTCCTGGAATAGATGGAATACCTCCGGAATTACTCAGAAATGGTGCAACTCTTCTTTGCAACATTTTCCACCAATTAATATTGAAAATATGGGCAGCAAAACAGTTGCCAAACGATTGGCGAAAAAGTATGCCCTATTTATAAAAAAGGAGACAAATTACGTTGCGAAAACTACAGAGGTATCGCTTTATTATGCTCGTCCTATTTAGTGTTGTCCAAAATTATAGAACGCAAAATGAAGCCCTTCTATGATAACATCATAGGAGAGTATCAAGGTGGCTTCAGGTGAGGACCATCTACGATAGATCAAATATTCTCAGTAAACAGGTGCTTGAAAAATGCTGGGAGTATAATATCGACGTGCACCAGGTCTTCGTAGATTTCAAGCAAGCATATGATAGTGTGGATAGAAACACACTTTACCGAATCATGCTCGACTTGGGAATTCCAACAAAACTCGTCCGCATGACCAAGGTGACAATGATGAACGCCGAATCTTAGGTCAAAGTCAACAGTGACCTAACCAACAGCTTCCACACTAACTCAGGCTTAAAGCAAGGAGATGGACTTGCCCCGATGCTATTCAACCTTGCTCTGGAACACGTCATCAGAAAAATACCAGCTGATACAACAGGCACACTATTGTTCAAGTCCACGCAAATAGTAGCATTCGCCGGTGACGTCAACATTATGGCACGGGCCATACCAGAAGCAAAGGAAGCTTTCCTAAGTTTGGAGTCAGAAGCTAAGAAAATAAATCTACGGGTCAACGAAGATAAAACCAAACTAATGAACCAGAAAAGAAAAAATGGCGCCAATCAGACAAAACTTGACCTCAGCTAGACCTTAGTTGAAGTTATCTACATTCTCGATGTTGTAGTCTCACAACATCGAGAATGTAGATAACTTCATCTACTTAGGAGTCCACCTTGACAATGCAGGCAGTGAAAAGGACAAAATTTTAAGACGAATAAATGCAGCAAACAGGGCGTACTATTCCATACTCCCCATAATCAAGTCTACGAACGTGCACAGGAATAATAAGCTTCGCATATACAAAAGACTCATTAAACCTGCTCTTCTCTATGGAAGCGAAGCCTGGACTTTGACTACGGACTCCGAAAAGGCTCTGGACGTATTCGCGCGCAAAGTGCTACGACGAATTTTTGGCCCCATACAAGAAGGGACAGAATGGAGAATACGATACAACAATGAGTTGTACCATATATATGACGACCCACCTGTATCCACATGCATTAAATTACGAAAATTACAATGGGCTGGCCACGTCGAGAGGATGGAGGACAATAGACTACCTAAAAGAACGTTGAAAGGTAGAGCACAAGGGAAGCGTCCAGTTGGTAAGCCGAGGAAACGTTGGGAAGATACGATAAACGCAGACAGCAGGTAAATACTGGGGCTGAATAATTGGAAAACCAGGTCGCAGGATCGAGACGATTGGAGGCGGACTTTACTAGAGGCCAAGGCCCGACTTGGGCTGTCGCGCCATCAATGATGATGATGACATTGGTAATGTTGCCAATCTTATATCTCTCCTGACTTTTTTCTCTAAGTTTCTGGAGCGGATCGTTCATGAAAGAATTCATAGTGCTTTTAGTCACTTATTTTTTGAAGAGATACATTGATTCATTAACGGACATTCTATTACTACTAATTTGGTGGAATCCAGTACTTTCGTCGAGTGGACTTTGAACAAAGGTCCACAAGCTGATGTGATTTGCACTGGCTTGTCGAAAGCATTTGGCAGAGTAAACCACTCAGTGCGGTTAGAAAAGGTTTATAATTTTGGTGTTTCTAGTTCCCTTATATCGTGGCTTTCTTTCTACATCCGTGATCGCACCTGCCGTATAATGGTTGTTCTTCCTCAATTTTCTATCCTACTTCTGGCGTTACCAAGGTTCCATTCTTGTTACTTTAAGTCTGATTCTCTTTTGTACGGTGATGATCTTAGCATTTTTCGCGCCTTCGGAATTCTAAATGATTTTGTTTAAAGTGATTGGTGAACTGTATTGGTGCATTCACTATGTTTTTCCCATTTCCTTTCACCATTTTTTATCTGATAATCATTTGAAGCAAGTAGATCAACGTTAGGGCCTTGGCATCATTTTTGATCCAAAGTTAAAATTTGATCTGCATGTTTATTTTACCGTCTCTAAAGCATCCAACTAAGAAGATTACCTTATGCTGTCGCTCAATAGCATATAGTAAGAGGAAATAGTAGTATTTATTATATGTTTGGTGCGTATTCAATTTAACAGGCATACTGGCCAATTACAGATTGGATACAATAAAAAAATAAACTAATAAGAACTAAATAAGAATATATAAATATAAGTGTATAAAATAAAGTTAGAATAAAATAAAGTACAATTAATGTTGTGAATATTAAAATGCAAACACACACAAATGTCATAACAAATTAAAAATATTCACTTTGTGATTTTAGCGCCATTTTAAGAAAGTGGTGAACTCTAAAATTAGATTTGACTTAGCAAAGACTCAAACAAGTACACTTAACGTTAAAAATAACACCGAAAACCAAATCCATACATTTTAGTACATATATTTTTCACTTAGCAATTTAACGAAAATGTTACTATTTAAGATCGGACATGACACAATAAAGTTAGTCTGTCTTGGAACGCCAGCCTTGTTCGGCAACCATGCAGACTGATCAATTGAAAATAAAACTTTAGTTTTATTTAAATCAAAGGCACTAGTGTTTGTAGTTTTGCTACGCGGCGACCAATTTCGCCACGCAAAACTTACAAACATAGTAGCCCATATTATAAAAGCCATTCGTAATATTAAAAGGCATTTTATAATACCACATTAACTCAAGCAAAAAGAAAAACAAACACGAATAATCTATTCAGCAAGAAATCAGCCCAATAACAGATAGGATACAATGAAAAATAAAATAGTAAGAAGTAAATAATTAAATATAAATATAAGTATTTAAAAAATAATTAAAGTGGTAATTAAATAAAGTAAAATTAAGTAAAATAAAAAAAGAAAGAATTCATTATAAAATGTACAAAAAAAAAATTTATTAGAAACAAAAAAAAACCCAAATGAAATAAGAAGTTAATAAGCAAACATATATATAAGCATATAAAAAAAAATATTAAAGTATTAACTAATAAGCTGAAATTAAGTAGAGCAAAAAAGAAAATAAAGATTCTATTATAAACAAGAATAGAAAATAAAATTAATTAATTACGAACAAAAATGTTACTACGAACCATATTTTTGAAGATGGCAAGAGAATTTGGAAGAGGATTAAGTTGAAGACTGTTATGAGTGCGTAAGAGTCGCAAAACGGGAGAGTAGAAGAAAGTGTCAGTACGAGTTTACGGTACTTCAAATAGAATGGAGGACCTGATTGGTCTTACGGGTTACCGCGCAATGAAAAAAGATGGTAATGAGGAAGATAGGTAACCGCGACAGATTTTGAACAAGAAATTTTCATCCAAGTAAACTCTGCGCTGCTCAAAGAGAAGAAAGAAGAGAAACTTTCAGTATAAGGTAAATACGGCAGACTATGTTTAAAAAGTAAAGTGCGTGTAAACCTGCGCTTTACTGATTCAACAGCGTCAGAGAGGTATTTAAAACGAGGACACCATACTTGACTGCATTATTAAAGTACAGAACGAACTAGGGTAATAAACAGGTGGACATAAGTATAAATACTAAATGAATTGTGGCAGGAACGAACCACGAAGCCAGTGATCCGAAAAGCTTTGTTAGTGACAGTGAGGACATGAATGTCGAATTTCAGTTTGCGATCAAATGTGACCCCAAGATCTGAGAAATGTTCGACACTAGAGAGGATAGTGCCATCAATAGCATAAGGAAAAACATGAGTGTGAAGCTTAAGCCAAAAGGACATAGAAAAACACTTGGTAACATTAAGGGACAAACAGTACATCAACCAGAGAGAGAGAGAGTACAAATCATCCTGAAGAAGCAGAGCGTCAGCAGTATTTTTGATCACCCGGAAGATTTTTAAATCATCTGCATATAGAATATATGAAGACTTAAAAACCGTGGGGAGATCATTGATAAATAGATTGAACAAAAGTGGTCCTAAGATGAAAAAGGATGGTTGGTATTAGCTTAGCTATGTGGAGAAGGAAGCGACGGTAAAAGTTGAAAAAATCTCCTGAGGTCTTAAATGGTTTGGAGGATGTTGATGTCATTTGTCTGTTGATATCTTTTGGCAAAAGCTCAGGGACTAAGACTTTGGCAGGGGCTGAGGGAAGTTCCATTTCTTCAAGATAATGATTAGCTTCTAAACCGCGAATCGTTCGAACAGTTGTTCAAGGTGCTCACTTTCGTAAATCGAAGCAACCAAAGTGTCGTCGAGAAGAATTTCAGCGCGTGTAGGACAATGTGAATGTACCGCTGGAACGATTGTGCGCATCTTAAACACCAAAATTCATTGAGGGAACTCAAAGAACCCGAAATGTATGCAGATGGCGATTTTCGGAATATCGCTCGACAGGAATTTGTTTGTAAGTCTAACGTGGAGAAGATTGTTTTAGCATGCACATAGTTTGTGACAGAAGTCTTGGATAATGGAAATCGGATATCTATCCGGAACTTTATGGCGCCTGTAGTCGCCGCAAGGACAGCATTTCCCATTGGCCTTACGGACGATGCAAATTGATGAAAAGATGCAGTTGCTGGTGGAAAGGTGGCAATGCCTTGTTAGTCTCAGCGAGCTTATCAGGCGCTAGTCGGTGTAGTCGGTTATGTTCGCAGGGCTGAAAGAACCGTTTGTTAACCGTGAGGACATATTTCTGAAGAAAAATAATTATCCGTAGATCAGAAGATGACTCAATCAAAACGCTATGTTTCGAAAAATTTTATACCGTGGTTGTGCTTTTGGTTCAAAAGGAAATTTAGAGAAGATTGCATGTGTCCAGTCGACAATCAACTTATAGTGGCAGAGAACGTATATGGTTGTATTTATGTGTTTTCATAACATAATGACATAAGATAAAAATTTGATAAGGTTATTTTTATTGTAGGTTTTATGATAGTCCTGGCGGGGTATAATATTGTAATGGATTCGGTTACATACCAACATTGGCTTATGATATGGAAAATCATATACAATCTATTTATTGATTTATCGTTTTGAAAGCCGCAATTAACAGCGCCATTTGTTCGCGACGTTAGAGTAACAAAAATGAAGCAGCCAGATAATTTTATTTTGAGTGTGGCATAAAGTTAGAATCTCAAGAATATATTTGAGCGGTGGTTAGCTATAGAAATGAAAGGGGATGAACGGAACTAACTCCTACAGCAAACTAAACTTCTGTTGGACAGATTTAAATCGACTGGCGTGATCGGCAAAAGCTAGATGACAGGTACATACATATTCAACAAAAGTCGAAAGCGATTTATCTATAGACTTTATATTCCAAGGGTCCAACAATTTTTTTAATGTGCTGTGTATTGAAGCCAAGTTGGTAGCTAGCGAGAACGAAATTTAGTGAAGTGTTAAGTGTAGTTAAAGCTAACTATCAATATAATTACAGAATAGTTACTTGCTTTCTAGAGTGAGAATTTGAAGGAATAATTTATCATCTAACATTCAGTAATGCATTTAAGTGTTTAGTACCATGAAAAATGTGACAGATTGATTAGATGATTTAAAGCGTGTCAATGTGCACGGAAGAAGTTCAGATTAATTTTTCAGCTATTCTCTTAGTGATGTAAAAACTGGGCAAAACTTTTAGTTTGAAGAATGATTTTTCTCACAGTTGATACATCTTTCTAAAAAGTTGGAAAGCAAGGGACTCACGGTTGTGGCCTACGCTGACGACATTGCAATTTTAGTCTCGGGTAGGTTTCCACATACCCTTGGTCAGCTCATCGAGTACTCTCTAGGGCTGGTTGAGGAGTGGGCGAATTCCATGGGTCTTGGCATTAACCCCAATAAAATGGATATTGTGCTCTTCACTAGGAAGTATTAAACCCCTGATTTAGACCACATCATGCTGGGCGGCTCCAGGTTAAGTCTCAAATTACAAACTAAGTACTTGGGTCTTATTCTGAACAGCAAGCTCACATGGAAGGCGAATTTAGTGGAAAGAGTTAAGCGGGAAAGCAACGCGATTTATGCCAGCAGGAGAGGCTATCGCCAAGTAGATCCAGTGCTCTAACGCACTGGATCTACTTGGCGATAGCTAGGCCGACCCTTGTTTACGGATGCTTGGTCTGGTGGCCAGCAGTGAATAAAAGCACCTTTGCTAGTATGGCGAATAGAGTTCAGCGGTTGGCGGCTCTCTGCATTACAGGTGCCTTAGCCTCGACTCCTTCGTCTGCTCTGAACGTCCTGCTTCATCTCCCCCCACTTGCCGCAAAAGCTGCTGTCAGGCTTAGGGAATCAGGGCACTTCGAGTCAGGATCCTTTGGCCACAGCAGTATTGAACGGGGTTACGCAGGAAGCACTGACTACCTGGTTCCCACTCTGTGCTTTGAGCGAGGATATCGAGCGACTGTGGGAGATGGGCAGGAATGGAATCGACAAATGTGCCCTGCAGCTCTTAGCATCTACACCAGGGGTGGGCAAACCTAATACTGGTATGATCGACATAAACTTTTTTAATTTATACGCGATCGACTTCGAAAAGTGGGTTAAATTAAAAATAAATAAAAATTTAATTAAGGCCTTTATTGACATTAATATATTAAATATATTGAATTACTACTTTGTGCAATGTATTTTATTAATAAATATTTTGGATTAATTTTTGATTTTATATATGCGTGACACTCCATTTCATCAAAAAGTATTGTAGAGTTAGGCTTGTAAGCACTGATGCACAATCGAATAGATGCCATTAAGTGGTCATCAGTCAGAGAAATCCTAAGTTGCGATTCGATGTTTTTCATTTGAAAAATGCAAATATCCTCTTTGCCACCAATCTCAATAATGGATATTTTTTACGGTAGTAAAATCCAAAAATAATTTTCATTTGCGAGTGCTATTGTTAAAATATCTAACTCCAGATCCGATGAATTCAATTGTAAAGTATGAGCTAGATTTGATGAAATATCCTCGTTATCGAATTCCCTAAAAGGAAGTGAAATAAATTCAAAAATCGGTTGAAGGTTATTGAGATTTGCAAATCGTCTCTCGAATTCTTGTTTCAAATTTTCCAGTTCAGGACAAAACATTTCAATATTACATGCACCAGTAGGTTAGGTTAGGTTGTACCAGTTGACACAAGGCCACACATAGACCTATTGGTCCATAGTGATACCAGATAAATGGGCCAGGAGAAAAAAATTCAGGCCAAGCGGCCATCGAGAACTGAAGGATGTCTTTCAGCTTTTGCATTTTACATTCACCAGTAAGTTTAATATGTTTTTCTAAATATGGAAAACATTTCTAAATTTTGTCTGTTTAATTGTGAAGCAAAAGGTTTTAAGTTTACTTAAAAAACATTTACCGTACTCAACAAGTCAACAGTATTTTCCTTTTCCTTGTAATTGTAAATCAAGCAAGCTGTAACGGCCCATAAAATCCGGAAGAAATGCTAATTTCTTTACCCATACTGGATCTTCCAATTCTTCATGTTTTTCTCCCAATGTGTCCAAAAATGCAATAATTTCAGGCAAAAGATTTAGGAACCTTTGCAAAAAGCTTCCTCAGCTAAGCCATCTAAAGCTTAGTACTGCTTTCGATTTCACGTTAAATTTTCATGCAAATTTAGCTTGAAAATAAGCAAGAGTTGTACTCACTTTTAAGCGTGAAAAATTGCTTGGAAGATGCTTTCGCTTTGAAAATGCAGATAGCTTTGGCACATGTCTCCAATCATTTCACGCAAATTTAAAGGCTAATCACAATACAGCGTTTTCCGCTGCGGTCAACGCAGTGGGCTGCGGGAAGTGCTGTCAAAAAATTAGAATGCACTCTTTTGTATGGTAACGCGCACAATGGCTGCGGTCGAATTTGCGGCAGCGGCGAAATTTGCCAAATTTCTAATTTTGCCGCACCGCTACCATAGGTTGGCATCACCACTAGGTTGAATTAACTCTGTTTGAATTAGGTTGAATGGTCTGGTGGAATAGACAAGCGATGGCTGATGAGTATTGTGATAAGCCAACCTAATCCTCGTACAACAGGATTTAGCAATACAAAAGAAAAAAAAATGATTTTGGTTGATGCATTGGTTGCATTGACAGCGCCATTGTCGCTGCATTGTGATTCACCAAATTCAACTGCGGCATTTACGCCTCCTTAATTGTGATTAACCTATTAGTATGCGCAGTTCATTCTTTAGGTTAGTACTGAGTTAATCGTGAAGCTAAATTTTGAATTGTCTCCATTATCTGGTCATTCTTTCGAGCGAAAATTTTGAAAATGGAAAAAAGCGGAGACACTTATCATATCTGACGGATAAGATGTCAAGAATTTCAATTTTCGAACGATTTTGTTATTGAAAAGACATTTACACAATTCAATTTTCAAATTCGAAAGAATGAACTGCACAAATTAAGGTCTGTTCCCGTACTACGATTAATTGCGATTAATCGCGATTAATGGGAATGAACCTGTTCCCGTACACCGTTTTACTGAAAACTGAAAATTTCCCCTCTTTCAGTAAATTTCAGTAGGGTCTAAGCTACTGAAAAATACTGAAAAGTGTCAAACGGAATAAATATTTTCAAATGTGCGCGGCGAGTAACATATTTTTTGCGTAATGTTGCTATGAAGGTCGAATATTTTGGTGGCGATAATTTATTACCGCTTAGGATGACTTTATAATCACTATTGTTCTCCCAAAACCGAAAACTGACACTTTCGGTTGTCAATTTTCAGGAAATACAATGAGAGCGTTCCCGTACTTTTTATGAAATTCCCCAACACATGATTGAGGAAAATTCAGTAAAATTCAGTTACTGAAAGTACGGGAACAGACCTTTAAATTGGCGTGAAAAGATTTTAATTTCAAATTTTATTTTATCTAAAATTGAGACTAACCTTTGTTGCGCTGTGTGCGACAATTTACTATCTCGGTAGCAGGGAGACGAATGCAAATGCAGGCAAGGTGTATAGCGGGAAGCAAAAATAAAAACTGTGTACTTTAGAACAGAGAGATTTAAGGACATGAAACAACTGTATACGTATACGAGATTTAGTGAAGCAGTTTTACTAAAATGATATAAATCTATAAATTGCACAAATCGAGAGCATAGCTATCTCGGATTTTCCCTCTAGCTTCTCCGCCACCAAGCCTCTGCGAGCTTTTGTGTGACTGAAACTGCGTGGACTGATTGGATATATTAAGCCAAGGCCTATTTCAAAATGTACTGAATAAATCGTCCACTAAATTTTTAGTTCACATTTTAAATTAACCTAGTAAATTATTAAAAATGTCTGTGATCGACTATCGAACTGTTTGCGATCGACCGGTCGATCGCGATCGACCGTTTGCCCACCCCTGATCTACACTGACGGCTCGAAAACAGCTGCAGGAGTAGGTGCTGCAGCATATTCTGCAGATGCAGCTATGGAAGCAGGTTTCAGGCTTCCGAACCATAGTAGCATTTTCCAGGCGGAAGTGTTTGCGATACGTAATACGGTCATAAGGGCATTGATGGAAATGAGAAGGCGGATGCTTTAGCCAAGTATGGGGTTAGTGTTCCCCTTTTGGGAGCGGTTGACATCCTTACTCCTATCCAAACGATTAAGTACTCAATCGACTCCCAAATGATGCAGGGTGCGACGCGCAGATGGGGTGCAACTCAGACCTGCAGGGTAGCCAAAATCATGTGGGGGTTATACAATCTCTCATCGACCAAGTACCACCTCGAGTTAACGCGGATTGACTGCAAACGACTCGTTGGTATCATTATTGTCTTGTAGCAGCACATGCTATGAAAATGGGACTCCAAACGAGCGACACCTGTAAAAGGTGTCAAGAGCCGGGGGTCTCAGAAACTATCCAGCATCTCCTGTGTCACTGCCCGGCACTGGGGAGAGCCAGACTGCGATACTTCGGTGAGCCCTGGCTGGTGGATCTCTTGCACGTGGCAGAGCAAAAGCTGAAGGACATCATTCAGCTCGTGAAAAAGTCCGGGGCCTTTGATGGCCACTCGGACTGAATTCTTTTTTCGAGGTCCATTTATCTGGTATCACTACGGACCAGTAGGTCTATGTGTGGCTATGTGCCAACCTAACCTAACCTGATACATCTTTTGATAGTGAAATTGGTTTTAATTTTAACGTAGGATTCTGTTCGGTGAAATTTGTCGTATGTAATGCTTACATTAGAAATTGAGGAACAGGCTGCTGTGTGACCTGATTCTTGCCAATCGGTGCACTGAACAAAGGTTTTGCACCTTAGAGAACCACTGATTCTGGATTTCATGAGAATGAGAGAGAAAATCAGCCGCAGAACTAGTCACATCACGCTCGTACACATTGATTGTGAATGAAGTCGCCATCAACCTCAACCCCTTGTCTTGCAGTGGATTGAAGAGGGACTATATATATATTACTTTATAATTTCTGGTTTGCGAAAAATGTGAGCTTAGTTGTATTGCTATCACGTTGAAATATCAGTCGAAGCTTTCTTATTGTGTGGAATGAAAATTTATGTAAAATGCTGGGGAAATCAATTAGGACATCAACAATAAACCTTTTCTGCCATATAAAGGGTTTTTGAGTTTCGTTTTTCAGTGCTTGTCAAATAATAATGCAAACTAGCTTTCAAACAGCCGTAACAATCAAATTTTAAGTCGGTCACTGAGACATTACAATTTTCATGATTTCTGTAACTTATTTATTTTCCAAGATAATGTGGATATTCGAAAATTGTATAATGCAAACTAGAATTGTGCAACTAATTTTATAGATTTTTTAGATGCCATGCTCTAACCATAAATATGATTAATTAGAATCCAGCACGACTGCTTCAAATCAGTTGCGAAATACAGTGCAATATGCAAATGCTGCATTACGAGTTGTTTGACACATTTGTCTCGTTTTTCCTACAACACTCGTCTTTATAGGTACTGTTCTCGCAATTATCTAAAAGCTTACGACTATGACCAGTCCACTTTAAGTATCGATTCTTAGTGTGTACCTCCTATGAAAGAAATAAACAACGAAGTCGTGTTGGTGGATGCTTAAACCCGCGGTGCATTTACCTTTTGCCTTATAATGCAGTAGTTATGTAAGTGATCAAAAACTGGCCTATCGTTTGTAAGAGAAAAATATGCCAGTTTTGGTTTCATAGCCAAACCGTAGTAGCGTAGAATTTGCGAATGAAGTGCCACTGAATGAGTTGAATATTTGAATTAAATGCTCAACTCATTCAATGGCTCGCTCTTTTCCAGCTTGAAATGCACAGATTATCGCTGTTTCTGCATTTGACGGATTCGATGCAGCATGAAAGCGAACACAAGCACTTGAGTTCACTACAATTCATGGAAACCTCTTTTCTCAATCATAATTCGCATCAACGACTGGCGTCGAGATCAATAACTTGACTATGTATCAACATTTTGCATTAACGAGTTCAATGAATTCGTAAGCATCGAGTTGTTACACATAGGATGCACTCGTGCATTGTCTATATACTATGTAGAATTTGAGATATGGTGTGAATTTATTGCACTGGCAATACGAGAAAATTGGCTTTTACGGAATTCAATGCTGTTTCGGACGAGCTGCGCGAATTTATTGAAGTAGAAAAAGTTTAAGATAAATATGAATTGGTTAGCCTACTTTGAAAAACAATTATTTTGCACATAGCAGTGGCTTTTGACGCTTAACATGAAAATGTACTTAATTTTTACATTGATACTTAAGATTTTTTGAAATACTTTGCTCGTGAATCGGCGAGATAAAAAGTTTAATACGAAGTTTGAGCCGAAGAAAAAAGGAAAAACAATGAAAAATGTAAGAGAGTTCTAACAAATTTTTCAACGGTATGAGAAACAGCGCTGTTTTAATTAAAAGCAGCATATTGACAAATGGTAACGGATTCGTTGAAAATCTGGTAAAAGAATTCGGAAAGTAAAATACTTGTACTCGCAATGTTAAAATAAAACAAAGACTAATAGGTTCACAGGAGACATATCGCAGGACTCAAAAAGATTTTTCTCAACCCACTGAATATTATCAACCGCCTATTATTATAAAACTTTGAAAACCAAAACAGCTCTATGGCAATACATAATAGTGTTTCAATTTTTCCGGTTATAGCTATCATTCAATTCCAGTTTCATTATTACATTATATCATTCAATTTCAGTTTCAACGTGATTGCAATTAGTGGGGATCACCATATGATCTGTATTTGAACCTTGCTTGATAGACAAATAAATAGGAATGAAGATATTATGAATAAGCTACATTACAATATTAATAGTAAATTAATAAAATTAATAAAATTAATTTGAGATAAGGATAGGCATAATATCGGCTTAAACAGCCTACGGTCATATACGGCTTTACTTTTAGTTTTTTATATGTTTCGTCATCCAGAATGTTTTCCAAACTACTCACAAACTTAAATCATCAAATAGCAAAACTGAAATGCAATGTCTATTCTATACCTGTATGTAATGGAAACAATGAAATAACTGGTCAGCACTACCCTAGTAGCTAGCAATGGAACATGTAATGTGAAGTCTGAGCTGACAGTTCCACCACTTCCACCAATTGTTTACACTCCTATACGACGAAGATGGTTCGAATTTAGCTCATAAACAGACCTCCTTAACCCACCAGGAAAAAACTAGCGGTACAAATACCAAGAGAACGTGGCACAACAGCCCGTCGTCAGAACGGCAAATTTCATCTGAGAACATCTTAGCAGGTTCAGAGGACAAGATTGATGTTTTTAAAATACATACACTTGCCAGAAAAAGTATCCGTACACGATCAAAATAAAGCAACATATTAGGAAATTCGTGGTAAAAAGAACTGCTACATTTTAATATTTAAGTTAAGTTAAGTTTGATTACTGAATAAATTAGTAATCAAACTACCTTATCTATAAATTTTTTGTTTGGTATTCCTTTAAAAACTAGATTTTACAAAACAAAAACAAAAAATTTCACTTATACGAACCAGAAAAAGTATCCGTACATGACAATACGAATTTAAAATATTCAAATATTTTTATTATATATCAGGGCTTAATAACTTGTCGGATAGCCTTTTCGCTTGAGGACCTCCCTCAGTCGATTTGGCATGGAGTGGACCAATTTGGCTGTATCCTGCCTGGTAATTTTGCCCCATTCATCGACGGTGACCTTTTTCAGCATTTCCTTTGAAGTTATGCTGTGCTGACGGATCCTGCGCTCCAACAAATCCCACAAATGTTCAATGGAATTAAGGTCTGGGGATTGGGGTGGCGTACGCAACTGATGTTTTGTGTTGTAAAGCAACCAAAGCTTCACATTGTGTGCTTGGGATCATTATCCTGCTGGAACCAGAAATCATCACCAAGTCCCAACTGCTGAACGCTTTGCTTCATATTCGCCTTCAAAATATTAAGGTAAGCGTATTGATCCATAGTTGATTCGATAAACACAATTTGGCCAACTCCTTCTGCCGCCATACACCCCCAGAGCATAACACTACCTCCACCATGTTTGGCAGTAGGTATCAGATTTTCTTTTTCGAGGGCAGTACCGCTCTTCCGCCACACTAACTTTCTGCCTTTAATGCCAAATATGCAAAATTTGCTTTCGTCGGAGAACAGGACATGTTTCCAAAACCCTGGAGGCTTGTTTATAAATTCATTTGCGAAATCCACACGTTTCTTCCTGTTCACTTCCGAAATGTATGGTTTCTTACGGGCTATACGAGAGCGATATCCATCTTTCTTCAGCATTTTTCGTATGGTATCCTCGTGGAGAACCTTGCCAAAAGAGTCTTCTATATGGACAGAAGAGTGAGTTCTGCCTATTATCTGACCAATTTCGCGGAAAGTTTTACCTTGACTCCTAAGTTTCAGCATAATTTTCCTTTCATCAGCACTGATTTCCTTAATTTTGGGCACCATCATGTATTCTAGTGCATAAAAACTTTAAAATAACTTCATTCACTTCTAAACCTATCACAAATCAAAGTAGAACTATTATCGGATCTAAATACATACATATGCATCTGCACATGCCACTGCATAACACGGGGAATCCCCCGTTTTGTTCTGTACGAATACTTTTTCTGGTCAAACGTGTTGTCATATATTGATTTTGTTTGAGTTTCAAGTGTTTTTAAATAGTAACTATTATGAAACATACTGGTTATTATGAAAAAATGTTGTTTTTATGCTATTATAAAAGAAAACAGTCAAATTAAGTGGATATCTCCTTTTTAATACAACAACAACTTTGTGTCTTGCATGTACGGATACTTTTTCTGGCAAGTGTACATATATACTGATTTTTTCGCCATGAGCTCAGAAAAACCTTCAGCACACTCTGAGTGCAATGACAGTCAGAATAAGATAAAGGAATCTTCCAATTTTCATTTAGCCAACGTAAATGAGTACCCTATTCCAAGCGATCAGGATTCCGTAGAATTCAATTCAAATCCTATGAATCTCAATGCTACTTTGCCAATGAATATACTTACGGATTATGATCGTTGGACCATATGGAAAAGCCAAAAGCAAAAAACGAAACGTAAACACCGCGCGAAATGTCAAAACAGAACGCAGCACGGTGGCTTACAAAATTCTGATGCCGACCGAATTCCGCGGAGTACACACATGCTGATGAAACCCATCCGAAGGTTTGCGTACACGATAGACACGCGCATAAAGTACGATCACCCGGGCGTACGGAAAGTGAGAAGTACCGCAGGGCTAACGTAAAGCGGCGATGGATGATGGAAGAATTTGAACATTATGTGTGCGGATTGAGTAGATCAAAATTTGGCTGACGAGAAATTCATTTTATCAGGTGAAATATTGAATTTGAACATTATGTGTGCAATTGGCGGACCGAGTAGAATATAATCGTAGCCGTGGCAAGGCAACTCACAAAATATACGTAGTAAGCGCGTTATATATGCAGTAAGTGCGTGTTATACCTCCTTACCCAGGGGCTACGACACATGCACCCCAAAAAGAAGTTAGATCACCAAAGAGAGAGTGGTAGAAGAGGAGATAACCAACAGAAAATACCGCAACATACGAAAGCCAATTTTCTGGAAGTTGAAGAAAGTTTCAAAGTAATCGAAGCATGTAGAGCGAATTGGATGAAGCGAGCGAGTACGAGCGAATTGGAGCGAAGACTGAATGGAATAGAAAGAAGAGCACTAGAGGAGCGCAGAAACAAGGAGCCGGATGAAATTCCCGGCAGAGCGTATGCTAGGGCATGAAACGCACAAAGACGCCTATATCTAGCCCAAACAGAGAAAGCACAGACAACCTTCACTGATCAGAGCTCCTAGGTAACTGTAGTCAAGAGATTCGAAAAGGACAAGAGCCTGCAAATGAGATTAATCACAGTTGGTTCACGAAAAATTGCCATTAATAACATATCACAGAGTAGACAATCGTAACCAGAAGGAAGCTGAGGTGTTAGCGACACTCACGAAATCCGAAGATGTCACGGGATTTTGCGGTGCCATAGACACATTGGTCAGGAGCCTCAAGAAGGTTAAGAAACTTGACTCTAAGCTCCAGAGCTTAACAGACCAAGAAAAAGTGGCGCCACCAGTCAGAGACACAGCAATCGAAGAGGGTAACAGTATGCTGCTTTCTTTAAATGTGAATGAACACAGGAAACGCAAATGAAGCAAACGCTCTGAAGCGGTGTGTATGCCAGAGTAAGGAGCCAGGAAATTCTTCGCTGATCCAAGTGATTGGGTTACAAATCCATAAAAAAAGGAGTGCAAACGCCCAGATCGTAGTAGAAGCTGTTTGAAGTGTGACCAAACTGGCCATCTCGCAAAAATGCACCGTTAAGCCATTTTCTTTGTTGTATAATAACAAGGCAAATATAAGAGAACCTAACCATATTCTGGGGGTGAAGATGGAAACTGTCAGAGAACCGCTTGAAGCCCAGAAAAAGAAGCTTTGTAAGTGAAGGTCAGCCAAAAGAATACGCAGAAGTTTCACATCGAAGTCGAAAGCTTAAATTCAAATAATTAGTGTCTGATTAAAAATGATTTTAACTAAAACATAATGAATCCAAGATATGTGTTTCGACAGAGGAAAAAGTTTGAAACAAAGACCCAAACTGTAGCTCTTCATGCTTGCGAAGTGCAAAAGGAACGAACTAAGGAGGACGTTCAGATATTTAAGAAGAAATGTGAACAGCGAAGAACGAAATCAGCAACTTTTGATGCCCTCGAGATAATGTAAAATACATGTCGATCAAATTTCAACTTGGCGTCGAGCACAACACCAAGATCTTTGTGCTTTGTGCAAAATATTACCTGCCTGGGAATATCAGACAGTAAAACGTTTGGTTTCAAAGAAAAGGACATTCCTAGATATTTAGATATATTAAAAGGGAGTTATTTCTTAGTTCAGCATGCACTTTAGGCTGTAAGATCCGACTGCAATAAAAACCGATTATTGACAGACGAGAATTTCGCATCCATGAGGCAGTTAAAACAGACAGAAGGAATAGCCTTCTTTCGTATATAAAGAAATAATAAAGGCCCAAAAATGAGCCTTGCTTGGCACCAAAAGATGGATAAAAAGAAAGTGAACAACCATTCAGCACAACTTTGCAGGCATGATTGAAGATGTAGGATGAAAACCAGAAAAAAAGGGGACCGACTAAGCCCAACGAGGCAAGCTTATTAAACAAGATGTAATGGTCGACCCTGTCGAAAGCCTTCGAAAAATTAGTATAGATTACGTCAACTTGCCAAGAACAGAGGGTACAAAATTGAAAAATTCGATAAAATTAGTAACCTTAATAAAACCGTGTTGTACATTTGTAATAGTTTAGGAAAACTTGAAAGATGGGATATGGGACGATAGTTCGAAACTTTCTCATGTTCACCCGTCTTTATTATCGGGGAAACATTGGTCGATTTCCAGTATAAAGAGAAAGGAAAAGGCTTAGGTTAAAAACTATGCACAGAGGGACACATAATGAAGACGAACCAGATTTTGCAAATATGTTGGATATAGCATAGGGACCACTGCTGCCACTAGAGTCAAGAAGAGACATCGAAGTCTCGGCGTCGATGGGGTTCACCGAAATGCGGTTAACAGAAGGAGTAGCGATAAAATGAGTTACATGTGAGCTAAGCTACAAATGAGGAAGAACAGAAGTAAGAAAACATAGCACTCATTTTAAGGACGCAGGATGATATTTTGCCATCAAATGCTGTAGAGTTGGTATATTGTTTATTAGTAATAAACAAAGTAGCTGCGTTTGGATGGTAAGATTGCCACAGTGGGTAACCTGTTATAACGCTGACTGAGAGGCAGAACGATGGAAATCATCACGCGCCTTATCTTTAACACGAAGGGCGGCGCTAACAGTAAGGTGAACCAAGGGGGGATGTTACGGTGAGAACGAACTGCGGGAGTATGCTTAGCTACTAGCAAATGAAGGAAAGAATAAAAGGAAAGGAGTACCTCATTAAATTCGAGATTACGAAAAAATAATTTGGAAATGATTTCGAAACATTGATCCCAATGACATAAAAGGTGTGTTTTTTTTTGCATTCTTGGGCAGGGTAAATTAAAGTAAGTTTAGTTAAGTAAATTGAATACAACAATCGCGCAACGTAAACAACAATCGCGCTATAGAAAGTTTGTGCTCAAACACGTAAATAATTTCGACTTTTATCAGTGTGTGACACTAAACTAAAGACACTAGCAGCCTGTGATCTACCCAGTCAGCTACTCAGGTTTAACTGCAATAAATTTTCATTGATTATAATGTTCTAAAGTACTCTAAAGTTTTTGGTGTACACTTCAGCAGCCAGTATAGTCTAATCAGAATATTTTTCGAAAACTTTTGTTTCCACCCAGATATGTACATCCATGACTACGTCTGGAACACGTTAAGGAACTATTCGGTTTGCGATTTGGCTTAAAGGAAGGGTAGGCACCAATTGCTTATCTTTTTTGTGTAGTGACAAACGTCCAGTCTGATTGTTAGTAGGATTATTTATTTATTTATTTATTTGTTTATTGATTTAATGTCTATAACAACAGATCAAGTCCAATTACGCAATAGACAATGATAAATAAAAATAAAAATATATGTAAAACGAATAAGAGTATCATACTTCAATAGGAAATAAGAATCCAAAATTTAAATATGCAATTAGCCAAGATGAACATGCATTAAACAGAATAAGTAATTACTTTATCTTTTAACATGTTTTTGAAAAGCATCAAGATCGGTGGTAGGGAACCAAGTCAGAGTTCGTTATGCTGCCGAGGTAAACGTAGCAGCGGTGAATAGTAATATGTATCAGCCCGTGTAAATGGAACATTAAACGTTAAAGTTGATCTACACATGACCGATCCAATACACGGACGGAAACCAGGTTGCAGAGGTCAGATGGGACAAGTTGATGGTGTAGTTTAAATAGAAGGCATTCATCGAAGAACAGCCTACGAGATTTCAGGGATGGAATTTGCAGCATGGTAAGTCTCGCGCTATACCCACAGTAAGTCAAATTGAATTTGAAAAGCAGAGACCGGGTGAACCTGCTTTGTACAGATTCAACCGCATCAATTAAGTATTGAAAATGTGGGCACCATATTTGACAACAATATTCAAGGATACTGCGGACAAAAGAGCAAAACAGGTGTGCACAGCTGGAGATATCAGTAAAATGCTTAGAAGATCTAAGTATAAAACCCGTGAGCCTGGACGCTTTGGCAGTTATACCTATGCAATATGTGTTGGTCAAATAAGAGTTTAGTGTCGAAAATAACTCCCAGGTCTTTAAAACAGAACACGCCATCGAGAGAGGTACCGGAAACGCAATAAGAAAACACTAAAAGGTTAGTTTTACGCGTGAACGACATTTGGCGACATTTTAAGACATTCAGAGTAAGATAATTTGCACTTTACCAGTTGCCCAGAGTGTGCAGATCATTCTGTAGCTGAAAGCAGTCTTCAATTGTATCGATTACTCTGTCACGTGCTTGACAGAGTCGAATGCCTTAGAGAAATCAGTGTAAAGAACATCCACCTGTCTTTGCTGATCGATGTCAGAAGCAACAGTATTGCTGAAAGATAACAAATTGGTAACAGTGGATTTACCTTTGACGAATCCATGTTGCTCGTTGGCAAGGAAACGCTCGAGTAGAGGATAACTCTCTCAAGTAGCATGCTAAAGCAAGGTAGAAGCGATATTGGTCGGTAATTGGTGATACAAGCGGGGTCACCTGCCTTAAGTATGGGAAAAATGTTGACTGATTTCCATATGGAAGGAAAAACACCAGAGGCGATTCTTAGGTTGAAAATAATGGACAGGGGTACACAAAGTGAAGAAGATAGTGACTTAGTTAGTATATTATGAATACCATCAGAACCAGAAGAAGCGTTAGAATCGAGACAACTCATTAAATATTCAACTTCTAAAGGGTTTGTACGAAACGAAGAGAGCGCTCTAAGGTTAGCGCGAAACGACGAGGAGTGGTGAAACAAACATGTGGAGGAGAAATAGGGTTTTGTGGGGAACAAAATGACGAGAAAAAACGAGCAAAGAGCTCACAGGTCTCTTCAGTTGTAGCGGCAGAAGTTTCATCAAGAAACACATTTTGAGGAATGACGGGGGATTTTGTCAGTGAGTGAATAAATGACCAGAAGGGTTTTGAATTGTTGGAACTAATAGAAGCCTCAACTCTGGCAACGTAGGCACGCATGGCTTCTTTAGCGACCCTCTTTGCATGAGATCATTGCTTTTTAAACTCAAGCAGGTCATCATGTAAAGCTGATCGTTTGAATTTGGCACGAGCAACATTCTTTGCCCTAAGGGCAGCAGCAACTTCAGAGGTGAACCAGGGAGCATCATTGGGTCTCCTGGGACGACATGTGGGAGTGAAGCGAGGAATGAGATTAGCGAGTTAGACATAAAGCCTATGGAGAGCCTCATTAACGTCAGAACAGCGATGAAATCAGTACCAGTTAATATGATTGATTTCGTTCGCCATTCCAACAAAGTTGGCTTTAAAGAAATTGAAGCGCCTGTAGCAAGAAACTGTGGATCTAAGAGAAAGATTGAAAGAAATTTCTAAAAGACCAGGAGGGTGGTAAGGGTCGGGAGGGACATAGGGTAGAGAATCGGAATCCAAATCAACAGAAGACACTGGGATGTTACAAAAAATTAGATCCAATATTCTGCCATTTTTATAAGGTACCGAGTTCAATGTGGAAAGAGAAGATAAAGAAATGAATGAAGATAAATTAAGCGAAAGACTGTTCCTGGAAGTGATGGCTGAAAAAGAGGTATTCCACTTGATGGAAGGCATATTGAAGTCACCACTTAGCATTAAGTGAGCGGTAGCAAAACTGCACAGGAGATAAGATGAGAGCTCTGCAAAGAGAAGTTCATAAAGTGAAGAAGGACTATTACAGGGGATATAGATTGAGGCGATAAGTAATAGTGAGCAGGAGCTAGAGAGACACGAACTAAAATACACTCCACTGAAGATTTAGTTGTAAAGTCACTGCAAACCGAACTAGAAAGAGATTTGTGGATGCCAATAAGAACATTTCCACCATCAGAATTGCCAGAGATTGAGCGATCACGATCCTTGCGGAAGCCAGTGTGCTGTGGTAAAATCTCACTATCAAAAATATCATCTGTCAACCAGGTTTCCGTAAGACAGATAATGCCATCAGAAGATAGGGCAGAAGAAAGACTAATTTTATAAGAGTTGGTCCTCAAACCACGGACGTTTTAATAGTACAGTTTTAAGGAACGTTTTAAGTTTGAGTCTTCTTTCTTGGTCGTTTGAGTCTTCTTTCCTGGTGGTACAAGGATTGATCCACTTACAGCAGATTGGTTGCATGGAACTAGAATCTTTGCATATAATGCACGAAAATTGTCGACGGCGAAATGAGAAATCTAACTGGCGGAGCTTAGTTAAATATATGTATACGAGCCCGAACGGCTCAAAGTGAATCTGATTCTACAAATGTTTTCATACTTCAGTCTTTTTCTAAGCAGTATCAAATTATCAGGAAACAATTTTTGCGACTTCTTTATAAGCATGTTTTAGGTGTAAGTTTTTTATCCGATAACAAGATGATACATAAAAGTGGGTAAGCCATATGTCGTCGTGTTTTCCTATAGCTGTGTAAGAAATTATCTGTGAAGTGCTTAACAAATCATACTCCATTATTTTGTACTAAGATGCATAAAACTGACCATTTATAGGTTAATACAGTCTGAATAGAAAGTTGTTTCCTAGTAAACATGTAAGACAATATTTAATAAATCCATCGAATATGCTCTGAGCTGCATCTTGTGTGTATGATAGAGATAGAGATACATAGAGCAATTCATTATCTATTTTTCTCACAGCCCGTTAAAAATGCTGATGTTTGCTTGTCGAATGTCGAATATTCTCCCTTATCTCAAGTTGATTTTGCAACGAGGTCGTTTCGCGAAATCTCTTGATCGCATGCAGAACACAGCACATTGCTATGTTTAGAAAATATTATATTGCGCTGGAAATGAGCAAAGCAAAAACAACAGCAATGCTAAAGAATTCCATTCCAGGTATAAACATTTATACCTGTGCATATTTTAAATAAGGCCTGCACAAGTGCTCTTGGCGAAATTATATGATGATATATTTTTTTTTTTTTGCGCAAAGCTATTATCGCATGTTTATGTTTCGAACAATCGCAGCGTGAGGGAGTTTTCTGTCTACCGTTATATGTGAAGTAAAATACCCGTTCTATCATGTGTGCAGAGATTTGAGTCTACATATCAACAAAAACCAGCAGCAGTTTTACGTCCCAGAACATAATTTAAAGTAATTTTATATCACGACGGGCAAGCACTGTAAATATTTATTTACTTTGAACTTACTGTATGATAGCACAGTGTGTGTTTCTCAAGTTCTTTTATGCGGGAATGTGGAGGCAGTTGAATTGGATTGCTATTCTTGGAGAGCCCTTAGTTTCAATTATGGTGACACCACTTTTAATTTGATATTGGATGGCTTTAATTTGAAGTGAGTGGCGCTGTACTTTGAATCTGGATTATTATCATAGTCGAATTCGTATGGGTAGATGTTTTTTGGTACATATCAGATTTATCATTGAACTCAAAACAAGAAATAAAAGAAATTTAGAACAATGAGGTCGGATCTTATTTAAGATTTATATGATACCTAATTTAAATTATAAAATATTTTAGTGACGGTTGCAATTGTCCAGTGTCGCAAGTTGTTGTATTTGTTTGAATCATAATAAATACTCTGTTTTCAGCAAAGCGACAATTAACTTTTTCGTTGGTTTTTCATAGCTCGGAGCTTGAGTGGGTGGATGAAGCACCGACTGCTAGTGTGTGGGGTCCATGACTTATATGTAGCCAAGATCACACTCCGGGCTTCGAAACAGCTTAAATCTAATTAGAATCCTAAGTCAGATTATGGGTGAACTGAGTCGTGAAACTTATCGCTCCACATTCTTGAAGCTGTTAATAGCTTCAGTGAATGAAATGTCTACATGGTGTGAATTCTACTTCGACCAGGGGAGTTCAACTTCAAAAATCGCCTCCTCGTAGTCTAGGCTTTGTGGCGAAACCGCATAATTTAAGAATTAAACGTTTAATAGAAGAAAGCTGCACTGATCTTCAAGTTGGTTGTATTCGATGATCGTTAATGCGCATAATTCACCCAACATTCTTTACTTCGGAAGTTAAAGGCAAATGTTATTTTTTATAGGATTTGATGAATAAATTGCTTGAATGGCTTCACCATATCGAAAATCCCGAATGTAGTTTAGATAATATCAAAGTGTCTCTAATGATTACCAAATGGCATTAATCATTTGGATAGATAATTGATGACAAGCCTAATAATAAGATAGTAAGCCCTCCTATTTATCGTGGCGGAAGAGGTTGCCTAACGCAAAATGTCACACTAAGATATTTCATCCAAAGGATTGCATGTCTGGTGGTAGCAGCCAGACTGAGTCTAGAAATTCACTCAAACTGGGCTCGCTCAGTACAACAAGAGCTGAAATTATGCAGACTCCAACTTCATATATGATTGCAATAGACGTCTCTTAGTGAAAGATCACAGGCTACTATCATAGAAGATTCAATGGCCAGAGAGCTTTCAAACTTATGGATTGCCTTACATAAGAGGAGGGAAGCACTGAAGGCGACAACTTTGGCTATTGCAAACGAATTGACCTCAGGAATTGTGAAGGTGCTCTCAGTTACAGGCAACGAAAGAAGCTGCAGGCAGGAAAATCAGTGCCCCAAAAATTGCAAGGGTTTCCAACGAAACTGGATGCCGGCAATTGAGACCTCAGAGCCTACCTAAGAAGCGATTGAAAGGTTAGCTGATGATGCCGATATTGTTAGTTTGGGGCAGAAATATATCGAACGGATGACTGGGAGCAAAGCCATACATCCCCAACCAGCTGATGCTTTCAGCTGTAGATAAAAAGCCGATGCTTCCCCGTGTGAATCGATATGCAGAAATGACACTGCAAACCAGGGAGAACCCGACTACAAGGGAGAACTCTCTGCTGGAGAAGCATAGACGCCCAATCTGCCAGCGAAAGAGCGCAAAAGAAACGCAAAGTAGAAGCGAAAGTTGAAGCCGGCACTCCTGACTACAGGGTGCCAAAAAGAGCCACAATTAGCGGAAGAGAATTTGCCGGGTTTGTCCTTCAAGCAAAACATACACAGAAACTGCGTCTTCGTCCCTCATCTTTGTAATACGAGCGTCTAGCACGCACGAAAAATGGTGGGTGAGTGTGCTCACTTCTTCAGAATAAGCGGTAGAAGGAGATAGTGGAATCGGCGCCAGTTTACAACTCAATATAAGCGAGGTTTGTATACGGTCACTTTCATGTCACCTGCTTCAATGAAACATCCTAGCAATTGCTTACTCTAATCGTTCCGCGACAAGGTACTGGCAATCGGCCCAAATTTGGCACTTTGAATCGCGATATTGATAAATCCATCTATGCCAATTTGTAGTTTCTGAGTTCGCACAAATGCGCAGGTAACAGCACTGGCATACTTGTAAGATGAATCCGGACGGCAACGTGACGTTCTGGATCTTAAACTTCATAAATCCCAGGAAGAATGTAAACACTGATTAAAAGGCGTTCAACCTGGTAGTATTGATCAGAGAAGTTTCTCGATTCTTAAAAAACGTTACCGAATGATGTTAAGCTACTTCTTTTATACGGTCAAGTTCAACCAATTCAAGAAGAGCATCCACCTTTGTGACTAGGCACAGATCTAGATTCATAGCAAAACGCAAAGATTTATTGGAACTTTTTTCCAATACAGTTTCTTTCCCTAAAGTCACGCGGATGTTGTAATTATTCATTCTCATCATTTTCATGCCTAAACTACTCAGCTTGCCAAGCCCTGTTTTTTTGAAAGAAAACTGCAAGTTTTCTAACATTGTGATTATACAAGAGACGTGGGTTCGAAGTAGCGGGATCTGCGGACTCTGATTAATCAAAGGGGCAACAGTTTTTTAAGATGGAAGATCAACATGTCCGAGGACTTGCGTTCTGGTTCACAGTGTGCTTCATGTTCAGACAATTTTGAAGTCGGGACACAATGCGGTCATCATACAGAACCAGGATAAAGGCAGGCTAAAACTTGCGACTGTCACTTCAGCGTACCTTCTTGTTAACACCTTACTCCCGCCACCGATACAGGAGCTAAAAGACCTGGTGCAATACGGAACTTCTGGTGGGTTGTGATCCTGACTCCCGCACATCTGTTGGGACAACACCGGAGGAAATATGCTTTTTAATTTTATAACTTTTGTGTGGCTAATGGGTCTTAATACTGCGAAAAGTTGGGATTTTTCTCACCATTCATGCATCACTATGCTCATCTGGAATGGTTACATCAATAACTGGATGGCGCGTATTCAACGAGGTCTCTCTGATCACCGCTTCATGATGTTCTTTATATGTACGGATTCTACAGCCGTGGTGAAGTTTAGAAACTCAAAAAACACTGATTGGGCTTAGCTCAATCGACTTCTTGAGCACAGACCGCGCTAAGCAACAAAACTGGACTCACTGAAATGCCCAATTGGTGAATTTACCAATTCCAACAGCCTTTACAGACTTTTCTTAAGAATCACTTTCCGGATGCTTCGGTGAATTAAATGCAAAAGACAATTGTACCTCTGGTCAAATCTTCTGGATCTATGGTCCACTGGGAAAAGGTCAAGGATACAATCCGGTCTTTTGAGAATTTCAAATCACCGGGCCTGTCCGCGGGCATTGAGTTCGCTAAATCTAAGTGAAAATTTTTCTACGGAATTATGTTGATCGTTAGATCAAAAACACAACGCGAAAAGTTCATTACGAGATATAAAAAATCTTCACCTTCAAGAAAAGCATTCATTTGGATTTTTTTCGCATAAAGAACTCTATTATCTGAAATCACTGGGTTATAGGTATTCGAAGGTTTATCAGAAAGCGGAAAACTTGCTACTGACCGGTTGTTCCAGATGTGTCGGAATAATTTTAGCGACGAACAAAATTTGTGAACACCTAGAGATTCACCATTCTTCCTGTATAGACCTATTCTACTAGCACACAGAGCGATATTGACACTAAAAAAAAAGTGTTCCAGAGCCAATCTTTCCCAACGGCTTTTCAGTTTCGTTTTCGCCTTCATGACCCGATACACACTGTTTTTTAGCATCGTAAATATTTTAGCTTTAGAAGGCATTTCAAATCTAATCTCGAAGAGTGTAAAATGATGAGACGAGCAGCTCGCGAATAGATTTGTTCACGCATATCTCTGATAAAACTTTTCTGGATAAAAACTTATTTCTGTAGTGAAAGTCAATTGGAGGGATAGAGAGACATAAATGAACTGATTTCGGGTATTAACCTTCAAAAGAAGAAGTTAAGTCTGCAGTGACGTCTCAGTTTCGATGTTCACACACATGTCTTGTCACATGTCTTCACCGACAATATTCGTGTGTAACTTCTTATTACTTGACACAAGGAAAAAGTCTGCCGGATATCGCCGGAAAGGAGTTCGGGTAAATTCTCACAAGAGCAGTAGCTATCGCGACATCGAAAAGTGCGCCATTTTTCGAACACAAAAAAAGAGGCAACGCTCTTCGGGTTAGTTTGAGATCCCACGAGTTCTCAACTGACCGTGAGCCGACTTAACATCATTTTTGATTATTACATTACTTGACGTTTCCGGAAAACAGCCTATGAAAACCTTACGAAAAAAACAAAGGTTTTTGCAATTCAGTCTGAGAATCGAAATTTTTTGAATAAAATGAAACATGTCAAGAACCATAAGAATGAAGACAAATCTCAGGATTGACAGTCCCACTGCAAGGAATCTGCTGGCAAAATACACTGAAAAAAATCCACATGGCGCCCAGAGCTATGTAACATAGCGCATTATTTATGGCCCCATACGCTATGTACATAGTACCCTGATCTATGCAGTATGGCTCCGAGCGCCATAATTACATGGCACAGAAATTATGGCCCCACACGATACATTACATAGTGATATGAGCCATGTAATATGGCTCATGGCACTTCAATTATAACTCGCAGCCATACTGTGTGAGGAGATGTATAAATGTCAGCAAGCTTTTTGAGTATAGGAGAGGTTTTATTGTAGTAGATTAGTTGACTGAAAATATCTGCAATAAGATTGTTTAGCTAATAGAAACACCCCAAATACAATTAATCGGCCAAAAAAGGGACGAAGAAGTGGGAGGAAAATTGATCAAGTCTTCGTGATACATTGGCAAGCGATCTTCACGCTGCGAAAATTTCTATAATCAATCGAAAAAACTGAGACTCGGGTGTCAAATAATTTTTACAAATGAATTTTAATCGAATAAAGCTTCAATTCAAAAACAAACTGCAAATCAATCGTAATCATTAAGCTCGAAAAGCATGTTATTGCACTGAAAAAAACACATAGCACCAGACGCCATAATTTATAGACTTCTGGCGCCATGTAATTGGGATTGTGATTAAATATAGCGCCACACGCCATATTACATGGCGAAAAGTACATAAGAGCACCCGCTATGCTTATAGCCCTCCACGCCATGTAATATAGTCGTCCACGCCATGTAATGGCGTGGAGGACTATGTTACATGGCGTGGAGTACTATAATACATGGCGTGGAGGGCTATAAGCATAGTGCCTGCTCCTATGTACTTTTCGCCATGTATTACGGCGTGTGGCGCGATATTTTATCACAATCCCGAAATCGACTATGTACATGGCGCCAGAAGTCTATAAATTATGGCGTCTGGCGCTATGTATTTTTTCAGTGTTAACACTAATAAAGAGTCAGGGTGCAGCGTCATAACCAGCTTGAGTAGTTTAATAATAGAAAAATTGACGATTCTGGAGAGTAATAAGTGTCACTACAGATAGGGATAGTGAAAAGAAACTGTTGTTAATTGATGATGGTAATGAAGAAACCCAAGCCAGAGAGGGACAGAAGTGTAACGGCCTCAAAAATTGTTTGGACCCAGTTTACAATTCTGAAAAAAAGTAGAAATCGTTACAAAACGATTTATAGGGAGATTCGTGGTTACACTGTCAGCCAAGGTCCGATTAAGGATACTTCAAATTTTCTCCTTCTAATCAACATCTCAGTTTTGATCATGTTTACCAACATTTTCATTTAGTTTTTCACGATCAAGTTATTGTTGAAGCAAAAAAAAAACATGTTCGAAAAACACTTAAATTAAATTTTAAACAGTGCGACATATCGTTTAACAGTACAAACCAGATCACTGATAATAAATCGTGCGAATTGCTGAATTACACTGTACCTGAAAGATAAGAAAAAATCAATTAATCAATGGAAACAGCATGAGATCAAATCATGAAAATAAATGTCATTCATATTCAATGCCGTATCAAATGTGATGAATTTAAAAAATATTTATATATTTGATTCGAAACAAGTAGGTGAAATTTTTAAGAGCTGGCCGAAAGACGAAAAGGAAATCAATAAGAAAATGATGATTCCTGGTATTTTCTTCTCGAACGCAATTCATCCATCTACCCGAAACCATTTGTAATGATTTGGGAAAATTTGCCGAAAAAGAGCGTGGCCAAACCAATTTCAAAAGCCTCGACATCAGAAAAACTTTATATTCGATACGTTTAAATCCACCCGGAGGATAATGCTCTAGGTCCGTGGCTGGATTTAGTTCATTACACGTACGCTTGATTTCGTTCATCTAGCAACACTCAAGACGGAATTCCCACCACGTCGCGTCAAAGTATATCCAAGCATATATCGACGAATGCTATGTAGACATGACCTAATTTCAGGTACATTCATGGCTACAGATTTCCCATGGACTTTTTTTTCTTTTTGCGAGACATTAACCTTGCGTACTGAGGAGTTGATTTCAATTGAATTAGGTTTTATAGATAGATAGGATGCCACTTAAACCAGTTTACGCATTATTGAAGCGGTAAATGAAGTTAAATCGAAAGCAATGGCAGCGAAGTAATGCGTGTCGGAATTAATTTTCTAGCAAAACAAATAATTAGGAAGTTGAGAGGATTTGAAATGTTTGGAATCGATTTTTGAGATGAAAGAAAATCGTGCAATGGTCCCACAAGTAGATAATATAATGGTATGCGCAAGTTTTTCGAATAAATTCTGGATATGTTTGATGCAAGCTTGACCCTATCAAAGTTCAGTAGCTACTCGCCCGTAATAGACATATCCTAATTGGAAGGAGTGTCGTTGTAGCTTCACGAAAATCAAAAAGGCTAGAAATCTTAAACTAGCAAAGTTCTATCGCTTACAAATAAAATATTGTAAAAATCGAATGGCTAGTTTAGTAACTAAAAGCGTGTGTGATCAGTGGTTCAAACTCGGCCATGGTTACACATCGTGATTGGAGTTATCCTGGATTTTTGAATTCAGCCGCAACTGAGTTATCGATTGTTTCGAAACAAGATCGTACTAGTGTTTTATACCTGCAATGAAGCTTAAATCGATGGTCTAACATTAGGGCGGTACCTATTAATTTGAATAGGCAACATCGTATAGTGCACTACAATACTACCATTTTTTATTCAACCCATGGAGACTAATTTATCAATGGTAAGATAGCATAACTATCTTCATATGACTTTTATAGCCCATTGACCCGGGTCAAGGCGGAGTGCGTCCCTCGCTCACATCACTCCTAAGCAAGCGCTGCATCCAGAAATGATTGGCCAATAGCTAGCCTAACCATTCTATAGCAGATAGCCTATAAACCACAGCCCCTGCGGAGCTCCCACTAAGAGGGCCTCTCCCAGCGGCAGAATATACCTTCGAAGTAGGTAAGGGCTACACCTGCCCCCGCAGTACCGATACTTAGTCACATAGGTCGTGCAAACCAAGTGACTTTTCTCTTTAGGGTGAAGCTGACATATTTTTGTGTGCAGAAATGAAATCCTTATTCATACAAATGTACTCTGAAGCACTTGTCCATAGTTGTGCTTTAAGGCCAGGACCTAATGTGTCACGTTAGGTCTTATAATATATTATTGTTTAAACATATATGAACTTATTTATGTTTATAATTTATAAATTTACCAGTGAGGGTTTACCAGACATAGATAATTGCTGCATCTAGCGCTTATTTCCCCCCACTGGGGTATGTTTCGAAACAACAGTCGTTACAATCAAACCACTGAAAACTACAGCACAGACAAACAGCACATTGCGAATCCTTTTAGATACCACTAACAAAAATAACTGCCAACAAGAATCAAGATATATTTTTGAGCACAGTGTTCAAAAATTGGGATTTTGTTGGATGCAATGATTTTGAGATCGCTTTTGTAATGACATGGATGTGCTAGATTTCTATAACATTTCTGTCATTTCGGTGAACCAAAGTTTTCTTTCATTCGTTTATGCTTTTTAATGCTTCGAAACCGTTGACCGACATATCAATTTATCTATTCCTATCTTGTGGTGTTGTATGAAACTCTAATTACAGGCATCGATCTCTATACATGCTTTTCGTTCAGAGCTTTCTTGCTTATAATTCTCATTTTCTTCGTAATCATAGTCGACACCAATATAGTTTAATACCGATCCAATTTTGATCTTGCTATGGGTTGCCACTCGATTAATATCTTTGGACACGGACAGAAACAGATCCAGGAAAAGTAGTCAAAAAGTTAATATGTCATGACATGATATGGTGATACGTGTCGTTCGTATCACCAAACGTACACGTTTTTCTTTTCGTACCAAAACGAACACAGCTTGAAATCGACCCAAATAACATTTTGTATCTCTAAAAACAATTAATTTCAAAAAAGAGAAGCAGCTTACTTTAAAAATCCTGTTGCGATTAATGTGACGTGGCAGAAGTTGCATCTCATATACAACCTATAAAGTAACCCAATATGACTTAGATAAATAGCAAATAACGGAATAGGGCCTACCCACTAATACATCTATCAATTTCAACTCAATCGGATTTTCCACTCCAGAGATTATCTCCCTTGATCGTTTTGCTTATATACACATCTATATATATATATATATATATATATATATATATATATATATATATATATATATATATATATATATATATATATATATATATATATATATATATATATATATATATATATATATATATATATATATAAATAAAAGGAATAATAAAAGACGTTAATATGTATATATATTTGCGAATGCTTGTGCGACGGTCCATGTTTCACATCTATAACTCAGCGCTGGTCGTATTATTGTCTCACAGGCTTAGAGCTTTGTTTTGTTGTGTATGCAATGTGCACAGAAAAAAATCCACATGGCGCCCAGAGCTATATAACATAGCGCATTATTTATGGCCCCATACGCTATGTACATAGTACCCTGAGCTATGCAGTATGGCTCCTAGGGCCATAGTTACATGGCACAGAAATCATGGCCCCACACGCTTTATTACATAGTACCATGAGCCATGTAATATGGCTTCAGTTGTCATACCGATTCGGATAAATTGAGGTAAGTTTTTGTTTTGAAGTCGAGCTTCTATTTTACAGTAATAAAATAATTCTTTTCAATTTGCGAACCAACCCAAGGATATCCGGAAGGTTAGTTAAAGAATTAGCTTAAGCAAGAATCTAGCTGACAATTTATTTCTTTTATAAAGTAAGATAGCTCCAATTATAACTCGCAGCCATACTGTGTGAGAGGACGTATAAATGTCAGAAAGTGACACTTGAATATCATCGATAGTAGCACTGTGGCCAGATTGGGCTATTTCCCGTCAATTGGGCTACCTAAACTCTGAATTTGCGGATGTTTTTGATTTCGCGGCTTGAGGGTTTTTGGGATACAATTTTTTTTGAAAAACTATATTTGGGCTATACAGTAAAATCTATTAATCGGGTCACATCGAACTACCTGAACAATTGAACTATAAAATTACCACATACAATTTCTTCAAAAAATTTAACTCTGCACTGAAAAAAACACATAGCGCCAGACGCCATAGTTTATAGACTTCTGGCGCCATGTACATAGTCGATTTCGGGATTGTGATTAAATATAGCGCCACACGCCATATTACATGGCGAAAAGTACATAGGAGCACCCGCTATGCTTATAGCCCTCCACGCCATGTACTATAGTCGTCCACGCCATGTAATGGCGTGGAGGACTATATTACATGGCGTGGAGGACTATATTACATGGCGTGGAGGACTATAGTACATGGCGTGGAGGACTATGGTACATGGCGTGGAGGGCTATAAGCATAGCGTCTGCTCCTATGTATTTTTCGCCATGTAATATGGCGTGTGGCGCTATATTTTATCACAATCCCGAATTCGACTATGTACATGGCGTCTGAAGTCTATAAATTATGGCGTCTGGCGCTATATGTTTTTTCAGTGCACACTTAGCAGCTAGCCGAAGGAGAAGCTAAGGTTGAAGTTGTATTGTTCTATCTACAAGTGTATAGGGCAGTGTACAGTTCATAGTAATAGAAAATAGAGCCGAGCTATACCCCTGTCAGAAATGTTTCATATATATTGTGTTCAAACTGCGACCCAGAGTCCATCAACTGTAAGCTATCAAGTGTCATCCAACTTAGAGAAAACTAGGCTTGATGCAACATTCGGTGCTGCATATTATCTAGTCGTAAATTCACATTTCATCTCCGAATATGACAATTAATTTTTTTGGGGCTGCAGTTAAGAATGACTGTCTCATGTTGACTACTAATTTGATTCTGCTGCCCCGTAAGCTCCTCAGTCATTTTTTGCAGATTTTCTATCTCTCTGCTGTTATTCATCAATCGGTAATAGCGGGCCACTCGAATTTAAGCAAGATATAGTACAGTTCTTTCATGAAAAGCCTTTATTGTATTCTTCAGTCCGACTAGAAACGAATTAGTGCATGAATCGCTTTGCTGTTTGCAAATATCTCATAGGAATTTCAGAGCGTGAGGGACATAAATAACTAATCCACTCTAGGCAGCCAAATGATTGTGTACTCTTGAAAAAAAATTATATTTGTGGTTGTTTTAACATCACATTTTTCCAGTGCATTGCGTCTTACATCAACAATTTTTCCCAGCTATGTTTCGCGTATTAACAGATGCATGAAATTCGACTAGTTTTTCTCATTCATCGAAAATGATGAACCTTAATTTCGAGATAAAAACGCATAGTCAGAACTTTACAATAATCGTCTTCATTAGAGCTAAAAACATAACTTATTACTAAAAACTGCACTTATTGCATAACTTATTGCTAAAATTATAAATAAATAGACAATTTTTTATACCACTAGAATCTTTCAGAGTTTGTCAATTGGTTATTAAGAAACAAACAGAATATTCTTCTAATTGTTCACCAACAACATCAAAGCGCCAAATATATACGGAGAGGCGTATCAAAAGCATGGCAAATTTTATTTAAGTCCCCAACTGATGCGCGTGAAAGATATATACACATTTTTCACCAAGACACATACATGTGACTATTATTTAAATTGAGTTAATTATGTCAGATAAAATCCATTCAGCTGCAGATTATCACCATCACACTTTCTTACAAATTCGCCAAAAATGCTATCAATAACATAGTCAAAGCAATGTCGGCACGATCGACTTGTTATGACAGACAAAAGTTTTTGTTATGAGAAACAGAGGATTAGCATTTGAAAACGATAAATTGAAAATATATATTAAACTGCAAGGCAAAACAAATGCAAATATACATTTTGACAAACAGTTACATTTCTCCTATGTCGATTTTAAATCAAGCTTCATATTCTTTTGGTTTAAGCAAAACTTCAACACTGCGCTTCGAAATATTTCTCGTCTAAAGCTTTTGAAGATTTGATCAAGAACTTAAACTAGAAAATAAGATTTATGATATGCGTGGGAGAACAACGAATTTGTACCTTACAAATTTGGCGCTATCATTTTCCGCATTTGGCTGAAACTATATTTTAGACTGCACAAAAATATTTGATATTTTGTGAGTATTTAATTCATAAGTTCGCTTTTCCGAAAAATAAATATATCAAATGTCAGACATCTACAGCATGTCATGGTAAGAAGGCTTCATATCAACAACTTTTGCAAGCGATCACAAAGAATCGAAAAATGTCGGACATTTATTTATTTTTTTATGCATAGACAAAATATGTACATATACACAGACAGTACATGTACAGACGCAAATATTTCGGTGCTTTGAGCATCGACAACCGGAAGAATATCTCCTTCTGGCCTTCGACTTACCGCGGCAAACTTGTCGGCTATCACCACCAACGGCGAAAAGCGCGGCAGTTAGAAAATAATTTGACATCACACTTATAACATCATCTAGAAGTTTCTAAGTCACACGGTCTGTCAAACCAATGGGGTATGGCGGCCTTCCAGCGATTACAGACGCATTAACGCAATTACCGTCAAGGATAGATATCCAATCGTCATTATCCAAGACTTCTGTCCTGAATTATTTGGCAAAGCACATTAGACCTGACAAAAGCATACCCTCAAATCTCAGTCGAGCGGACTAGTTAAGTTCACCCAAATAAAACGACATTAGACCCTCCCCAGATCAAGTTGATTTAATCATAATTACTAAACTCCCCAATACGGTTAAATACCTAAAAAGACTCTTAGTAATGAATAAAAAGATGGCACTAAAGCAATCGACTGGTCACCTGAAGCTCGCAAAACTTTCAGCGACATCAACACTGGTCTCGCAAAAGCCAGTCTTTTGTCTTTTCCGAACTCAAAAGCCGAGCTTGTTCTATTCGTAGACGCTTACAATACCACTATTGGAGCTGCTCTATAGCAAAACTGTCAAGGTTCCTGGAAACTCCTCCGTTTTTACTCGGCCAAGCTAGACGACCCGCAACAGACACACAGAGCGTACGACCACGAACTCTTAGCGACTTATAAGACCATTCACTTTTGGAGATACTTTTAAGAAGTTCCGAAGTTACATTTCACACTGACTATAAAACACTAACTTTTGCATTTAAGTAAATGCCAGAAAAGTTCACAGCTAGTCCACTTAGACATCTAAGTTACATTAGTGAGTTTGCTTCTGACATTCGGTACGTCTCTGGTTCCAACTACGTTGTCACTGACACACATTCTCATCTAGAAGAGAACATTCTTCTCAGTACTTCCGACTTTTTTGCAAAAGCTTTGTCCCAAAAATCAAACAAAGAGTTCCACGAGATCCTCCAGAACTCCAAATATGCCTAAAAGGTACAACCAATCTGTGATGCCAACGTCGGCACATTTGTGAAGTTTCTGGCTCAGCCATACGATCTTGCATCCTTCTCACGTTTCGAAAACAGATGTTCAATCGAAACAAAGCATAGCTCACACTTTACGCAAACACATTTCAACCAATTTCTCCTCGTCACGGATAAACAAGGGTGCTGCCCCTTGTCAATCTCGTCGAAAACAAGTGACCAAACCTTTATCGACATTTCCTACGGTCGTCGAACGGTTTGAAGTCATTTACATTGACCTAGTTGGTCTTTAACACCCTCACAAAGATACCAAACTGTCTCATAACTATAGACCGTTACAATCGTTGACATGAAGTAATTTTTTTGGCCAACCTGACAGCCAATAACTGTGCTTCTGTTCGACTGCGCTCCTGGGTTATTGCATTCGGATTACTCCAATACATTACCACCGAACAGGGAAGGCAATTTGAGTCAGGGCTCTACGCTGAGCTGGGCCGACTCTTGCAGTTCAAGCGCAATCGTACTACAGCGTACCACCCACAGACCAATGATATCTTGCAAAGATTGCATCGTACTTCAAAATCGGCTAGCATGGCTCACAACGGTACGTCCTGGGCCAAAAGCCTAATTTTTCTTAGACTAAGATATCTAATTCGAGAAGAGTTTGCCGGTACTACTGCTGTACAAAGAAAACCTGTACCTTTTTTTTCAAGCAAATCCCAGGAGTATTAAATATCGAAGGTATTCATCTTCCACCAAGTCAACTCGTGCTCCTACATCAAACTCAAATTAATAAGGAAAGCATGAGAAAGAATCAAGAGACTTAACGAAAACATTAGAAATACCATTAGGGCCACTGAAATTAAAATTTATACCTCAAGACGATTAGTCATCACAACATCAATATCTGAAGACAAAGACGAAACAAAGTCTCATAATTAAATGATAGAAGGGGTAAACGAAACGAAGAGTAATAGCAAACGGATCACAAAAATAAGAGAGCAGTGTTTCCCTTCAATGTAAAAGAGTCAGAAAATGCTTAGTAATTCCTTGAGAACGAGTATACGAATAGAAATGCTTCGATTAATTATAGAAACATACAGAAATGCTTTGAGATACAAGACTCAATATAGGCGATTTACATATGTTTTGCTTCTTGTATCTTTTCTTTGGTCGCTAATCAGAAAGCTCGGTAATGCCTGAAGTTCTTGATATATACAGGATTATTGGCAAGAGACGCCAAGGTAGACTCTATTTTCTGTTGAGCGATGGCGTCTGGAATACTCCTGTGTGGTAGGTTTAGACCAGAATACTTGTTATTGCGTTATTGATAATGGGAAGGCCGAAATCCTATAATGCCCATGGTAGTGAGATCCGTATGTAATTTTCACACCACAGTTTACCTCGTTTCTTGTGTCAGGGGCATATAAGGTTTTTCCGTCATTTATAAGGCATGGTTTCTTGTTGTCAGATGAGTACCACCAGCCCATGGATTTACTTGAAAGCGTTAATATCATCTGCCTCCAGGAGCTTCGCAGGGATCCATCGATACCCGGTGCTTTGCTGAATTTTAAGCGATACCTGATCAATTGAACTTTATCTAATGGGAAAGGGAAGAATGGGCACTTTAATCGAATGAGCTGATTATGGGCGGTTCATAGAGATTGGAGATATTTCCGTTTAATAGTTGCTCGAAGTAGAACGTCCATCTCTCTTTTATCTGTTCTGAGCCGCTTATGATGCTTGCATTAGTATCCCTACGTAGCTACGTAGGCTGATACATGGTTTGATGCATTGTTTTATGTGCATGATTACTTTGCAAGTTTGTTGAGTGTTGATATTTTAATTTCCACATTTTTGATTAATTGCTGACCATGATAGAAGACTACCTCAACGACCGCTGCACAGTGGTCTATTTCTCAAAAAAGGTGAACTTTATGCATGAGAACCACTAGATGTATGAAATTGAGTGTTTCTTGGCTTTTCGAACATGGGAAATCCGTTTCTGGGGTTGTGTTGGCTACAACTTTTAACAAAAAGTTTCCAAAAAGGGTCAAAATTTCACTTTCAGGAAAAAAAATTTTCTTGTTAATGAACGAGTGTGACTTATCATTTCCATAGTATTTTTGCTGGCTGAACACGAAACCGCTGTCCAAATCCGCCTATCATGCCTCAATGTTGAGGAAATTGACGTGATAGCCAAATTTTGGATCACATTCGTGACAGCAGGCAAAAATGCTGTGGAAATGATTATTCAAATTCGTTTGACACAAATGATGTTGGACAGTATTATTAATTTGATTTGCACACCTACCCATAAAGTTTAATCGAAACAATTGTAATTATTTTGAATAATTAAATCATGCAACATTCGCCGCGTTACTTTATAATTGGCCATTTTTTGAGGCAGCAGAGCAAGCCGAAATGAACAAAACAAATCGAAAGGAAACTTAATTTTGCGATAGCTGTTTTTTTTTTACTTGTGCAAAATTACATGAGATACCAAGCGAAAGAGCTGAATATAAGAGTGGATGAAATACAACAGACAAGGCCGAATACCAAAACTATCGCAGGCAACTGCTATTTATTTTCTTCTATATGTAATATTAGATCGCACGATTTTTCTAAGTCATACGATTTTATGAGTTTTGTGTAGTCTTTAAGTCTTTTACACACGGACTTTTCTGTTTTCTGACTTTCTTCTAACTTTATTGCATTTCTTTTGTTTCCGAAATGATATAAATTGAAAAATTGACCTGACAAATAAGTCCAAATAGACTTAAATACTATTTTTTGTAGGTGGGTGTTTTCCCAAATTGTTCCTAAGTGTTACCGAAATGACAGTCATAAAATAGTGACAGTGATCATAAATCGCCCTATCCGACTTTTTTCATATTTGAGTTAACACCGAATTCGAATTCTGCCAAATTTGAAAAACCTATCTTTTGTGGAAGTGTCTTAAAATCAATAGTGAAAGTAGTGAAAAAGGCTTATCTACAGCATATAGCAAAACACATATCGAATTTACAAATATTATCATTCACCCATGCATGCATATTTACAATTTTAGCAATTAATACCTGGCACGAAATGGTTTTGTTCAGGTAAAAATATATTTTCGATAATGTTGCTTTGCATATAATTTCAATACTAAGCATATACATACCTGAGTTATTCTATGATCATACATGAATTATCATATGAACATAATTCATTGAATTGAATTTAAAAGCAAGTTGGGAAATTTGATGATTCTAAAGTACAGGTGAATGGGCAAGTAAATGTATGAACAGCCAAATAAACATACACCACTTGAAACTTTACCAATAACATAACAAGTAAATGTAGGGTTTAGAAACTATTGTTTTATTTATGAAATTCAACGTGTTTATCTCAATCTCACGAGCTTCAACCTGGTACAAATGCTTGCTATTATGTCTTAATAACGCTGTATTACTCAAAGGAATTTTGATCTTCATATTCTTAATTTAAAAAAGAAGTTAAAAGACAGATGCAATTTTTGGCTGTTTTCAGCACCTGTGCTCTTACCCTTAAACTTATGAAACCCAATTACCACCTCAAATGATGGGGGCCATATAGGACAATATTACCCCCAAGTTTCAACTTCATGCTTAAAAGTCCATAATTTGAATAAAGTTCATCTTTTTCGTGAAATAGACCACTGTGCGCTGGCTGCCGTACGACACCAAGGGCAATTTGAGAAAGTCTGTCATCTCAAGCGCGACACAGGAATCAACCTTCAGAACTGACCTCGGCTGCACCTGGATATGCCAGCGGATGTATTTTTTTTCCTTCTTTCTTCCCCTCTTTCTATAGCTCAATCAATATGCACGGTTTGTGGGCATCATTTTTCGTAACTTGGTTAACTACTTTAACTTGGCTAAGTCGCCTAACTCCGGCTCAGCCATATTATGAGGAGGGTGGAGAGACACCTGCGAGTGACCCTGCATAGTAAGCCCACCTATTGGGATCATATCTGCAGGACATGTGATGCGGCTTTACGGTTGAGTAGGCTAATGACTAACATCGGCAATGACAACGGTCAATTCTGTTTTACTACATGGAGTCGAAATTTGGGTAGATGCGTTCCGAAGTAAAAAATTCCGGATGCACACTGCCGACATCCAGCACAGGGGTGCCTTGCGTATTGCCACTAGTTCCCGCATGGTTTTAGAAACGGCCATGATGGTGGTTTCAGAGAGCAATCCCGATAGATCTACTACCACGAGGATGCAAGGAAGGGTACCTCCATCTTTCAAAGCCAGAAAGATTTAAGGCCCTGACGTACGCGCCTATGAAAACTCTCCAACTTTGGCAGCAATGTCATAGTAAAAGTCGCAAAGTACGTTAGACGACTAAGCCGATTGGCTTCATAGAGCCTTGGGTTAGCCGTAGAACAGAGAGATACATTTCTACCTTTATCAATTCTTGATAGGGCACGATTAATCCAGGAGATACTGCAATAGAATGGTTAAGGTGGGCACATTGTACGGCCAATACTGTGTGGCTGAGTAAAACGATGCTCCGCACACAATATTTCAGTTGAGCCAATTCGCGATTTTGAAGCGCACTTTGGAATTTACATCCGCTTTGTTAACGCTAGACACTAACGTCGTTGGGGAAACCGTGGGGAGAACTGGCGCGCAGTCTCAACATACATTGAGAAACTACTGTGCCTAAAGCGAAAGGAGGACTGCCCTGCCAACTCATAAGCCTTGATAGTTGAAGTCCGTGAGCATTGATTGTTAATATAGCACAACCGTGTCAAAGTATCGCTCAAGCGGGTCCCAGCTCGGAGCTTATTGGGCTTGCACAGATGATACATTTCTAGTAAGCCAAATTTCACATACCTCGTGATTTGATAGGTCACCCAAGGATCTGTAAGCAGATTTTTTCGGCCATCTACACGAGTGGAAAAAACATTTCGAATCAATCAAGGTTTTCGCAAACATAGTTTCACAATAAAACAATTTTTAGTAAATTGCTATCGACTTTTCTTGTAAAAATTAAGTTTTTTAAGGTAATTACTCATTGCATACTTTTTTGGGGTACCAGGCAACTGCCATTGATGCAAATTACTGTGACACTAAAAGCTTCTATATATACTGTTTACTAATCCTGCGCAACGATGCAACCTTTTGGGCCTGCACTCAAAAAAATTTTGGTTGAATTTCACCCTTATAATAATAGGAAACTGGTTTCCGACTGTAAAAGATGTAAATTTACAAAAGTGCGTAAAAAGAATATTTTTTTACGACCAAATGGTGTAATTTTACCCTAAATAATGGTGCAACTTTATGGCTTTGGCGCAAAGGTGAATAGCAAACTAGTAAATTTACACTCTTTTTGCTTCAATTTATAAAAAGCTGTGTATTATTCAGCTGATTTGGCGTAAAAGCAAAAAATGCACATCGAATGTGTAAAAAAATTTGTGATTCGTTATTTTAAACGAAAAAATGAGTATATTTCATATTATCAAAGTATTAATTATAGACCCACTTTTCAGAGTGTGTGTACTTAAATGAAGCTGGTTGAATTTACAGATAAAGGAAACACAGTGCTAAGTTGAATGAGAGTAGGTTAAAACGGAGAATTGATGGAGAATTTGAAGGCACTACACGCATGTTTTAGAAAAAAAAACCATGATCGGATACATATCGGATAAACATGACACATGGCAATTGAAGGTATTATTTTATGGGTCTAAGCAAATAAGAAGTGTATTGTTCTAATCTAATTACTACAATCTATTTGAATTAATGATAGAAGAATATTTATCCGGCCCTCTAAGAACAATCACATCTTCGATATAGAGGTTTATATTTACAAACAGATAAATTAACATTGCTTTAAATACAATTATTACCAACAGTTTCTTGAACAAATTAACTCATTTTCCATTAGTTCTTATTAATCTTCCAAAGAATGAATTATAAATTTCACTATTGCTACTAAACAACCAACAAAATTGAAATAATAAGAGGCGCGGCTGATAAGTTCGCGGCCTAAGGTACTTAATGAATGAAAAGTGCACTTTTATATTTATTTATTTTTCAATGCAATCCCTCTTAAGTGAAATACACTTTTCACATTGTGTATACAGTATCCCACCATTGAATTATGACCGATCAGCAAATTTTAGAAGATTTAGCTTTTTTTTAAATAAAGCAGAAGAAAATCAATTGTTTTTATTTTGCAATAACATATTTATTGATACATGGTAGCTTTAATAATAAAAAAATAAATTTTGATTGAATTTTAATATTTTGTGCTTCCTCCTTTGGCCTGTATTGCTGCTTGTATTCTACTAGGAATGCTTTCTACACATTGGTTTATCATTTGTCGCATTCAATCGTCGTTTTCCCACACTTCTTCGATATTTTTTTTCAATGCAGCGATTGTGTTGTTTAAACAATCCATGCCAGCTCATGATGTATGACATGGAGCACCGTCTTGCATAAAGATGTATTCATCCTTGGGATGCTCTAAGGTATCCAAATATGGCAGAAGAACATCCCTCAGCACGTCTATATCCTGATTAGAGCGCATTGTTCCCTCAACGTAATAGATTGGGCCCCAACCTTCAGCTGTAATGCAGCCTCAAATCTTCACTGAGGACGGATGTTTAACTGTCCGAACCACAAAATCTTCTGAATATCTCTCGTTGGACCTCCTTCGAACGAATTTTTTATTTACCGTAACCGCTTCCAACCTGCATTCGTCACTAAAGATAACCAAGGAGAAAATTAGTTTTAGAAAAGTTAAATGATTCGTGAGGCTGTCTCTTCCTCTGACATATGAAATGAGATATGCTAAACAAAGGAATTTACCGTATTCCATTATTCACTCTCGTAGATGCTGTGTATTTTTGCCCAATATAGTCTTTGTTTGCGCATAACTTTGCTTAATTTTGGATTTTTTGGGGTCCCCTACATGAAAGGTTGTTTTCCTTGAATCGCCGTTCCAACGTTCGATATTCTGACGCCAACTTCGTTCAGATCCCTCAAAATAGCCCTAGCTGGTGCGTTGCGCTCCAGCAGAACATTCTGCATGATTCTTCTATCTGTTCTTGGTGTTGTTATTCTTTGTCCGCGGCAATTTCCTCGTTTGTTCCCAGGGACCGTTGTTGAATCGGTTGAGCTACGCACAGTTTTGGCAATGTTGACCACGGAGGATTTCGAAATTCCTACAATTTCGGCATATCGCTTTTTCTTCTGACGAAATATCAGCCTTTTTACCCATGTTGTCTAAATTATACCACTGACTTAGTAATAATAGTAACTTCACTTCACTTCTCAATTTTCCTAAACTTCCAATGTCATTTACTTGAATTTCACTCGCTCACCGATTTCTACTTGTTTTTTTTTCACTTTGAATATTTATTACTTTGATAATTGTCTCGAACACGCTTTAAACTTTAAATGATAAGGAATGCACTTTTGCACTTATTTATAATTGCTGTTTTGTTTGAACATCTGGGAATTTCGGATTGCCCATTTTATAGCTTACAGGTATAGGGAATATCCAACAGATACATAACTACCCCTTTACCGAGAAAAAATAGCAAAAATGACACTCAGTGCTCATAAAATTATCAAAATTCTTCAGAAATGCGATCGGTCATAACTCAATGGCGGGGTACTGTATAATGTATTTATGCCACTGAAAAAGTAGTCTTTCGATTTGTCATGAAAATTGTTTTCAACTCACTGTCGTCGGAAAATGTTCGTCCCCGCAACTCCTTTTTTAAATTTGAACAAAAAAAGGAAAGGGTCTCTAAGAGCCATGTCCGGACTGTAAAGCGAATGGTCGATCTTTGTAAATCCCGTAGCTTTCAAGGCATCCCTCGCAACCCCAGCAGTGTGAGCGGGCGCGTTGTCTTGCCGAAACAGCACTCTGCGCGCCAACTTGCCACGTCTCTTCTGTACGTCTGCCTCACGTGCTTGACCCAGTAAATTAGCGTTATACTGGAAGTTCACTGTAGTTCCTTTAGACAAGAAAATGGTAGCCACAAAGAAAATGGTAGCCATAATCTTCGACGCCGACTTTTCCACTTTGAATTTATTTGGTGGTCTTTATCCCTTGTTATTCACTGCATCGACTCTTGTTTGGACTCGGGATCATACTGATAAATCCAAATTTCTTCAATGATCACAATGCGGTTATAAATTTCATCCAACCTACACAAACACAACAACAACATTTTTTACAACTCTCCAGTCGTCGCTGCTTGTCAAGCAGTATGAGCAATCGTGGTACCCAACGCACACACTTTTTTTCGTGCGCAAATGTTAATGTGAAATCTCTCCAACTCGTTCGTTGCTCATCTGTAGTATTTCTGCCATCTGCCAGAACTTAATTCTTTGATCGGCAAGTACTAATTTTTCAATATGTTGGACATTTTCTTCGGTGACGACCGTCACTGGGCAGCCCGGGCGGGTTTCGTCTTCACAGGCCTCTCTTCACTGCTGAAAAAGCCTAGCCCCTTATTTTATCATCGCATATGAAGGTGCAGAATCCTGAAGAACCAATGACATCTCTTCAAAAATTTCTTTCGGCATATATCCTTTTTTAACAAGGAATTTAATCACAGCGCGGTGCTTCGAATTGCAAGATTTTCTAGTTTTCGCTGGCATAGCGTTGTTGCTTGTTGCAGGGATGAAGTGTTAATGAACAAAATAAAAAAAGGACACACTATTAGTGTTGTCAGTAACGAGATGATGTGTCATCGCTAAGTATCTTAGGGACCGAACTTATCAGCCACCCCTCGTACATATAATTTATTGCAAAAGTGAGCAATAACCATCAAGTTCCTGAAACCTTTCTGTAAAACGCAATAATTCTCAAAAAGTTCGTTGGACCAAAAAAACAGCGATACATCTTCTTATTTATTCCAGTCACTTTCCGAAACTCTTGATATGTCCTTTGCAAGCCGATGTTCGATTTATGAATACTCTCAAGACTGACATTTTTGATTCGACAAATATATCTTTAAATATTCATGCACAACTTCACGCACTTTTCCATGTGATATGATACATGATACGCGACTGTTAGCATACTTTCGCACTGTTCCTACGCAGCAGTTTCGAAGCCATATGTCCTGTACAATTGCCCAAAAAAAAAAACACTCGATTTCAAATGTTTTTGCATCCGAAATGCTTCACTTAAGCCTGGGCTTTCTCAGGCATACAATTTTTCTGCCCTCACAATTCATATAACGTAATCCGTATTCCCATTCCGAGCGAAGGCTATTTGTGAAATACGACATCGAAAAAGCTATTTCATATCTTAGCGGAGGCAGTCAAATGCACGAGTACTACTCACTTAGAGATAATCTTGGTGTGCTTTGTGAGGATTCACTTACAAGGATAGTACATAATGAACCAAGCGGGTTGCTACTTTTTAATAAAAAAGTGTTTGCCTAACATAAATTTAATAGAAATGAAAATTACAATCCGTTTGTTCGCAATACTGGATTGGAGAACTTTGAAGTTTAGCTCAATCAAGCTGAAGAATAGATTAAAGTACGGAATATTGCACTACGAGATAGTAGAAACGCACTTAGTGAAAGAGTGAAAATTTCGACTTCAGTGGCTCGTGCTCTACTTACTACTTTTCTCATCTTCTCTGACTAGTTCAAGTGTAGCGACAGCAGATTGTGGCGCAGAGTGGTGCCTGTGACCGCGTGCTGTCACAGTATGTGCTGTCATGCAAATAATAGGATACCATTACTGTCTGTGGTTGTAAATTAAGAGGACGAGAGCTTGGTTCTACATTTGGCGCTCATTACGTGCAAATATATTCCTTGCACAGTGCGATGCAGCGCAGGCATGAGATTTAATGAATTGTGTACTTGAAAAGGTGAATAGTTCAAAAGTTCTCAGGTAGATACTAACTTTCTGTAATGCTTTGAATAAAGATGGGAATATGATGATATTTATGATAATGGTGAAAATAATTAGAAGTGAAATTATTTTAAGACCTGAATGAAACCAGTCATAGCGTAGGCAATACATAATATTTAATCCAGCAAAGTTGCATTATTTACTGCTTACATAAACAAAAACCTTGAGATATTTTTCAACACTTATATACTGAGGTAACTACTGCATATTCGTGAGAGTGAGAAAACATGCATTGAGTGTGTTTAAATGAGGTTTTCGTTGAGATTAAAAGTATGTAGAAACACCGATTTGAATTTAAGGCCCTTTACATCTACCTCCTTATCAAGACCTTTTACATTTTTTACGAATGGATACTTTAAACTCCTGGCGCGAAAATTCCATCAGCGATCATTGCCACAAATTACTTACTAAGTCAACTTAACTTTAACACTAGTAACAAACGTGTCAGGCGGTTGTAGTTTTTGTCGATCCCTCAACATCGGACCAATTATGGTTGCAATGAACCAGTCACTGCAATAAGTAGATGTTTTAACGAAGCTTACTGTATGTTTGATTTTTATTTGATTACAGCATCACTTAAACAAATTTTGCATAAGAATGATTAATAATAATAACAAATATAGCTTTATTTTTACATCTAAGTTTTTAGTTAAAATTAGGATTTTTCAGAAAATTTTCTTGCAATATAGTATTATAGCAAAAACTAGCTTAAAATCTAATTTTGTGCTTAACCTAAACTAAATAAAACTTAAAAACTAAGATTTATGACTTAGGTTAATTGTGTGTATAGTAATTGTTGTTACAAGTTATTTGTCAGGCATGCAACCAGCGGATTATTGGAAGCTTCTGTTGAGAGATTTGTGGGTCAAATGTTTAGAGATATCCAGTTCTCTCTTGAGCTTCGCTGAAGCATGCAGCCGATTAATTGAGAAAAAAAGGGTCTATTAAGGATAATTTTCAGACATTTGTTTTGTAATATTTGCATCTGCACTGAAAAAACACATGGCGCCAGACGCCATAATTTATGGACTTCTGGCGCCATGTACATAGTCGATTTGGGGATTGTAATAAAATATAGCGAGCGGCACGCAATAGCGCATGGCGAAAAGTACATAGGAGCAGACGCTATGATTAAAGCCCTCCACGCCATGTACTATAGTCCTCCACGTCATGTATTATGGCCCCCCACGCCATCTACTATAGTCCTCCACGCCATACACTCCATGCAAACTAAAGTACCACAATAAAGGTCTAATAAAAAATTTAACTCTTAAAATATTTGCACGCATGCTTAACACCATACTTATATATAATTTTTTTCAACTTTTTTTTTAATTTTTTTTTCTTTTTTTTCTATTTCACAGTGCTTCCCAGACAACTAGTATGTTTGGATAAGGGGCAGCACAAAGTTTTACAAACCAATGTCACGTGGTATTCCCAAGCGGTCCCCCATCTAAGTACTAACTGCGACCAACACTGCTTAACTTCGGCGATCTGACGAGAATCGGTTATTCCAGTGTGGTATGGCCGTATATTCAAATATACTTCAAATAACGAACAATATCTAAATTCGCTCACCTATAAATGAAGCCATATTACATAGTTCATGGTACTATGTAATAAGGCGTGTTGGGCCATAATTTCTGCACCATGTAATTATGGCGTTGGGAGCCATACTGCATGGCTCAGGGTACTATGTACAAAGTGTGTGGGACCATAAATCCTGCGCCATGTTACATGGGACCACGCGCTATGTAGATTCTGACATTATGGCGCTGGGGGCCATATTGCATGGCTCAGAGTACTATGTACATGGCGTATGGAACCATAAATAATCCGCTATGTTACATCGCTCTGGTCGCCAAGCGGATTTTTTTCAGTGATGCAAGATCTCAGGAAAGATACCGGGAAACTTCTAAATCGAGCTTGTAAGAGCAACACAGAGCATGCAAATTTGGTGAGGATATCCATGGGGGAATCATTTAAATCTTTCTTTGGGGGGTCTGAAAGGTACAAGAGAGACTCCGAGGATATGCACGGTCCGGAAAAAAGACCAATAAGCAACGCTGGGCTCTCTAAAGCGCCCGGATACTGATTTCCGGGCACTTCGACGACTGAAACACCGAAAGGATCTGTGCTTTTAGTTAAACCGCTAGCTCTTCGCAGCGGTAGAAAATTCTAACCTTTGGGTACCAGCGAAAAATGCAAGGATGCAATCATTTTTTAAGAATTTCAAATCATAAGTTTTGAAAAGCTAAATAAAAGAATATACCTTTTGAAGGTAGATCTAAAGGAAATCTTTTGAGGATTGCCTAGCTCTGGGGTATGTTCCGATACTTTGTCGACAGACTTAGGGAGATAAATAACTACTCAGATCCAAGAAACTTTAGGACTGTGACGGTTAAGTTAAATCTCTTAAACGATGAGCAACATGCCTACAAGCGAGGCAAATCATGCGAGTTGATGCTTCATTCTCTGGTTCGCATACTGACCCCTTGCCAAACGAACTGCCACAACAGCTTCATGTGCGAGCTTATGCTGAAACATGATATTGTATTCAATGACCAATTTTTCCTTTAAAACCTAGATAAAATTCAATTTCTTGCCAGATATCAAAATTTGTAGGATAATCTAGCTTCTTCTTCTTCACTGTCTTTTGGTCCAGTTACATCAATAGAAAGAACACATTGATCTTTCAACAAAATCCTAAATCTTGGCAAAACTTAATAAAACGATAATTGTTTTATTCGCCAAAGAAATAAAACTGGAAGACCTAGTGCATCCAAAAATGAAGTGATAGCTTTTCAACTTTCGAACGAAGTCATATATCCAAAAGCAACTTTGTACAAAAAATTTATCTGGAAGAGTCATGTGCAAGTTAAGCATACTGAAACATATCGCAAGAAGTTTGCCATGCTACAAAGATTTGTTTGCCTTTGTATTTTTGGTGCAAAACGACTCTATTAGAGGTTTGATTAGAGGGATCTCTCTCATTATCGTGATACTTTCGCACGCTCAAGACGCTATACTCGACTTCGGGAGAAGGTATGAGGTAATCTTTCTGACCGGAAATGGCTGGAAGCATGCAGATTTATGCACGATGTGTTGACTGGAAGCATGCAGATTTCTGCAGGGACAACTCGAAAAACTCGAGCTTGCTTTTACCTGCATTCATCGAATGACACGTGGTCTTTTTTTATCTCGGAGAGCATGTTTCTATTTTCGTATGCAGAAACTTTCACTGGAATAAAAAGCGCATCGCCAGTTTTCTTAGCCCCAGGCAAAATTATCCATGAATATAGGGCACAGTTGAACTTTGCTGCCAAGTTCAATAATGCGCATCTGTTTTGGTTTACATTTTGTGGAAGGAAATACTTTGGTGTTGAAGGAAATTAAATTGCGGATGCAAAGCGGATTGCGAATCAAGGTTCAACACTTCCACTGTAGTCTCCATAACCCATCATGGATGTGTCGGCCGCATCCGTTTATGTGATTTTTTGGATGGAAAGAGGTACAAATTTTGTCATATAGAAAAAGGTAGGGATCCTAGTAAAAGGAGCAGAGCATCTAAGGATGAAACCGGACAAACGAGATGCCTTGGCGGTTATATACGCAATGTTCTGGTCAAATTGGAGCTTCAGATCAAAGAATCAAGAGCCGTAATAGAAGATCCGTACAGAGCATAAGAATATATTAAGGGTGATATTTTTTACGTATAGGATATATGATGGCATTTGGATATTTTCAAAGTAGGTGAATTTTTAGAGCACCAGTCGCACAGAGTACAAAGGTCATTTTGGAGTTGGAGGCAGCCGTCAGTAGATTCAACCACTCTGTAAGCCTAGAACAAGAGGCAAGAAGAATGAGTAAAAGAAAAAATATCATTTATAAAGACTAGGAATAATAATTGACCGAGAATGGAGCTCTGAGGAACTCCGGAAAGCGAATAGAAAGAGGTGAACGAATGCACAGTTGCAGTACAAGTACGAACAAAAACATAGGATGAAAGCCAAAACAAAAGAAGACCAGACACCCCATAGCTTTGAAGCTTTGCAAGAAGAATTCTGTGATCAACAGAATCAGGTTCGAGATCTCTAGTCCACCGACTTTTTTTCAAATAATATGCATGATCTTTTTGCCGTTGTCTAATTTTCTATCTCCTAATCGTTTTGTTTTTTATCTATTGAGAAAATCTTATATTGGTGTCTTTAGCTGGACGACATATAGGGATCAAAAATCACCTCCACGGCCACCAAAGCTTTGGCTACCGACTAATATTTTCAGCTTCATTCGAATTGAAATTTTCCTACTATTGGCTGATGAACTTTTGTACTTATATCCCTATCCGATTTTTATTCCGTTTCATCTGCCTTTCAATTTAATAAATATATAAAATGCCGTTATATCTCCGTTATAACTCCAATCTGAATGTAAACTAAAGAAATGTTTCATTATTTTCTTTTTTAATTTCCTTGAAACTACTCATATAAACAAAACATGAAAAGGAAACTGAGACTATTAGTCATTTCTTGACCGGACCAGAAAAATCATATTTACACATATTAACTTGGCTTACTTTCTTGAGCTGCCTTGTCAATCCGGCTATTGAACTTGAAGTCACACATATATTGTAAATAGTAGATTCTAACAACTAGTAGTTATTGATGGCGTGAACGTACAAAACTATTAAGTCAATAATAATTAGTCATAGATTGTTTATGTTCATTTATACAAATATTTTACTTCTGTTTTTTTTATTTTTTGATAATTCTATTTTTTTTTCAATTTAAGGTCTTCCTTTCGTCTCGGTAGTAAACGTTGGATTTGTTTCTCCAAATTATTATTTTTCAATTACGAAATGCACATGGTCACAAAATTGAATTCACAAGCGATTAATTGATTGTTGATGATATATCAAACCAACCATATTTAGTGCAATTACTAGATTTTGTTTTGTAATTTTGGGTGTATGTTGTGAAAGAATAGTAAAATACATTTTATTGAAAGTATTATCCATCAGAAGCTCCTGTTTTCCCCATCTTTCAGTCAGCTGACGGATTTCTCGGCGAACGAACTCGTAATCTTTTTCATCTAACCATGAATCAAGCCAATTTTTGGTTTCATCATAGAATGTAAAGTGTTGGTCAGCCAGGCCATGGACCATCGATCGGAAAAACAGAAGTCCGAAGGAGCAATGTCCAGGCTTTATGGCGAGTGGGGTAGCACAACGCAGTTTAGCGCTCCCAATTTATCCTTGACGGCTTTTGCAATATGTGGCCGAGCACTTTCGTGCTAAAGAATCACTTTATCGTGTCTTTTCTAATATTCTGGCCTTTTTTCTTTCAGTGCTTGACTCAATCGCATCAATTGTGGTTAGTAGCGTTCACTAGCAGTGTTTCTTTCGGCTGCAGCTGCTCATAGTACATAACACTCTTCTGATCCCACCATGTGCAGTGCATGAGTTTGGAACCATGGATATTTGGGTTAGCCATTGACCTTGAAGGATGGTCAGTGAATCCAGGTGTTTTTTGCGTTTACGACTATCGTAATGCATATATGTTTCATCACCAGTTAAAATACCATGGATAAAACGCTTTCTTTTAAGGGGTTACATGGGTTTCAGAGATTAAAAAAAACACCATTTTTAAATGTTTCAAAAATAAAAAATAATGTATTAAATTATCATAAATTATTGTTAACCACTAAAGTAACTCTTCAAATATCTGTAAAAAAAAGTTTTAGACAAAAATATTGATAATACGCCCTCTGGCAGCTATTTTACGAAAAGGCTCGAAAAATGCGGTGCCAACGATATCTTGAGCTGGATTCATCTGAAACAAAAAAAAATCAAATTGTTTCTGTTAGAGTATGAGTTTGACAGGTACTTGAACGAAGGATATTGTGTTTCGTTCATTGGAATTTAATACACATGGCATTATTTATTGAATTTTTCGGTCAAAAATTAAATTTTTTACTCGCTACGTTGCCAAAAGTTCAGATTTCAATATTTTTATAAATCCTTCGTTCAAGTACAAGTCAAACTCATACTCTAACAGAAACAATTTGATTTTTTTGTTTCAGATGAATCCAGCTCAAGATATCGTTGGCAACGCATTTTTCGAGCATTTTCGTAAAATAGCTGTCAGAGGGCGTATCGTCAATATTTTTGTCTAAAAATTTGTTTACATATAGCTCAAGAGTTACTTTAGGTGTTAAGAATAACTTATAATAATTTAATACATTATCTTTTATTTTTGAAACATTTAAAAATGGCGTTTTTTTCATTCTCTGAAACCCATGTAACCCCTTAAGCCGTGGAAGCAGTTGTTTCGACGTAACTTGGCTTCCAAGGCTTCCAAACGATTGGATATGGCTTGGCGTGTAACTACTAATTATTTCGCAATTTCATATTGCGTTTGACATCAGTTTTCATCAAAATCATCCAATTCTTCGTCTTCGAACTTTTTTGGCTATCCTGGACGCTCTTTGTCTTCCATGTCAAAATCACCACTTTTAAACCGCATAAACCATTACTCGCACGTTGAAATCGATGGAGTATATTCAGGACGAGCTTCGGGGAGCAATCGATAAGCTTCAACTGCACTTTTTTAAAATTGGACTGATTTCAAATTGATTGTTTCGAAATACTGAGAGCACAAAAAAAACTATTTTGTTTTCACTCCAAGCAAATTACACCTAACAAAAATTGAAGCTATTAAGTGTAACGTGAATATAGCAACAGTGTTGTCTGATGCGTAAAGACATCTGCTGTAAATTTCCCTACGAATATTTATATTCCACAGGGTCCTATATAAAATAAATTAGTAGCACACAAATTTATCACATAAAAATGAATTATAAATAATTTTAAGAATGAAAATTCCGTTTGGTTGGAAATCCCAACCATTTTGTTGGTGTCTGTTGAACCTATATTTTCCCATTCAGTTTGGATTAGATAGACATGGGTAATGCAGCGCTGCGCCGCGCAATTGCGTGGAAGCACTAGCCATGATACCACTGCGCTGGTATCGATTGTCGGCATCAGTAGCGCAGTAAGTGCGTTGATACCACTGCTGTCGCCGGTATCAGTGTATCAGCGCCTCAAAATTTGCTGCGTTACCCATGTCTAGTTTGGATCACTAATTTGAGCGCAGTCTTGCGGGTGATACAGAACTTTCGATTGTCGTTCTATTGAGTTTAAATCTGGGGCCCTATTATGATTCAAATTCCGAAATCGGAATTCGTAAAATTTTTCGACTCGCCAATGGTCGGAATTTTGTATTATGATCTATTCAGAAATCGGAAATTAAGTCCCATTTTAAACTACAGACAGCTTCACTCGAATGGGTTAAATCGATTCGATTCCCAATATATTTCCAATCAAGTGTCAAAATACCTATTTAAATTTAAAAAACGGGACGGAGTTTCAATGTTTCTTGCTAACATTTACTCGATGGCAATTTATTTTGCTTTGCCTAAGTATGGTCAGTCAGAAATAACAAAAAATAAAGATTAAAATTTGATAAGTCGAAATAAGTCCAGTAGGTAAGGAGAATCTTATAAGAATGTAATATCACGAATTTTAAAATTGGTGGCAAAATTACGATTTATAACACACGGTGTCTATCAGCTACCCGAATTCCAAGTTTTACTTAATCATATCAATCGAACCGAAAAAACAAAGAAATTTGAAAATTAAAAATCCGCCAGAATTCGCCAAAAAATCCGACCACAAATGAGCTGTCGGATTAGACGACTCGGCTTCGGAATTTACAATCCGAAGTTGACGGATTCCCGTGCCAACAGCAAATCATAATACGAAAATACGATATCGTATGAATTCCGATTTCGGATTTTGATTCATAATAGGCCCCCTGATGATTGAGATAGAATCTTAGATTGTTTTCAAGCGTTATGTAGGAGCCACGAATTGACAGCATGTACGAAATATTTTGTCATTGGCTTATTGAAACGACTCGATCGTATATTTCTTTTAAGAATATCCTGGTACTTCATTCTATCCATCATTTTAAGCATCTATAAACCCACACTGTCAACTCCACCTGCAGCCATGCAACTTCAAACCCTGACATTGTCACCCTCTTGTTTAACCGTTCATCATAAATTAACCTTTTTTTAGTTCGTCGTTGGTTTGTCTGCAAAAAATTTGCTGCCATCTGGCCCAAATATGCTAAATTTGCACTAGTCGCTAAACGGAACGCTTTTTCAAAATTCAGAATGGTGATGACGAATTCCAGTTTGCCGAATTCGAGTCTCTTTTTTCGACTTGTCTCGGAAATAAGTGAATTTTTCTTGCTATTTTCCTGATAATGGAGACGTGACAAATTTAACAACAAGCGACAAAACAATTACAGCTACCTTCGCGGATGACGACGCCATTCTGTGCACTGATTCATATCTAGCTAGTCACCGAAAGGTGGGAGCCGAGAATGCTCAAGCCGTCTCAAAAACATCAGCGCGTTGAAGTGATGTCGCGAGTTTTTGAACCTCTATAATGAAGTATTCAGTCAAATTGTTACTGGATTCGAGACTTGGATTCATTATTATGAGCCTGAGTCTGAGTTTTTGATGAGCGAGCTGTTTCCCGGAGTTCTAAATCTTAGGCTCAGATTGGCTTCAGGACAGACTTCTAGACAAGCACTTGAGAGCCTCGAGACAGTTGGGCGTCCATTTGTAGTTGATGAATTTGAGTTTCAATATTTGATGTAGAAATCGCGTTAATTTTACCTTTTATTCATATTATAAATGTATCAAATCTAATAATATGAACTTATATAATATGAACTGCATATAGTTTTGTTTGGACTCAGGCTCATAATAATGAATCCAAGTCTCGGCTCCAGTAACAATTTGACTGAATACTTCATTATAGAGGTTCAAAAACTCGCGACAGTACTTCAACGCGCTGATCTTTTTGAGACGGCTTAAGCATTCTCGGCTCCCACCTTTCGGTGACTTTAGTCATGCCAAGACGATCGCAAAGAATATTTAAAATGGTTGTATCTGATACTCCAATCATTTTTGTGAGCTGTTTCTTCTTTAGTCTAACATCTTCCAATATTACTTTTTCGACTATTTAAACAATTTCCGGAGTAGCCACTTCGATCGGCCGTCCTGATCGTGGGTCGTCCTAAATCCTGGTTTAAAAAGATTATGACATTTGTGAATCAAAGTTACATTAAGGTTTGAGCCGACTTTTCTTATTTGGTGAGGAAATTTATAGCGAATTGCTCGATTAAAATAAAATTTGCTATTTATACTCATAATGAGTCTCTGAACACATTACGTTTCATCAAAATACCCTCACTAATGACCTACCAGCTCTTTACGCCAACTTATTGATCCTCCCTCGCATATTGTAACTCTTGAAAACTAATCTTAACTTTGCTCTCTGTTTGAACTTGCATCCAATATACACACGACCTCAACTGTGAGGTATATACATCATTTGTCCTAGTATGTTAGATTATAAAACTAACTGAAGCTACTTGTACGAAGGTAACATGCTGTGCGCATCAAAAGTGAGTGCACATCTTCAAAACAGCTTCACAGCTTCAATAAAAAACAAAATACCGATTGAAAAATATTTTTGATTAAGGAATATTAAACCTTTATGCGATTAAAACAATATGCTAAAAAATCAATTCCATATATTCACTAACAAAAAATTTACGGAACAACAAAAACAAAAGGTCAATGAAATACGAGTCAAAAGTAAGTGCAGACTTCATATAATAAAAATTCATATAATAATTTTAAGAAAAACTAGTATTTGGTTTGGCCGCCCTTTGCTTTTAAAACAGCTTCCAGTCTTCTATGCATGGATTCTACTTATTTTCTGGTAAATTCTGCTGGTATATTACCCCATTCTTCTTTAAGAGCATTTTTCGAACTTTCCTTGCTTGTGATTCGACGTTGCCGAATTTTCCTGTCTAAATAATCCCATAAATGCTCAATGGGGTTAAGGTCTGGGGATTTGGGCGATGATCTAATACCTTGGGAGTTCTATAAAGCAATTACAACCTTACTAAATAGGAAGTGTGCTTAGGATCATTATTTTGTTGGAAGATCCACGTCCTAGGCAATTCCTATTTTGCAACTCTGTAAGCCATATTTCGCTGCGAAATATTGCGATAGCCTTGCTTATCTATTGTACTATCAATAAATTCAAGGTTTCCAACTCCCGATGTTGCCATACACCCCCAAACCATAACAGATATTCCGCCATGCTTCACTGTGCCGGAAACATTTTTTTCATGGAACTTAGTATTTTTGGTCCGCCAAAGTTTTTTATTTGTATGCCCGCCAAATATTTAACATTTACTCTCAACAGAGAATAAAACGATTTTCCAAAAATCATAAGTACAGTTTTTATATTTTTCAGCATAATTTTTGCGTTTTTTCTTATTCGCTTCAGAAATAAACGGCTTCCTTCATTGTGCTCTGCCATGTACTCCATGTTCATTCAATATTCTTCGAACGGTGGAGGCTGAAACGGATTGATTGTGTGTCGCGGAATAATTTTCAGCTATTTTTGCTGCACTTGAACGTGGATCACCCTTAGCTTCTTTCACTATATTTCTTATTTCTTTTCTATTTAATTTCCCTGGCCATCCAGATCTTTTGAAATTGTCCAATATTTTGGTTAGTTTCTTTCCTCATTTTCACACCTTTCTTCTAGGACGTTTTAAATCAAACTAACTCCTTCAAAAATGACTTTACCAAGAATTTTTGCGATTGCTGTTTCCTAGAAATTAAATTGAAGTTGTATTCCGTTCCGTTATGGTAAAAGATCCGTGACTTTGTTTACAACTAGAATCTAGCAACGTTTGAACAAGTGTGCACTTTCTTTTGATTCATATTTCATTGACTTTTGATTTTTGTTCCTCTGTAAATTTTATGTTATTTAATATATGGAATTGATTTTTTTGTAGAAAGTGTTTAACAAATAAAGGTTTGATATATGTAGCTCAATCAGAAATATTTTTCAATCGGTAATTTTTTTTATTGAAGCTCAAAAACAAATTTGAAAGGTGTGCACTCACTTTTGACGCTCACAGTATAATAAAGTTACTAAGAAAAGAAATGGCTCAGATTGATACTCGTGGTGCTGACCAGTAGTAATGAAAGTGTCTGTAGTTAGCCTTTGTTGAAAGTAACTACTGATTTACGCAGTAAATAATAAATAATGCTACGCATGTTAATTCAAAAATTGAGGATTGAAAAACCAACAGAGAAGCAAATGAGGGAATCAAACCAAGGTTTCCTCTTTGATTTTTTTTCTGCATGAAAAAGGTTTAAATAACCTTTTATATTTTGGATCAAACAAATTAGCTGGATCATTCAAAATTGAATGAAACTTCCGAATATATTTTCGGATTTACTCAATTCCCCGACCAATTCACATTTATGCCAAAGGAGTCACTTCAGTGTTTATGGCGGCAACAACATTCCTGTGACCATACTGCTGTATCGAACAAAATTCCTCCCAAGGCGGGGGCACAGAAATTACGAATGTTTGTCTAGTTTTTATTGCTTGTAATAAAAACCTTCAAATTTATCGCCTATGCACGTGCCCCACTGTAAAGCCCATCGACTCTATTAACAGCACAGTGTGCACTGTCAATATCCAGATAGCTTCGCAAAACGTCGCATTTCTCGTGATTTTGTTTGGAAAGTATCGATTAGATAAAATTTCCCACATCAATTTTAAAACACGTCAGCCTGGCGCACTGAGTTCGAAACAGTGTCTTCTTCGTCGAATTGATTTGGCGTGACATATAACGCTCGTAGCGTGCAGGCAAATCAGGTTGTTAGATCGATAGACATAAGCAGATAGTATTCGCCGGCACGAGTCACTATTTACCACCGGGAATACATTTTATGCATCAGAAGCCATCCGAACTCTCTTCCTCTGCCATTCGGCATTATTGACGAAACCAACTGTTAAAGCAAACTCATTTCACGCGAGAGTATTTATCCGCTATATCACTTCATTAACATCTCCAGCATTTCCTAAACTGGAATTGGATTTTAGATTGCCGCGGAAGTCAGTTGTGCTTCATTTACCAACGTTTGCAATCGAACGATTCCGCACCCCTGTCGTTGCGATAAACTTCATTACTCTTAATTGCGTTACTTGGATGGAGAAGGTCCAAATTTAAATGGAGCACACCGCGTGGATGTGCTGACTCGTCGTAGAGGCCGGACCCAGTGGCCTCCATATTTTCTGGTTTTTTGCTTTTCAGCAGGTCAGTGTCTTCAGCTTTTCAGCCGGCTGCTCCTCCCGCTTACCACTACATCACCGAACAGCAATTCGCGAAACAGCACTTCTATAATGATTTTGATGAGTAAGTAGCATGTGGGCAATTTCTTGTTACCGCTTTAAACCATTTCTACACGCAGCGCAATCTTCGCCAGCAATCCAAGCCTTGATTTCAATTTGTAGATAAAAAATCGTGTATCCGCAAAAGTTTTCGATGGACGGAAGAGTCCAGAAGCCGAATTGCATGTCCCTTACAACTTTCGAGACTACATGTAAGCAACGTCGAGACTGCGAACGAGGAAAGAACACCAAGGGCCTGCATGGCTACAAAGCCACCGGGATCGGCAGATGTGTGCAAGATGTCTTGTGCAAGTCCGGTATTTGCAATCACCTGATTATGACCAATGTTCGAGACCGCTTCGTAGCTAGTTTTCTGCTTATTGTTCGACTCGAAGTCTCGCGTTTCCTGCCGCCGGACGCTCTGCGATGCGACCCCACACTCTAAACCACCATGCACATGAAAAAAAAGGATAATCGAGTTCCTGCGGCAGAACGAGTCGCACACGCTGCTGCATGGAACTATTGTGAGCAAGAAGCCAACAATGAAAGCGGAGCTTCCGAAATACGTACTGGTACGGAGCAGCATAAGACGGTGTGGTAAGGGTAAGAGGGGTCACAAAGACGATAAATCGAAGTCTTACAAGTTGCTCAGTCGATGGAAGCAACGAAGCCTTACGTGAGCCTTTGCGAGTTAAGAAACGAAACGAAGTCGTATGATGGAGAGGAGCAAGGACGGACACAAGTCATGGCATAAAGGGAGAGTGAAGGGGGAAATGACGTGAAAACGTTTCTGGAAAGCAGAGAGCCACTTACCTTATATTGGGGACTGCGGCGGCAGCTGCTTGCATCGGCGGCGGGACACTGTACGGGAAGGGCAGTTTGGCCGCGACAGCTGGGTTCTCAAATAACATGGTGACAGTTGTGGCGGCAATTCTGCTGCGGACTGTTTACGAAAGATTCGAACAGATTCTTAGTTAAAGACAAGCGTGGCGGATACGCAAGAGAGGAGCTTCCTCGAAATGAACACTGGATATGAACCCACTTTGGGCGCTCGAACACTTAGCACTTCCCGACAACTCGGAATCGATATAGGCCGCGACGTGGTGCAACTACACTTCGTGCAATGTAATTTCCATTCGACGCTTGGCGGGGTTAAAGAACTACTGACACCGACACCAGGCAGCTGAAACTTGCGGGCGAACGCTACTTTGATGGACCTCGTCCTCCTCGCGATTGCATACAGGCCGGATTTCAATGGAATTCACTCTTCTGTGGCTTGAAGTCGATCTCAAGCTAAGTAGACGTAAACATTCACTGAGCCGCGTCGCGGTCTTTTGTTCCCTTCGAAGTCGAGTCGAATCGCTCGAGATTTGGCCTCGCAATCGTAGACTCGGACACACTTGGCTGACTACGGTTTAAGCGGTGACGAAGAGGAAAATTATCGAATCGAACGCGTCGAAATCTTTTCTAAAATAGAAGGTTAGCACCAGCACCACAAATTCGCGAAGTACTCGATGACAATTGTACAATTAAGTACTTTTAGATTAAAACTTGTGACTGACGCTTCAAGTGTCTCTAAACTAATTAGAAACCGAAAATATCCAATTTTACTCTGCAACACACAGGAAACTCTTTAACTCAGGCCGTGTCGCGTCCTCGTTCACTTTCGCTTTTTACACACTAGTGCGTAACGCGCGTGGCGTAGGCCTTGCAAGCAAATGGAATTCTACGGCGAATATCGCAAAACGGACAACCTTTCAAAATATAGTACTCAGGATTCTATGGGGACTGAACAACTTGTCAACGATTCACTCATGGAAACACACAAAACAACCTAGCTTTCAAACTAAACAACACCGTCAGACAACGGTTGCAACCGGACTGACGTGCTCGTACCTTTAAAAAACCGAATTATCGGAATTTTGTCGACGTCGTTTCCAGTGTTGCCACGAAAAACAATATTTGAGGACCAACATTTTAGAAAAAAAGGACCAAAGGGGACCAACCAAGATAAAGTGCAAAAAAAGTCTTTATTTCGTTTCAAAATACTGAAAATATAAAGTCTTTCGATTATATTATACATAAAGTAGATATATATGTATGTGCATCTTAAAAATATTTCAAAGCTCTCTTTTACGAGAAAGGAGCAGTCTTATATATAGAATCGGCCTTCCGTCACAAATATTTCTATACGGCATAAACACATCAAAATGCACTTTTTCAAATTAAAACAATTCTTCAAGAAAATATAAATCTTTTGACACGCAATTCAATGAAGTCCCAAAGAAATAAACGGAATTTTAAATATGCGCCCTGAAAATTAAAATTTTGTTTTTTTACTTTAAAAGGACATACAAACATGCTAAAAATCCAAATTTAAAGAAAATTTCAAAATTGTCTTCGATTGCCATATTTTTAGTTCATACGCTCATTTCGTTAGAAAATTTACTAACTTTTTAAGCACATTATACACTAAATAGTGAGTTAGTTACTCATTATATGCAAAAAATTAGTCATTATATCATATCAAAATACTGAAAATATAAATCTTCTGACTATGTTGATTCAGGAACTAGATACATATATGCATAAATATTTATATTTCTGTAAGTGAATCAAGTTATGCAAATCTTTTTAGGCAAATATTTCGTCAACAAAATATCACTTTTCTGTAATTATCACACGTAATTCAATAAAGTGCATAGAATGGAACGGAATGATAGATATGTGCACTGAAAATTAATATTTTTTGTATTTTTTTATGCTTTAGTAGTAAATTGGCATGTATACTAACAAATTAAAGTGAAATGAAACATGCAACAAATCGAAGTGAAACGTGAAACATGCAATCGATTTTTGCTTTAAAGGAGCGCACGCAGCACAGGTAGCTCTCCTTTTTGATTTCAAATTGAACAAATTTCAAAATTATCGATGAAAGCAGAGATTAGGGATTTTAGTTGTAGAATTGGTTAGGATAGTTAAGCGATGGTTGAAATGGAAGCAAAGTACATTGCTGATAGATGCGAACGGGACCAAAACCTGATGGTTTTCCCAAGAAAGGGACCAAAGGACCAATATTAAAAACTTTGTGTAAAAGGGACCAAAAATGGTCCCAATGGACCAAAGTGGCAACGCTGGTCGTTTCCATCTTTTATGCGAACCGGAACGGAACTGGCGCAGTTTGTCGGAACAAAGTGGTACGCGGAACGTCAACAAAACAAAACATTTTCTCTTCAAGCCAATTTCAAACGCAGCTGTAAAGCCGTTGATATGCGGTGCAGTACGTTGACGGATGTCAGAGAGCCGGAGGAAGTATGTGCGCTGGACGGTTGATGAACTGCTCTCTCAACATGAATCCATTCGCCGGTACAGCATCAGTGCACGTACCGAGGAATTTAGGTTCGCTTGCACTGGAATGTATCGAGCGCTGGTCGAGTAAAGTATGCATCTAGCCTGCAGGCATGCGCTGTACAGACCAACATTATGCAGACTCGTTTCTCGAAGGTTTTGTTTACGAGGCACCGAAACGTTTCCATGCGACGCACATGAGGCCACTTTTGTTTCATATGTTGTTTGTTCCCGTGGACAGTAAACGTTCCAATTGGCTTCCATTTACTTTTGCGCAAGACTGGTGCGTTTCATTTCGATCAACTGGACGAGTTATGTCAAAGATGTAAAGGGGTGCCGTAATCGTATCTAAGTAAATTTTCAAATGCGGAAAAACTATATTAACTGTTAAATTTAGTAGTATAATTTATTATGCAGAATAATGTTGTGTAATGCTTCGATAAAATGAAAATTAAATTCATTCACTTGCCTATTTAACGAATTCACTTAGTATTCGTTGCGTGCGTTCACACTGCACAAAACTGCTTCCCGCAACTGCCTCGGGAAGCGGTTTCGCGTCGTGTGAACGTGATCCGAAATGTCAAACTTGTTTCGAGAAACTGGTTCGCAGCAAGCCGCGTCGTTGTCGGTTTTGTGCGCGCATTAAAGAGACTCGGTGTAATTATTTCACGTAGTGTGACCGGGCATATTTGTTTCATGCGAAACAAATTAGGAAAATTTGAATCTGGGTGATCAATATGTACAAAAGATTTTTGGACTTCCTCTATTTTTCTTTTTTAGCTTAAATATATAAATGCCATTACAACAAATGCGGGAGAAACACTCGGAGGCACTACGAACGAACTTGATGGCGTATTTGTTTCACACAAATATAATGGCTCGTCTGTTTCACACTTACGTTGCGCGCAGTGTGAGCACCAAGAATGAGCAAACAGTTTCGCGTAACATTGTCTGAACGCTGTTTCAAGAAACAATTTCGCGCAGTGTGAACGCACGCACCGAATATCACATGAGTGATGGCAATGCTAAAATTGTTAAGGAAAGTGGGACGATGGACAGATGATGCAAATAACTGATCATTAACGTAATGATCATTGACAACTAATGATCTTAATTTTGGAGGATGCTACACGGATATGAGACGGAATTTCGTCAGTTGTGGCTTATTTCAAATTTTAACCCTAGATTTGTAAAGACACATGGGAGGTACACTATTCACAAATATTCATAAACATTCGTCTCTCAGACGAACATATTAAATTGATGATTTTTGTTTTATAGAATACAATGTGCAATAAAACACACTTTAAACCTTTCAAGTTGGCTATTAATCATTAATTTTCTGCAATGAAAATAAACAAAATAGGTATTCTAAGCAATCGACACATAATAAACCGCGGTAATCCATACACATGAATTTTTTTACATTGGGTATAACAGAACATTGTCATTCGACGTTTTTTATAATTGCAAAAGGCACAATTTTTTTTCAGGTCCACTGGGTTGTGTTTGATCATCGAAAGAAGTTTCACCAAGAACTTCTGCATTTTTGTTATTATTAATGTTATTATTATTAATTGCGTTATACACATAAATAACATAGGAATTGATTATAGCCATATTCAGCATATAAAAAAGGCCATCTTTGCGGTTTTCTGCTGCAGGACATACTTCCACACAGTTGCTCAAATGTGTCCACTGCACCTTTAGTCACATTATAATATTCGATTATGTCGGGCTTGCCACAAGAAGCAATTGTGCCTTGATCATGCGTGGTAGAAATCAATAAAACATTTTTATTTTCCTTAGGATTATAGGAAACCAACTTGCATTATTAGTCATAGAAAAACATGGAGGAACCCATTGGTATTTTCTTGATTTCGAGCAACTCTGGTGATCCTATCGGATAGTCAAGCGGCTCTCATGGCTACAAATCGCTACAAAATGGCTACAAAATAAATTCGGATATACTCCTAGAGGTGAAATAGGAGCACCTAAATGAAATAGGAGCACAGAACAGCCTCGAGTTGATGGGGATCCCCAGCCATGAGGGGCACCAATCAAACGAGGAAGCTGATACCAGAGCCAAAGAAGGAGTAAAAATGCCCTTGATTGGTCCTTCTCCGTACTGGGGTTTTACAAAGGCATATACGGAAAAAGAAATTAAAACATAGAGCAAGAAAAAGATCGAAGACTGCTGGCTTAATATTGAAGTTTTAACACACTCAAAAAAATACCTTGGCTTCGATAACAAAAGAGCAAAATAAGCAGTGACTCTCTGCAAAAGCGGCATAAGAGCCCTATGCGGAGCATTGACAGCACACCTTCCTTGCAAAAAGTCTCTCCACAGGATAGGTGAGGAGCAGAACGACTGCTGCAGATACTGTGGGGAAAAGACAGAGTGTGTAGAACATCTGCTCACACTCTGTCCAGCACTAGCGAAAAGAAGATTCGAGCTCCTTGGCTTTGCTCTTCTTTCAATCAGGGACATCACAAATATCCCGTCAAGGAACATATCCAGGTTCATTAGAAGCCTGGACATCCTACAGGACATATCGCAGAGGAGGCGCAATAGACCCAGGAGGTCGCAGTGCTACGGTCCCTCTGGACCCACTCCAGGCTATCAATCAACCAATCAATCCTAGAATAAAACATAGCTTATAAGTATTATTAAAGCAAGGAATTTGAGAACCGTGAAAAGTACGGTCTTGGATCTCTAATCATAAAGGATCTCTAATCATAAGAAATGTAACTCTCATTTCAATAGTAAAGGACTCCAACAGCATATGAATTGAACTCATTTAGCTACTAATGACAAAAAATCCTTTCCTGTAAAATACAATGTATTGATTGGAATAACAACAACAAAAAAGTCTGGACAGTCTGAAACGATGACTGCATTGAAAATTACAGGGATGAAAAGCAATGTAAACTTTTCAAATTTTCAAGATCCAGATATTTGGTTTTTACTGTCACTGCAGGATGATTGTTATTTGAAATTTTAATGATAACATCACATAGTAAGTAAATTACAAACAAATCATTATATATATACAAACAAATAATTTTTAGCCCAATTTCTTTCATATTTAGCTTAGAGTAAAGTTCAGTTACTGAGCGAACTTCGTTAAAATCTAGTGACTGAATCAGCATTTTTTAGCGCAAAAACCATTCTTTTTTTTTGCGACTTGTCAAGATGACACCACCACTGCCGCATGGTTGCCCACATTTCAAAATCACTTCTATCAGATCTGGTCCTACTTAAGGGGAGATATACACCTAGGAGCCGGATAAAACGGTCATTTTTGTGCATTTTTTTAAGGAAAACTATTTAAAATATCGGATTGGGAGTTTAATTATCAAAAGTATACACATTCAAAAGTATGCTTTATTTTTTTTATTTAAAAATATAAAAAATATACAAGGATATTGTATGATCCTTGGAGCGCTGTAAAAAAAACAGCGTTAACGGTACCCACTGGCATTTGTTCAAAAATTATCTGAAGAAAAAAATGGAAAAAAATTATTAAATTAGATACTATAATCTAGTTCGTGTCATAGCCGATTTTGAAAATATCGATTAATGACAAAATGGCGGACGTTTGAACATGAATAGTGATTTTTTGACCAAAAATTAGATATTATTTTGGCTATAAAACAAAAACTAAGTAACGAAAAAGAAAAATCCTATGACAAGTACTAGATAATGTTTTATAAAATAATCACAAAAAGAATTAAGGTAATCAGTTAATTGGTTTCCGAGAAATTTTGGGTACCGATTTGAAAAACCTTTTTTTAAGAAAAACGCGTTTGAAAATTTAGGACTGAATAAATCATTAAATTTGTCAACTAACATGGAATCATCGATACCAGGCCCATAGTGTAAGTCTTTTACTGTTTACGGAATATTCATGGCTTCTACATTGTCTTGCCGACGCCGTATTCAACCTTCTTTCGTCTGTTCTTGCGCTTGCAGTTCGGCTTTTGCTATGCAAGTTTCGTCTTCTTGCGCTGCGTACAAGTGCGCTCCCGATCCGAACGATATTCTTAACACATTCATGACTTCCAGCGATGAGGTGAAACCATTGTTGAATGTACATGTTGCAAGATATACTGCAATGCTAACGATTTTGGCCCCGCTGTTCATCGTTTTTGGGGCTATTGTCCAAATAAGTTGGTTGCAGTTTTGGGTATATCGACCAACACAGCGTTCCAACAATTTTTCATTGATGAGGTCTTCGTTTACTGGTTTGATGACATCTAACACCGTTTTTGGCAATGTTCAATAATTGTGACGAACATTTTCCAGTTCTCTTTTAGCCTTTGCTCGTTGCAACTGGCACCACGATTCGGGGCCTTCGGGACAGAAATGTTGTTGAGGCTTGCTGTCTGTTGAGCCGTAATGGTAAAATATTGCCCGTATCGCTTTTTTCATTTCATCCTTGGAGGCACAGTTTCTGCAAATAGCTAAGCCATAGTAAATCTTCAGTATATCTATAAACTTTGCCCTTAATTTGTTTTTGCTGCTGATTCCAGGACTTTTTTCTTTCATTCGCGAAGAAGGGTTCACAATCGCTTTTGAACGTGACCCACTCATTCTTTTTTTGTAATTTCAATCTCGTTACCATACGGTTTCGCATTCACTAATCCCGTGTTCGTCTTAGTCACCATCCCCAGCGTAATTAGTGTACATAACTCTATACTAGAAAACAATTCTTTCATGGCGTCTACTTCCATTTTACCTGCCGATCCATCATGATTGACCTGGCAATTTCCATCGTGATTCGATTTCCATTCCTCACATTGCTCAGTATTTTCGAGTTTATTCCAATAGTTACATTTAGCACAATAAGAAGATTTTACAAGAATATCAAAAACTTTTCCTGTAAACTGTCCAATGAGAACCTCAACTCCCTACAATGAGGTAAAACCACGTTTTCGCCCCGTACTATCTCCAAAAACGGTTAGTTTGGTTATCCCAGCATTCGAATTTCGCTTTTATTTCCCGTTGTACTTCTTTTACAGCTTGTTTTAACACCAATTGAACGATACTTGAAGCAGCCTAATGAATGTTATTAACTATCGTATCATACTTCGTAAAACACGTTTGATTATATCGGCTGTAACTAGCTTATTTATAGAAATATTAACTTGGTGTTTTCACCAGATATTTTTGAGACCTGTATCTTCACGAAAATGCAATAAAAAATAAATCGATTTTGCCGACCATTCTAGGTGGATATCTCTCCTTAAGCCTAGTAATGTATTCGACGAAACGAAATGCAGCGAAAACGTCTGTGTGGAATCTAGGGAAATAAAGTTCCGCACCCTGACACCAGGGGCAGTATAAATTGCCACAATGACATTTAACAAGTATATTACATTTGAAATCGTTGCATATAAAGTTAACTGACTTGCATCAAAAATGGTATTATCGGCAAAACAATAACTACTGTTGTAAGGATGCACTGTTGTTGCACTCTCGCTCATAATACAGCAGTCATTTTTCAATAAAACATTCACAAATTCGAATGCAATTCTGAGCTTTCACGTTTTTGGCACCAATTTAAGGTACCTGGGTCGTTTAATGGCTGCGAAATTTTATTTATACATAGTGCAGCGCCATCTCAAAGCGAGTCATTGCGCTGTCTTCCAAGACAGTTTTTCGTCTTCAAACACATTAATGTCGAGCAAAACGAAACGAAACGAAAGGCTGAGATTCAATCAACGCGAATGCGAATCGCATTTTTTGACAGTAGTGCGCATGCGAAACGCATTTGAACGACCGATCGTTGCGTTTCACATTCACGTCAAAGCTGCCAACTGAAGAAATTGAGAAGCTGGTAGCTGTTGATTTGAATTTGAGTTAGTAGATGTTATTTGTTAAATTCGGAGTGTCTTTCAATGTAACGAAAAGATTTGTGAATTGGTGTTTTTAAAATGGATACCGTCAACGGAAATGTCCGTGACGTTTGTGCAGCCTTTTTTGGACTTCTACAAGTCGTAGGCGATGTTTTGGGTAGCACAGAACGACGCCACAGAAACCCGACAAGGGAAATTTTCTGTGATCGGCAGTCGTTCGGGCTATACGAAAAAATGTTTAACGCAGTCAACCATCGCGATACACAATATTTTTTTAAGTGCGTGCGAATGGATGTCCAGCACTTTGAGCTTCTTTTGAAGCTCCTAGAAAGGTGGCTGACAAAAAGCTCCCAGCGGAAGCCCATTAGCGCTGAATGCCGGCTAGCGTTAACGCTTATGTAAGAGACTCAAAACATTTCAATTTAGTTTGTATATAGTCATTAATAAAAGATTTTCATGTTGCAGGTACCTTGCGCATGACGGTTCGAGGCACATATTATCGGTTGCGTTTCGCATCAGCCCCAAAACAGTTGGGAAAATAATAGTTGAAACGTGTAATATCATCTGGGATGAGCTGCACCAAATATATGTTGCGTTCCCCAACGAATCGGAATGGAAGCAAATCGCGAACGATTTTTACAAGTCAACAAAAATGCCAAACTGTCTTGGTGCTATCGATGGGAAACACTTGAACATTGTTTGCCCACCCAATGGTGGGTCCCTTTATTGCAACTATAAAGGGCAACACAGCATAGTGTTGATGGCCATGTGTGATTCTAACTATTGTTTCACCGCAGCGGATATTGGGGCCTTCGGTAGCCAAAGTGACGGCGGAGTGTTCGCAAGGAGTTCATTTGGACGTAAAATTTTATCTGAAGCACTGGCCCTACCAGAAAATGAGCTTATACCAGCATCTGATGAAATTTTCCCGTTCTATTTCGTTGCGGACGCGGCTTTTCCACTTAAAAATAACATTATGCGACCATATCTGGGGAGGCAAAAGAACGGTTCAACAAAAGACTGTCGCAGGCCAGAAGGTACATAGATAACACTTTTGGCATAATATGTGCACGATGGAGGGTGCTTCTTGCGCCTATAAACTGCCATCCCAAAAATGCGAATGCAATAGTGAAGGCAACAGTTGTTCTCCGCAGTTTCATGCGGCTAAATAAGGTGGCCGCATACCGCCCCGATAATTGCGTGGACACATTCGTGGACGGCATAACAGTGGAAGGGCGTTGGAGAGAAGGAACTAGTCCGTTGCAATCATGTCGGCGCATAAACGGATTAAATGCCCGCAGTGAGGCTTTCATTCTTCGCGACAGTTTAAAAGAATATTTAAACGAGCACTGGCAACTCAAATAATAATAAACAAAATATAAATAAAAAAAATTCATCCTATTGACATGTAAACTTATAAGATGAAACGTATAAAATGTTTGAAATAAATATATTATTAACTAAATCATTTTTCATCTGGTTTTGATTTAGGTATTTCTTTGTAAGTGATACTTTGGCTGTCAAGTCTTGGATTCTTTGAAATCTTGACTGCAATTGATTAAACTTATGTTATTATAAATAAATTGGTGTGCACCATGCAAAATAAACAAATCGAAAAAGATAAAAAATTTAAACATATTGCGTAGCACCATACGATTACTTGGAAAATTTTTTTTTGTGTAATACACAAACTATTACCTTTAACTGCATTTAGTGACTTCCCCTCTGCGCTCCGTATAAGTAGTTACTTTACTAGTAGTTACTAGTAGTTACTTTATTCATGTTATGGTGCTGTTTGATTTCTTATAATACTAATAAACGTATTTACTAGTAAGATTTAACTACATACATACACTACGTAAAACCAAACGTCTATGCAGCGAATAATTGGGTTCAATTACATTCTTCGTAAACTAATTACAGATTCACTTTTGTTAAACATTCAATTCCATTACCTTTATTTGATGATTGACTTTTTTACTTACTTTTTTGCATTTTATATCTGTACAATAAATTGTTCAACTCAGTCAGGGTCCATTTTCATTAATTACCATAATTTGATTTGTTCTGCTATATAACAAAAAAAAATTACAAGCATGCGATTGCATATGTAAGCTATAATCATTAATTTCAATTCACTTTCATAATTATATAAAATATATCAGTAGACAATAAATTGTATTAACTTTGAAATAATTCAATCATTTTGTTTTATTAAAGGAATCATATCGTGTGCAGTTTAAGTTGGTGTAGTCATAATTAAGAAATTACAGTGACAGTTGAGCGTTAATTCTTACTCAATAAGTGTAATCGCTTGTTGAGAATTATGATCAATAGAAGGTTGCTTAGTGAGCCACTACTGATTAATATTTAACATGTGCACAGTTTACTTTTGATTATTAGTCAATCGCGGCTATTATTTGAGCCTCTGCAATAATGCTCTTCTACAATAAAAACCATTTATGAAATTTTAATTCAATTTAAATTTTATTTCAACATTATATTTAATCCCTACATATTGCCGTATATTCTTAGTCTAATATGAATTTTATCTTAAACTAATAACAACGTAATATCTAAAACTAACAACAATATAAAATCTTAAACTAATAACAACGTGTAATATAACAACATACGTACCATATGGTATAAAATTATTTTAATTATTTCGTATTTCTTCGGAAATCACTTCAAACAGCCTGGTTCGCAACCAAAGCAGAAACTCATAGCTGAATTTCTACTGGTCCAGCTGCTGCCCAACTGCTGCAAACATTTTTCCGGCAGAGCCAGGCTCTCGCGCGTTTGTTTTGCACAAATCAACTACTTTGCAAAATTTGTTTTGAGCTGAATGCAAAAAATTTTGCAGCAGTTTCCTGTAATTCATTCCTTCCTCGGACTCGTTCTCTTGGTCGTTTGTTCCCATTACCAACGTCAATACTGCTGTTGTCGAGGCTACAGCTGCTGCTATTAGCATCCACCGATGGCGACACAAACATGTTTTCATCAGGTATGTTGATCGTAGTCCTCTAAAAGTAACAATTTATATAACACGTTCAAAATGCTTTCAATTTATTATACTTACTCTCTGGAGTGGTGCATATTTTGCATGAAAGACATGCTGGCGTAATGCTTCCACGTCGGTACGCGTGAGCATCTACTGCCAGACGGCAGCATCCTCGTTCTTTGCTCCTTCGCAAAGGTATCCCGAAGCCCGCACCATTTTTTTTACCTCCAAAACTGTAAAAATATTATAATCACAATTTCATTAATAAATTTTGATACTTACCAGACAAACCCATTGCTTTCGAAACATCACCCCACGCTTTGTCCTTCACATACCTATTGTTAAATAGCCCGCTACTTTTATCGTACAAAGTGGGGTGCTCTCTAATAAGTTGAATGAACTTTTCATTCAACTCTTCCTATAAAATAAAATGACTCTTAAAAGTCATATAATCTTCTGAAAATACACATTTACACTTACCTTTTTTGAATAATTGAGACTCGACGAATCCATATTATTTAAATGAAATTATTAATTAAACTGGAAAAACTAACGAAATCGCAACCGTCACTATCAACCGACGACAACAAATGCCATATGATATCATATGACACATGTACTGCAGTTTTTCTTTACATACAGTTGGCTACTCTGACAGTTCGTGCGACCAATTTGCTCTTTGCTCAAACTAGTCGCATTCGCCGTGTATGGTTCTATTCGCTGCGTCTTGCATATGATTTGCCTGTGCTCAAACTGTTCGCATTCGCATTCGCGTTGATTGAATCTTGGCCTATAGGCTGATTTTGTATGGGATTTGACATTTCATTTCGTTTCGCGTCGAATAAATTACAGGGCTTTAAGATCAATTCTGTCAATTCGTGTTGGTCTGATTATGGGCTCCTGAGCTCTCACGAACAAAAATTCGGGTGCTGAAAATGAAAGTAATTTGGTGAAGGGTTACTGTTCTTGTGGGAAGAAAAATTGTGGAAATGTTGATTTGGTTTTGTAGACTTAATATGAGTTTGATCTAAACCTTTCCATCATTTTCAAAACAGCAAAAATTTTCAGAAGGGTCGTTGATTTGAAGGTTCTCGCTTACGTACTTCCGCAGTTAAGCCCTGAAATGTATTCGATGCGAAACGAAACGAAACGAAGAGTCAAATCCCATACAAAATCAGCCTGTCACGGAATTTCGTTTCGTTTGGTTTTGCTCGTCAGTAATGTGTTCGAAGACAACGCAGTGACTCGCTCTGAGATGGCTCTGCACTATGTATAAGTAAAATTTCGCGTCCATTTAATGACCCAGGTACCTTAAATTGATGCGAAAAATGTGACAACTCATAATTTCATTCGAGTTTGCGGATATTTTATTGAAAAATTAGTGAAAATGGATGGATGAACAACGCATCCTTGCAACAGTAGTTTTTGTTTTGCCGATAATATCATTTTTGATGCCGGTTAGTTAAATTTATATGCACCGACTTCAAATGTAATCCACTTGTTAAATGTCATCAATGGCAATTTATACTGCCCCCGGTGTCGGAGTGGGGAACTTTATTTCGCTCGATTCCGCACAGACGTTTTCGCTGTATCTCGTTCGTCGAATACATTACTAGGCTTTAGAGGGTGTTCCGGACGGTTATCAAAAATCCCACATACGTATTTCTTGTACTCATCAATGTGCTGTGAATATCGTAATGATTTCATGAATTTGTACGAAGCTATCAACATTTTGAATTTTACAAATTTTCTTTGCCTACTTTTAGAAACTTAGTGCTCACATGGGGTTGAAGATTTCCAAAACATGCAAATATTTATTTTCCACAGAGTTATAGGGATACCTATAAATTCACTGAAATACCCACTGTTGCCAAACTATTTAAAATATTTTCATATAAATGAAATAATACTTACAACTTATAACCACCAATATCTTCTGAAATTTCAGCTTGGTCGAATTAGACAATCCGGAGAAAAGCCCAATTTTAAACCCATGTTTACTGTAGATGTTGAAAACACAAATCGTGTGAGGCGAGAAACTATGGCTCGACCACAGAGCCGCGTGCCCTGATGCGCGCCTGAATTGTGTCACATCGCGCCACGCCATCCATTTGCGTTATCCTATTTTATCATACAAGTTACAAAAACTAGTGCTATGTTAGGTTACACCCGCGCGCGCCACACGCGTCCCAATTTGCGGCTAGCTTAACATTCGGTTGACCTAACTTAACCTACTCTTCTCATTAGCTATACAATCCAAGCCTATCGAACTCTACAAATATGAGTATTTATTATACTTTTATATTATTTCGGTTTTCTATTAGCATATCCTTGATTGCACAGTTAAAATGTTGCACAATAGCAGTGTTGCTATTTTTTTTTTAGCTTTTTTAATCGTAATAACTGTCTTATAACACATAACTAAAGATACAGAGCTCAACAGAAAACTACTTTCAACTAATACTCATTTGCGAGACACAAACAAATAACTTTTCGTTCTTGGCAACATTTTCATTTCTGATTAAAAATATTGATACTTAAAATGTAGTCATTAAAATTTTCGTAAATATCTCGTTTCCGGTTCAAAAATTCCATTCCATAACGATGCGCCTGCAAAATGTAAACGACGCTGCCATCACCGTCAGACAAACATATTTCACGATTCGTCCCTTTTTCGTGATTTGACACAACTTCCGATCCCCCGTAATGACTTCCTTGAGCTCCTTAACAATGCAAGGCATCTGAGAATTTTTAGGTATGCTTTTATGTATGAAAATTGGCATCCGCCAAAAATAGGCCATCTGGAAATAAAGCTTATTCGCTGCTATCATTGTTCTCATTTCACAGTTCCTGCGAAAACACAAATGAACAGCATAACAAACTCGATGGCAGAACTCAGAAAGGAAATGCATCTTCCGAAAAGCATGATTCTACTCCTCAGAAGCATGCATACATGCTCGTACAAGTTGCTAATGTTTTCGTTTTCGCGGTATTGTCGTATAATTCGTACCAGTTTCTTTGAGACGAATTAGTAGTAGATGGGATGATACCAATATTGAAGACAATGTATTTGCAAGGAGTAGGTCAGCTCGAGAAATACAGTTTGGAAGTTGTTTTAGAGGAAGAAATTTATTTGGTAGCAAAGAAAGTTGTGAAATAATTTTAAATCCATTGTATTTGTGATTGGAAAAGAGCTTGCTCCCATAAAATAAATTGCCATCGTTTCTTTAATTAGAAAATAATACATCTTGTTTCGTTTCAGCGATGTACGAAGAAAATCATTCAATGAGTTACTGAAATATTTTCATTCTCGCCTTACTCAGACTCTAAAGACTACAGACACTCAGAAAGTCCGAGTCGATTGGCTAGGTTTGGGCGATGGATATTTTTGGATTTTTCACCGAATGACCCAATAAGGGAATTCCGTAGAAAAATAGCAGCATTCGAAGACACTCTTCGAAATCTTCCTGGCATACTGGTAGTATAGTAGCTGGTGACTTGGATGCGAGGATGCCGACTCAAAACACAAGGCAATATACTGGCCAGTTTGTGGTCATATTTGTAAGATAGACCTCATAAAAAGTTATTAGACTGCAGTTTTGAAGCATAACAATATATTAGACTGCAGCATAAAGAGTTATATAGCACTGGCAAGATTTATTTTTATTTTATTTTATTCATTAACCAAGCAAGGTACAAGTTACATAAACAATACAAAGCAAAATAGAAAATCGAAAACTTAATATGGGTATATAAAAGTAATACGAAAAAAAAAATTAAATAAATCAAATAATTAACAAATAAATCAATAATAATAAATAAATAACGAATATATAAAACATTGACAAATAGCTTAACATAAGGAGTTGCGGATGGCTTGGAAAAGGGAAGATTTGAAGGATAATTTTGAGACCGTTGGGGAATACAGAATACTTACGCTATTGAATATCCTGCAGCATCTATTAATCGGCTCATTAGTGGAATGTGGATATTCCTTAAGAAAACTAGAGGACCTGGTGCTCCTTACAGGGTTATTTAACACCATTTTATTATCGAGGAGCTCAACTCTGATAACGCCTCTAATGACATCAAATGTGAAGCAGGCCGAAATCATCTTTCTTCTGGATGCAAGTGGCAATAAGTTTAGGTGACCCAGTCGAAACTCATAAGGAGGAAGGGTGCTAAAATCGTAAGGGTTGTATAGATCTCTCAATGCGAAAAGTAAGAATTGCTTTTGTATGGACTCGAGTCTGTTACTGTGGGTCTCAAAAGCCGGATTCCAGCAAATGGAAGCATATTCGAGAATGGGGCGTACAATTGAGATGTATAAGGATCTTGTGACCCACAGGTTACGAAATTCCTTCGCACGCCTTTTGATGAAGCCTAACTGTTTGTTTGCACGGGAAAGCATTTTATCATAATGCAAGGTGAAGCGGAGTCTCTCATCCAAGATAACACCAAGGTCAACAACGTTTTCAACTCGAGCTAACAAATTATTGCCGAGGAAGTACGTATTGTGTGAGACGGTGTATTTTCGGGAAAAACTTATAACTTGGCGCTTAGCAATGTTGAGAGAGAGCTTGTTTTCATTGCACCAATGATCAAGTGAATCAAGTTTAGATTGGAGAAAGAGTGCATCGGATTTAGATTTAATGATGTGATATACTGTGAGATCGTCGGCATAAAGTAAATGAGGTATATTTGCTAGGACGTCAGATAGGTCAGAAATGAATATATTAAAAAGAAGTGGGCCAAGATGGCTACCTTGTGGTACATCAGAGCTAGGAGAGATATTTTTCGATAAGAGTCCTTGAAATTTTACCAGTTGTGTTCGATTTCGAAGGTAGGAAGTCAGCCAGCTAAGCAAAAATCCGGCAAATCCGAATTTCTGGAGTTTTAGAATTAAGGTAGGGTGGTCAACTCTGTCAAAAGCTTTACTGAAGTCTGTATAGACTGCGTCAATTTGGCATCCTTTCTCCATTTTACACAGCACGTCTGAGATTAGGACTGTCAAATTTGTGGTAGTTGAGCGACCTTTTCTAAAACCATGTTGTTGCTCGTTCAGACGGGAGTCAACAAGTGGAGAAAGTTTATCGAACACAATCTTTTCAAAAAGTTTCGGAATTGAAGATAAGATGGCAATGCCCCTATAACTTCCGATACAGCGTCTATCACCATTTTTGAATATGGGTGTGACATATGAAAGTTTCCAGCAAGATGGGAAAACTCCAGACGAAAGTGATCTGTTGAAAAAAATATGAAAGGGAGTTATAAACTGCTCTACACACTTGCGCAAGAAAGTTGGAGGAAGAAGATCGGGCCCAGAGCCTTTGTTGCAGTCGAGTTCCGAAACAGCTTTACGTATTTCGTCACGTGTAGTTTCAAATTGGCCGACAAAATCTGTAGGAGTAGGATGAGAGAAAGAGAGGTGTGAGTTTGATGGGTCTGGTGCATTAAAAATATTCTGGAAACTATCTGCGAATAAATCACAAATCTCATTAGGAGAGGAAGAAGTGATATCATCAAAGAACATCGACGATGGATAACCAGTAGTTTTTCGCTTCACATCTACAAAATGATAAAAAATTTTCGGGTCGCGGATTATATTTTCACCTCTTGACTTAATGTAATTGTCATAAGCCTCGTGAGACTTAGCCAAAAATTGCTTAGCAGTTTCATTATATTCATCCTGAATAGCAGAACTAACGTCGATATTGTTTTTAATCCGCTTATAAAGTTTGTTCCTACGATTTCGCAAATGCCTAAGGTCCCTATCAAGCCATGGCTCAGACAACTTTTTCTTTTTTTTTATCTTAGGTACATATCTTGCAACGGCGTCAAAGATTTTGTTATAAAAAGTGGAAATGGCTTCCTCAAGATCTAACGTTGAAAGAGTATTCGTCCAATCTATAACGTCAAGGTGATGGTGAATGCTTTCATAATTAGCATTAAGAAAAAGAAAGTCATATACAATTGAATTATTGTACGCTCTTAAGTAAATAGAATCAGAAATGGGAAGTTCAATTGATAGTGCAGTGTGGTGTAAACTATTTGTAAAAAGATGCTCTGCGTCATTAGTTGGACTTACCACTACTTCGTCATAAGCGTTAGTGAACACTAGATCCAACCAATTACCATTTTGGTTAGGAGTCGGACAAACTTGCTGCAAATCGTTGCCATAGAAGGTACTCGTCAAGTTGAGGTAGTTGGAATCTGACAGGTTTACAGGGAGAAGGTAAGTATCAATTTCATCGGGAATAAAATATAGATTGGGGCGATTGAAATCTCCCAAAAATATGACTTTGTCTTTTTCGTTAAGAGATGATAGAGAGAGAAGATACTGATTCACATAGATGGTTGTATACTGATTCGTTGGATCTGGGTGGAATATAAACTACACCAATGTAAATCGACGATTATTGAAAGAGATTTGAACAATTAAGTACTGGAACATTACGTTTGGTGTGGTATCGATGCGTCTGCTTGGAAATGTATTACTCACAGCAATTAAGACACCACCTCCTCGCGTCTGACCTGTTGAGCAGTAGTCGCGATCATCTCTGTAAATAGTCCAGCTGCTGTCGAGAATTTCTTCGTTTGTAATTGAATCATTAAGCCAAGTTTCGGTGAAGGCAAGTAAATTAAAATGGCACGATTTGGCGTCGAGATAAAGTTTAGATAATTTACCTCTCATACCACCACAATTGTGGTAAAACAGTTTGAGGTTTTTGTGTGTTTTGTTAGGAAAAATTCCTAACAGGGTGGTCTACTCTTTGAGGGGATGTAGACGTCGTCAAGTTATTATTTGATATGGAATCTCCCGTTGCCACAGTTGGTGCAACGTTTGCAGTCGCCTTGTTATGGTTTCTCAACGGACATGTATTGGCCACGCTATTGCAAGCTTTTACAGGAGAGGAAATACTAGAAACAGGCGATGTCAGCATTTTGGAACAGTGAGAAGTAACATAGGATGGACCTCTAGAGAAGCGGTCACGTATAGTTGTAGGAGGCTGAAGGTCAGTATCTATGAGAGAATGAGTTTTAGGAGTAGATAGAAAGTAAGGTTTGTGCTTGGAGGAAATATCGCGGGTAAGGGTATTTGGGTATATACATTTTTTTTTTACAATATTCTTTCTTGTCTTACTGCTACTTTTGCTGCTAACTTTCTTCCAAGGGCTGAACGTGATTCCTTTCCAATCGAACTTGCCATTATTTCCATTGAAATCCATAAAAAGCCAGGCATATTTGGCTGGTATAACAGCCTTGTACCGCTTAGGTGAATTATATATCCGCTGGGGTAGTTCGAGATTGTAATCGGTGATGCAGAAATCCACTTCCAGAAGTCTTCCCAGCCTTCCCTCATCAGCATTGTAAGGAACTTTATTCACGTAGAATGCCAATTGGTTTTCTTTGATGGGTATTTTCGAGCATGCTTTCTCAACACGATTGTGCCTGTTAGCAGTCTTAAGTTTTTGTAGGCGAGTGGTCCAATCGCGTTCGGACCAGAAAGTGCCGAATTTGTAGATCGATGCTGCTTCGGAATCTGAAGCTAAACGCAAATCAGGGCATGGAGTTGGTGGTGCAGTAATGTTTAACAGCTCTTTTATAGGTGAGGAAGCTTTGTCCTGCATAGATGTCCTCTTACAGGTTGTTGAGATGTTTGACGAACTGTTATGATCTACCATAAGTAGTTCCTGGTGTAGCGACTGCTCATTCAACAAAGGATGTTTGTTATTCTCATCGATCAGGGTCTGCTGGGCGACCCTTAAACTTTCGAGTTGGCCGCTCAATTCATCGAATTTTAATTGTTGTGTAGATAACGCATCAGTTATGGAATCAAAGTGTGGTTTGATCATTCTCGTCAGTTTTAATTCTACATTTTCTAAACCATCTGTGCTGCTAAATGTTATTTGATTTTCTGGAGGATGAGAATTGTGCAGCAATGGATTCTATTTTGTCCGCTAACATATCAATTTTTTCGTCCAGCGTGTCGAAAGACTTTGCGAAATTTATGTTACTGTTGTTGTTGTTATTTGACGCGGAAAGAGCTGACGTAAAACCATCGAAATGCTGTGTCAGTTCGATTAGAATTAGGTTAATCATGCATTTCTTTTTTTCATATAGAAAAGAAGAAATGAATACAAGTGGGAAATTAATTATGGAAATGATCTCAAGACTGAGTAGGGTCGTGGTGAACAGGGGCTCAACACTAACCTACCGCAGACCAGACTTCGGTGAGACCATTCCCGATAAAACTCTTGTTTCGGAGACATTAGCCTCGTTTATAACGTGGTTTCAAATTGGCTTAGGATTAGTCAAACCACGTTGTATACGCGCAGTGGATTGATTTGAGATAAGTCGATCCGATCACGAAATTTTACTGGATCCGATCGACTTGGGGGTTAAAAGACGCGGATCGAGCGATTGGGGATTGAAAACTTCGAAGCCGACTTCACTTATGCATGTGACTTTCTAATACGGCATACTTCACCATTGTGGAAGTGAATGAAATTTTTGTATACTTGAAATTTATGAATCGAGCATATATGCGTTTTGGATATTTTTTTGAGATTCTAAGGAAAATAACATGGAATTTAGAATAAGAATAATATAATTGTTACTATAGGTATACTTGCGTATTGGAGCAGCAACATATTTTTGCAGGAGACTTTTTTTGTGCCAACATTTCGTTTGCAGCAAGAGTACAAAATCAACTTGCTGCGAATGTATTTGCATATATTTTCACATGTATTTACTGCAAAGAATGGTCGGACATTAGAGACCCAAAATTTACTGTGGGCCTTAGTACTAGGCTTAACATAGAATTTGTGCCTGAAGTCTTTGCCTTGTTTACACCGAGTGAAATAAATGTCACCTATCTATAGCGTGGACTAAGAGAATTCACTCCTAAAGCATAGTACTGAGTTCGATTTCACGTGAAATTTTCATACAAAATTTCACATGAAATCTGTTTCGGCGAAAATTTAGCTTGAAAATAAGCAAGAGCTGTACTCTGTTCTTAGCATGAAAAGTTGCTTTAAAGTTGCTTTCGCGTTGAAAACGTAGATGGCACTGAAACATGTCTCCAATCATTTCACGCCAATTTAGTTTGTGCAGTTCATTCTTTCGAGCTTAAAAGTGACATTTGGTGTTTCAATTTGAAAATGGAGCAGTGCAAATGTCTTTCCAATAAGAAAATCGATCTAAAAGTGAAATTCTTGACATTTTATCCGTCAGAAATGAGCAGCAAAAATGCAGAAATGAGCAGCATTGCCAAAATTTTCGCTCGAAAGAAGGACCAGATAATGGAGAGGTCAAAATTTAGCTTCACGATTAACTCAGTACCAGCCTTAAAGTGAAAATTTTCCGCGCTCGAATTTAGTTTTTTTTTGTCCGTGACATCTTTCACTTAGTTTAATTTTAATTCAAGCATAAAAAGGATACATTCGTCTATCACACATGGCTATTTCAAAGATTTTGTGGTGAAAGAGATAGAAGCGAGCATATTTTGAATATAGTTATATATACTACTAACGGTCGCGTATAAATCAATTCTTAGGTTGGGTGCGTTAACACCGATATAGGTGCGGTATACAGCGGTCGCACCAAATGTGACCTTACCTAAAGCGCGGACTAAGTGAACTTAGTCCTAAGGTGTTTATATCAACCTGCTTGCTCAGGTCGAATTTAGTCCTAGTTCGCACATGGCAGCTGTCATTTAGTTCAATTTTCGTTCATGCACTGTATTTATCGTTTCATTTGTCTCTCAAACATGTTTATTTCAATGATTTTGTGTCAAAGAGGAATGCTATGAGCTTATATTCAACATACATACATTATTAATAGTCGCGCAAAAAGCAATGTTTAGGTCGGGTTTGCTTACATCGGTATATAGTCCACGACCTATTTTAGGCCAGGTCGCTTGAAATCGTGGACCGACCCAAATTTAGGTTGGGTACTGAGTGTTTACAGCACGTGGACTAAAAAATTTTGATGGAATTTGGTGTATAGTCCGCGGGCTAAGCGTGTGGTGTATACGCTACCATAGTCCACGATCTATTATAGGTCTGGTAGCTTGAAAACATGAAATGACTAAGCACTAGGTCGGGTTGGGTATTGAGTAGGTATCTACACCAGGTAGACTAAATAATTTTGGTTTAATTAGGTGCTTTGTCCGCAGAATAAGCGCTCGGAGTAGCTTCCATTTCAATCTTATAACCATGAAAAGCGGACATCATAGGGTTGATATATGTTATGTGCATATTAATGATTTAAAAAAAAAAATTACAACCGCATAATCCAAAACTATTCTAACAACTGATGGAACAAAACCGAGTTTTGAGCTTTTACCTCGTAAAAAAATCCTCTTCCTATTCGCTCCAGAGCAAATATGTAGCAGGCCACAGTTAATTCAAATCATAGGTCTGTTTGCGTACTCCATACATTGCTATGCATTGCAATGCATCGCTATGAAGTCATTTTTGTACGCCGTTAAACTAAAAACTGAAAATTTACCCCTCTTTCATGAAATACGATGAGACTTCAGTCAGATCTGAGCTACTGAGAGAAACTGAAAAGTGACCAAGATATTTTTTGCGTAATATTGCCCGTGTTTCATTATTACTATTTAGTACTCGCAAGTACTTCTGGCTACTTCCAACTACTCGCGCTCTCGTTCCCGGGTAGTTCATGAGTAGTTACACCTTTTTGCCGTGAGTTGGCTATTACATTATCAATAGGCGGATTTGATTTTTTCATGGTTATGTTGAAGGTTTTCGTAGTTAGGAAATTAGAAATAGCCCTCATAACGTGTAGAAAGTTAAAAGGGGTAATTCTCTGTTAGTTGCTTATATATTTTCTGTCGATTGTGATAGTTTACACTCGTTATTTTCTCCCTTTATTTTAACGGTTTTGCATTTGAAAACTGTAAACAATTTGACAGGTTAGAATCTGCTCGTATGAACGAAGATGGCGTTCCATTTGTGATCTACTTGGAAGTACTTGGGAGTACTAATTAGTAAAAATGGAACACGGCAATTGTTATGAAAGTCGAATATTTTTGTGGCTAAACTTTATCATCGCTTAGGATGATAATTTTGGTTGTAACTTTTCAGGAAATGCAATGAGAGCATTTTCGTACTTTTCTTGAATTTCAGGAAAATTCAGTTCATGAAAGCGACTAAAAGTACGCGAATAGACCTGATATTTATGACCCTAATTGTTACTACTGGGCAATTCTTGTAAATAACTGCAGCTTGACAAATACTTGGGCCTGCTACTCATATTTTAGAAACAATCGTTGTTTGGTCTATCAGTATCTGAAACCGATATAGAACGCTAAATTTACTGCATCTCCTCAAATCACCCTTGATTTTCACCAGCTTGTGATGTTGAGATCAAACAGCTATAATGGTGAACGAAATTTACAAATTTACACTCACTTTCAGCCAAAAGTGTGATAGTAAACCTATCCTTATAATTACATTTACAGTTTCTCATTCAACTAATCATCACAAAACACCTATCTTTCGTTCATCGAAACGAATCCTCGAAGATTCTCCCAATCTACCGTCATAACTGTTTCTCGCCCGTAAACTTGAAATATAATCACTGAAATGATATCCTGTCGAAAGCAGTAAAGTAAGCATTTTATTACGAAAGAGGTAAACCACAGAGCCTTGTCACTGGATAAATATGTCCAATTATTACTGCAACGTTTAGGCAGGGGCGACCAATGTGAAAACAATATGCACAACAGGCTGCTGTGTAAGCTTATCAACGTAAAATATGGACACATTACCAGGATGTGGATATGCCAGGAGTAAGGTTGTTGATACACCTGTCAACATGCTGTGGGTGAATGTGGATAGTTTTCACATGTGCTGGAATGATTCGAAAACGAATGGCCGGCTTGTGGTCGAAAATTACATTATCGGAATTATTGTGGAATTATAGCGGCCATAATGGAATAGTTAGGTCCCATCTCGATGAGTGGTGTGATTTAATGAAATGTGGATATTATTTCGAAACCACATGGTTAAATCCCCAGAAAAGCGATACTACGAGTATCAGGTGATTGTTTGCTTAAAAGAAAACACGTTTGTCAGATTATCATTCGTTCTATCAGACGTTTCTTCTTTTACATTTTCTCTCTGAATATGTGTACATATAACAATTTTGCCACAAATGAATGGTATAAAAAAGTAACATAGTATTCTACGCGATAAGTAATGAGTATCTGTGACAAAGGAAAGTTCTAGCACATCATAACCACTAGAAAAGGCTAATTTTTAATTGGTCGGAAATGATTCTAGAAGAAGAAATGTTACGAATTATTTATAAAAAATGCTCTTATTACATCTTTCAAGAATTCCAGCTAAATCTCTGCTTTCCTTTCCACATTTATTTATTTATTTATTAATGTCCAAATCAACAGAACAAATCCAATTATAGATTAGACATAACAAAAACAGAAAACAAATATATATATAATATACAAAGAAAAAGAAAAATTAAAATTAAGTTAAATTCAGAAAGGAAAAGTAATTAAAAGCAAAATCGGCCAAAAACAAGATACAACAAAAGATTAAATTCTGACATATTTCATGTATCTGATAAAACGTTATTCTTTAAAATATTTTTAAACATTGCTAATGTTCGAGGCAGAGGACCAAGGTTAAGGTTATTATGCTGACGAGGCAAACGCAAAAGGGGAGAAAAGAAATAGGTGTCAGTACGGGCAAATGTAACGTTAAATTTAAAAAATGTTCTATTAGAACGGCCCGAATCTCTAACAGAAAGGTGAATGCTGGGGTCCACCAATATACAGCCGTTGAAAAGTTTAAAGAGGAGGCACTCGTCGAGGAACACTCTTCGTGACTCAAGGGAAGGAATTTGAAGGATGGAAAGGCGCATACTGTAATCGCAATACGGAATACTGAACTTGTAGAACAACGAGCGGGTGAATCTGCGTTGCACGGATTCAACCGCAGCAATCAAGTAAGCGTAATGTGGACACCAAATTTGGCAACAGTATTCAAGAACACTACGAACGAAGGAAAAAAACAGATATAGAGGAGTGGAAAGATTAATAAAACGTTTAGAGGATCTAATGATGAAGCCGGAAAAACGAGAAGCCTTGGCAGTGGTGTGTAAAATATGCAAATCGAACTTCAACTTGGAATCGAAGATCACGCCAAGGTCCTTGAAACTAGCAACAACATTGAGAGGGGAGTAGGAGAAGAGAAGAGGGGATGTTTTGTGGGTGAAAGACATTTGATGTCTTTCGAAACATTCAAAGTGAGAGAATTCGCTGCGCACCAGGTAGCCAAAGTATCCAAATCTTTCTGCAATAAGGGACAGTCACTAGCGGATTCTATCACTCTGAAAATTTTGAGATCATCAGCGTACAAAAGACAGGGTGAATTAAAGAGGGAAGGAAGATCGTTAACAAACAAAAGGAACAATAAAGGACCAAGAATGGATCCTTGCGGAACTCCTGAGGTAGGAAAAAAGGGTGCAGAAGAGCAAGAGTTAATAATCACAACACAAGAACGATCACAAACGTAGGAGGAGAACCAAGAAAAGAGGACACCAGAGAGACCAAACCGAAAGCTTTGGCAAAGTCTGTATATAGGACATCTACTTGCTTTTGCTTGTCGATTGCGGAAGCAACGGTGTTTGTAAAAGACAATAAGTTTGTAACCGTTGACTTACCTTTAACGAATCCATGTTGTTCACTGGCCAGCAAGGGCTGAATAAAAGGGTACACTCTATTGTAAACTACTCTTTCGAGGAGCTTACTAAAACATGGCAGAAGGGATATAGGACGGTAATTAGGGACGGAAGAAGTATCGCCAGCTTTATGAATGGGGAATATGTTGGCGGATTTCCAAAGGGCAGGAAAGGTACCGGTGGAGATGCTAATGTTGAAAATTATTGACAGAGGAACACACAAAGAGTACGGGGCTACTACAAGGAATGCAGATAGAGGAAACAAGCAGCACTACAGATGGTGAAGGAGAAATACGGACAACAACACATTCGACCGGGACGGAGGGAATGAAGTCACTGCAGAGCGTTCCATTCAGAGATTTGTGAATAGCAATTAAAACACCACCTCCTAGTGTAATGTTACACGCAGATCGATTCCGATCTCTACGAAAAACAGTGTGAAGTGGAAAGATTTCATTACTGAATATATCCCCAGACAACCAGGTCTCTGTAAGACAGACAATGTCATCAGACGCGATTACCGAGGAGATCTTTACATAATTAACCTTGGTCTTCAGACCACGAACATTCTGGTAGTAAATTTTAAGAGGTCAGTTCAAGCTCTCATGGGGGAAGCAGAAGGATGTTTAAATTTACGATTTGTTATTTTGGCAAGTTTTTATTGTAATTGCTAAATTTCGTGAAGCTTGAATAGCCTAGTGAGTACAGCATTGGCTTCTTGTGGTGGTAGAGCATTGGTATTGTGTGGAGTCTTTGGTTTGAATCCAGGTTTGGACGAGGGACCACGCACCAAGCTTTGAATTCACCTAGCTCTGATAAGGTACCTAATTTAAATCAAGGGAAAGTGAGTCATGGAACTAATAACTCCACACCCATATTCACTTTGATTGTAAATTTGTCATGAAGTACTCTACCAGCTTCAACCCCTAGACCCGTACGAGGATTGTCGTGGGATTATTTAACTTTACAATTAGCTTAGCCTAATCAGACCTAAACTTAGCCTGGGAATTAAACAGCATGTCCATGATTAAACAGCATTGTCCTGCAATCAGATGGACCAGTAGAGCTACTCGTGTGTCCGATATCCTGGATCAAACCATTTTCATGTCCATCTGCCTGTGAGTGAAATCTTATCGTCAGTTCCATAACTCATCTCTTGAGTGGCTCAATGTCTTCTTGTATAGGAGAGAGTTCCTCGCCCACTTTTTATTTACCAATTTGTAGAGCCCGCCAGTGCGGAAGCGCGGAATTTTGTGTTCGAAAATCTCCACCACCGCCATGAAAGATTTGAAACAGGTAATCCACGATGTGGATGGAATGCGTATGATAGGATAGACCATGGGAGCGGTTTATAATAAATGGATTTAGATTTTTTCGTTATGCTCATATTTTTGGCGAAAAGATGTCTGATGTGCTGAATCCAAGATTTGGCTACATTAATTCTACGTCGGACATAGGGATTGCGTTTCATGAACTTATGCAGGTCTACTCCAAGGTAGCCCAAGCCAAGGGTGTTATGTTGGGTCGCCTCCTCCACCCCAGGTAACGCCAAATGGCCCAACAACAACAACCGGTATGACACGGTATTTCTCATTTCATTGACAATTGGAATTTGTGGTAATGGCAGGAACGGCTTTTATGGCCTGACCTGGTTTAGCTTAATGGTTCAAGGTATGACCGACAATAAGGAAAAAATGTATTCTGGACCTAGTCGCTTTAAGTACGGTACCGCCGGAGTGAATGAAATCCGAGCGTGAACGGCTTCAGGCTAATATCATGCCTCTTTCGTCCCATTAAAAAATGGTAGGTCTTTGAGTACGCTCGAAGCTCGCGCCGTTGAGTTGGTGGTGTAGGCTCGATTGGCATTATTCCCGATTTTTGCTGACCTGGCTCTGAGCACCAGACCCCATGAAGGCTGGTCCCAGCTCTTGCGTTGGCGTCCCTGCATAACAAAGATAAGGATGGAGTCACTAACGCGAATGCACATCTGGGCGGAGATAAAAGCTCTTAGTTGGGGCTCAACAAAACTGATGATGACTAAAACGACAACAATAGACAAGTCAGACGGACATCAATACTTGGGGATAACAATGGTAACGCAGGGTGAAGAAGGGGCCGCCATTGACCATTTCGCGTTTTCGAGGAAGCCACGGGTCCGAAAGCCCGTGAAATACTTATAGTATTTATGTTTTCATTATATAAAAACACACTTGTTAAATTCTTCACATTCTTTATTAAATATTAATGTTTTTATTTTAATTAGAGTGAAATGCAATTATGAATTAATGAACATTAATTTACATCGACCAACATTAAGATTAAGACTCAGAAGAAGAGCAAAAACAATTGCTTTTGCAAAGTTCGATTGCCATCGCCAACTATAAATCGAGTATCGAAACAATCAAAGTGGAATTTAATTTTACGAAATTGCGGAGTTTAAGGTAACCCGTGTGTTTCCTAGGATGGAGTTCATAAAGCGCGAGCGAGTGGCTGCGGAGGAAATGTTGGGGAAGTCTCAACATATCCTTCGCAAAATGTTCCAAGCCACCAACGTGCCAAAAAATATCTCGACTCACGTTAAGGACGGTATGCTGGAACTGGAGGAGGCCTTTGTGGTGATTTTCACCTGCCGGGTGACTTGGTAGAAGACAGAGGCTGACTACCAGCGCGACTTGGAAGAACAGACCTCTGTTTTAGCCACCATTGCAGGAGTCCCAGGAGTAGATCAGCCACGGCAGAATAAGCGCGTGGCTGAATCTAGCCCTGAAGATGTTTAGGAAGTCCGGGTGAGGAAAGAGGTGCCAGTTTCTGACCTCAGGAAGTGGGTGACGGTTACTCAGAAAAATAATGGAAACATAGCCAAAATATCAGTTGTACCTGCTGGGCCGTAAAATGCTCAGAAAGAGTTTATCCAACAGGGTGAAAAGCAAAAAATGGAGGTGGACCGAGTGGAGTGAAACCAGCTCCGGGACAGGCTTATGTGTCATTCATCAAAGTGTTTCCCTGGATGAACATGAAACGCTGCTAAAGCTTATCAGGAAGACAGCCGAGGCATCGAGGCGAAAACTATATTCTTCCCTTCTAGCACAACGGACCACAGGAGAGCCTTGGTGGAGCTGGTTCAGGCACCAGTGTCAACAATCCTCAAGTCTGGTCGGGTCCGAGTGCAAATGATAAGCACCCGAGTGCAAAAGTGGACTAAGGTGACACGCTGCTACTAAAACCAATGCTACGATTACTCATGGCGTAGCTGCAAATGGCACCAAGTATCTAATGGTATCGAGTGCGTGTCGGATATTCATAGATGCACTCGATGCTAAGAAAAAGAAAGCTGGAAGAAACTAAGAGTCCTTCATGGTAACATGCAGGACTGCAGAGCAGCGGACGACCTCCTCATGCAGCTGGTCTTTGAACATAGGGCTTATATCATATTGATCAGCGAGCTCTATAGGGGGAGGAGCTCGACCACTTGGTTGGCCAATTTTACGGGGAATATGTGGGTGACATACAAAGGGGTCACCTTTGTGAGCTGCTAATTGTCCCTAAATGCCTCAATGCAGGAATTCGGAGATAAGCTAAGCTCGCTGGAGGACTCTCTCCGTGGCATCACCAGCAATGCTATCGTAGGTGGTGAGTTGAATGCAAGGGCATTGAAGTGGAGCATGCCCATGGAAAACCCTCGCGAATGGCGCATAGTCAAGATGGCATCGGAGTTGGCTTTGTTGGTGTCGAATATCGGTTCAGCACCAACATTTGGCGAATCTATTCCCGATGTCACCATGGCATCCGAAAGACTTGCGGCACTCGTCCACGATTCGAAAATGATCGAGTGATCACAATTACCTCACTTTTCAAATCGCTAAGTGCAGGCAAAGACGTCACCACTCTCCCTATAAGTGGCTAGGCTGGCATGCCGCTAAGGTTAACAAGGAGGAGATCTTGGAAGGAGAGCCTCTAATATCTTAGACGCCTGTGACTCAAGCAACTGTAGAGGCTACTACTGACAGCATCATGGAGTTGATTTGCAGCGCATGTGAGGCTTCGATGCCCAAACATAGATCCTTGCGTAGAAAGCAACATGCAACATGGAACGAAGAAATTGCCAAACTATGACGCATTGCTTTGGCGTGCAGGTGCAGGGTGCAGGAAGCCAGAAATATGCCGGAAGTGGCCGAGCTATCTGCGGCTCACATTGCGACAAAGAAGGAGCTGACGAAAGACATCACGAGAAGCAAACGTGCCAAATGACAGGCTCTTTGCGAGGAAGTCAATTCAGACCCGTGGGGAGATGGCTACAAATTGGTCACTCGTAGGCTTGGCTCCATGTGGCCTAGCACTCTCTTGGATGCGATATCTATGAAGCGTATCGTTGGTTCGGTGTTCCCGGCGCATCCACTAAGGGCTGATGATTCTATTATCGTCAATCAGGAGGATATTCCTCTCTTCACGGACGAGGAGCTGAACAGTGTCTATGATGAAGAATCAGAAGGCTCCGGGACCGCATGGGACTCCATTCTAGGTGCTTAAAGTTATGGCGGAGTGTCAACCGTCTCTATCATTGGACTTTTATAATTAATGTTTAGCTGTAGGGGTCTTCACGTCGCGGTGGAAAGTAGTTTGACTGGTACTTGTAGACAAGGGTAAAAGTAGCCTGGGCAATCCATCAATAAACCGTCCGCTATGCATACTGGACAGTACGGGGAAGCTTTTTGAAGGGTTGCTCAACCGCGGCTGATCTCAGTAGGGAAATCGCCTGGCGGTCGTTCTGACAGCCAAAACGGATTCTGGAAAGAGCTTTGACCAATCGATGCCATCTCAGAGGTTTTTGAGGCTGTAGCAAGAGCAAAAGAAGCATGTTGTCAAGCCATAAAAGTCGTCCTGCCGGTAACACTGGACGCAAAAACGCCTTCAACTCGGCGAGGTAGACAGACATGCTTCGGCCCCTTGAGCAGAGATTTCATATCGTTGACTACTTACGGGACTATCTAAGGAGCCTCTACGCTGAAAGGAGGCTTGTCACCTCAGGTGGGGTACAGGGGTTGATCTTTGGACTTGACCTCTAGAACATTATGTACGATTATCTGCTGGGCCTGGAAATGCCTGTGGATGTGTAACTGGTAAGTTACGCTGATGACGTCACAGTGGTAATCACTTCTATTCAAGATCTGCCAATTTCGCTCAACAGACTTAGCCCAGTCATGAGGACGGTGGATCAGTTTATGACTGAGCACAATCTCCAGGTGGCAGTCTCAAAGACAGAGGTTGTCATGCTGATGAAGCGGAGGATACCAACTGTCATACTTATAACAGTTGGCTCCGTTAAGGTCCAGCAAGTCATTCAAGTATCTGGGAGTAACCCTGGACATCAAACTGATGTTTTAGAATCATATCCACAGGTCGTGTGAAAGCGCTCTAGTAGGCTTATGGCCAACGTCAATGGACCCAGTGATGAGACGAGACGGAGGTTGCTAATGGTGACTAGTTCCATCTTGCTGTATGAAGTCGAAATTTGCGGAGATACGCTCCGAATTTAGCTACTACACGATCTCAGAAGGACGTGTGATAGTGGCATCGGGAGCAATCTCGATAGATCTACCGGCACGAGAACGCAAGTGCAGAACTGAGGCATGCCCACGCGTACACTTACCCTTCAATTTTGGCGACAACGTTAGAGTGGACGGTAGATGGCTTTGCAAATTGGTCTTATTGAGCCCTGGTTTCACCGTAGCCATGGACAGGTAAACTTTTACTTTTGTCAATTTTTGACAAGGCACTGTTACTTCAGAGGATACCTAATCAGAATGGGTACGCAAATAAGAGCGTGTGATCTGCATATTGTAGGACTTTAGCTTGAAGATAGTCCCCTGGAAAAGTAAGCTCAGTAGTCAAAATGGTGCATAAAACAGGTCCAGTGACAGAACTTTGTTGCACTCATGATGTCACAGGTCTCGGAAGTGAATTTGTTTCATTGGTGCTTACAGAATATTTTTTTTTTTATTATTATTATTACTACTTCCAGAAATCCCAACTTAATCAGCATGTATAGAAGATATTCGCAGCAAGAAATGTAATCAAAAAAGACCATAAGTGTATTTTTCGGTAAATATTGGAGGATAAAATAACTTGAAATAACCGGGCTCTGTTAGAAATTGGCACAGATAAAAGTGTACTTAGCTTCTGCATTCAAGAAGACCTATCAGTCTCCCCATATAGCGACCTGTGTTGCTTGCTCTTCAAGGTTGTTGCCAAAGCTAGACAGTGAACTACCGTTTGCTGCATTGTTATGCGGAATTCAAAGGTTTCACTGGTATAGTACAAGCTTTTATTTCAGGCTATGTGAGTAGCATTCCATCACATTTGTTTGAAAATTCCAAATCCTTTGCAGTATGCGATGCCAACGAGAGTTAAAACATAATTGAAGAATTTGAGAATCCACATGAGAGCTCCAATCAATTTTCCTCTGTTATCATTTTAAATTCAAATCATTCCATCCCGCTATGAAAATACCTTTTTATTTTAACCTCAATATAACTTCATTAACTAATGTTCAACAAATTTTTGCCTTTCTATACTAATATTATTCAATTTAAGAAAAAAGGCTCCTACATAATTACACTTCGTGCCCAAAAAACACGCAAAACTGTCAGCGCATCACTCAAGTTAAATTATTCTAATCGATTTCCATCTATGTATTCATTGGCAAACATACGCATACACAAAACTAACGGATCCTATCATTAATTGTGTTGTTTTGCTTGATTTATATCCATGCATTCATTCATTCAAGCATACGTATGCACATATTTCAGCAAAGCTTAGCTCCCAATTAACTCATTAAACTTGCCCCATTTGCACACGCGCTCAAAAATATTTCACTATATGTACTACCATACACTATCTTACACACATAACATTGAGTAGATATGTGAAACCCTAGCGATATGATCACGCTATGCACTAAGATATAACTTGATATCAGATAATAGTGAATACTCTAATGAATATATTACAATAACTAATACTTATGGAAGTAGTGAAGATATCGTATTAGTTAACATCGTTATATGTATTTACTATTATTTCGTAAAAACAATTTGTAATACAAAATTTTGTAATACATACTTGAATATCGCATATGAAGATATTACTAATACCAAATACGACCTTATGTTAGTAATATCAACTAATATGAATATATTGGTCGGATCAGGCATCCGGAGCTCTACTTACCTGACCACAAAAGTTCACCCATATTTATCATCGTCAAATGAAACTGGGTGATCTTAAAATTGTCTAATATTTGAATTCTTGACAGTGCGGAGAGGAAAATAGTAGAGAAAAAATCTGAAAATTAACACCAACTCCTTGTACGGTAGACTTTTTCAAATTGTAAAATTGATGCTGAGAACTGTAAAAAAGACGTTGAATCTTAGCATCTGTCATTGACCCATGCCAGTGTCATTCTGTTAATGTCCGTCGTATCATTGACCAATCCGTCAATCGTCCTACATATTCGATTTATTGTTGTAATGAGAGCCATTAATATGTGATACTATTGACTCATTTTGCTGGTTGGACATTTCAAACTCGATATTCTGGCTTCAATAATACTCAATACCAAGGAGAAGCATAATGGAACAATCCCCATTTGATTTTCCCATTAGTACCAATTCAAACACATCTTCTGTTCATCCTTGCTCTGATGTAAGTAATCAGGAAACTGCTCGTTAGCACGTTGGCATCTCTAATCATGTCATCATGTCAGTCCCGGTGACATTATTTCGCTATTGATGAAAATGCAGCAGTAGCAATGTAGCTTTTTATTGGAATATAAAAAACCTGAAGCTTTCTTTAAGGAATTTTAAATAATCTTGCCCACCGCTAATATTAACTCTTGTATACAATGTTGGCTTTTTCGGCCATCTTTAATTGTCTTGATTGATTTATTTATAATTTTCTCTTCGCATACTCTATGAGAAATCTTTAGTTGAAGGTTGAAAACATTGAAATCAGCAAATACATCAAAGACATTCTAAATCAGCGCATTTACCTAACTTTTTAAATTCACCTGCTTCTTATTCAAACATCAGCTTGATTTGTTTCTTAAAAAAAATCGAGATTTTGTTTTCAAAATCCATTCCCAAAAATAATCGACAATTGAACATTCTTGTACCTAAAATCCTTAGTGACATTGATAAAATTGCATCCTGGTCCTCAACCAAAGTTTATATAGAAGCTTTCCCCATAAACAAAATTACATAACTACAAACAGCCTTCGGATGTCTGTTCATTTACATTCAACGTGCGACGCTATCCTTCTGCGTACACAGCACCTACACATAATATTAATCAGGAAAAGTCTTAAAAACCGGAAATTCTTCTCCATACAACAAACAGCCCGAAATTGTCTTGAGGAAGCTTCACAATTCCCACTTCCTTCATAAAACGTGCCATATCGTCGCAGCCTGTTTGTGTGGTGCTTTCGACATGCAGGCAATTTGCTGCCAGATAAACACATGAATTACTTTTGTCTAAAGGCGCTTGGGAAATCTTTTTGTCCTTCTATGTTGTTTCTGTGTATAAGTGAAGCACTGACAAAAAATCAATTTAATCCAGCAGATTGCAAATGGAATGTTTATCAAGCAGTTTCTTATCAATGACGGTGAGCGCATCTTTTTGTCGTTTAGTAGTGGTCGGATATGAGAAAGGCTGCAGGAATAAAAGTTAATGGCAGTCGAGCACAAGGAAATGTTTATAACTGGAAAAATATCTTGCACTAAAATCCAACTTTGATGCATTTTAGTTTCAGAAGCGATAGCGCGCATTTTGAAATAGAAACAGGCGATAAAAAAAATTGCTACTAAACAGATTTAAACATATTAACTCAACAGTTTCATTAAATAATTTATTGTTGTACAGGAATCACCGACATTAATTTTATAGTAATATTGAATAGAAATTCAGTTTCTCGTTTTGAAATAGATATATTGTAAGTTGGTGATGTACCATGCATACTGGGACAAAATGTTATGCCGGATTTATACATTATGCCGGATTTATACATTGGAACGAGCGTCTCGTGTACAAGAGTAAACAAGACTGAACAAGACATTGGACGAGACTCAACAAGACAAAAGGTGAATTGTTTATTTAGGATATCCACCACGCAACACGGACCATGCACTATGCACCTTTCATAGGGTGAATTGTTTACTTAGGATATTGCACCATGCATCTTTCGACAGTTGTGGGCTGTTTTGTTCAGTTCAGTGAACGATGGCTGAGGTACAGGCTGTGGCTATTGCAACTGCCTGGTGTGCGTTGAGTGATTTCAATCTGGGACACGCAAAGACATGTTTGAAGTCCCAGCGAAAAATTCTAAAATGTGAATGAGCACATGCTACCCTCTCGAATCCCTTTGACTCGGTACATAAAACCGACTTCGCTTTGAGCGGCTTCGAACTAGGACGAGACGGTCATAAACACTCAGGCACAGCAATAAAAGGATCATTATCCCTTCGTAAAACAAACAAGAGCCGACGAGCAAACCATTTACACACTCGTGCTTGCCATGAAAAAAACAGCCGAGAATAGACAAGGAGACCATTTACACACAGACCTTGTCTTCATTTGGCATTCCTCGGCGAGAATGTAAATCCGGCTTTAGAAAACCTCATCTACCATCCACAATAAGTAGTATGTAAATCTATTTGTGTCTTGTCTGTTCTGTTTTTGTTTGTTTACACAATTGCAGTTGATGCCGTGGGTAGATGATCAAGATTTAAACCGCTATGTTGCATACCTCAGCTCTTTAATTCCGAGCCTATACCGTGGGACTCCAACCTACTCCCCTCAAAATTTTGTGTAAATATTAGCTCGCACAGTTAGTTTAGAGAGCCTAGACAGGCAGGCACTTAAATTACTAATTAACTAATGATCATTTATACTTAAATTAGGCCAATGACACACACCGCTGTTCCACCGCAGCGTTACCCGAGAGAAAAGCCCAGTCGGTTTAGCCGTGCATTAGGGTACGGACAAGACGGAGCGACGAGAGCGTCGCAAGCGTCGAGTCAAGCAACGCGCCGAACCGATTTCGGCGCGTTGCTTGACTCGACGCTTTCAAATGGAAGTGGCCATGTCGAAGCAGCGACCAAAGAGTGAAAATTTGATAGTAGCGACGACATCGATTCGAACCGATTTCGTTGCTCGACTGCTCGCAGCGGTAATGTATGTTGTTGTTGCAAAATGTGTTTCGATGGCATACAGTAAGTAGACGAATTGCGTTAATGGGTTTTTCGTGGGTAATTCGAAATTTTGGGTACATTTTTTATGATTGAACGGTGCGGAATTGCACACAGTCAATTAGATTCGTACCAGTGATTAGGAAAATCTATTGATTTATATATATCAGCCGTCTATTGATTTCAATTTGGTGTGTTGTGGTGAGAAAAACTCTTCATCCAACACTGAAAAACTCATTATTTCGACTGCCACTGTAAAATTTCATTTACAATTTTGCGTCTCGTCGCGTCTACATGAACGCAATTCAATCAGCTGTTCCATGCTTGACTCGACATTATGCTCGACTCGACGCTCTCGTCGCTCCGTCTTGTCCGTACCCTTACTTTAGCATTGTGATGACACACACCGCGGTGTGGATCGCCTCTCGGTTTCGGAACCGAGATCGTAGACGAGAGAAATGACCCATCGACTCGGATCTTCGAGCGTTTTTCGATTTGCTCATAGCTGCGAAATTCGATCGAGTTCAAATTTTCAGGATGCATTGATGAATGCGTTGGCTATGGGAATGAAAGTCTGATAAAAAATTGATTTATGAAGAATACCAAACCTTTCTCCAAATAAATGAGACTTCGATAAAAAATAGTTTCAGGATGATTTATTTTTGATGTAAATGTTTGAAGAATAATAAAAACATATGAAGAAAATAAAAATAGTATAGAATATGATATTTTAGTGACATGAATTTTAATTACAAAATACAATTTAATGTAAGGGTTGGCCTTCTGTAGCTTTTGCAAAACCATATCTAGGACATAGTTAGAGCAATCTTCTGATGTGACTTGAAGCACGCTTTCTTCAATAACATTGCTAATGCTAGGGTCTGTACTTATGTCGCTCAATACGGAACGAGCGTGCAATTTTATTTTATAGATAAGAATTTTAATGCACATCCGCTACCTGCAACCACCTCCTGAACTTCTCGCGTTTTGTGGGTTCGAGCATTATCCAAAATCAGAACTGAATTATCCATGTTTGGCACGTTTATCTAAAAGCTCTCATAAGAATAGTTTAAATCTATCAGCATTTACGGTTGCGTTTGATATTATTTTTAAATAAAAAACACTACCGTTATTCATGACTGCAATAAGCATAACATTACTTCCCTTTACAGTAGGTACAACAGTGTGAGCTCGTATACCGACTTTCGAACGACCTTGGGATCTCCGAAGGTGCAGATTAAAGCCGCATTCATCTAAAAAAAATTAATTTTCCTCTTTGTTGAGGTGCCCACTGCGAGAATTCTCTCGCGTAAATATGCCTCAATTGCAAAGTTCGCTGGCAATTCATACGGTCAACTTCAACCGAAGTAAGCTTCAGCGTAATTTTCAGCTCCCGCAGAGCATTAAAAATAGTGCTCATCGACACAGCTATGCCTTTTTCTTCATAAATTTTTTTGTTTTAATGTTTTTAAGGGAAATTGTGGGATCTTTTTCAACATAACCACAGCACACGGACAACCTGCCACAGCAGAATTCAGGGCGCTAGGTGTTACAGGGAGCCTTTTTTCTATTCTTACGGAGTTTTCACCTACGGTTTGTTCTTTGGCCTACCAATAAAAGGACTTACTTCCTTCGTCACTGGGTTTATTGTTGTTTTATACACACAACTGTGAGGCTTGGCGTTGGAGGTCTCATGCTCCTTTTCAATAGAAATACCGATGACATCGGCCAAATTGGCCACTAAGCAAAAATACCTCGAGGATGCTAGGATGTTCTGGGCCGAAGAATCCTCTTGTGATATAAAAAGACAGTGTTGGGTCTCTATGGACGCGCATCGCACCAGACAGCTATAAGGCTTTATTCGAAGTGATCTGCGTTGTGCTGTGAGCGTTCTTACGAGCCACTGCCTCATATGACGGCATGCACAAGGGCTGTGCGCAGGGTTCAAGAGCTTCTGTCGGAGATGTGACTCGGAGGACGAGAAAGAATCCTTCCTCCATTTGATGTGCCAGTGCGAGACTTTGGCAAGGATAAATATGGTGGCAATTGGTGCACCTTTTCTCTCCAATTTGATCAAACTATTCCTAGACAATTTAAAGAGGATAGTGCGGTTTATCAAATGAAGTAGATGGTTTCCTGACTTGAGTGACTGTGGTATCACAACGGGCCTCTTTAGTGCCCATGTGCGTCTGTCGGCAGGCCTCTGTCAATCGGCAGGCACTTCAACCTACATACCTAAAAGTCCTATAAAGCAAGACTCGCTAAGCGAATCTGTTGAGGAAAACAAATTAATTGTTTCCTGGCGAGTTAATTTAACTTACAGCAATCTAGTTATAAAAACTATTGTTTGAACGAAAGTGTATTTAGTGAAAGAAAACGAACTGTTTTATTTCATAAACGCAGATGATATCGAATCTACGAAGGGTGTTTTCAGTGGAAAAATACAAAAAATTGTTAGCTCTGTCGTAATTTTAATTTTTACTTTATTCTGGGCTTCTTGCTATTGAATGAACAAAACTATATATTTCTGCATTTAGTGTCCCAACAAAGTTGATTTGAAACATAGACCCCTACAGACGCATATTGAGTATTAAGTACTCAAGAATACCCAACAACATATCCCTTAGGTTTTATTGATCGAAGCGCAAAGTCAGCGAAGTTACATAACCTTACAATTTGTAATGCTAATAATAATTCACAAATCAATGTAGTTTATAAAAATTATGTTTAGCACAAATATATGGTAAAGCATATATAAATCGTGGGGAAAACGACAAGGGCAGTTGTAAATTAAATCAAGGTTTGAAGCAAAGATTTTCTAATGCAAAATTAAAATTCAATCATTCTTTCAATGTAGGTAAAAGCAGAGTTATTCAAACTCAGCCCATTTAAGAGGTTTCGAGAGTGGACTGTACCCACTTGAAATCAGTATCAACACCACTATATTTGAAGCTGGACCTATTGTATTATCATATTTCCAATAGTGATAATAGTTTTGATATGAAATTTTTAATATTTTTTCTTAATCATACGAAAGAAATATATTACAAAATTGTGTTTTAACTAAAAAATACCGATAGATGACAATCTAATTTAAAAATGAAAGAGGTAATGTGGCCTGTTAGCAATGAGAAGCTTTCTTTAATCATTAATTATTTAATTTAATCAGTTTCAGGTGCGCAATAATGAACCGAGTAAGCTTAATGGCTTTTCTCCTTATTCAAACATGAACCATCTCCTACGTTTCCAAATAAGTGCTAAATTGAATCACACTTTTATTACTGCTCTCACTATTCAAAGCTCTCATTGCTTTCTATTTGCTTCATCATGACCATATCATTATCTACGAGTAACCCTGATTTCTACCTTCTATCTGTAAATACTCACCACTCTATCGGAACTAATGACTTCAGTTCGATCCGAAACATAGCATCGTTAAGTGAAACCAACCACTTCCATGTACGAGTGTGTATCTCATGAAGTCGTGCATAAAAACTGAAAACTGCACACTGCCATTACAAGCAAGTTCCGTGATGTCCCGAGAAAAAGTCACCCTCCTTTAAACACATATTTAAGTCACCTTCGGGATCACTGCGAGAGGGCAAACGAAATCATTTTTCAGGATGTCAATAGCTGCAAATCCCCAAATTACCTTTCTGCGACAATGTAGTAATTGAATTAATCAGATTGGGGTTTTCTGGAACAACGAGCAACATTTTCATTCGGTTTGTCGTCGGGTGCAACCCCCCGGTATTGCGTGGCGATTGATTAATTCCGGACGATTTGCAAAGGAGTAAGCCCAAGTCCATTGTAATCTCGGTACAAAATGTCACCAACACTCCACACAATGGATCGGTTCAAGTAGCCAAGGAACTATTTAAAGTTTTCCATGCAGCAGGGTATGTTGAATGGGCTGTGTTGTGTATACGAGTGGGAGTCGATTTAGGAGCAACCTTCAGCTCTCTGTGAACCAACCACCAAGTGGTACGTACAATAGCTTTTGTTTCAGGTTGCTTGCTTGATTGTTCTTAAGTACGTTTATAAAAGGTATATACCGATAGAAAGTATAGGTCTGTATATTTAGATTGATTGTTCTTTTTATGTGCAGATGGCAAGGAATTTCTTAGTGTGTATTATTAATATGCAGAAATGTGTGTGCCGAATTGGTTTTTTTCTTGAACTAGGTATTTTCTTGAGAGCTTAAAGAAATTTTAGAAAAGCGAAAATAGGAACGGATTCAAATGCATCGTTGACTTCTACAAAATGGTCGATGGCAACAATTCCAATTGACTCGTTGATAGCTGTTTCAAAACACAATAGTTCTAAGTAGAACTAGGAGCTGTTGGAATAAAAATCATTTTTTTCTGATTCTAAATGCTGGCGAAACAAGATCCAGCTCATCTTCTTGACCATTAACATCAAACTGATTTCTGCTAGTCTCCGATCTGTAAATAGTTCCCTGAGTAATTGAAAAAAGTCAGCTTTAGTTTAATATATTTACTAACTTGTTTTCTAATAATAAGCTCTAATACTCTCAAAAGTTTAATAAGTTTCGATTTATGAGTGCGATAGATTCGCGTCATTCATATCTGTGTCATATTACACAGTGTTTCATAGTGCTGGTAACGTGGTAACATGATTGTTACAGAAACCAGGATAACTAGTCTTTAGTTTAAATTTATTCGATAAGCATCAAATTTTCTGGCGAATATATAAGGCCTTGCAGGACAAAATGATGGTTTTATTTTTTTTGAAAATGATTCACCTATCTTCTTTAAAGGTGTTCGTTCTATTTGACATGCACTCTTTGGACTTGTTGTTGATGTTTTTACGGCTTTGGTGCCACCCTATAATATTATAACATTTTCTTTTCAGTGCTACTCTTTATTTTCCACAGCATGGCCAATATTAATGAAGGATTCTGTAGCATTCTGCATAATTTTATCAAAGTCCAGTTAAGAATTTGAATTTTACTTGACGAATGCCTTTGATAAGTTTCATCAGTCTATATTCTTAGCTAAGCTTCATTCATTTCAATTCCATAACTTGTTTTTGAACTGGGCTGTCTTTTGAAGCGTTGATTCATAGATTCATTAGCGTAGTGCACAGCGTGACGATACGCTATGGCTACTGTGCCTGCCGAACCAAGCATAGTGTCATAGAATTGGCAGCGTCAATACGATAATAGTAACTGATTGCAAGTCTAGCTGTTGCCTTGTTGTGAAAATTTTGAGCTCAGATGATGAAAGGGATCTGTTTATGCTGTATTATTTTCCTCGATGGAATCAAAATATACTTTTAAATGGAAATTAATACATATATTCTACATTTTCAATATAGACACCTTTTTACATTAAAAGGACACACCTCCTTACATTCAAAATAATAAAAAATCGCGAATTATTTAAAGATGATCGAAAATTTAAATCATTGTATAGAATGAAATTTTTGAATTTCTTTGCTCCGCACACAGAAAAAAACGCAAACTTAAAATTATATAACTGGCTGTTATAAGCTTTGACGCAGTATAATAATTAAGGAAAAGCTTAAATACCCTATTTAGCTCATTATTACCTTATGAAGCGAATAAAGTTCAATTTTCATACCAGTTTTTTCAAAATAACGCAACATTCACTAACCAAATGCGATATAGTGTACGCCTTGCTGCAAATATTCTTACCGACGCGACGGGCTACATGCCAATAGTATGCTGCAACGAAAGCGTGTCTACGTGGCAATAGAGACACTCCAATTGAATTGCATTGAAACTGCACGCAAGCATATTCAAAGCGTAAAATGTTTTGTAAGCTTATATGAAGCATCGTCGCAGTAGACAGTTGGCCTTACTTGACGAATCAAATCCAACGTGTATCTTTTCGCGAGGTCTTGTCATCCCAGCATTGGCTTAATTGTTGTGAAAGCTAGCACTGCCTTAGCTCTTTTCAGAAGACGTTTGAGGGAATTTAAAATTGTTCTGGCTAAAACTCTCTTTTCTAGCCTATTTAGACATATTGCCAAATAGTTAAGTCTTGTATGGGCACTGCATCAAAAAGTTTATATTGACCAAATTGAATCCATTCAAAAGAAGTTCTTACGTTTCTGCCTTTACGGTCTTTCTTGGTACACGCTGAAAAATCATTGTTCTACCCTTAATATATTTTGCAGCTAATATATTTATATTAAAAACATTTCTTAACATTATTATATTGACCTAGCAATAACATTATGTTGCCAGCACATAGCATTCTTAAAATTTTATATATTGACATGCGTGTGGTGAATTTGTCTGTTACAATATTATATTAGTAGGCCAATATTAAATAGTAAAATGGCAATAAGTTATATTAGAATCTTACAATACTATTGGTATACCAATAATTAATATTAACATGCCAATATATTATAGTAAAATGGCAATAAGTTATATTAACGTCTTACAATAGCTTATTGGTATACCAATAATTAATATTAACACGCCGTCGATAGGATTTTTCCATAGTCTCAAGAGGTCCCCCATCTAATTTCTAACCGGGCCAAACACTGCTTAACTTGGATGATCGGACAAGATTAGGTTATTCCAGTGTGATATTGCCGTATTTAATATTAACATCCTAACTAACAATACAAGCAATGTACTTTGTTGTATGACCAACAATTTCACCACCCTTAGCTAATACATTTATATTGGCATAGTAATATATTTATGTTAAGATGTTAAAACATTTATATTTACAGATGTTCTTAACATAAAAAGTTAACAGCTTAATATATAATGTTAAACTGCAAATATAATATTGTAAATTCCTAACACAAAATACTGAGCTGTTAAAATTATGTATTAGGGACAATGCTTATCAAAGCTGCTTTGATCAGCTTTAGAGTTGATATACGCTGTCTATGCTGATTTATAGACATGAAGGGAACCATGATCACAATTAAATAACCTTTACAAGTAAATTATTTCGATGGATATAAGTCGGAGATGTTAAAATTTGTCACAACTAGCGTAAATAAAAATTGATGATTTCCAACTGCAAGTGGTCACATCAGTCAAATATGCACTGTGTGCTGGTGTCTGATGAGAAGCAGTGCATACTTTCGAAACCACTTTGTCAAATAAAATTTTCTATGTAAATAAATAATTTTTTCAATTTTAATCATCCCGCAAAAACAATTCTAATTTGATTCGGCTTCGGGGGCTTATTCCGCAAAACGATCGAGTTTCCCGTATCAATTATTCTCTGCTTTGATAAGCTTTAGGGTTGATGTACGTTGTCTATGCTGATTTATAGACAAGAAGAGAACCATGATCACAATTCAATAACCTTTGCAATATTAAGATGTTAATATATTGATATCGGTCATTTCTCAGCGTGTATGCTCTTTTACATCTACCTTTTTATCAAGGCCGCGTGAAGCTTTGATAATAATAATAATAGAATAATAATTTAATAATAATAATTTATATAATTTAATAATAATTAATAATAATAATAATAATAATAATAATATTAGAAATTTTATTCATTACATTGCACATATATAACTTAACTAAAGGAGTATTTAACATAAAAGAACTTATATTTAGCGGCTATCCTATTTTGGCTTGCTGGCTCTTATTGGATTTTTATTTTAATTATTTTTCATCATTAATTTATTTTTCGATTTTCACTTATTAACTATTACCCAGGTAGTACAATATCTGGGGTTGACTTAGCAATATTGTACTTAAATACTGACTTAATTTACTAAACTAAATCTAGCTTAGGTCTAAATACAATTACCTTAGCCTACTTAGACCTAAACTTAACATAGGTCTTAACTATCCTCTCCGATTCGTCGGAAGGCCAACATAATTGAACAGCATGTCCATGAGCCGCCGCTGTGCTGCTATTTGCGCTGGACGAATAAATGGCTCATTAGAGCCACTGATACGTCCAATACCCCAGATCAGTCCGTTTTCATGTCCGTCTGTCTGTGCGTAAAACCTTGTCGTCAGTTCTACAACCCGGTCCCTAAGCGGCCCAAGACCTGTCTCCTGATATAGGAGAGAGTTTCTCGGCCACTTTTTAGTTACCGGGTTGTAAAACCTGCCAGTGCAGAAACGCAGAATTCTCCGTTCGAACATCTCCGCCTCTGCCATGGCAGATTTGGAACAGGTAATCCAGGATGGGGATGCGTACGTCAGGATTGGCCGAATGAATGTTTTGTAGCAAATGGATTTAGGCTTTGTCGTCATGCCCATCTTTTTGGCGAAAAGATGTCTGATGCGCTGAAATGCGGACCTGACTATTTTTATTCTATGTCGAACATAGGGGTTAAATTTCAAGAATTCATGCATATCTACTGCAAGGTAGCGCAATGTAGGACTAGGAGTAATTCTAGAAGTTCCGAACAAGACAGGGACTTTTTTGGCCTTATTGCGGATGGTTTGGGATCCCCGATACTTGGAAGGGTTCCTGAATACAGTCAGCTGTGTTTTGCAACTATTTAGCTTGATGCCCCATTCATCAAAATAAAATTTAAGGTTGGCCAAGTAATCTTCAAGGCTCTTCGCAGCTTTGAGCGGGTCTTGGCTCGACGCGAATAAGAGCGTGTCATCTGCATACTGCAAGACTTTAACTTGAGGATTGCCCGCTGGAGGAGGGAGGTCCGCAGTGAAAATAATGTATAAAACAGGTCCAGTGACAGAACCTTGTGGAACTCCTGATGTCACAGGTCCCCGGGGTGAATTTGCTCCATTAACGCTAACATAAAATTGTCTGTTGCTAAGGAAGCTTGTGGCGAGTCGTATTACTATTTCTGGAAATCCCAACTTGATCAACTTGTATAGAAGACCTCCGTGTCATACACTATCGAAGGCCTTCTCGATATGCAAGGCACAAACAACCGTCGGAGTGTGTCGCTCATTCAGGTGTGACACAATCTGATCGTGCAAGTACGAGATAGCGTGCTGGGTCCCATGCTTACGCCTAAAGCCAAATTGATATTCTGGTGTAATATTAGCGAGCTCACAGTAGGTGGAAATCATTTCCAACCAAATTTTCTCAAAGAACTTTCCCAAATTAGGAAGCAGAGAGATCGGGCGGAAATTGCTGGCCTCATTGTTTTTGCCTTTTTTGTGAATGGGAACAATCTTAGCAATTTTCCATGTGTCGGGAAAGTAACCGTTGTTCAAGGCATTATTGCAAATTATGGAAAGTAATCTGAGCATAGAGATTGGAAGATGTTTAACAATAAAGCTAGACACCCCATCATGCCCAGATGACTTTTTACTTTTTATACCACCTAACAAGTGCACCAAGTATTCACTACTGACAAAGTGAAATTGGTCACTTGAGAGTTGCCGATCATCCGATGGATTTTCGGATAAAAATGGATTTTCGGATAAAAATGGATTTTCGGATAAAAATGTGACCAGCAGCTCGTTGTGACTATTGAGAAACGAACTAACTTCCTCGAGTACATTTTGGCTATTAGATGCAGAGAAGTTGAGCGGAACAGCATTTAATTGCGATCGAAATGTCTCTGCGAACAATTCGGCCTGCAGAAGAGGGTTGCACACAGAAACATTGACAGTCGTTACCGCTATCTCCCGGTTAATGTTTTTGCCAGAAAGCCGATTCATTTCCTTATACATGTCGGAGCCTGGCCGAATGGCAGCCAGCCGCTGTGCAAGACACTCACTGCGAAATTTACCAACTATTTCAGCAATAAGCTTGCTGAGACAGTTGATATTCGAAAGGAGTGACCTGTACAGCGGGTGATCCCTCCCATGTCTATGAAAAATCCTCTTCAACTTGCAACGCCAAATATGCCTCACCTTCATGTGCTTTACAATATCCGGCGGTAGTTCGTGACCCTGATACTTATCAAGTTCAATCAAAGTGGAATTTCTGTCAACAGTAGAACTTATGATGTCGTTGACGCTAAACAACAGGCTATCAAATTGACGGTTTGACAAATTTTTGGTCTCGCACACATCAAGATTCCCTACCAATATATCTATGTCGCGATGAAAAGTACCCCAATCGGTGTTTTTGAAAGATCTTACAGTTTTTGGGGGTCTCTTCATGAGGCTGAAATAGGAGCGGAACTGAATTTTCAACCTCACAGTAAAGTGATCAGACATACCGGCTTGAGTCCAGCAGTGTTACTGCTGAGCAGATCATCTGACAGGAGGAAAAAATCTATTATGGAGCTACTACTTGGTCTGGTCGGAGAGTTAGCAGCAACCACTTGCAATAGAATAGGAGGACTACTTTGGTATAGCCAATCGAGCAAGACCCTACCATTTCCGTTGATAACAGAATCTTCCCACTGAGGGTGCCTCGAATTCAAATCACCACCGATAAGCGAGCATTTAAATTGAGAAACTAGCGAGTTGATTGTTCCGAAATCATGTAAAAGATTTGATTTTGATTAACTGCATCGAACATATAGAGAAGCTATTAAGATGCGTCTATGGTCTGAGCTTTTTACCACAGCAGCAGCAAAGGAACAGCATTTCAGATCGGGCATCAGTAAGAATTCCATGTCCAAATTACTCCTAACTAATAGAGCACTGCCACCATTTTGGTTGTCGAGGACGATTTTGTATCCTTGAAAGCCAACTCTATGATTATTTGACAGTTTTGTCTCTTTTATAAGTACCAAATCCGTACCCAGCACATCAATTAGATGTTGAGCAGACGCTCTTTGAGCCATCGAGATAGCGAAGCGCTGTTGAATGTGGCCACCTCAACCATTTTATTTGGAAAGGGTTGCCAGCAGTTTGACTGTGACTAATAGCCTCTCAGCAACAGTTCCGGCCGTCAATATTTGCCTGATCAAATCATTTATCAGCCCAAGATTGAAATTGGCCAGTCCTGACCCCGAAGAGATAGAGTCTCGTGAAGCCGCACAGCTACCAGAAGCAGTACCTCCTACTGCCTGTGCGTAAGAAACACCACTTCTTTTTACTGCTGCTTTTCTGCTTTCGTTACAAATTGTTGACGATCCCTTCTGGCCTGATCTCGACGAATATTTTTCGCCTCAATCCTGGCAACCACAGCTTTATAGGCCGGGCAACCACGGTAGTTGGCTGGGTGGCCTTTCTCACGACACTTGGCGCACTCAGGCTGTACGTTGGCTACTTTTGGAAATTCACCACGTGTGTTACTCTCCAGGCACTTCACGCAGCGATGGACGATTGTGCAATTGCTTGCCATATGTCCGAAGTTTTGGCAGTTGCAACACTGCAATCTCTCCTTATTTCTAACTTTTTCCCATACCACTTTTTGCCAGAGAATGGACTGTATTTGAAATACAGCAGCTACCTCCTGGGAAGGTTCGAATTGCGCTAGAAAAAGCCCGGACTGGGGTCTAAAGTTTTCAGTCCCAGCAGATTTCCTCAGTTCCCGGTCCTTGGGCTATGGACTTTAACTTCAGGTCAGTGCATTGCGCCACTAGCTCATTGTGTATTTCCGCTGGTTCGATGCCCTTATGCAGGCCACGGATAACAAGGGATTTGACTTTTTCTGAGGCTGCAGTGTAAGTAGTCGCGAATTGACCACTGCTTTTAATATGATCGAAAACTTTCTTATGGTCTTCTAATGAGGAACATAGGATGAGTGATTTATCACTCGAAGTATTCTTAATAAGAGGTGCAATGCCTTGCACCTTCATCTCACAGATGTTTAGGAATATTCATCAATTAGGAATATTCATCAATTTAGGAATATTCATCTTATAAGCCGTGATGGGAGGGATGTTTACGTTTTTTTGAGTCGAGATGGTGTCGGGTTTAGTCCGAGTTAGGTCTTCGTTTAACTTATTAGAAAAGTTTACCTGCTCTTGCAGTTTATAATCAGGTTAAAATCCTGGTCAGCGTGGTCGGTGCGCGAATGCTTTGGGCCCATATCGCTCCCAGCAGAAGTCAGCGACGGCTCATTGACATCTGCTATCATGTTGGTAATTGATGTCCTCCTCTTCGTTTGGGTGATATCTAGTTTCTTCGGGCCTGAATTTGGCACTGCGGGTTGCTTTCCTTTGCACAGCATAGTTTTCGTTTCCATAAGCGATGCCATTTGCCGTTTGAGGTCAAACAGCTCTTTACGGAGCCTCTGATTTTCTTTCTCGAGAGCACTGATTTTATTCACAGTTTGAGTGGACAGAAAAAAATTTGCCTCGTCGGCATCCGAGATTTCGGCGGAGTCCACAGACTTCGCCTTCTTGCGTTTTATCCCCATTGGGGCTTTTTTTTAACAACAACATTCACTTCTTGTTTATTAACCTGGTGTTCGCACTTAAATGTTTTTCCACTAATGTTGGTAAACAATTTCGATAACCGTGAATATACTTCGCAGCAGGGGCGGCTCGTCGTTGTACGCAAAGGAAGCAGTGCTTCCCTTGCTAAATATTCCCTATACAAGAAAAATAGCTTAACAATACATATTGAAATTCAAAGCAAATCAATTGATTTTATATGAATTAGATCCAACATCAATAAAAAACTTTACCAAACTCAAAACACTATTCATCTCACACACGAGATAGTTCTCACAGCCAGTGTGCCTTACCAGTAGTTTGACAGCAACGCGATCGGATATCTTGCGTTTGAGTGAAAACCTCAAGCATCTCGTACCATTGTAAGCCAGAACGCTCAGTTCATTGCAGCGTATTGAAATATGCTACACAGAACACTAAAGTGATCTTGCCTCAATGCACGTACCATAATGTGTGCATACACCCCATTGCAAGCATCACGCAATCGATGGTCGTAAAACTTTGCAATGAATGTTCCCAAATAGCAGCGCGGACGCTGCTCAGCTCACCGCGTCTTCTTGAGTAGAGAATATCAAAAACCCCTCGCTTATTCAGCCGCTAAATGGCCCAGAAATATTTGTGAATGGACGCAGCACGATTTGTAGCGTACTCTGTTTGGTTTCTATTTCGCTACAGAGCTTGAAGCTGGTATGCTTTGGGTGACTGAGTTTAGGATGTTATTAGTATGTATGAATACTGTAATGAATTCGTTGTTTAACGTAAGATGTTATTTGTATGTTTCATTTCTGTAATGGATTTATTACTGAGTTCAAGATTTTGTTCTGATTTGTCTGTTTGTTTGTTTGTGCTAAAAGTGCGTAAGTTAGTATTGGAATGATTGAAGAAAGATATTGGCTTTTCACTTAAATAGTACAAGAGTATTAACGTTCGGCATACAACGTGAGATTATTTCAGCCCCAAATCTTCAAGACATGAAGCTGATTTTATGGAAGATGTATGAAAGTATTTTTTTAAATAAATGCTTTGTGTTTTATTATTGCTTGTTGATGCAAAGAATAAAAGAAATATTTGAGCACGTTCTGTTTAATATATGTATACACAGAATAGATAAAATGCTTTATGAGGTAAATCTAACCCCACCTTGTATGGGTGAGGAATTATTTTCACGTTGTTTGCCGAAGGTTTAATTCATTTTGTCTTGAAAATTGAATTTCACCATAGAACAAATACTGCGGTATATTTTTCTCTTAGACTATTTGAATAGATAAAAGTACTTTATAGATTCGTGGTGACCATGACCACTAATTTTCACTTTTTATTTAAAAAAAATAGTTATAGTTTGCAATATCTTGCATTGTAATTTGTAATCTTGCATCATTTAAATATTATTGAGATTGACGGTGATAATAATGAGTAGAAAAGTCACTGAGTCAAACAATTGGAAATTGAATGCAACTTTTGATGCATTTGCTGCGCTGAAATTCCTACTTGTTTATTCTGGAAAACTATGCAAAAATATATCTGCTTCCCCGAGTCTTAAAGACACGAGCCGCCACTGCTTCGCAGTCACCATATGCTACACTTGTATATATTAGTGTGTTACTGATATCAGTATTTAGGAACTGTCAGTGGAATATGACTATTCCCACTGAACTCACGGCGAGAACTCGATAAATACGATTAAAAGCAATCACCCACTTTGTTTGCTTTAAAAGTGAAAAACTACACGACCATATTTTTATTGTAAAAATGATCAAAGTTTTCCACAAACAGTTTTACAATGCCACTTTTTATGTTGTTTTATCGCAATAACGCTTTTTTTTATTTCTTTCTTCGCGACAGATTTGTTTGTGAACAGCTCAAAAAACGGAAAAACATCCAAAACAATTTGTTTCCCCTAACGGCATAACCCGAATACTGTTCTTCCCTATAAATTAGCTTATTCATGTTGTACTTTTCGCGTACAACATGAAGTTTGTATTGAAATCCGGTACTTTCTCGTTACCTTTTACTACAAATTGAAATGGATGAAATCCACTAGTTAATAGGCAAAGTCTTCGCATTTCACACGATACACAGAGTCGGAAGGACGAAAAGGTTCTATCGGATAGCCTAGGAATTTTTACGAAGAGGATTACTCGCGACACGAAAGGATAACACATATCTTCATATGCTGAAAGGTGTTTACATACTCGTCGCAGAAAACAAGAACGGTTCTACTAAAGAGCTGCATTTGAATATCAGAAGAATATTTTGTAGAAATAAAGCAAGACTTAGATATAATTTCAATATAATTAACAAAATAATTGTGTACTAACACGGTTGTAAATTATACAGACCTATTATATGGACCTTTTATACAGACCTATTCAAAAACTGTTCACAATTTCAAGAAGCAATTCTATTTCCAATCCACCTTTTCCAATAGTTCTTTGCTAAATCAGTCCATATGTAATTCACACTAGTCGGCAACACTAACAAAGACCTTGTGACTTTTCAGCAAACTATACCAAATTTCCCAGCGAATTTTTCCTTTGTCAACGGTGGAAATTTTTTTTCTGTCCTGTTGTCGTTGTCGAATATGTCTGGCTTTAACATTCCATGATAAAAGGATGGAACCATATCCAGGGGACATTTGCAACCATTATATGTATGTAGTTTCGACCGAAATACGATATGAGGGCTTATTATGTACCTTTTCGCACCACATATATTCGCTCGACACCTAAAAGGATTCTCTCGCTTATTTGTTCGAAGGAAATCTGTAATAAATACTACTAGACCTCCTTTGAAGGCTGCAGACATTTTATCTTCTGAGGGTGGTGGGCATGTGCCAAAGTCGGCGGTTAACAATTAGGATAATAAATTTACTGCACTGGCATAAATGCTGTGGAAATTAGAAATTCCATTCCTGCATCCAAGGTACACCGAACAATTCCATCCGGGTAATTTATTACCTGTGCCTTGCACACAGGAATGACTAAGAATGCGATGAAGCCATTTGAACAATCAATTGCACAACATTAATTGCAATCAGGCTCTAAACGCTTACCGTCGTAGATTTATGCAAAATATCTTATCAATTGTACATAGATAGTTTAATTCAGGGATCCGATTGGCATATGTATTTAAAAAAAAAAGCAGAAACAAAAACGAATGGATATTTTTTCAGTTCAAGAATCAGAATGAGGCTCTCGACTTCCGTCATTATTTGTCTGAAATGTCATTTTTTTGTCATCAAGCCTCAGTAATTTCACGATTCGGCTCATAAGTGGATTACATTTCGATAATTTGCACAAGATAAAGTTCCAGTCTGCAGATTCTACCAGTGATAAAAATGTAGATTAGTTTTTACTAATTTTCGAAGAAAATTAGTATTAAACTCGCTTCGCGAAAATTCGTCATACATATGTATATATACAGCCTTGGCCAAAAGTTTGAGCCCACCCTATTTTTCGGCTGTAGATTAAAAATACTTTGATGCTTGTTATTCATCGGTTGTTCCTCATCGGCGAGGCTACTTGTTAACTGCAATAAAATGATTTTGGAAAGTTTGGATTTTGGAAAGAAATTCCGAAATTTTCCTACATAAGCCTTTGCAGTTTGTTGGTCTGTTACAGATTGCGTTTGCTGTTTAAAAGATCAACAGTGATTCATTTAGTGAGTTAAAATTCTTGATTCTCGAAAATGACTCTCAAATTCAATTGCCTTGACTCTCAAATTCAATTGCTACATGCAGAAGGGTTCAGTTCGAGAAAAATTGCCGTACGCCTTGGATGTTCGCGCGGAGCGGTTCGCTCGACTATTCGACGATTTGAGCAAACCAGTTCGCATAAGGATTTAACAAGGAGCGGTCGAAAGAGAATAACAACCGAACAGGAGGACCGTTTGATGGTACGTGCATCTTTGAGAGATCGGAAAAAAACATCTGCCAAGTTAGCTGCTGAGCTGTCCGACGAGTTTGGGAAAAATTTGTCATCCAGAACAGTACGGAGATGCCTGTGCAAAAAAGGGGTGAGAGGTTGTAAGGCGAGAAAGAAGCCGTGGCTGTCACAAAAAAAATCAGAAAATTCGACTAGACTGGGCTCAGAGGCATCAACATCTCACCGAAGAAGATTGGTCGAATATTATCTGGTCAGACGAATCTAATGTTGAAGTAAGTTCTCAAAATGTTGTGTGTTTTTATCTGAATGCATCTAATAAGCTCAAGGTTAGATACATTTTATGTAATGGGCTATTTTTAAGGAGATGTTTTTTTCACTTATTGCAGATTTTTGGAACACTGGGTGCGGTCTTTGTGCGACGACGAATTGGTGAAGCGTACTCCCACAGTGTGTGGTACCATCTGTGAAACACGGAGGAGGCAGCATAATGGTTTGGGGTTGCATGGCTTCAAGCGGAGTTGGAAGTTTGTGTTTGTGGAAGGTCGAATGGATTCTTCAAAATACATTTCAATACTTGAAAATGTACTTTTCGAATCGGCCGTCAAGATTTTTGGGGAAACCAACCTTGATCATGTTCGATTCCAGCAAGACAACGCACCCTGCCACAAGTCTCGTGTTGCGATGAGCTGGTTCCGTGTGAAAGGTGTAGATTTGTTAGAATGGCCTCCTCAGTCTCCAGATCTTAACCCGATCGAGCATTTATGGAGCATTCTGAAAAGAAGGATCCATGACCGACCCATAACTTCCAAAGCAAGTTTGATTTGTGCTTTGAAAGAAGAGTGGGAATCAATTACTTCGGAAGAATGCAAACACCTAATTTCTACTATGCCACAAAGAATCGCTGCAGTTATTAAAGCCAAAGGAGGTCCAACAAAATATTGATTTATTTTAATAAAACAATATAAATACTAATTATATTTGACATTTTCTTTCAACCAATATCAAAACACTTTGATTTTTGTTACTTTTCTGGGGTGGGCTCAAACTTTTGGCCAAGGCTGTACATCAGCAAAATGATTAAGGGAGATAATCTCTGGAGTGGCCGATTCGATTGATCTGAAACTTTCGGAGGACATAGATGTATATAACAGGTGGGTCCATGACTTGCTAGAATTCAGATATCTTAAACCTTTTGGCGGCGGCGGGCATTTAAGTGAATTTTCAGGTACTCCTATATTTCCAAGCAGTGTGAGTTTTTGTTAAAAAAGTACTACGAAATGAAAACTTATTATGTTTATAGCTTGTCTATGATAAAGAATCAGAAATTTTGAGCCTGGTGTAGGCACTGAAAACCTAAAAGAAGACAAGGATTTTTTTTCAATTTTCGATTTGTCCTAACTTCTAAGAAGAACAATGGATCATAGTGAAATTTTCAAAGCGTATTGATGTAAACTAGGATTTAACACACATGGATTTTCAAGGTTGTGCGGGCAACTCTGTAGCTACAGCAGGCTTCTGAAAAAAATCCTTCAAATCATCGACGTTCCTAAAAAAATTTTGATTTTTGAAAATAAATTCAAATAATTGATAAATTTTGACTTTTGTCCACCAATTCAAATAAAAATTTCCAAAACTCCGCGGTAAACAAGAACGGCAACCCGTGATCAAATTACCTCTATTTTCAGCACTCAAAACTTCTGTTCGCGAGAACTTGCGACCGGATAAAACGATCAATGCGAAATTTACCGGTCATGTTGATATTAACTAAAACCAAGCCTGATAGAAGTGATTTTGAAATACAAGCAATACTGATTTTACCAGATTTTAACAAAATTCACACAGTTGGTGAACCTTACTCTAAGATAGATTTCATAGAAATTTGGTTGAAAAATTAGTATAGGGTCGCCAGCTATGGCAATTTTTGTCTCCTAAATATTGTAAATTTGCTCAGGAAAATGAAGGTTTTTCCCCTATAACTTCCGATGCAGTAACGAAATCAAAACGAAATTCATGTGATAAGTGAATCCTGTTGCATTTCTAATTCTGTAGGAATTTCGTTGAAAAATCATGAAAGGTTTGCCAGCTATGATGAATTTCGTAGTTTATTGACATTTCTTTATCGAGCGATGTTGTCATAAAATTTCCAAATGGGAAAGATCCTGCAACGACAATTAACAACAAATATTTACGTTTCAAGAATTTAAAAATTTTGTACGGTGGTAGCCCTAAAATTATATTCACTCCTATAACTTACAGCGCAGCCATTCAATCGAAACGAAATTCATAGGGTGGGTTTAATACAACGTGCAGCAGCTATGGTGCTAGCACATGATTACCAGCACCAGACAATTTCATAAATATTGCACCACCAGATGCTTCCATTTTGTATTCATAAGCAAAGCATTTAAAATAAAATAAGCAACCGCTATTTAAATTTTCCGTGTTTTAGAAATTTTTCGGATGGCAGCCCCAGACATAGTTTAATCGCTGAAACTTTCGATGATATCGTTGGATGATATCATCGAAAGTTTTCATCGAAAATATCGGTTGATTAAGCACGAGCATATTATGGTAGATTTATTGCTGCTGAGCTGGACAAATGCTGCCAGCACTGAACATTTTCATCATTTGTGTTATAGGAAATTCTGTCCGAAAATGATGTTTGTTCCTTTGAGTAAGAAATGTTTGATATGATGCTACAAATAAGTGTATAACGTCCTCACACATTTTAAAATCTCTCAAAGATAATTTCTTTGAAAAATAGTTTTCTAGCGGCTCTGATGCGCTAGACTTTTTTTCAAATATTACCATCCCTTCTTTGGTTTACCAGGTTTGAAACCGGCGAACCACAATTGACTGGATAGCGCTATAGAAGCAAAGTGATTTGAAGTTCATAGATGTACCACTCTTTTTCGCAAATATGTTTGCTATAATGTATGTATGGTTCCATGTTATGTTTTAAAAGTTTAAAGTGCCCCAAAGAAGAGATAAGAATGGTCTTAGAAGTTTCAGATACTAGTGGCTTCCTTGTATTTCAAATAGTTTGAGATCTTTGTTGCTTGAATGGTTTGCGTTTATTTTGTTCAGGATTCAATTTTAATCAAATTTAATATAAAATATAGGAGCCATACATAATCCAGTCATTCGGACGCCACCTTTTTGTGGTGGGAAGGCTTTTATATCACAAGAGTATCGGCGAAAGAGCATGTGGATGAACCCAAAGGACTATATCTCTGGAGGCGACAGCCACATCAAGTGGAAAAATACATTTTCGCTGAGGTCGCTCAGTACTGGATAGGTTCGAAATACAATCTTATATATGACTGCGATAGAGGATCCTAGTTGCGATGGAAGATGACGCGGTAGAGAATGCATAGTCAGCGAATTTTTAAATTTGCTAATGCAAGCAGAGAAGAAAAAGCGATCTGTGTTCTAGACAAAACGCTGGGTACAGGCGGGGGAGCCTTAGAGTCTACTTGGAGAAGCGAAATAAAGGTTGGATGGTGGAGCTTATGTTTTCAGTTCTGGTCAGAAATGTTTCAAACAGCTATTTAGGAACACTGTTTGGGTTATTGGACACAGCCGACCAGGAAAAGCAGTTTATTCTGAACAATTCTCTACTTGACTTAATAAAGTTTGTTTACGTCAAATTTCAGCAGCCCAGACTTATTTCTTTCTTCGCAGTAAAAATTGACGAAACTGTAAATGCTATCTTGCATTGTACTTGTACAGGAGCTGTAAGTTTTATGTGAGCTCAGCTCAGTCAAAGTGATAGAAATACTTTATGATGGAAGACCAACGAGGTAAAGGACTTATGGTCTCGTTTCAAATCTATTTGATCCCGAAAGGATTCAAGCGAGGACCTGTCAGTGATCATCTATCAGCACCAGGATAATGGAAAGCTGAAATGCGAGATTTTCGCTTTAGCTCATCTTCTTTTTGAGTTGCCGCCGTCTTGCTTCTACTACCGTCACAGTATCTGAAAAACCTGGTAGAATACGATGACTGAAAGAGACTTGAACTTCAGGTGGCTTGCGATCTTAACTTCTAGCAAACTTTTTGGGATTGTGATAAATTCAACACCAGAAGAGACATACTGTTTGATTTTATAACTTATGCGGGGCTGATGACTCTAAAAAAATGAGATATCTTCAACTTTTGTTCCCCCTAACAGAAGTGCATTTATTGATATACCAATATGTTCGAACGGAATATTGGGTTAGCTCTCACTCCCCGATTATAGCTACTTGCTTCGGATCCAACACCCATGATGAAGAGAAGGAACTCAAGAAACGCTGAGATTGAGCCAAGCTCAATCGACTTCTTGTACCAGTCCTAGTGGTAGAACAAAGTCGCCAAAGTCTAAAGAATTCCGGTTGAGTAGATCCAAAACTTGTAGCAATCTCCAACCAGCAAGAGCACATGCAGCAAGATGGTTCTTTGGTGGAACTAAAAACTGCAGATTCTTCATAAATATACCAGGAACTCTTCAGCAGAACTTGCAAGAGCAGCACAGAGAATGATTGAATCAACTACAGAATCTCACAAAGAATCTATAAAATTTGGTGATGACCATCAAAGACATCCTAAGAAGACCTCCAAATAATTCTGTGAGGGAATAGAAGATTCATAAAAACGTCCAGACTGTTATTTTGCCAAATCCAAAAAAATAGATATCCAGTCTTTTCTTGGTACTCACTTTCCGAGTACTCTGGAGACTCAAATGTAAACGGCTTTTGTGCCTCTGGCCAAACCTTCTGCTAATTGGAACAGTAAGAAATGCTGGTACTCAGCTGTATATGTGAACAATAGTGAAAAAATCAAGTTTAGTGTAATCACATACTTTGAAATTTTCAAACCGCCGGGCGTCGATGTCATCTACCCAGTTATACCTAGAGAAGGGGTCGACTTCCTGAAGGCAGATCTGAAGGAAATCCGTTGAACATACCCAGCTCTGGAGTTTGTTCTGTCACAGGTTAAGGTAATCTTTATACCAAAACCTCCGAGAGACGTGTTGATCAGCCTAATATCATTTTTCTGAAAATACCCGGAGACAATTTATGAAAGGCAAACTTACACTAAGGTGCTTAGGTCTGACCCACCAGCGCTTATTGCCCCTGCGAGCAGATCTTTATTTCTCTAACTTCCAAAGTTGAAGGAGAGATTTCAAACAGTGATGATACGATGATGGTGTTTGTGGATATTAAGGGGGCCTATTACTACGCATCCTTAAAGGAAATGTGTGAAGCTGCAAAAATTCATGGCATGAATGATTTTCTAGATGAAAAGATTTCTTGATTGATGCGTTCGGAAACTGGATGCCAACTGTTACTTGAAAACGGAGGTGAGAAACATATGCCCACAAAGAGGTAGGTGGGAGGAGTACGCTAATCGACACCCTGCTAAATAAACCAAAACAATAATGGCCTCACGGGCAAGGTTATGTTGATGATGTGGTCACACTAACAGTCAGTAAAAATCTTAATATGATATGTAGGAAAACGCAATGCGCATTGGATTTAATTGACAATTAATGCTCAAGGCACGGCTTTACTGTGAATAATCTGGGTAAAACGAAATTTGTTTTGTTGGAACTGAAACAACCAGTTCTTCCGATAATTTATACCCTACACTGTCAATCAACTTCAAATTTCAGCTGAAGTCAAATATCTAGCAGTAATTTTATGCAAAAAAACTTTTCTAGAATTTGGAAGGGAACCTTACCTAAGGGAAGGTTCTCTCAGATACGGTCGAAAATAAGGCAAAGTTTGAGAATTTTTCGAGGGATAATGAAAAAACATACAAAGTTATGGTTTTGATTATTTTATTTTTTGATCATTCTAAAATCGTTCAAATTTTTATTACGATGAAATTCAATGTGGTGGCTCCAAAATGGCGGTTCTCGTCTGCCTCTGCACGCGGCACATCGTCCGGTAACTTCAAGTCTGCAGCCTCTCGTAGTAAACTGATATCAGTCATAGTTTAAAGTCATTAATATTTATGAAAATCTCCATGTCTTATACCTAATGAGAATGAATTCGGACAAAAAATAAATAAAATTATGGACATTTAAAAAAAGTGCAACTTTTAACCCGCTTTTTTTTTACTTTGACCTCGCTTAATAATTATGAATTGAAATTTCGCATGCTCATTTTAAGTATAAGACATATAAAACAGTATATTCTTTTGGGCAGACTTAAAATGAAGTGAATCGGATCAATAGATCGACACCTGTGCTTGAAGTTATGATGAAAAATATCGTTCCGAGAAAAACGCCTTTAAAGTTTTTTAGCAAGTTTGCCTTGGGATAACTTTCTTGTTTGTTCAGTTATCACAACGAATACCAATGGTTAAAAAGATTTGGGTTCGCTAATTACGAATCTGAAGTCAAATTAACAAAATACAAGATGGCGAATTCAATACGGCGGATAAAAAAAAAAATCCATCTGTCAATTTGGACCAAAATATCGTCAATTTGCTCCATTATACTCACATTAGGATCTAAGTCGACTCGATTTCAAACCGCTCCTGGGTGGCTTGCTCCGGCAGACGTTTCGTGAGGCGGGCGTATCGAGCAGCAGGCGATATTCATCGTTAAGGATATGCAATTTTCTGACGCATCGGTTATTTTTCGCATGTGCTGCGACATAAAGTTTATTCGAACACAACCAAGTATGCGATAGTACAGATCGTAATTAGTTCCGGTACATAGAAAACCATCTGAGGCCACGCGGTGAATAAGCTATACCTGAGCGTTCCCCAGCTGTCAGAATGGTATCGAACTTAGAAGTGAACGCCAAAGACTCTATAACGGAGTGCCATGCTACTTAGTACGTATACTTGTTGAATGTTTCAGGGAAACAACATTATGACGACTCGGATGAAAGGCAAAAACTTTGTCTGATAACGTCAGGAGTACCATAGTGATCTGTTCTTAACCTTCTGCTATGAAACACTACGTGTACCCAAAAATATGGTCATAGTAGTCACAATTCGTCATCGAATGAAGTCGAAACATACGCAAACGAAGCAGACTGGGTAATTAAATTATAGCTTGTTAGCACCGGGCTTGAACTCGCTAACCATAAGATGGAAACTGGACTATTGTAAGCGAAGAAAACTAAAAGCAATACGGATAAATTTTTGTGTCTACTGAATTACCCAACAGCCAGCTATAAAATACTTGTGTGTAATTGTAGACAATAAGCGAAGCTTCAAACCTCTTTTGGAGAAAGCAGGCAAGACATTGTTAGTTTCGCCAGAATGCTCCAAATATTGGCAGCCGAAGGCTATTGATTTCATAGGTGGTATGCTCTATTGCAAAATTGTATTGTAAAATTGCAAATAAAATCGAACCGGTGAAAAATGCAAGCGGTTTGCCGATCTGCTGCGCCTTTCAAACAACAAACTATGAGGTGACGTGTGTTGTAGCCAGTTAGTTGTCAATTGATATTCAACAAGAACGCGAGAGATCAAAGATAAGTGACACTTGGTACATGCAAAATAGTTGGAAAGATGCGCAAAACAAACGTTGGACGCACTGATTAATCTCTAGCGTGGTGCGATTTACTTCAAGGAGCTACTGAGAAACGAACTATGGCGTGACTCAATTTTTAAGCGGATATAGCGGTCCAGTTTATTAAAATGTACTTGAAGATATCGGTCACGATATATTCAGTTGTATGCGCATTGAAACAGACAGAAGCAGCTTAGAGACGGCTATAGACACAAGGATATCAATAGAAAATATCGTACACTGTATGCTGGAATCTCAGATTGGGTGGATTGCCGCTGAAGCAGCACTGAAAAATATGCACCACAAACCACGCGGTGACAAACGAAACATGAATAAGAAATAAGAAAGGATGGCGAGAAGCAGCTGAGGGCTAATCCACCAACCCCAACTATACTCATTTCCAAAGAAAATAATTTTAATTTTCCACAGCTCGCCAAGCATAGTACGGCATATGCTGCGAAAGAGTCCATAATCAGGTGCTTCAATACATTAAATAGCAATTCTTTACCACATATAAAATCCTTTAAAAGTAGACTTACCAAGGTATTGTTTTCCTGGCATTCCTACTAGTCAGCCAACTTAGCATCTTTGCACCTGTAGAGCTCAGAGCTAGACCAAACTCCCGCTGATATGTTTAGGCACTTGGAACTGCCCCAGCCAAGATCATCAAATGTGGAAATAGTGGTTTGTAAATAGAAAAACAGGTTCATCAACCCAAAAAGAAAGCCCGAAAGGAAAAATTGTTCAGACATGTTTATTGTTCAGTGACCAGAATAGAAACATTGCACACTTCACTGCTCAACTTACAAGATCAAAGAGAGAAATTCGACTTTTTATTAGTGGTGAGTTTTGGAGCGATGGGATCAATGCTTTGTCTCTAGCACTTGAATAAAAACACAATAATCTCGATTTCGCCGATATACCTGACTTGTATTACAAGACTACAGTATGCCAGTCAAAGCAAGGTGCAACACATTAAATCTTAGAAAAAAGTTTATCAGAAATAAGTATTTGCAGGTGCACCAATTAAAAACCAAAGAAGAAGGATTTTTGATTCCAACATTGTCCTTGTCATCAATCAACAACTGCCGCTATTCCTTAAATTAAAAACAACTCATGTAAGTACACTAGCCTAACGATGTGTCATCGCAAGCATCGAAAGGATGCACCGAGCAACTCGTTTAGGCAAACAAGCCAACGCATAAATCATTCGCACCTGCTGTAGATACCGGACATCGCCGGCTATCGTCCAGAGTGCTTAACGTCACACGAGCCTCTAAATTTCAAACCTCAGTCTCACCACGGCCATGCTTTTCAGTCCGCAGACTCCTGACATATTCATGTCAGTACACATGGTGAACTTAATGAGTCAATCGTGCCAGTCTCGCTCCAGGATCCCAAGTTTTTCTGACAGATTTACCGAATGTTTACACTGGGAGCCGTGCCGTGACCGTTTACAGCCGTTTCCACAAAACGGTCCCTAGTGCTGTGACTCGGCAAACAAAACTTAAATTTCTAGTGAGAAAAAATTAATAACTGTGACTTGGTCCAGAATATGACTTATTTAAATTACATGCGTTGAATTGTGAATAGTAGATGAGTAGTAACATGCAATAAAGATTTACTCAATTTCGATTCAGCATACATTTCAGCTATAAGACATTTGTTTCTGAAACAAAACTTATATTCAGTTACTTACTTAATTCACACTAAATGCACACAATTGAATACCTCACTAATATTTGTGGATGAAATCGAAACCATTGACAGATCAGAACAACCAACGTATTCACACTTACGAGAATGTTGTACGGAAAGAACCAAATATTATGTAGCTAGGGGGCACATGAAATTGTGCAAATATCTTGTTTTGAGTTATATAATAGGTACTTCCCTGTGCGAAATCGTTTGCAAACAATTTATTGGAATCGAACCGACTGTGATTTACAGATGATTTACCTGCAATAATGTTGCAAAAAGTTGTTATTTTCCTTAATGGTATATATTTAGAACAGAATGTTATCCTCTCGGGGGAAAAATTGTCAAAGAATTTTTTTAGTATTCGAACATATAAAAATAGTACAAAGATATTCTACGATAATGGAAAGGTTAAATTTAATAAGTTAATTTATATACGAAAATAATATTGGCTTGGAGTTTTGCATGCTTTTGAAAAAATATGCACAGTTTGATGAGTGTGATGTAAAAGCAATGGTTACTATTCGTACAGGCTAAATACGCTTAATTTTTAAAATATAGGTGCCCTCCATCCCTAGGATATTTCTAGCGCCCAGAGTGGGCTACTTATCGTTGTTTTTTTTTACAAAAGACTTTCAGCATTATATTATATACTATTTTTTTTACATTTTTACGTTTTGTTCGCACAAAAATTAATATCACATCTGTAAGCCTTATATTGAAAAAGTTTAAAAGCTTTAGAGGTGCACAATCTAGTAAAACGCCCCATTCTCATGCTTAGCACCCATCTACAATAGTTTACATATCCATCATGACACCTTAACACCGTTATTTATAAGCAAACTCGATTGCCGCTTTGTCATCGACAAGGTCCAAAAAGGCTAGCTTGAGGCGGACACCACTCAGGAGTAAACGGTGGATTCATCTTACTTTGGCTCCGAAAGCTATCACGCATCCGTCGCTCGGAAGCGAAAAGTTAGCGATGAGTTTACAATTCCGATAGATTTTCATCAAAGGTCGAAACTTCGGCTAAACTTTTGTTGGAAAAGGAAAAAGTAATCAAAGATAACGTAATACTCGCTCAATGGGTTCAATTTGCTAAATAAGATAGGTTAGGCTAGTTTATAGAAGAGGATTGTCACACATGCGGCTTGCATGAGGTCGCTATTTTGAGCCCATTTGCGTCCTCCGCTGGCTAGTTAGAAATACCAAGTGACCACTCTACCAAATTAAATCAGCTGACTCAACTTAGCGGTACTAGACACCTTTGCCAGCTCTTAAAAGTTGTAGGAACCTAAAATCTCGAGACATTTATTATTTAACTTCCTACACTCGCAGAGAGTATGGGTCAAACAGTTTCGGCTGAGTTTGAAAAACTATCTGCTCTAGCTTGAATCGGGTGATGGCCAAAACGTCCTACTTTCAACCTGTTCTGTTGTGATCGCATATAGTTTGCTTATTGCTAAACGGTTACTCAGGTGCGTTTCATAGCTCCTGAAAGTCTCCTTTCCTCGGCAAATTGTCAGCCTTTTTGTTGCCTTACCATTTCGTTAATAGTCACTCTGCACGGGCCAACGCCTATCAAAGAGCCGCTGTAAAACGAAAGAGTAAGAGTTGCTGTTCTACAATCGCAATGACTGGTCGTTGATTTGGTTGGTGATCCGCTAATGAACTCAACTGTCCTGCATATGGCAAATATCTTTGACTTTGACACTTTTGCCGTGCTTTGGCAGCTCTTAAGCGCTACATTTTTACTAATGTTCGAAGAACATTAGTATTAAACTCGCTTCGCGAAAATTCGTCATATATATATATATACATATATATATATATATATATATATATATATATATATATATATATATATATATATATATATATATATAGAGATATATATATATATATATATATATATATATATAGATATATATATATATATATATATATATATATATATATATATATATATATATATATATATATATATATATATATATATCAGCAAAATGGTTAAGAGAGATAATCTCTGGAGTGGCTTATCCGATTGAGCTGAAATTTTTGGAGAACATAGACGTATATAACAGGTAGGTCCATAACTTGCTAGAATTCAGATATCCTAAACCTTTTGGCGGCCGCGGCGGCGAGTGTTTTAGTGAATTTTGAGGTACTCCTATATTTCCAAGCAGTGTAAATTTTTGTTAAAAAAAAGTATTGGGAATGAAAGTTAATTATGTTCTTAGCTTATCTATGATAAAGAATTGAAATTTTTGAGCTGTCAAGTTTGTACGGGTAACCCTGTAGCTACGGCAGGGCCCTGAAAAAAATCCTTCAAATCATTGACCCTCCTCAAAATTTTTTGATTTTTGACAAAAGTTTCAAATCATTGATAAATTTTGACCTTTGTCCATCATGTCAAATTGAAATTTTGAAAATTCGGATTTGCACAAGAACGGCAACCCATCACCAAATTACCTCTATTTTCAGCACTCGAAAGTTCTGTTCACGAGAACTGACGACCGGATTATTCGATCATAATGAAATTCACAGAACATGTTGGTATTAGCTAGGACCAGGTCTGGTAGAAGTGATTTTGAAATGCGGGCAACCCTGTGGCAGTGGTACCATCTTGAAAAATCACTGAGAAAAAAAACAGCATTTTGGCCTATAACTTCCGATTCAGCCATCACATTTTAACGAAACTCACACAGTACTTGAATCTTACTCTACGTAACATTTGTTAAAAATTTGGTTGAAAAATTAGAATAGGGCTGCCAGCTATGGTGATTTTTGTCTCATAGATCTTGCAAATTTGCTCAGCAAAATAAAACTTTTTTCCCAATAGCTTCCGGTCCAGTGCAGAAATCAAAGCGAAGTTCATGCAGTAAATGGACTTTAATGTGATATAAATATCGTAGGAATTTCGTACAAAAATCATGAAAGGGCTGCCAGCTATGACCATTTTTGTAATTTTATGGAATTTCTTTACTGAGCGATTATGTCATTAGATTTGCAAATGGGAATAATCCTGCAATGAAAATTAACAACAAATATTAATGCTTTAAAAATTTGAAATCTTTTCAGGGTGGCAACCCTAAAATTCTTTTCACCCGTACAACTTCCAGCGCAGTGATTCAATCGAAACGAAATTTACTGGTTGGGTTTTACTTAACGTGAAGCAGATTTGGTATATATTTTGCTCTGCTGCTGACACAGGGTAACCAGCAGTAGCCATTTTCGTAAATATTGCACCAACAGATGCTTGAAATTACATACTCATATGCAAAGCATTTGCGATAAAAATAAGAAACCAATTTTTAAATTTTCCGAGTTTTGTAAGTAAATTAAAAGAATTTTTGAAGGTTATTGATTTGTGATCATTATTCCTTTCTTGTCTATAAATCAGCATAGACAACGTATATCGTCTCTAAAGCTTATCAAAGCAGAGAATATTGATACGGGAAACTCGATCGTTTTGCGGAATAAGCCTCCGAAGTCGAATCAAATTGAAATTGTTTTTGCGAGATGATTAAAATTGAAAAAAATTTTATTTACATAGAAAATTTTATTTGACAAAGTGGTTTCGAAAGTATGCACTGATTCTCATCAGACACCAGCACACAGTGCATACTTGACTGATGTGACCACTTGCAGTTGGAAATCATTAATTTTTTATTTACGCTAGTTGTGACAAATTTTAACATCTCCGACATCTCCGATAGTCAAGTATGCACTATGAGCTGGTGTCTGATAAGAATCAGTGCATACTTTCGAAACCACTTTGTCAAATAAAAATTTTCAAAATAAATAAATTTTTTTCAAATTGTATCATCCCGCAAAAACAATTTCAATTTTTGAAGTTTGAGAAATATATCATGCTTCATTAGTACACAAGAAACTAAAAAATACAATTTGTTAGCTTTATTTAAAAAATAATCATATGCAATAAATATTCTGTAACTGTCATGACTTTAACACAACATGCCTATTTATGAAAAATCGCAGCTAATAAATTGTATGTTTTGCCGGCAACTCTTTTCTGCTTTTCATTAAATAGGTACCCTCGACTTGAATATACTTAATTATACATCATATTAAAGCTTTTGCAGGTAAAAAATTTTTTACTTGATTTTCCGGATTATTATCACTTTCAACTTTTAAATGCTGGTATCTTCAGGAAGATTGACACAAAAAGTATTTCATCTTATCGTAGCTCACACAAAAAATGCAGTTATTCAACTTCAAAGGAGTTTGAGGTGCATAATATTTCCATTCAGTTTAAGAAATGTTTTAGGCATTTTAGTCATTGAATGAGCAATGCTACTAGGATCAATATATCTACGACCTTGGTTTGACATCAGGATATTTGCATATTGTATGTGTTTCACCATTCCCTCGAATTGCTGCCGTCATCAATACTTTAGTAATACCGTGTCTGTCCCAGATCTAACCAAACAAACTGTAAGCTATTAATTTTTCAAGAAATGACTAGCAACGAGAGTCATTAATCTTCCGTCGAATTCAATGATTTTCACATTTGCCTTCCCCTAAAAAAACAAGCAAAACCACTGAACCAAGTAGCTGTTTAGACGACCGAAACATGGCTGCCATTATTTTTACGTTCATCGGGTGGGACCACTGTATTATGGCATATAATCCTGACGATAAGGGACAGAATCACTAAATGCTTCCACTACACTAGGCACAGATAACGGAAATGCTTCCTGCGCTGATATCGCTGCTCAGCATTCTACTTAATAAAGCAACTCAGCAAAACAATGGGATCCAAGTGCCAAAGTGTGATTCGGTATGGAAATGGTATGTCTGTGCACGATATCCGGAAGTAATAGGTAATAATCGATGATAAGTTTTATGACATGCATATACTTTGTAGATTTAGTTCGACAATATTTAAACTTTTGGTGTAAATATTTCTCGATAGAAGATCCTGGATGCAGATAATGCTTCGATTTTTTTTAAGCTAGGCTGCATACTGTGCACATAGCACTACATACGATTTTAAGTTTATTAATATCAACTGCATTTGATTTTGCATTTCGCTGTATAAAACCGTCTAACATTTATCATCGAAAATTGATTCACTTCACAGACACGTACAAATGTATATATGTATGTATATTGTTTGCCAATACAAAATTTTACTTCTTTCTCATGAATAAATAACCTCTACAAGTAAGTCCTCAAAATTTACTGAAAACAATTCACCTGATGCCCAACCAGCGTCCGTAGTGGTTAATAGTCAGAAATAATAAAATTTAAATAATCGCAAATTAAATGCTCGATTAATGTGCTTTTGTGTAATGGCTCACATCTGAGCACCTGCTCTATACAGTAGCTTGTCTGAAATGAAAAGTGATTGTCGTAAGTACCAAAGTGTCTCAAACTTTGTACAATATTTAATGATGATCTCAGTGAGTGAAATTTTAATTTGGAAAGTGGGTCATTCGATGGGAAAAGTTAGAAAATAAAGTGAAAGCATAGCTGCAGAATAGCGCATTGAATTTAAGCCTGCATGCTGAAGATAATACTAAAATTAAATTGAATTTTATGAAAATGAAATTCAATAACAAGTGTCAAATGAAAGTATATTTAGATACTCGAAAGAGAAAATTCAACGGATTCATATCCAAAAGCTGTTTGCAGCTCTAATTTACTTTTCAAACTTTCATCCTTTGTTTGCATTTTAATCGCACCAAATAAGCAGTGAGGTCAAATATAGTTCAGACCTGTATTGAATTAAATTATAAAGCAATTCTATAGTTTTTGATAGTTTCGAATGAGCGTCCATCGAAAACCAACCTGGAAGCGTTAATATGCAAAGTCCACACTTTGAGATGTTAGCATATGGGTAATGTATGTTTGTAATATACAATACCTATTTCAAACACAAGGTGAAATAGAAATATAATACATAAAACTTTGCCCTTTAGAAGGTAAATTTATTTACTTTGTAATAATAATATATATTTTATTAATTTTAAATTTTACATACATAACTTAATATAAGGGATATTTAACATAAAAATTCTTATATCTAGGGGCTATACTATTTTGGCCGGCTGGCTCTTTTCGGATGATAATTGTTCATATTTTTTTATCATTGATTAGTTTTTTTTAGGTTTACACCTATAAAATATTACCCAGGCTGTACAAGACCTAAGGTTGACTAAGCTATTTTATACTTAAAAGCTAACTTAATTTACTAAACTAAATCTAGCTTATGTCTAACAACAATAAGCTTAGCCTAATTAGACCTAAACTTAACCTAGGTCTTAACTATACACTCCTATTCGTCAGCAGACCAACATAATTAAAAAGCATGTCCATGAGCCACTGTGGTCCTGCTACCTCCACAGGACGCATAAATGGATAATTAGAGCCACTCGAGCGCCCGATATCCCGGATCCGTCTGTTTTCATGTCCGTCTGCCTGTGAGTGAAATCTTGTTGTCAGTTCCACAGCCCGATCCCTAAGTGGCTCAAGTCCTGCCTCCTGGTATAGGAGAGAGATCCTATGCCACTTTTTGGCTACCGAGCTATAGAACGCTATAGAATGTTATTAATGCTGTTAGCTGGTTTGCTTTTTTCAGAGGTCTAAATGTTGATGATGGCCTTCATGCGTTCTATGATTTCTGATCTAATATTGTTTTCTGTCACACTCCCACTTTTCGTGTTCACAGAAGTATTGATCCGCCTTGGTTTTTTGTTTTTGTTACTTCTTTTCCTTTTTTTATGTTTCATTCTTTATTTTTGCTTTCTTGACGCTGTAATTGGAATTAATAAATAAATAAGGGATTAATAAATAAATAAATTAACTGTTGACGTGATACGTTCTCTTAAAACCAAAGGCGTGGTGCGTCGTAGATTTCGAAGCTCCGGCTTAGAGGCTGACTTACTGAGATACAGAAATTTTCGCTCGTATGCTAAAAAGATGGTTAAAGATGCGATGAGTGCTTATCATGCCCATATTGAAGCCCACATTGAAGCTTCCATATCTTCCTGCCAACAGAAACCCTTCTGGTCCTATATCCGTTCCCTTAAAAAGTCTCCCTCTATCCCTTCTCTGATGAACCTAAATGGTTTGCCTACTTCCTCGCCTAAAGAAATATGTGAGCTGTTTGCTCATTTCTTTTCTTCTGCTACCTCTCAACCTAATCCATCGTTCTCTGCTAATATTCCCTCTCCAGATGTTAATAGTTGTTGTTTGTTTTTAACCAACCCGTTGCAGGTCGAAGGTTTGCCAACTAACCTAGATAGTAGCACCAGCTGCGGACCCAACGGCTTACCTAACATATTTGCAAAGTCATTGTCATCATCCTTGTGTGTTCCTTTATCTGTCCTCTTTAGCCTTAGTATTGCTTCCTGTACGTTTCCTTCTTCCTGGAAGTCAGCAAATGTTTATCCCATCCTTAAAACCGGAAATTCATCCTGCGTCTCCAATTATCGTCCCATATCCCTTCTATCTTGCTTCAGTAAGCTTCTCGAAAAAGTTGTTTACAATAGGGTTTACCCTTTAATTGGAGCTCTTCTCGCTTCTGAGTAACATTGTTTCGTCAAAGGTAAGTCAACAGTTTCCAACCTTCTTTCGTTCACCAATACTGCTGTCTCCACTATCGACCAGCAAAAGCAAGTGGATGTATTATATACAGACTTTGCCAAGCCTTTTGACTCCGTGAACCATGAAATCCTCCTTTCAAAGCTTGATGGTTTCAATATTTTGGGTCAGCTCCGTTGCTGGTTTTCCTCATACTTTCGTGATCGTGCTTGTTTTGTAACGTTTCACTTTTGTTCTTCTTCCCCCTTTTATCCTACTTGTGGTGTCCCGCAAGGGTCGATTCTTGGTCCTGTCCTTTTTCTCCTCTTTATTAATGATCTTCCTTCTCTCTTCAACTCCCTGTGTCTCTTGTACGCTGATGATCTGAAAATTTTCAGGGTGATCGAGTCAGTGGATGACTGCTCCCAGTTGCAGGATGACCTGTCTGCTCTGGGTAACTGGCGCTCTGTCAACTGTATTTCCCTTAATATTGCTAAATGTTTTCAGATGTTCTTCACATGTAAATTATCCCACATCACGTTTCCCTATTCTATCCTTGGCTCTTCCTTCAATCCAATTGATAGTTTCATGGACCTTGGTCTTGTGTTTGACACTAAATTAAAATTTTATGTCTACATATTTCGTGTCACATCCAAGGCCTCGCGCTTGTGCGGCTTCATCCTAAGAGCGTCCAGACCTTTTACTGATATTTCCTCGTGTGTACGCCTGTACATCTTCTTCGTACGTAGTGTCCTCGAATATTGTTGTCAAATTTGGTGCCCTCATTATCGTTTCTTAATTGATGCTGTTGAGTCTGTACAACGTAGATTTACTCGCTCATTATTCCTCAAGTTCCGTATTCCCTACTGAGAGTATCGTCTTTCCATCCTTAAAATCCCTACCCTTCTTTCACGCAGAGTGTATTTCGACGAATGTTTCCTAAATAAAATGATTACTGGTTCTATTACTTATATTCCCAGCGCGCAGTTTTCTGTTCGTGACCCGGTACATTCTACCAGGTTTTCATTTACCCTCAACGTACCATTTGCTCGCACTTATGTATATTTTTACTCCCCACTTTTAGGCTTGCCTGGGCAGCATAATTGTTTAAATATTGGTCCTCTTCCGCCTTCGTTACGCATTTTTAAAAATATGTAAAGAGGATGCGTTTTATCGTATGAAATAAAGTTTTTGATGTCATATCTGTGTTGAATTATGATTAAATTTCATCGCCTTATTATACTTTGTTTAGTTTTAATTTATAGTCTCTTTTCTTTTTCTTTTTATATATAAGTTTATTACTTGTCTAATCTTTAATTGGATTTGTATCTGTTGATTTAGATAATAAATAATAATAATAATAATAATAACCTGCCAGTGCAGAAGCGTAAAATTCACCGTTCGAAAATCTTTGCCTCTGGAATAGGTAATCCAAGATGAAGATGCGTATGTCAGGATGAGCCTAATGATTGTCTTATAGAAAACTGATTTAGCCTTTGTCGTCATACTCATCTTTTTGGTGAAAATATGTCTAATGCGGTGAAATCCGGACTTGGCTACTTTAATTCTACGTTGGACTGCCTGTGAGTGAAATCTTGTTGTCAGTTCCACAGCCCGATCCCTAAGTGGCTCAAGTCCTGCCTCCTGGTATAGGAGAGAGTTCCTATGCCACTTGTGTTCCTATGCCACAAGTGAAATCTTGTTGTCAGTTCCACAGCCCGATCCCTAAGTGGGTCAAGTCCTGCCTCCTGGTATAGGAGAGAGTTCCTATGCCACTTTTTGGCTACCGAGCTATAGAACGCTATATACTGTTATTAATGCTGTTAACTGATTTGCTTTTTTCAGAGGTCTAAATGTTGATGATGGCCTTCATGCGTTCTATGATTTCTGGTCTAATATTGTTTTCTGTCACACTTTTTTTTTGTTATTTTTTTGTCCTTTTTTTATATTTCATTTTTTATTTTTGCTTTCTTGACGCTGTAATTAGAATTGTATCTGCAGCGCAAGGGATTAATAAATAAATAAATTAACTGTTGATGTGATACGTGCTTTTAAAACCAAAGGCGTGGCGCGTCGTAGATTTCGAAGCTCCGGCTTAGAGGCTGACTTACTGAGATACAGAAATTTACGCTCGTAGGCTAAAAAGATGGTTAAAGATGCGATGAGTGCTTCAATTTGAAGAATTGATGCATATCTACTCCAAAGCAACCTAATGTAAGACTAGGAGTAATTTTAAAAGTTCCAAATCATATAGCAACTTTTGTTAGCCTTGTTGCGGATAGTTTGTGATCCCCAATACCTGGAACGTGTTCAGGAACCATTCCAGTCAGCTGTGCTTTGCTACTATTTAGCTTGATGCCCCATTTATACAAATAAAATCTAAGAAAGGCCAAGTTATTTTCAAGGGGTTTCGCAGCTTTGAACGGGTCTTGGCTCGACGCGAATAAGAGCGTGTCATCTCCATATTATAGGACTGTAAGTTGAGGATAGTCCACTAAAAAAAGAAGGTGAGCAATGAAAATGGTGTAAAAACAGGTCCAGTGATAGAACCTTGTGGCATTCCTGATATCACAGGTCGCCAAAGTAAATTTGCTCCATTGACGCTCATATAAAATTGTTTGTTGCTAAGGAAACTTGCGGCGAGTCGTATTACTACTTTCGGAAATTTCAGCTTGATTAGATTGTATAAAAAATCTTCGTGCCATATGGTGTCGAAGGCCTTCTCAATATCCAATGCACAAACAAGGTTGGAGAGTTTTGCTCATGCAGGTGTAATAGTAACAACAAAAAAAAATAAAATTTCATATTACCGAACCAAGCTATCAACATACTTCGTTCACCTACTGCTTTTAAAATCCACTAAAATATTTTTGTCTCGTCTCTTTCAAAATTTGTATTTCATTACACAAATTCGTTTCAAGAAAACTTACCTCGCTGGTGTAATATACGCGCGATGTTCTTTTCATATTCTTTCCATATTCGGTTTCACACGCAAGCAATGCGCGCCGGCCTAAGTTGAACTAGCCCCAAAAAAGAGAGGAAACAAATAAAAAAATTCAATGAGCGCGAAATGTGTACATTACATGTCGTACGCAATGATTAAACGAGTAATAAATGGGCTAAGTCCCAAATTTCACATGTTATTGGTATATCTCTTGTTCTTAGTGCGCGTACTGAATGAAGTGTGTGTAGTATCAGTGGGTTAAATTAAGCTAATTAGTTTTTGCAATTACAGAGTTAACGATGGTTTTTCCTTTTATAGTGCTTGTTGTTATATGGTACCAATTATGATAGAAAAATTGTAAGCTTTGGCCAAACTTGATTTGGATATGGTACATACAAATCTGTACAAATGATATTTTATGCAAAATATTGACTGGGTCAAAAAAGTGTGAGAAAATTCTGTATACACTGTTTTTCAATGTGATCGATATTTGAAGAAACTTTTAAAAAGTTTTCTCACGTCAAATGGTAGAAATGGTAATCTTTAATTGTCTTGATTTTCAAATCATAAGTATTTATCAGTTGACATTGATCAATATCAAACAGATCTCCCAAGATCGATGGTGATTTGCTGGAATTTTCCGTCCCCGAATTGTACAACATGTTTTTGAAAGACTGGAGCAATTCTTTTTTCTCTAATTCATTCTTTTGCGTCAATGCAATGGGATTCTCGGGACGCTGTTTCGATAAGAAAACCCCGAAAATGTTCTGCCAGGAAAATATTATTTATAATGTTTTACATACAGTCACGCAGTACAAATGGAAATCTAGGGTTTGATTTAATAATTCAATTAGAAATAGTGTGAAATTAAGAGAGTCTTGTCATAAGAAATGAATGGCGAAAAAAAACTTCCATATATGATCCTCATTTCATAGGATATATAAGTTTGGGCTGTAATTATAATCTAGTTTAAACCAGTGAAAATTAATGTACATTATATGTACATTAATTTTCAAAATTATGAAACGTTTTAAAATGTGACAACTGCTACTGAACTGTATAGCTTTTTTCAAAAATAATATATTTACTTCTGTTTAACGAAAAAATAGTTTAATGGAAATACTTTTTGCCACTCCAGTTATAACTGTATATTCAGAAAAATGACCTAAAGAATAATGTATAAACTATAATTCATAAACATATAATTCAGTCAAATGAGTCAAAATCATTTCAGTTTATTGGCAGTATTATCTGCTAGTAAAAAAAATGCTGAAAATCTTAATGAGCATGTGGTAGAGCAGAATAATAGGTGGCCCAAAAGTTTCTCCCCACCTATTTTAGTAAACGCATTATTCATTACCCGTTGCCAAAATTTATCCCCTCTCAGTTTATCAAAAACCCTAAGCTGAGGTCAAATATCAACTCTTCAGCTATCGTAAAGTTTATATTGTGCTTGGCTACGACAGCATTAACATCAATATTAGCTATGTATGGGGCATTTCACGTGAAGCGAACAGCGAAAAAAATTCGAGGCTCTGGATTTCGTTCATATTGCGCATAATAGTACTTCTAGAGGATAAGACCGTGGATACACAATTTTTGGTTTCTATAAGGTTTAGTTGCCGAGCTATGGGCTTTTGAAAAATGAAAGCGAAGGATTCTGTGAAGATAGTTCTCTTGGAATGTCTAAAAGAGCTAACGCACTTTTTATGGATGAATCCCCAATTGTTGGTAATGGTTGCAGGAGGAAGCAGCTCACGTAGAAAGTCGAGACTTCATGTTGTTGAGCAAAACACAAGCGTAGATGGATCCTATTACCGGAACAGCATTTTATCAGCTTACGCAGCATGTCATGATGACAGATGACAGTTTCCACATAAAAATTTGGCAATTCTTATGCAGGATGGGGCACGAGCGCATACAGCAAAGGCAACATTGACACTGGCGAAATCGATGTTTTCAACTGTTTGGGAAGATTGGCCTGGAAACTCTCCTTATCTTAACCCAATCGAACACGTTTGGGCTAGACTTCAAGAGAGTGTATTTAGACATCCGATGCCGAAGAATAGACGACAATTAATTTCAAGAGTACAGCAAGAATGGAGCAACTACACCGAGGCAAATTAGAAAATTTATGTGATAGTTTTGGACGACGTATTTTATAGTGTATAGATAATAACGGTAGACATACGCATTATTAGTAATAAGAATAAGAATCTGTATTATGTTAGCATCAGCAATAAATTTGAGTTTCTAAATTATGTTTGCTAGTTTGCTTTTTATAACAAAAAGTTTGTGGGGAGAAACTTTTGGGTTACTCTCTCTCTCTCTCTCTATATAAATATATATATATATATATATATATATATATAGATATATATATATATATATATATATATATACATATATATATATATATATATATATATATATATATATATATATAAATATAAATTTATATATATATATATATATATATATATATATTAGGTGTACAACTTTGCTTCCGCCGTTTTGCAATAGATGGCTGTAGCGGTAAGTGGTAGTTGAAATTAATAGATCATAAATGTCACACAATAAGCTTAGGTATTTGTAAACATAACGCCATCGAAATATTAGTCGATTTGTGTGTGCATCATAAAGTTATTCTCGATTAAACATGTCAGCTTACGAGCCAAATTCTCGTCATTCGCGGGAGGTTTTAATTTTCTTCTGTAATATGAAGAAATCTGCGGCTGAGGCTTATCGAATGCTCTCAAATACCTATGGTGAGGCCGCTATTAGTGAAAGAACGTGCCGAGGGTGGTTTCAACGCTTCAAGAACGGCGATTTTAACGTCGAAGACCAGCATGGCGGTGGAAGAGAGAAGGTTTTCGAAGATGCAGAATTGGAGGCATTACTTGATCAAGACTCGTGTCAAACGCAACAAAAATTGGCAGGATCATTGGGAGTGACGCAACAAGCCATTTCAAAACGCCTGAAAGTCATGGGAATGATTCAGAAACAAGGAAATTGGGTGCCGTGCGAGTTGAAGCCGAGAGATGTTGAAAGGCGTTTGTGTGTTTGTGAACAGCTGCTTGCAAGGCAAAGACGGAAAGGATTTCTACATCGCATTGTGACTGGGGACAAACAATGGGTTCATAAAGATAATCCTAACCACAGAAAATTATGGGGATATCCCGGCCATGCTTCCACGTCGACAGCAAAACATAATATTCACGGGTCCAAGGTCATGCTCAGTATTTGGTGGGACCAGCTCAGCGTAGTGTATTATGAGGTGTTAAAACCGACTGAAACAATTACAGGCAATTGTTATCGAACGCAATTAATGCGTTTGAGCCGACCATTGAAAGACAAACGGCCGCAATACAACGAGAGACATGATAAAGTGATTTTACAGCATGACCATGCTCGACCCCGTGTTGCGACAGTGGTGAAGACATACTTGGAAACTTTGAAATGGGAAGTCCTACCCCACCCGCCGTATTCTCCAGACGTTGCTCCCTCGGACTATCACTTGTTTCGATCAATGGCACACGGCCTGGTTGACCAGCACTTCCGGTCTTATGAAGAAGTAAAAAATGGGATCGATTCGTGGATCGATTCAAAAGATGACCAGTTTTTTCAACGCGGGATTCCTATGCTGCCCGAAAGATGGAAGAAAGTAGTGGCCAGCGATGCACAATACTTTGAATCATAAATGTATAACCAGTTTTTTACAATAAAGCCTCGAATTTCGGAAAAAAACGGCGGAAGCAAAGTTGTACACCTAACGAGTTTTTGGTGTAAGAACACCTTTTGTTGGCTTTTGTTGGTCAGCGCTCTAAGTGCGGTTCCATTTAGAAGGAATAAAAAACTGTTGAAAATTTCCAATACAAGTAAGTACTGGTCCTTGCAGGCTAGCCCCACTCACATTGATTCCCACGAGCCGCCACTGGCCTAAAGCCAAATTAATAGTCAGGTATAACTCTAGCGAGCTGGCAGTAGGTGGAAATCATTTCCAACCAAATCTTCTCAAAGAGCTTTCCCGAATTAGGAAGCAGAGAGACCCGTCGAAAATTGCTGGCCTCATTATTTTTGCCTTTTTCGTGAATGAAAACAATCTTAGCTACTTTTCATGAGTCAGGAAAGTAGCCGTCGTTCAAGACATTATTTAAAATAATGGAAAGTATTCTGAGTATTGAGATTGTAAGATGTTTAACAATAAAGCTAGATACTCCATCATGCCCAGATGACTTTTTACTTTTTATGCCGCGCAACGAGTGCACCAAGTACTCACTATTGACAAAGTACCGCTATCTCTTGGTTGATGTTTCTGCCAGAATGCCGATTAATTTTCTTATACATGTAGGGACGTGGCCAAATGGCGGCCAGCCGCTGTGCAAGTCACTGACTGCGAGATTTACCTACACTGAAAGAAAAACTCTTGGTTGGTTCAACTATTTTTAATAGTATTGCAACGATTCATTCAAAATCGTTAAACGAACTGGGGAAAATAGTTATTTTTACTATGTTAATATAGTTAATTTAACGATATAAAAGTAGTTGGCTCTGGTTATACAAAAAATATCGCAACGTTCATGAAATCAACTGTTTTAATTGTTTCATAACCACGAAAAATAGTTGATCAATAGAAAAACATTCATCAATTTACTCAAAACTTCAACGTTTCGAATTATCAACAGTTTTTATGGTACTTAAACTACTTTGCAATAGTTGATTTCAACAAACGTAATTCACTGAGCAACGTGTTTGGAATTATTCTATGCAAAGTAGAATGGTTTCAACATTTGGGCGTTTTTCATGCTCCGAATGAATTTTTTTTTTGTTTATCAACCACGCGTCATGGTGCACAAAAGTAATCAACAATTTTCTTATGGTTGTTTTAACTATAGCCCTAGTTGATACAAAAACAACTAAGGAAAACTGTTGATTTCTCATACTCCTTATACTCATACTCCTATTCTATCATAGAAGTTTCATATGCTACATGGTAAAATTGTGTTCGTTGTTGTTCGATATAATTCATATTCATGTTATGCTGTGAAGCCTTTATATTACGTTGTATGACGCTTTTTATGCAGTTAATATATGTATGTACATGACGCGCATTGTGATGCAGTGCAGCGCCGTAGCAGTGAGCGCACACTGAAAGAAAAAGTTGTGGTTGATTTAACTATTATTTTTAGTAATGCAACAATGCATTCAAATTTGTGGAATGAACTACGGAAAAAAGTTCTTTCTACTCTGCTAAAATAGTTCATTTGACCATACAAAAGTAGTTGACTTTGCTGATACAAAAAATATGGAAACCTTCGAGGATTAACACAGTTGAATCCTTGAATTCATAATTACGATAAATAGTTGATCTACAGGAAAATAAGCATCAATTCATTTCACACTCCAAAATATTGAATTATCAACAATTTTCATAGTAAGCGAACCATTCTACAATTGTTAAATTCAACAAACATAATTCCACACCACATACATACTATAGTCATTTACTATTTCGTACTATGTATATTGTTGGAATACCATTGTTTGTGGTTGCTTACTTTTTTTGCACCACGGACGTTGTTTATCAACCACGCGTCATGGTGCATAAAAGTAATCAACTATTTTTTACGGTTATTTTAACTATAGCCCGTAGTTGACGCAAAAACAACTAAGGAAAATTGTTGATTTTACGAAGATTTTTCTTTCAGTGTACCATTTCAGGAATAAGCTTGCTGAGACATTTGATATTCGAAAAGAGTGACCTATACGGCGGGTGATGCGGGTCATGTCTATGAAAAATTCGGTTCAACTTGCAACGTCAATATCCGTTATAATATCCACCGGTAGTCCGTGACCTTGATATTTATCAAGTTTAATCAAGCTGAATTTTCGTAACGGTCAACAGTAGAGTTTCTGATTATATATTGAATGATAACAGTATAGTTTATGATATGGTTAACAGTAGAGTCTATGATGATAGAGTTTATGACGTAAACTAACAGGTTACCGACTTGACGGTTTGACAAATTCAGTGTAACGCACACATCAAGATTCTTATCAATAATTCTATAATATATAGCGTTGAAAAGTACCCCAATCGATGTTTTTGAAAGACCTTATAGTCCTTGGGGTTTCTTGATCAGGTTGAAATAGAAGCGGATTTGAATTTTCAGTCTCAGAGTAAAGTGATCAGACATACCGGCTTGAGTCCAGCAGTGTGGGGACCAATAGGTGCGTTTTTGTGCTCTGATATAGAACAGAATAGAACTATGTCGCAAAAACAACGATCTAGTACAAAACAGCAGTGCATTCGCAAAGATTGATATAGATTGCTGTATTTGCTGCGGTAGCACAAAACAGCTGAAAATAAAGGGAGGGAATAACGAGTACAAACTACCACAATCGATGGAAAATAGAAAGAAAACGAACAGAAAATTACCTCTTTTAACTTTCTACACAAACTTGAGTGCTCTAATTTGTCAAGTGGCGATAAAATTAACAATTCGTCGTATCCATTTCCCGTCCATTTAAATCTTTAAGGTCATTGTAGCGCTAATAATTTTTAAGTTTTAACATATTATTTTTAAACTATACAAAAATGAAATTTCTCTGAAATAATGCAAGAAGAAAAATATACCGTTGTGAGTATGTTAGTATTTTCATGTACCTCTCAAGTCAAATTACCACTTTTGGTCGAATGAATACAAGAAGCTGTGACTACTTGGCCTTTCATATGTCACGTAATTTAAAAAAAAAGGACGCTGTAGTGTTTCACTCTTATGGTAGTTACTGTTTAAAACATCATCGAAGAATAATCCGATTCATAGGATGAGAATTCTATTGACAGCATTGATTTTTTAATCATATTCATCCATTTCAATGTTTCCTGGCTGCTACATTAACAGTGATTTTTTGGGGAATTTATCACTGCAGCCAACTGTTTCAGCTGACATGAGCTATTGAAATACGCTCCACACAGTACACGAGTACGAGCTACATGACAAGTTCTCGTACTCTGGACGCTGTTGTTGTTTCGCGTGCAAACTGCTTTCTTGCACTACTCCGGACACAAAAAAAAATGATCATTAAAATGACAAAAAAATGACATATTCATCGATTTTGATTTTAAGTGTAGTCGCAATTATGCTTATCAGTTCATTTGAAATATTTTTTTACTCAAGTATTTATTCAGTGTCTCCTCATTTAAAATGCGTTTAAGGTGTGTACAGGAGTGTACTGAATACAGGATCAAATTTGAAGCGTTATTGTAAATTTTGACAACTATCTCGCGAGCTTGAGTAGCCTAGTGGGTAGAGCACTGGCTTCTTGCGTGTGGGGTCCCTGGTTCGAATCCAGATTCGGACGAGGCTCCGCGCACCAAGCTTTGAGTTCACCTAGCTCTGATTAGGTACCTGATTTAAATCAGGGGTAAAGTGAGTCGTGGAACTAATCACTCCACACTTGTATCCACAATGATTAAAAAAAATTGTAATAAAGCTCTCTATCAGCTTCAACTCCTAGACCCGTACATGGGTTGTCGTGGGATTGCTTTACTTTATCTCGCGGTTAGGAGACTTATTTTCTTGCCTGCTCTTATCTCTGCCAATCGTCGTGCAGACCACACTGCAAAACTGATCAACAATTTCAGCAATAATTTCACTGTGACAATTTTTATAGTAATCAATATAAGAGTGACCTGTATAACGGATGATCCCTCCTGCATGCATGGGAAATCACACATAGCCTACAGCGCTAGAGGTAAATTTTGGTTTTGGAACAGACTTATTGATGGTCTTAACGAGGCAGATGTGATACTCCTAAGTAAGACCGCACCATATATTCCCGTACAGTAAAGTTTCATCAATCAGACTACAAATATGTATAAGCCAATATGGAGGGAATTTCAGCAAACAATACCCTTATTATTTCGTTGCTAATATCAAGATAACATTTACGAAAAATCTAATTATGTAATCTAAAAGAGCATTACCTATTAGAAACTTACCAACTGTTCCTTTTCAAGTCAACGCGAAATAAATGGTCTTCAAAACACAGCAATACAATTCACAGAATTCCACGCAACTTACGACTTCTAATTACACGTGGTACGCAGAGTCGGTAGTTCAAGTGAAATTATTTTGTGAACTTTCGGAATTTTTAATCACGCAGCATTCAAATGATGCAATAAACATAGGCGAAACTCATTTTTTCCCAATTGAATATAGTGTACGAGCGAGGGTGAGTGGTGGTGTCTGCCAAGAGTATTTTGGAACTTAATGAAATCTCATAAACATTTCGAATTTATTGCGTCGAAACGAAGCATTATTCACGTGTAATTATTGGAGACTATGTGAAATACTAAGCACATATTAAAGTAGATATTGTTCGTGTGAACGTATCGGCACGCTTGTACATTCCGCAGCCTGTTCCATTGTTTTGTAAACTGTAAGCTGCTTATTACAGCCACGAGAGCATTTGTCGCCGCAATTTTGTGACAACTTGACGTAACAGTTTTAATGAAGTAGTTGCTATTTTTTCAAAGTCTTAAAGGATGTTGTACCTAAGATTGTCTGCAAAGTTTTGAAGATGTAATTAAGTAATTAATCAAGAAAATTCTTTGGAGAGTACAAAGATATAGTTACTACTTTTCGCATAATTTATTGTGATGCCGATTAATTACAGTTTAATCGCATTAATCAACGATTCCAAGTGTTAATCGACGTCTACGTTTTGGGTAAAACACTATCCAAATACCTACATACTTGCCATAAATAAGATTAGAGAAGTTCTCGTTCACATGTCAGCTAGATATAAAGACAATATCATAAGAGTTTGTTTTGAACCACTATATTCGATTACTAAGATTAGCTTTGATATCTACTTCTAGCATAAACCTACTGAGATAAACAAAAACTATAGCGCATCTGAACCGCTAGAAATACTAATATTCGATGAACAATGTAAGAATCGTGCAGATTTTGAGTGCATATTTTACCACACGTGTTCCAACCTGTTTTGAGTGCAAAATCACTTGATCTTAACAATGCATTTAAACTCATAGGATGGAAAGGATTCCAGGGCTGCCACTTGCATGAATTTGAAGATTTAGGAAAGCCAAACACTGCAAAACTTTGAGACCAGCATAACATAACATAAACAAAGAAAAAGCTCAGTGCTTGCCTCACTTTACCAGCACTGCAACTTAAAGCCTCCCACAATTGCCTCACGTCAAAATCAAATAACTTTATCGATCTTATAGGATTTCGTCGAAAGTTACAAGGATAAAAAGATGTTTGTGATCAAAAAACGAAAGATTTTTGGGACCGAAAAATTTCTAGAACTTAGAAAATTTTAACATTGGTAACTTATTTTGCTTGTAAATGTTCGCGATATGAATACGTACTGTAAGCATTTATTGATACGAAAATCACAAAAAATGCCTCGCGCTGGCAATTCTTTACTAGCATCAGAACCAAAAATATATCACGCTTGCTTCACATTGAAATCAACCTACCCTGCGAATTCCGTTTTGATCCGATGACTGCATTGGAAGTTATAGGGGTACAAAGAAATTTAGGGCTACCAGCCGCAAAAGTTTTCAAATTTTCGAAAACTTAATATTTTTTGTTCACTGGCACTGCAAGATTAGTACGGTGTAAACATTTAACGATCAAATCCCCTAATAAATATATTGCAAATAAATACAAAACCAACAATAGCTGGCAGCCCTATCATGGTTTTTTAACCAGATTCCTTCTGAATAATGCCTATAATAAGTTCCAATTATCACATGAAATTCGTTTTGATTTCACGTCTGCACTGGAAGCTGAGCGAATTTTCAAAACCCAAGACATCAAAATTACCATAACTGCAATAAATTTTACACAATCCAAACAAATCTTTTAAAAAGGTTCTTTCAAAAACAATCTCTTCAAACACAATAACTTAAAACAACTATCTATTCAACCCGCTAGCTCAGACACTGAAAACCACACGACTAAAAATTTTTGTTTTCGAGTTGTCAAACGAGGCACTTACGAGTTTCATAAACCCGTTTTCAACTCGAAACTAGTACATTTTTCAGTTTCAAGTGCAATTCAGCTCGAAACGAGTTTGGTAATAGCTATGTTTAATGAGCACGAAAAAAAAGCAGAGCATCTCAAGGCAAGTTAAAGTAACGCGGCTATCAAAAAAGTCGAGCAAACCAGAGCAATTGAGAGGCAAAAAAATGTAGAGCAAGTGAGAGCAGCTGAGAGGCAATTCTCAAAATTCATTACTTGTCAGAAGGTCCATCTGTCAATTCACTAACAAAAAACTGCACTTCAGTAACAATTTTTGTTGAAAGTCGGTTCCGTGATAGTTGGATAACAGCTGGTTGCTTGCCCGAACTTGCTCTACTAAAAAAAGTAGAGTAAAAATCGTGCTCTAAAGTGCTCTAGTTCAACTTAGAGCAGACTCATGAAACACAAATCAGAGCAACTTCGGGCAAGTTAGAGCAGCCGAATTGCTCATTAAACACATTTTGTTGAGGTATCTCAAACTAGCTCAACATACAGCAGCTCATTAAACACAGCTATAGCGAATTCATTCTATTCTCGAAAATGTCACTCGGTTCGAGTTTCATAATTCCAGCAATACAAAAATTTTCAAATTTTCCCAATCTAATCTTAGGGTTAAAAATATCAAAAATATTATCATGTTCACATTAAAAACACGTTTAAACTTCATTTCAAAAACTTTATTTTCGCATAAGTTATTTGTTGACAGAATAATAGGTATATTTAAAATATCACGCAAATGGCCGCCGGCGCCAAATATATATATATATATATATATATATATATATATATATATATATATATATATATATAAATATATATATATATATATATATATATATATATATATATATATATATATATATATATATATATATATATATATATATATAGGGTGTTTGGTACTCGGTAGACACTTTTGTAAGGAGGCATTCCTTGATATATTTTGAGCAAAAAATTGTTCAGCAGGGTGGTCTGGTTTTCAAAATCTACGGAGTTACAGGGTGGCCAATAAAAGTGTTTCGGACCTGTACCCTGACTCACTTAAATCATTATATCTTGAAAACTAATAATCATAACACATAGTTTTATGGCTTGTTTTTTTTATGAAATTAAATTCTCTTTAATTTGTTGTAGCATCCTAAATTGTAACTGTACCTAATTTTGAGATATTTACTTGAAAACACAAAATTTTGGCACTTCGACCCCGCAAATTCTGTGTTCAATGTGGTTTTTCTCAGAAAATCTCAGGAAAAGATGCCATTTTAATTTTATTTTTTTATAGGCCATTTTGTTGGCTACAAAAGTTGCATTACTAGATTAGATTTTACCATTTCGCAAGTAGTAAGCGCAAATACATATCGCTTAAAAACTGAATGTGACATAAAATGGCCCTCGTTTTCGATCTGCACTCTTTGCTTGAGCTGAAATAAATTATTAAAGGTTTTTACGCTTTATTTCAAAAGTTTTGAGCTACAGTAAATGTTCAAAATGGCCACCTTCATTTTGAATGCACGCTAAAGCTCGTTTCGCAAGCGTTCTTTTCATATTCATACTTGTCAGCTGCTGCCTCGCTTCTGTTGCAGTCGCATCGATCCTGGTATTTAGGTCTTCCAATGTTGATACTTCCGTTGTGTAGACAAGGGCTTTCATCCGTCCCCATACAAAAAAAATCCATAGCTGTTAGATCAGGAGATCTCGTAGGCCAGTGTGTTGGTCCATTTCTACCGATCCAGCGATTGGTATAATTGGAATTCAACCAATCTCTGACTGGTCGGCCATAGTGAGCTGGAGCACCATCGTGCTGGTAAAACATGGAAGCCAATCGTTGCAGCGGAATATCCTCCAATAAGTCCTGCAGATCATGTCTTAAAAAATGTAAGTAATTGGTACTATTTAAAGTAGGCGAGAGCCTAATAGGTCCAATCAAATCGTTACCAATCACTCCTGCCCATAAATTTACGCTGAACCTATGCTGAAACGATGAAGTCCTTCTCGTGTGTGGATTGCTCTCAGCCCACGTATGTAAATTGTGAAAGTTTGTGATACCGTCCCTGTGTAAATAAGGACTCATCCGTCCAGAGAATGGTGTTCAAAAAATTTTCGTTGTCTAATTGTTTCTCAAGGAGCCAATTGCAGAATTCCATCCTTTTGGGCAAATGGATCGGTAGCAGCGCTTGCACAGGTGTGTGATGGTGGGGATGTAAACGGGCTGCTTTTAAAATACTCCAAACTTTCCACGTAGACACGTTAAACTACAACGCCAATCGTCGAATACTGATTGATGGATCAGTTTCCACTGCAAGCAGTATTTCTTCAGTCGGTCCGTACAGCGATTGCAGGCGCAGGATTTGCGTTTATTTGGCTCATCCTAACGCTGCCAGTTTCCCGAAACCTTGTGTATAGTTGTTGAAACACTCTCCGTCCAGAAATCCGTCGATGGGGATATTTATGTTGATACAAAGATCACGCCGCTTGTAAACTTCCCCGGCACTCTCCATATACGTACATAATATCTGCATATTCGTCATTAGTGTAGTGAGACATTTTGAATTTATGTTTGAAATTTTAGTGATATCTTCTAGTTCGAGTAATGTACCGAAACTCACAATAATTTGAAAGTGGTTCTGTTTTTTTAGGGTCTTAATTTTTTTACGTATTCCATTAATAAAGGCGAAGAACTGTACCCAATTTTACCTTTAACATCCAGGTAGGTGCATCAATTATGTTGAAACTAATTTTAATTCAGTTCATTTTATTGATAGTTTTAAAAGTAATTAATGGGCAATAAAAAAACTTAAGTACAAATAACAATTTAAACTATTCTTTTCAACGAGGGCCACTTTACGGCATATTTACTCTTTTTAAGCGATATGTATTTTCACTTACTACTTGTGAAATGGTAAAATCTAAGTCATAAGTATGTATGCAACTTTTGTAGCCAACAATATGGCCTATAAAAAAATAAAATTAAAATGGCCTCTTTTCCTAAGATTTTCTGAGAAAAACCACATTGAACACAGAATTTGCGGGGTAGAAGTGCCAAAATTTTGTGTTTTCAAGTAAATATCTCAAAATCAGGTAAAAAAGCAATCCCACGACAACCCTCGTACGGGTCTAGGGGTTGAAGCTGGTAGAGAGCTTCATTGCAATTTATTTAATCATTGTGAATACGAGTGTGGAGTGATTAGTTCCACGACTCACTTTACCCCCGATTTAAATCAGGTACCTAATCAGAGCTAGGTGAACTCAAAGCTTGGTGCGTGGACCCTCGTCCGAACCTGGATTCGAACCAGGGACCCCACACGCAAGAAGCCAGTGCTCTACCCACTAGGCTACTCAAGCTTCTCAAAATCAGGTACAGTTACAATTTAATATGTATATATAAATATATATACACACACACACATACACATACATATATATATATATATATATATATATATATATATATATATATATATATATATATATATATATATATATATGTATATGATTTTTCGGCCAAAGTGATTTTAAAACCTAAGAAAATGAGACAACCTGCAGCGGACAATGAAACGACAGCCTTACTACTACTTACTTAGGCAAAACTTCACCACAAAACAAATGATTTTGTTCACAGTATTACAAGACAATTTTTAATTACCAACATTTAAACTTATCTAACTACATTCCACTAGTTTTGACATCAAGCAAATTTGGATCATCATCGTTAGACAAGCGCTCTTTCAGATCCTCCAATGTAAGGAATATCCCAACCATATCATCCTTATCACATTTACCCTGCATTTCATCGCTCTTACGTCCCTATTTGGCCGCATTGAAATAACATCAGCATTAACACGACATTAAAGCATATTCGGATTTACCTTCAAATATTGATAAATAGACAACATCATCAATCCAGCGACAGCAGAGAAGAGAAAATTTTGCACAGGACTACCTTCCGGCTCAAATATGTTACATCGTATTTGGGAATGTTTCCAGAAGCTCATCAGTTCATCGGCCATTTTTAATTTTACAGTGTTTAGAAAAATTATGGAATTTTATTCAATTTATAAATTTGAATTTAATTTTATAGAGTATAATCCAACAGGAGACGGAAGGTCACAAATGGAATTATTTCAGTCAATTATTGGAAATGTGAAAGTGAGAATTGTCATTTTAGGTACAGATTACTAGATTTCGAAAAAGGGTGTTTCATTTGGCGAACTTTTTAATAGCACTGTAGGTTTATCAAAGAAAATAGGGTGAGAAAACTAATGCTGGCCGTATAGAGGCATGTTTCTCGGATATCTGGGACAGGGACAAGTTACGGTTGGGCTCAGCTGAAGTGTCGGTTTCGATAAGGACTTGTCGAAGCAAACCGGAACCTGGCTATATACTGGCTCGAGAGGGCTGTGTCAAGGAGTTAGATTCCAACCTTCGGTGACGGCAATAGCTGCCGTCGTAGGCAGTTGGAACGAAAAACTAAAGCCCTTTTTAGACATGAGTCCATGCGTCCATGCGATCTAGCGTGTTTTGCTTACACGAGTCAATTTGGTTTTTTTTTCTATAGGCGGGTCTAAAGCGAAAGAAGTGGAGTATGCTGATTCATGTGCAATAAATTTTATAAGGATTTCTTCCGCTCAGTGGTATGTGTGGATGATTCGTTGATGATCATTTAAATATATGTTTTGTGGATGATTATTTTATTATATAATAGTCACACACCCTACGTGCATGACTATTACGAAAAAAATTGAATGCATATGAATATCTAGATAATCTCTTATTCGCATTGAGCTAAAGCTCGATAGAGAAAACTCGAGAGTCAAAGCAGTGAAGAGCCTGAAATACTACTTGACAGAATTAAGCCTTTACTTTGACGAATGGGGCATCAAACCAAATAGCCGTAAGATATAGCTTTGTGTATTTTGCAATCCATCTAAGTATCGAGGATCGCAAATTATTCGCAGGAGGACCAAAATAACTCTCTGTCTCGTTCGGAACTTCTAAGATTACTCCTAGCTCATAATTAAAGTACCTCGGTGTTGATTTTCACGAATTTCTAAAGTTTAATCCTTATGTTCGGTGTAAACTCAAAGCTGCCAAATCCGCATTTAAACGCATCAGACATCTTTTCGCCAAAAAGATGGGCATGACTACCAAAGCTAAATCCACTTCCTATCATATCCTGATCCGGCCTATTCTGACTTATGCATCCCCATTCTGGGTTACCTGTCCAAAGACAGTCATGGCCGAAGCTGAGATATTCGAAAGAAGAATCCTCCGCTTCTGCACTAATAGATTGGACAAACCGGTAACTAAGAAGTGGCCAGTGGAGAAGTGGGAGCTAAGCCACTTAAGGACCGGATTGTACAATTAACGACAAATTTCTACGGCCAGATAGACGGACATGAGAACGGACTGATTCAGTCAATAGGACGTACAGATGGCCCCAATGAGCCATTTACACGCCCCACGAAGTCAGCGTGTCAACGGCAGCTCATGGATGCCCTATTTAGCTATGTACAGAACAGAAGGGGCTAGATGTAAGACCTAGGATAAGTTTTAGGTCTAATAAGGTTAAGTTAATTATAATTAGATTTAGGTTAGAGCTTAGATTTTAAGCCAAGTATTGCCCGGGTAACCCCAGTATTTGTACAGGCTGGGTAGTATTATTAGTGTGTAAGATAAAAACTGTCGAAAAAAAAAAAAAAAAAAAAAAAAATATATATATATATATATATATATATATATATATATATATATATATATATATATATATATATATATATATATATATATATATATATATATATATATATATATATACGTATAGAGCCTACGGGCCAAAATAGTATAGTCACTAGATTTTAAGTTATCATAGTTAATTATACTTTAAGCTAGGTTAAGAACGTACAATTAAAATAAAATAAAAAATATTTTCAATTCAATTCAAATAATTCATGTTTTCCAGTATCATTGCCAGTACGACATAATGCTCATGAATTAATTATCTTTGTAAGACAGCTTGAGGTAGTGTAAATAACATCCATCTTAAACGCTTAAATACTATTTTGATGAAATAATTTGATACGTGTTGTGCATCAGTTAGCCTTTAGTTTTTGCTGCGCCTAACAAAAACCTGGCTGGTTTCAAGTTGCATTTTTTTCCGTCATTTTGAGTTCATGTAGTTCAGTGGCGTGGCGTGATAGTTTACCGTAGGGAAGCAATTAGTTCATTTCTATGACTGACTTTGGCTATGCTTTCTTAAAATTTGTAACGTAATAATGGAACCCCTCTTGTTAGCTACTTTTAACATTGCCAATACAAAAGCTTCCAGGAATTACGAACATGGACGTGAGAGTACATATACTGTATTGTTATCAGTACTAATTCGCATGCTACCAATATATAATTATTTTCTCTTTACATAGATATTTGCAAAAATTATATATTGGCAAACATATAAGTTAGCGATGTTGCAACAGCGAGCTATGTAAATACAGCATTTGAAAATATAGCTACGGCACCAATAACCACCACAGTGATTATGCAAATTAAATGTTTATACGCATAAAGAAAATTTCAATATTCTAGTACTTATGAAAAATAGCAGTAAAATAACAACATTCTCATAACGAAAAACATATATTTGTATATTTAAAAAAAAAAACAGCTGGTAAATTTAAAATAAATGAATAGTTTAAAAAAAAATATATTATAAATCAAATTTGATGAGAAAATTCATGCATACTTCTGTTTTAAATTTAATGCAATTCGCCTTTGTTATTTTGCAACCTCATCTATGACGTTTTGATAAAAACTTTGCTCACCCAAACATGATTTTAAGAAAACTTTTTCAATGGACAGTATTGCCAAGTCACTTGGTCACTGTGCATCTGTACTATTCCTGAGATAAGTTTTAATCCTTTTTAAGCAAGAAAAAACTCTAGCGCACCTGAAGCGCTAGAAAACTAATTTTCGAAGACATTGTCTTTGAGTGACCAACAAATTTGGAAAGACGTAATACACTTTTTTGCAGAATCATATCAACCATTCCTTATCTCATGCAACAAAACTCAACTATAACACAAATGATGAAAATGTTCAGTGCTGGCAACACTTTCCCAACGAAGCAGCAATAAGTTTACCATAACAAGCTCATACTTAAATCAACTTATCCTTTGAATTTCGTTCTCATCGCAGGATTTCATCGAAAGTTTCAGCGGTTAAACGTTGTTTGAGGCTGCCATCCGAAAAATGTTCAAAACTCGGAAAATTTAAAAATTGGTTTCTTATTTTTATCGCAAATGCTTTGCATATGAGTATGTAATTTCAAGCATCTGTTGGTGCAATATTTACGAAAATGGCTAATACTGGTTACCGTGTGTCAGCAGCAGAGCAAAATAGATACCAAATCTGCTTCACGTTAAGTTAAACCCAACCAGTAAATTTCGTTTCGATTGAATCACTGCGCTAGAAGCTTTACGGGTGAAAAGAATTTTAGGGTTGCCACCCTCAAAACTTTTCAAATTTTTAAAACATTAATATTTGTTGTTAATTTTCATTGCAGGATTATTCCCATTTGCAAATCTAATGACGTAATCGCTCTGTAAAGAAATTCCACAAAATTACAAAAATGGTCATAGCTGGCAGCCCTTTCATGATTTTTGTACGAAATTCCTACGACATTTACTTCACATTAAGGTCAATTTACTGCATGAACTTCGTTTAGATTTTTGCACTGGACCGGCAGCTATAGGGAAAAAAGCTTTATTTCGCTGAGCAAATTTGCAAGATTTATGAGACAAAAATCACCATAGCTGGCAGCCCTATTCTAATTTTTCAACCAAATTTTTACAAAATGTTACATAGAGTAAGATTCAAGTACTGTGTGAGTTTCGTTAAAATCTGATGGCTGAATCGGAAGTTATAGGCCAAAAAGCTGTTTTTTTTCTCAGTGATTTTTCAAGATGGTACCACTGCCACAGGGTTGCCCGCATTTCAAAATCACTTCTATCAGACCTGGTCCTAGCTAATAAAAACATGTCCTGTGAATTTCATCATGATCGGATAATCCGGTCGTCAGTTCTCGTGAACAGAACTTTCGAGTGCTGAAAATAGAGGTAATTTGGTGATGGGTTGCCGTTCTTGTGCAAATCGGAATTTTCAAAATTTCAATTTGACATGATGAACAAAGATCAAAATTTAGCAATGATTTGAAACTTTTGCCAAAAATCAAAAATTTTTGAGGATGGTCAGTGATTTGAAGGATTTTTTTTCAGGAGCCTGCCGTAGCTACAGGGTTACCCGTGCAACCTTGAAAAACCATATATGCTAAGTCCTAGTTATCATCAATACGCTCTGCAATTTTCACGATGATCCAATGTTTTGATCACAAGTAATGACAAATCAAAATTTGAAAAAAAATCGTTGCCTACTTTTAGGCACCTAGCACTCACGCACGGCTCAAAAATTTCAATTCTTTATCATAAACAAGCTTAGAACATAATTAATTTTCATTCCCAATACTTTTTTTCACCAAAGATTTACACTGCTTGGAAATATAGGAGTACCTCAAAATTCACTAAAACGCTCGCCGCCGCCAAAAGGTTTAGGATATCTGAATTTGAGAAAGTCGTGGACCTACCTCCTATATACATCTACGTTCTCTGAAAGTTTCAGCTCAATCGAATCGGCCACTCCAGAGATTATCTCGGAAAATCATTTTGCTGATATATATATATATATATATATATATATATATATATATATATATATATATATATATATATATATATATATATATATATAAAGAAATATGAATTTTCGGCGAAACGAGTTTAATACTAATGTTCTTCGAACATTAGTAAAAACTGCGCTAGGCGGACGCTCTTGTTGCACTCTCTTTTGCACTCGTTACTTGTAGTGTTAGAACTTAACAAACTAATTCATAAAATGCTTTTAAACTATTTTTTCATTCATTGTTGGTAGAATATTCAAAAATATCTTGAAAAGATTTTCTCTGTTAATTTGCATTAGAGTAAAACACAATGAATTCAGTTTTTTTAAGAAAACGAGTCAAATAGATTTCGCAAGTAAAATGCCAAGTGCATATCTTTGTTATAGAGATAATTTTCAAATTCGGTTTCGGTCGACATTTTTCAATAATGTGTTTTTTATCCGCAAAAGATCGAGATTTAAAAGGAAATCGAAAAAGGTCACTAATTATGCAATTATAATCCATGTTGTTTACGGAACAAATAAATACATTCACCTTTTAATTTCACTCCCACTATTTTAAGTATAAAACTAAAAAATCATGCTTTTCCAACAAGTATTTCTACGCACTCAATTCTTAACTATTCAAATTAATTTAATTTCAGCCATACTGTAAACTATTAGTGAAATAAATACCTTCACCAATTAAAAATACCTTCACCAAATTCAAATATAAAATAAAGCACAAATCTCACTACCGAACTACATTCAAGCAGTCTCTGGCAGCCCTTGAAACATCTCGTAGTTCAAATTCATACAAAAATTCACAAAGTGTGTACGTACTACAGCAAACATTCTCATTCAAAGAAAAATACGCACGAGCAAATTATATGGGGAACGTGAAAATAAGTTCCACAGCAACCATACGTACGCGGCTTCTCTCTCAGTTTCTCGTTTGAGACGAGAATTTCCCCTCAGAAGCAATTTCTTCATTGCTTTCAAATAGCTAGTACAAGCATATTTTTTTGAATGACGTCACAAAGCAGTCTACATGGAATGAAATTAACACTCATAGATGCAATTTTTGCATTGCTTCCATCCGTCGTGTTCTCTCAATATTTTCATTCGGTGGTGTTACCACCTTAGCCGTGTTAGATGTTCACTATTCGTTTTTGGGACAATTTACTTAGACAATTCTTCTCCATGACTTTTTTTTCGCGATTTTTAAATAAATTAATTTAAAATATATATCAGTCAAATGTAAGGGAAGCAATGCTTCCCTTGCTTCCATGAACGCCACGCCACTGATGTAGTTTATTTTTAAAAAAACTCTATGTTTGAGGTAAACACTGGCAGTTTTCATTATCAATAATTTCAAAACTGAAACTGTCATTATCATAACCGCACTAGTAAAAAAAACAAAAATAAGAAATGGTCAGCATCCTGTTTTCATATTTATGAAAGGACTAATACTTCATACAAAGAATAGCGAATTCTACAAAATACTAGGCTCGAATAGCTTGAATCTCACCTGATAGCCTCGCATCATCATCATCATCAAACACCAAACTAGTAATTTCCTTGCAAAATATAACAAGGTGTCTCACTTTCATTTGCACGGCTCATGGCATATTAGTAAAATGGTATGTGGTTTAACTAATAAAGTTAAATGTATTTCATTTGAACATGCAAATACCTTTTTAAAAAATCAATATTTTAACTGTGTTTTGCGAATATTCTGAATAATATTGCCTCACATTTAGCTAGGTATTTATTAAGCTCGAATTCTCTCTATATAAAAATATTATATTTATGAGCATTAGTCTCATGATTAACTTAGCCGATTAGATTCATTCAGCTAAGTTAATGATGCGGAAACTTTCAGATAAGAATATAATGACTAAAGCAGAATCAACTCATCCAAAACATTTTTCCATTGAGTGTAAAGTTGGCAGAGCACAAAGCAGGCAACAAAACGAATTTTTTCCTAAAGGGTGGAGTTCATTGTGTTTTATATGAAATATGAGGTTTTTTGTCAGGCAAAAGGCAGTTCAAGCTACTAACGAGCATTAGAAAAGTTTTATTTTGTAATATTAAGTGGTCAAGTTACTGAACTAATAAATGATTTCGAATAACTGATTAAATTATTATAATTTGCAAACAAAATTTGATCGAAAAAATTAAATATTCAGTAATATACGGCTACTCAAGAGGTGTTAAGTTGCATTACTTCATTTGCCTTTAACTAGCTTCAAGCCCTAATCTAAAACACAGTGTCGTCAAGGTTTGTTGCTTACCAAAGGCACAATTTCAATTCCGAGAAATACCTGCGGGAAATAGCTCTGCTATCGAATCCTGCCTTCTACCTCACCGAGATGAACCTTCATATTATTTCATATTATGAATGCTGTTAACGACAGAAGGCGAGTGCACGTTTTCTGCGCCTCGAACCGGAAATATTAACCAGATTGTGCCATTATGTTAGAGGTTAGGCAAAAGACCGATAGCCCGTTCTCCTAAAATTTAATCATTCAGGAACCTGATACTCCATCTCGGCTACTTCGATCGGATCAACGGGAACGACCACACAAGCAAAACATGGACTACTCTATTGAGATCGGAAATGTGCAAACCCTCTACAGACCGCGGGTCATTCAAGCCCTTCTGGAGCATTTGACGAAGTTCAAAATAAATATTCTCTCTGTACAGCAGACGCAAATCTGAGTGGCCCAAATAATGAACACAATACTTTTATTGTATTGTACAGTTCTTTAAAAGCGGAAAGTCATCTGAAATACACAAATTTGGGGTAGACTTCATTCTGAGCAAAAGTAAAGCCGTAAATAATCAACCTCAAACCTGTCAACGAAAGATTGTAGAAAGATTGCATTCGAGCAAGTTTTTTTAACATTTGATCCTACCGATGATAAGGACGCGGCGGTGAAAGATGAATTTTATAACCTTCTGGAAAGGTTTTATGATTCTCTGCCACCAAATGATGTGAAAGTTAGGCTGAAAGATTTCAACGTTAAGGTCAGAAAACAAGCCAATAGAGCCTTCACGATTCCTGCAACGACCACAGACGACGACTTGTCGACTTTGTGTGCAACAGAAACCTTATTGCAAGCTTCACTTGTTTCATGCATCAAAACATCCGTCAAAAGACATGGGCTTCCGGAGACAGCCATCAGATTCTGATTCAAAAAAGTTGGGTCCACAGTATTCTGGATGTTCGAGCTTTCTGTGGAATCAACAGCAATACGGACTACTATCTAGTCAAGGGCCGATATCGATGCTGAGTTTCACCCTTTATGAAACTAGAGCAACATCAAAGCGTAAGTTCGATGTCGAAAACCTTTGAAACAAGACTGTTGAAGACGTGTATACTAGAGATGGGTTACACGTGAGTGAAGCAATCGCGATGAAGCAATCACTAGCCCCCAACACGTGTGTCGACACACTCTATCCTGAGCGAGCTGCTTCACAGGTGAAGCAATCACTTACACCCAACAAGTGTGTTGGCCCACACGTTTGTGTACACACAGTAGAGCTGGAGATGAACAGCACATGAACGAGGCAATCAGTTGATGTGAATATGAGCTTGTTTATGAGCTCGACACTTGGTTATGAGCTCGACACTTTTGCACAGGAGTGAGTCAATCGGTGCCGGGGAGCCTCTCACGAATCTCGTCGGATTTCGATATGAATTTCTTAAAGGCTATAGGTAATGCCGTACAGTGCAAGCATGCCGTGGTTGGTTGTGATGGTCGAAACTGACCGTCGCGGAAGAACATATATGCACTTTATATGTGCATATGATGAAGATTTTGATTGAAACTTTCTTCCTGTAGACTTTCTCAATTTTTTTGTGATTGGATACAATGAGATTATCTCAGGAATGCGATGTCCGATCGAAATGAAATTTTCTAAGGCTATTGATGAAATATAAGAGATAGATATTGGATAGGGATATTCGAGCAAATTTTCAGAAACAATTATATTTTGATGAAGAAAGAAACCTCAAAATACGAGAATGGGAAATGAAAATGGTTGGGTTTGCCCGCTTTTTTTTGGATGATTATCACTGTGATTATTTGTTATGTCTAGGAGTGTAAGTGGGTTTATAATTCAAATGAAAAAGTTTTTGATTTTCATTATCTCTTGAAGTGTATATTGAAATCAGTGTACATTTGACACAATTCGACGCAGTGAAGTTCAGTGTATTTAGAAAAGATACTTGTGAAAATTTGTTTCTAATTGATCATTAGTCCGTAAATTCATTTACCATTGATAAATTTAAAATGGTAAACTTTTCAATTATATAACGTTTCGAAAAACGTTTCTATGAGTGATTTTTTCTTCGCTGAGGTAACGTTTTAGAAATATGTAGGTGGGGAGTACTTAAAAGAAAGCAACTATTTTCCTCATTTATGTTGTAGGAGATTCGGCTATAAAATGTTCATGTAATAAGCATCATATAAATATAACAAGTAAAAATGTTTATGATTCAAAAATTTTGGAATTTAGACATAGTTAGGTTATAATTAGAGATTAAGCGTATATACTGGAACAGGTATTCTTTTGGGACAATCAATACTTAGTATGAAATTCAAAAATACTAGGTTCGAGTGTTTTCGTATTTGCGAGTATTTTCGTACTTGCAAGTATTTTATTCAAATATTCCAAAAGTTTCTAGGGCAAAGGTACCTGAAATCGGACAAAATCGGCCAATTTTGGGTGAGAGTGGTTTGGGACATAACGGGCCAAGATCTATTTCTGCGATACAAAAATTTCAGTTTTGTAGGGGAGTAAGGGGTTTTTTGGCCATAGTTTGGCAAAAACTGCGATTCGATGATTGAAAATGGTCGGAAAGTACAATAGTATTATTTTAAGGGCGAGAAAAATTTTTGATAGGGGAAATTGTGAAAACGTCCATTTTCACCAAAATTATTTTTTTGGTCTAGCATGAATTCGGGGACCTCTTTGAGTTGTTTCGGGTGAAATTTCCATACAAGTCTGAGAAAAAGCGGCCTAGTTTCGAAGATACTGCAAAATGAAATCCGCCAGAAAACCGTCTGGAAAAACTGAAAGTAGCACCGCTAAGGAGGGAAAGGTTGAGATCCTTTTCGGTGCGCCAGCTGGCTTCTCCGGCTGTGCTGAGGCCCTCCTCGTTGACTGCAGGTCGCCACGAGGGTGTCTTCAACCCTACCGGGGCTGTAAAATTTACGAGGCCGCGGGAGTTAAGATGCCCCTGGATTCATGTCCAGCCTTACTGAAGAGGTTGGCCTCCTAGTGCGTGCATATTTAATAGGCAAAACAATTGGTTTCTATCACTTCTTAATAAAATTTTCGTTTAACTTTATGCTTCAGTTAGGCGAAGTGGAAAACCGACTGTTTTAGATTAGCCAAGAAAAGTTTGGTATCAGAGATCGATCGATGAAAAGTCATATATATGGCAACAGGATTAGTTTGTCCTTTCTTAGTAAATTTTTTGACTTTGGTCATTTGAACGAATACAGGAGACGTTTTATGCATATAATAAAATAAAAATCAAATTAAATTGATTGAACTTCATCGTTTTTCTTTAGACGGCCCCTAGATTGCAAAAAGATTTGCCAAATAAATGGCCGACCATTGGAAAGTTACGCACAAGCTGCACGGACTGATGACTCAGTATCCTTTGAAGATAATCTTGCTCCATCACCATTCTAGCTTGGGCACCTTGTGTTTGGAGAATGGACCTAGGAGGAAGGGCCTTTTCATTACATACTTCAACAAATACTTGCTAGTATTTTTGAAACATGTATTTTTTTTGTACTCGCACTAGTTATACCTAGTATGTCAAAATCCTAGTACGACCCGACTCTAGTTATAATATGGACCAAAACCTGCATTGAAGACCTACATACATATTTCCTCTACTTTTCTACGAAAATAGGATTTTCTGACGGACTAGAGTCTTTTTAATTTGTAATTCAAATCAACTATAGTTAACTAAGCTATCAGGTACATTCTTTACATTTTAAAATCTTTTTAAAATGTTCAAAACTCAAAAAAGACACTTATTAAAGTAAATACTGGGAAATTCCCTGTGCGTTTAATTTTCTTTGTCGCCTTTTTATGGCCATGTATAAGCGGTAAATAGAAAAAATACTAATCATATGCATAACCCTTATTCATAACTACATTTTGCATCAATCAAAAACTAATTGACACAATTGATTGACTCACACTGATTGACTCATCCAAATGAGTGAGTCGAAGTGTGTCGACACACCCAACTGGGTCGTTTTTCCCATCTCTAGTGTATACCTCTACTCTGAAAACTGAACTAGCCTAACATCACATCTATCGATAGTTTTATGCTAGAGTTACAATCAATGCAACCAACATTTGTTGCACAACAAAATGAGTTTGAACCCATGAGAACGTATGAGAGCAGTTACAATGATGCAACACAACTTTGTTGCGCAGCAGAGTTTGCTCATACCTCAAACTTGGCATGGCAACAACATTTTTGAAAATATCCAATTCCAACAGTTCCTATGAGAGTCCGGAAAATGGGAACTGTCATATGCAAATGACAATCAAAATTTGTTTTTCTTTTGCTCATTTTGCTCTGCAATATACGCTGCAGCTTTTAAAGGATCAAATACTCACTGATATCACTGTAAAGAATCCATATTATTAAACAACAATTTCGTTAATATAGCCAGTGACAGATGACGGTAAATGTTGTGTTGCTTTGATTGTAACTCGTTCCACCAACAAAACTTGGCAGCGAATGTTGGTTGCATTGATTGTAACTCAAGCATTAAGGTCTAGTTTCGCAATCAAAGGTGTATTGAATTCAGCAGCCGAAAAGGTATTGAGATATACAACCCGGTGCCATAGAAATGAATAGTTTGACAAGGAGTGTCAAACCACACTGAACAAAAAGAGCACAGTCTACAAAAATTCCATTAAAAGGCTAACATGAGCCAAGAAAGAAAAATATGAAAATTTTTAGAGAGTAGACTTTGGAACTAGACGTAAGAAACAGCAACGCTTTGACAATATGTTAAATAGCCCAAGTGGCAACTTTATGGCTAACAATACTTGACGAGCGTACAAAGAAGTGAGACAGTTAAAACAACGCTTCAAACCACACAATAGCCACCCAATTTCGATTCGTAAGCAGGAAATCGAAACTCCGCATCCATGAAAAACAAATCATAGTAACTGTGCTATGCTACGAAAGCGAAACCTAGCCGCTAGCTCAGGGGCCTGAAAAGAGAATCCTTGGCCCAGTATGAAATCTGGATCCATAAGCTATCGGTCCTCTTTTTAGATTGGTGGAGCCACCAACTCTTTGGTGAGCTAGGCATTTAGCAATTCATTGAAGTGCACATCCCTTCACTCCAGAATACCAGGATGTGCAATCTAGGTGTATTGCATCATATTTCGGACTATTTGGTAGAAGTTCCGCAATTGCTGCAGATATTGATTCCTACTTCTTTCTACTTTAATTTTCCTCCCAGGCTGCTTTCTTCTATTTGTGCTCTTTTTCCTGTTCTTCCGAGCTCCTATGTATAAATTGCTTACATATGAGGATTGATCCAAAAGTAATGATAATCAATATAAACCAAGGTGATTAGACTTAAGAAAAATATTTGTCAACATGGTTTCCTAACAAACTTATCCATTCAGTCCATCTTTTTTCCAAACCCAGGATACCCTCAGAAACATTTTTTTGTCTTTACTGTCCCAAAACACCCCAACAGCGGTCATCACTTCGCTATCATCTTCAAATTTCTTGCCCCGAAGAAGTAGAACCCATTGGGAGCTAGATCCGGCAAATAGAGCGGATGTTCAAGCAACTCGAATCCCGTTTCTTCAACCTTCGCAACTGCAGCCTTGTGAATCGGTGCGTTGTTTTGATGAAACAGCACTCCGGCCAGCAGTTTACCGCGTCTTTTCTGCAGAAATCTTCTTATTTGGTCTGCGTAGTAAGAGACTGATATATTGGCTCCCTTTTCCAAATATTCCACCATAATAATTCCTTCAGAGTCCCAAAAGACTGATACCTAACCTTCTCTGCCGAACTCGACACTTTGAATTTCTTCGACGCCGGTGAAGAGGGTCGCTTCCAGGTCATCGATTGCTGTTTGGTTTCTAAATCAAAACGCTGGATCCAGGTCTCGTCTTCTTCTCCAGATCTGCCTCGAACTTTTCGATATTCAACCTCGAAGTGTTGGCTTGTTTCTTCTTTTGTTCGTCTGTTAACATTCTCGGCACTTAACGCGCAGAGACCTTATTCATATGTGGTTCGCTGGCAACGATTCTTTGAACATTGCCATGCGAAATCCGTGCGACCCCGGCTACATGCCTTATGGTCACTCTTCGATCTGCCAATACGACATATTCGAGTTTTTTCACGTTTTCAGTGAGGGACGTGGATGGGCATCTTTCGCGGTATTCATCTTCAGTGGATGTTCTTCCCAGCTAAAACTCCTTGGTCCAGCGTGCAACGGTGGAAGATGGAGGAGCAGAGTCCCCTAGTGTTTCCACCAAGTCGCTGTCTATATCTTTAGTAGATATTTTTTTCAAACACAGGTACTTAATGGCAACTCTTATTTCGTTTTTCTCCATTTTGATGGTCTCTCCTCGACTATTCGTATTCAAATGAATGTACCTCCCTGGAATCGTGGCCTATTTATATGTTTTTTATGCTGACTTAGTGGGTATATGAGGTAGTAAAAAAAATTTTGTTTGGATTTTGTTTGGAACTGGGAATACCCAATTATCACTACTTTTGAACCAACCCTCGTAAGTTTTTCAAATTTGGGCAACATATTTAACTGCGGACAGAAGAGAACAAGAAGAGTGAACAGCTGGAGATACTAAAATAAGAAGAACCGAGAGTCTGGATGCTTTGAAGGTTATATGCAACATATACTGTTCGAATAAAAGTTTAGTGTTGAAAATTCGATGTCGATGGAAAGCAACATCGAGAAGTGTTCCAGAAACGCAATAAGAAAATACTAGAGGATAAGTTTTACGCGTAAATGACATTTGGCACTATTTTGAGACATTCAGAGTAAGATAGTTTTCACTACACCAGTTGCCAAGAGTGGGCAGGTCATTCTGAAGCAGTAAGCGATCTATAATTGAATCGAATACTCGGAATATTTTCAGATCGTCTGCATATAGAAGAGAAAAGGCGTTTAGGAGACACGGTAGATTATTTATTAAAATTAAGAACAACAACGATTCTCAACGATCTTGGCGGTACACATAATTTGGGATAGAAGGGAGAAGAAGCACGTTGATAAATGCAGGAAGAATGCCAGGAGTGCAGCAAACCATAGAAACCATATATGACAGAGTTTAACGTCTTACAGAAATCAGTGTAAACAGCAACCTCTGCTGATCGATAGCAGAAGCTGTAGTGTTGATAAATGATAGCAAACCTTTGTTGCCATGTTGCTATCTATGTTGATTCTTGGCAAGCAAAGTGAAATGAAGTCTGTTATAAACACCTCCAATTGGAGATGCAAGCAGGATCACCTCATTTATGTAAATGGACAGGTTTCCATAAAGAAGCAAAAACGTCAATTGAGACGCTGAGGTTAAAGATATTGCACGGGGGTACACAAAGTGGAGAAGATAGTGACTTTGCTAGTACATTAGGAAAACTATCAGAGCCAGAAACAAAACTAGAATCGAGACAATTCATTTAGTATTCAACTTCTAAGGGGCTCGTACGAAATGAAGATGGAGATGAGAAAGTAATATTTGGAGGAGAAAGTAATATTTGGAGAAGAAAGATAGTTTTGTAGGGAAGAAAATGACGAGAAAAAAGTGCAAAGAGACCTTCTGGTCATTTATTCAGGAAATGAATAAATGCCCGGACGGATTTTGAATTGTTGGAACTAATAGATGAAGTTGGCTTTATGGAAATCGAAGTGGAAATAGTAGGAGACTTTATATCTAAAACAAAGATTGGAAAAAGATTGGAGAAAGTTGACAAGAAAATAAGGTAATGTAGCGGAATGGAAATAAACTAAAGGCACTGGAGGGTTGAATCAAATAGTATTTTGCCATTCTTATTAGGTAATTAAGAAAGAGAAAGAAGAATTGATTAGGAAAGACTATTGCTAGAAGTGATGGTTAATAAAGAGTTATTCCACTTGATTAAAGACATTAAGCGAGCGGAAGGAAAACGGCACAGGAGATAAGATGAGAGCTCTGACAAGAAAACTTCATAGAATGAAGTATGACTATTACAAGGAATGTAGATTGAAGAGATAAGTAACAATGAGGTACGAGCTAGATAAACATATACTAAAACAAATTCGACTGAAGAAGTAATAGTAAAGTCATTTCAAACACAACTAATGAGAGATTTGTGAAGCCAATGAGAAAGCATCTACCATCCGATTTAAGAGAGATTGAGAGATCACGATGCTTGCGAAAGCACTGTGCTGTGGAAAAATCTCACATTCAAATATATCTTCGTTCAACCAGGGTTCAGTACAGCAGATAATGATGAAAGAGTAGAAGAAAGACTTACTTTCTAGGACTTGGTTCTCAAGTAACAAAAACTTGTTTTGGTTATAGGATCTTTATCATATAAAAATTTGATAGCAAAATCGCTTGGTAAAAAAAAGATGTAAATGCCTAGTGTCGCCAATACTATGCTGGTACTGCAACCGAAAGCCAACCTTCATCGCATCAAGATCAACCTATTCTTTGATTTTCGTTTTTATCCGACGACTGCATTAGAAGTTATAGGGATGCTTTGAGGCTGCCATTAGTATAATTTACAAAACTTGAAAAATTTGAACATTTTGTGTTTATTTTTTCTGTAAAGTGTTTATCATAGAAAAAATTCATCGCGAAAATGCCTGGAGCTGGCAGCCCTTTCAAACAGCGCTAGCAAAAGAATATTAAATTTCGAAGTTTCTCACGCTCATATCTCGTAAACTCTTGGTCCCTTGTGAATTTTATATCGGATGTAATTTTTGCAAATTTTCATAGTGACCATATTTCATGCGACAATATTTCACATGAAACCAATAGTTAAAGGGAAATATCAGAAAAAATGATTTTCATGACCTTTGACCTCGAATAACTTTTTTTGCACACACGATTTCTTAATGACACAGTCTTTCTGATACCAAAATGAACATAATTCCGTTGAAACACCTTCACATGGATTCTTTCGCAGATTGACCTTATTTAAGCATAAAGACTAGACTTAACAGATGTTAAAAAGTTTCAGTTGTTAATACAGTCGTTTTGCTCGAAAAATTAATGAAACCTATCAGTGCTAGTGCATGGAAAAATATCCAAGTCATTCAAAATAAAGCGTATAACATATTCACTGCCAACTACGAGCTATCACATAGTAATGTATATACCAATACTGTCGACTAAAAGTTTAATAAATAAGTTTATAGTCGTATAGCACAGGCATTTTATTGGTTGATACCAGCTTAGAAATGCCTTTTTATTTTCAAATAACTCTAAACTATTATATAGGCAAGTAAATATGATTAAACTAAAATTGCATGCTATCTTTGAGATAAAATCTTAACACCCAGGGCATTACGGTGTATATTTGCCTGGCAGTGAATGCATTAAAGTGGTGCCTCGTAGATCTTTCTATTAACATTTAATTGTTTAGCAGCTTTTGTCGTCTTATCAATAACGAAGAGGTATCCACAACTTCGTGGCTCATGTCTCCATACTATTTTAAATTTGGTTTGAACTAGCTATTTCAAGCAGATACAATCTATTTTTTTTAACAAATTTACTTTAATAACCTTAAAACATACACATAGTGTTCATGGCGCCAAAAAAAAAAACAATAAAATCATCTTACCGAATATTTTATGTATAATAATGCTATTTCTATCTATTTATACATATGTCTGAAATAGACTTTATCTCCAAACCCTAGGTAGAGTCAGTTTTGATTTTGTGTTCTATCATTGAAACAATCTACGAAACCGAATGATTTTGCAATGATAACAATGATAACACTTTATGGCTGGACGAGTTTTAATTTCTCTCGAGTGCTATTAGTAAACGTTCCAAACCTTTTATCCGCTGTGAAGTGCAGCTGCCTGTATTTTATTTCCTTTGGTGCTTTCTAGGTGCCAACAACGAAAGGATGACTTACTGAGCCCCGTTTCAGTTTATTACGAATGCAATGCACAGAATTGCTTTTATACAAGTTGCCCTTTTTCTATAGTAAGAACTGGCTGTGTGCTATTCAAGAGCCATAACTGCTGGACTTAAAACTACGGCTTTCATAAAAACTATGAAAAAGATTGTTTCTATTTTCATTTACGCAATTGCTATGCTGAGTATTTTCTGGTAATTACCTGGATGTATATCAGCACTCGTCGAGAATACAAACTAGAAATTTTTAAAAGCCTAATGTTTCTTCATACGTGTTGTTGATGTCTGCAAAACAATGGGTGCAGATAAAACATATTTTGCTTTTACTTTTAACGAGCAAGGAACGTGCATCATTCTTTGGTTTAAATGGAAACGGGTATGTATGTGTATAGCTAAAATATATTTTCAGATGAAGCGATAATAGAACAAGCTCATTTTTCTACTAACAGTACAATACCGAATATGATATTATGAGTTTTCAAAATAACAATGCACAAAAAATAATTGTTGCAATCGAAAAAATACAATATGTACTCCTCAAAATGCTACACCGTATATATCAGCTTTCAAATAGCTTATGATGCAGCCAGATACTTAATTCCAATTGCCAAATATCATGAAATACGCCTGGAAATAATTCCCCTGTCATTTAGATGAAAATAATACATAATTGGAATCTAATTGAAAATAAAGAAAACAGTTGTAGGTCATACAACAAAACATGAGGACGAATCAGATCATTATAAAAGTAAGTAAGGGGAAGTTATCTGCAATACACTCCTAATACATTAGACTTAATACATTTACTCCCGCGCAACCATTACTGTGTACGTCAAACGAAAATCTGGTTAAGCCGGTTAAATACTACCGTCCACATTGTCGCGGTGGAGGTGGCATATGCATCGCAAGATGTCACATCAAGAGTGCATTGCAATCATGAGGATGAATCCAAAGGAAATTATATCTGCAGGTGGCAGCTGGACTAAGTCTTGAAAACAACCGGTGCTGGTTGTGCTCAGTATTGCAGGGGCTTGGATTTTGCGGGCCCCAACCTCATGCATAACTACAATGAAAGACCCTGGTTGCAGTGGAAGCTCCCAGGTTACCATCGTGGAAGATTCCATCGCTGGCAAGTTTTCAAACTTGCTGATAGCATCCTCTCTGGTATCAGGCTCCGGAAAGGCGAGTCCAGCGTCACAAAAGAGGAGAAGAGATGCATTGAAGGAGGCAGCTCCGACTAGTGTCAACGAGATGCCCGCAGGTAATGCAAAAAGTAAGAGTGGTCGTTCCTCTGAGCTCTGGAAACATGTGGTCCACGAAGAGACCAATGCAGTAATACCTGCAGGTGTTCCCTTGGAAGCTGGATGTCAGGCAGTGACACTTCTAAGCCTACCTTGAGTGGCAAAAAAAAGGTTGGCTGGTAATGCTAAAGCTGTCAGTTCGGAGCAAAAATATCCCGAATTGAAAACTGGGTGCAAAGTTACGCCGATTGGACATTGTGAACCAGCCAAAGGTGGACCCTGTGCAAGAAGTTGTTGCTTCTCGATGCAAATGATGACGCTGAAAGGTAAGGAGTGATCGGATATATTGGAGGTCTCACTGCCAGCCAGCACAGATGCCAATTCTGCCAGCGATGGAGCGCGAAAGAAACGCAAAGTTAAAGCGAAAGCCAGTGCCTGAGTTTTTGAGCACAAGGTGCTGAAAAGTGCCGAAATCATTGGGACAGATATTGCAAAAGCTGATCTTTTAGGCCCAGACACACCATCCGTGAAAGTAGGGAGGAAAACATACGCAGAAACTGCGTCTTCTTCTCTCCCTTCTTACAAGGATGGCAAGCTGACCGATGGTCAGTGCGCTACCCTTAAAAACGAACTGTGGCGAGAAATAGCGGAGTCGCAACAAGCTACCGGCTTCACGCAAGAAAAGTTTTTCATCTCAAACTCGCATGCTCCAATCAAACATCTAAGGGGTGGATCACATATGACGCTCTGAAACTGGGTAATAGCAGTAGACCACAATCCATATTTCTTGGACCGCGATCTTGCCAAATCGTATCATGTCAGCTATCGGATTTCTGGTCTTCGCAAGATCGCAGGTAACATCACTGGCATGTTTGATAAGCTGAATTCAAGCATCGATGTGAAACACTTGATTATCAGGAACATGAACCCCAGGAAGAATCCCACCACCGGTGAAGATGGTTTCAACTTGGTGATCGTACTTGACCATAGAAATTTCTCAACGCTTAGGGACAGATACCGTGTGGTGCTGAGCAGCTTCTTATATGAGGTTAAATTTTACCAAATCACGAATTAGTAAAGCATCAGCCCTTGTGACTGTCTATGGAGAAGTCTCCAGAGCAAAACGCAGAGATCCAGTGGAAATTCTCTTCGATAGAATTTCTTTCATTATGTTTACGCGAGCATTGTCTAAGTGCCCTTGCAAAGGGATCCAAAGACATCAATTCCAGACATGTCTACGCCTGAAGGTATAGGATTTTCCAGACCAACTCTCAGCATGGCTTCGTCATATCTTCGAATGAAAAACTGACAAAACTGCAAGCTTCTTTTGATTGCGCTTGTACAGGAGCCGTAGTTTCAAAGCAGCAGGATCTACGGACTCAGTTCAATCACAGGGTCAAAGATCTTTTATGATGAAAGATCAACACGACCGAGGACTTGTGCTCTGGTTTCTAATGTGTTTGGTGCCACTACGCGCAGACTGTTTTCAAGCCGGGACCTGACAGCGGTTGTCATTCAGTACCGGGAAATTGACATGCTAAAACGCACGATAGTCGCCTCAGTTTACTTTCCTAATACAGGAATTGAAGGACCCGGTTCAGCAAGCTAAGCCAGAGAAACTAGAGCTTTTGGTGAACTGCGATGCTAGCTACAAGGATACCAGCTGCGACAGCAACAAACGTAACGCCAGAGGAAATTTTATAAATTTTGCAGGGCTGATGGCTTTAAACCCTGAGATTTCTCCCACCTTTGTCTACCCCAAACAGAAGGGCTGTTATTGATGTATCACTATGTTCATCTGGAATAGTTAGATCAATCACCAGATGGCACGTATTCGATGAGGTTTCACTTTCTGAGCACCGCTCCTTGGTACGACCGATTCTAACGATTGAAGCTGGTAGCGAGCTAGATTTGTATTGTTATATGTTATATTAAGATGAAACAACACCGCAACAGTTCTAATTCACACTTTTATTCACTGTACTCTAATTAACAATTTTATTGGCACTGTACTCTGTTATCAACTCGACCACGGTCTGGGAACTGGGGGCGAAGTCATGTGTCCCACAACTATTTGTGGTCTATTTTTGCTGACTCCTCGTCTGGGTTTCGATGGGAATGGAATTTCGCATTGAAGATGCAAATGTCTTCCCCGGCGCAGTCAGGTATCATCTTGTCATATGATTTTGCTGTCGTGTACATGACTTCTCCCCCCTTTACATGAGAATTCTCCTGAATTCTAGTTTCTAAATTTACATGAACATTTTGATTTCTTTTATAGAAAATGCACATTCCAACTATGGTAAGTATAATGAGTAAAATTAGGGTTACATTAATCCCATGTGACAAATTTTTATGTGTTTGAAGCTCATTTATCCTTTATAAATTCTTTATGTTGTCTGAGTTGATTATGTCTAATGTAATTTTATCTGAAAAGTTTTTAGCTTGTTTATCGGTCGGAAAATAAAAACGATCTTCAATCGTTTCTTCGGTATTCAAAAAGTAATGATCCCAAATTTGTACTGAACAATTATTAAACTGCATTAATACATTTCCTGTTAATTTAAAATTTCTGGCATCACATTTTTCATTTAAACTAAAATTTTTAGCGTTTTTAATTATTTGTCCTCTGGGTGTGTGTGTGTGTGTGGGCTTCCGGTAGATATTAAATCTAAAAAGACCTTCTTTCCTTATGATCATTAAATCCAAGAAGGGTAGTCTCTCATTATTTTCGATTTCCATTGCAAATTGGATGTCCTTATTTGCTTGGTTCAATTTCTCCAAACTTTCTCTCAAAGCATCTTTTTTGGAGAAATTGAAATTTGGAGAAATTGAACCAAACACATAAGGACATCCAATTTTCAATGGAAATCGAAACAAATGAGAGACTACCCTTCTTGGGGAACCCTTCTCCGCACCCAGAGGACAACACCACTGATCATTGGCATTTCCGAAAAATGGCGCCCTTTAATTCAATGATTCACCGGCTATTAACAGTGCCCATGGATCAGGAAAGTTTTAGCTCAGAAGTTAAATATATTAAATATACGGCGAGAAAAAATGGGTTTGACGAGAGGATAATTGGAAATCTGGTCAAAAAGAAAAAGTATAGAATACGTTCTTTACGCAGGAAAAACAAAAAACAGCCATAAGAGTTCCAATTATTTTGTCGTCAAGATTCAAAAAAGTTCGGGAACTTCTTGAACGCTTTGATATCAAAGCAGTTCCAACCAGTAAAGCTAAAAAATTAGATACTGTTGCGAAACTATGATAGCCGAGCGGCCGTCAGTGTAACATTTTAATTTAAGGTCAGATTCAGTTCTGTTCCGCGTGCCAAACCTGCCAGCTAGCTGAGTCCGGCGTGGGTTTTTTGGGTCGAACCTGACCTTCGTGCTATGGCACGCAGACAATACAACATTTAACACACAGTACAATACATAGGGAAACGAAGTAAAGCTGTAGGAATCATTATAACGATACTAAATTATTTCCGATTCATTGCATTTATTTTATTCATCAAAATTAACAAGAAAAAGAAATAAAGAGGAAATGATGCCTAATAAAAATTCAACCAAAATTTAAACACTCAAAATGAAAAGAATATTTCATATACTATCAGAAGTATAAATTTATAATGCAAAAGTAATAATAAAAAAAAATTTATGTCATAATCTGAGTGAATAAAGTTTGGACTCAACCCCGGCCGGAATCGGTTTACACCAATCATACAAGGCGGTTATGTTCCTATTAAACGAACGTGCAAATGAATATTCGAAATCGGAGTAATGAGTAAATATATATGTATATCAAAATGTACCTGCACACACACCAAAAGTGATTAATATATTACTGAAAACAATCAATAAATCTACTGTACTGCAGTTCAAGGTCTTCAAAAATAAGGAATTTATCTATATATCCAATCATTATAAACTCTCTACTGAATAATTTCATTTACATTTGGTTTTGTTCTTCTTGACTAACTAAGTATGATCTTTTCATTATCGTTAATGTATATTCTCAACTTTTGATTTATATAAGCATAAAAGTTAACTTGATCTTGTTTTTAAACTTTGCTTATTCGCATTTTCTACCAGGTACTTATCTGGGTTCCTCGCAAGTTGATCTTTTCTCCTTCTTCCACCATCTCACGTCAAGTATTTCCGCTTCCCAGCATTTATTCTTCATCCACGAATAAGAAAATTCATCAAATCCAATTGGAAAAATTCTGATTAATTTTTAATTGTGCACGTTCAACTCCAAAACTTCGTAAATTTATTCACCAATATTCAATTTTCAATTCAATTGTAAATTCGAATCTCCTTCAGTTCCAAAAATTAACTTTTCTTTGTTCACTGAAAAAAATTTTGCCGTCCCGCCAATTTCACCGTTCAATGCTCGCTTTTCGGTTTTTTTTCACAAATCCCACAAAAACAATCGTCTGTCGGAAAAATCAAATAAAAATCGCACTATCAGATATCAAAGGAGTTCGATACACAAAGATTCTCCTTTTCACTTTTCAGGGCAATTAATGAAAAAGTACACTTCAAAATAATCCATAACACCATACAGCCCAAGATTTTTTTTAAAAAAACCTTTTTTCCAAAAATCAACTTTCTTCCCCAATTTCCAAATCATAGCTCCCAGCCTCGACTCCATCAGCAATTCAGCTCCCGTTGCCGCCACGTCCCGTTTTTTTTTTTCGTTGCTCAGCTGAGCGGCAATTCCTCTGCACAACCAGCACCAAACATCACCCGTTTTCGCTGGCCTGATAACGCAGCTGTTGCAAGTATTGTTGCATATCAGCTGCGCTCAGGTCAGCGAACCTGATGCAATGCAATGACACATGCGACAATCAAATGCATAAGCAAAGCCGGTTTTCGATGCCAATGCAATAATTTGACTGTCGCATGCAGCACTGCATTCGCAAGGTTTGTGGGTATGTGTGTGTGGGTGATAGCTGAAGCGAGGCTGTTTCGCAACAGTACTATACTAGGTGTGGCAATTAAGTTCCGGGAATTTAGTTATAATTCGAAAACTGGTAACACTGCGTATTTTGTATATACATGTCTAGAGGGCAGTGACCTTTCTTCAGTTCCAGTCAAAGTTTGAAGTCGATCGCACGTTCAGTTTGTGTTTTATGCGTGTTTTTTGGAAGTGCTTTTTTAAGTCGCGTCACGAAAATGAGTGATTTACTTTACAAACAACGTGTCGTGATCCAATTTCTGGTGAAATTAGGCGATAAACCTTCGGAAATCCTTTGAAAACTGCAGGTGGTGTATGGAGATGACTGCATGTCGAAAACTCAGGTGTTTGAGTGGGCAAAGCGGTTTAAAGAGGGGCGTGAATCAGTAGATGACGATTTGCGTGAAGGAGCCCCTGTGACGTCTCGTACTGACGCGAATGTCGACCGCCTACGCAAGCTGATCACGTCTGACCGTCACCAAACCATTCGTACATTGTCCGACAGATTGAACATCAACAAAGAAACCGTTCGAAAAATTTTAAACGAGAATTGTAACATGCGAAAGATTTGCGCGAAGATGGTGCCGAAAAATCTCACCGATGAACAAAAAAACATGCGAAAATCGATCTGCGAAGATTTGTTGTCTCGTATTGAGAACGAGGGCAAAAATTGGATGAGTCGAGTAGTCACTGGAGATGAAAGCTGGATATTTGAATATGACCCTGAGACCCGCAGACAAAGTCAACAATGGGTGGAAAAGGGTGGAGAGCGGCCAACGAAAGCCAGGATGTCGAAGTCACGACTGAAGGCAATGTTTATCATTTTTTTCGATATTCGTGGCGTTGTTCATAAGGAATATCTTCCGGAAGGCAAAACAGTGACTGGACTTTTCTATGTTAGCGTCCTGGAGCGACTGCGGAAACGCATTTTGCGTGTGCGGCCCGAACTCGCGGAAACCGGCTGGATCTTGCACCACGACAACGCGCCGGCCCATTCCTCATTAGTTGTGCGTGAGTTTTTGGCAAACAAAGGCATTCCAACGTTGCCGCAGCCACCCTATAGCCCTGATATTGCCCCCTGCGACTTTTTCTTATTCCCCAAGATGAAGTCGTACCTCAAGGGAATTCACCATGGTGGCGTACAGGAGGTCAAGGAAGCCGTAACAATGGTGCTGAACGGTCTAACGTCGGAGGATTACCAACGGTGCTTCCAATCATGGGAGCAACGTTGGAAACGTTGTGTAGAGTTAGAGGGAGACTATTGTGAAGGTCGATAATAAACTTTTGATTAAAACTTAATTTTTTCGTGTTTTATTGACGAATTCCCGGAACTTAATTGCCACACCTCGTACTTTGACACGTGAAAGACAAAAAGGATAAAAAGGAAAAATGTGGAGTTTATAAAATTACCTGCCCAGAATGCGACAAAATATATATCGGTCAAACGAAACGGTTAGTTGGTGTTAGACTAACGGAATATAAACGGGAAGCAGCTTCAGCGAGGAAAAGGAATACAACATTAGTACGATCAGCAGTGGCGAAGCACATCTTGGAGGAGGATCACAACATAACATGGGACAACGTGGAGGTGCTTAAGGAGGTACAGCAGGTACGGAAACTGGATGCGTACGAAAGCCTGAACATATGGAAAACCCCAATGAATAGAAGACTAAACACAGACCAAGGAAACTGTGCATCACCATTGTTCAGGTTCATTTGAACATTCGTTTGATAGTAAGGTGGAAAATTTAATTAATATAGATCGTTAAATGTATTTAAGTAAAGTAATTAATAGACAATTAGTTGGTAATTAGTATAAGTCAATACTTTAAAAGTAAGCTCTATAAATAACATACCTAAGTTAGATTAAGATTAGACCGATAGACACTGAAGAAGAGGGCAGATTACCCTCGAAATATCGATATTTGTCACAAAAATAAATATATCTAACTTCGAAAGGAAAAATCGGTTTTTCTATTAAAATATTTGTTTTACAAGCTAGGAAAAAATTGGTACACATTTAAAACAATTAAATATTTCAAATGAATATTAATTTTGTTTTTAAATATATGCTTATAAATAGCAATTGTTAATAATCATGTTATAATATATCTTGGAATTCTTTATATTTATTTAATTTTGTATTTGAATATTAATTTTAATTATTAAAATTACGAAATAATGATAAAATTAGTATAATTTAATTTGTATTTTATACATTTATATTGGTAGATTAATCTAATGAATTCGGCAAAATATAAAAATTAGATACGCTTCCTTCCACCTCGTACAGCCAACGCTGGTACGTTTTCTCCGTTAAGAATTCTCGTCGTTTTCAGTCATCTTTGACATTCTCCAAACTCAAAGCCGAAAATGTTCAAATCGCGGATTTTAATTTTGACTTAGGACTGGGCCCATAACCTGTTGCGTGGTATGAATTTAGTAATTGACCTGATTAAAAACGATTTGAATGATTACACGATCTTAATGGGATGAATGATAAAAAGGATATATTTCTGTATATCCATTTGCAAGTCAAATTCATCATTTTACAAGTCAATTTAACACTTTTGCAATTCAATTTAACACTTTTGCAATTGAATTTAACACTTTTTTAAAACAATTTAACATTTTTGCAATTCAATTTAACATTTTTGCAATTGAATTTAACACTTTTTTAAAGCAATTTAACATTTTTGCAATTCAATTTAACATTTTTGCAATTCAATTTGACATTTTCACAATTCAATTTAACTTTTTTGCAAATCAGTTTAACGCTTTAGGAATGGTGATATTACTTAGCTTTGAGTGTGCGATATGAATAGAAGAAACGACGAATGTGAGTGATTTTACTAATTTGTAAATTACGTATGATATTACTATTGCTATTATAGCAATTTAATCTTAACATTGATAGTAAAAATATTTGTTACTGTTTGTCCTAATCAAAAATATTTTCAATTGCTAAAAAAAATTATGTACAAATTATCAAATAATTTCATTCTGACTTCATTACTTCATTTTGACTTCGGTAATTATTGTTCGATTTTTTCGATTTTTATTGTTACTTGCGTATCATTTCATTCAAATGAAGTCAGAATGAAATTATTTGATAATTTGTACATAATTTTTTTTAGCAATTGAAAATATTTTTGATTAGGACAAACAGTAACAAATATTTTTATTATCAATGTTAAGATTAAATTGCTATAATAGCAATAGTAATATCATACGTAATTTACAAATTGGTAAAATAGAATGTTTACTTATTTTTGTAATACTACTTTTCCGATTTTAATTAAACAATCACTCACATTCGTCGTTTCTTCTATTCATTTCGCACACTCGAAGCTAAGTAATATCACCATTCCTAAAGCGTTAAACTGATTTGCAAAAATGTTAAATTGAATTGCGAAAATGTGAAATTGAATTGCAAAAATGTTAAATTGAATTGCAAAAATGTTAAATTGTTTTAAAAAAGTGTTAAATTCAATTGCAAAAGTGTTAAATTGAATTGCAAAAGTGTTAAATTGTTTTAAAAAAGTGTTAAATTGAATTGCAAAAGTGTTAAATTGACTTGCAAAATGATGAATTTGACTTGCAAATGGTATATATACATACGTAAGTATGTACAAATATGGGTAAAGAAAACAAAGTAAGCAGATTTCATTTGAAAAAACATATGCTGCTACCATATAGGAATGACTGGAACGTATCCATTCAACAACTTCCAACGCAGTATTGAATTAAAAGTAAATTCACATGGTAATTTGATTGGTATACTTTTAGCTCTGGTGCTAAAAAAGGATTGTGTGCATCGGGCAGTTTTGTTAGTTTCATACCAGCAGATGCTACCATTAAACTTTTATATATGGTGCAAGTTTATGCACTAAAAACAGTAAAAATAAATAAAATTTTGCAGATATTGAAAATTTCGACTCGAAACATCTTTCCGCCCCTATTACTTCCGATACAACCATCGTATTCCCAGAAAGGTTTATCTTGACGTGAAGCAATTGTGGTTGATTGTAATGCATGCAAAATTTTACGTGCATTGAGTGTTTTCATTATTTTTTGTACTAGGAGATATTGTCATCAAATTTTCATATGATAAACATCCTATAGTGTAAATAAATAATATATGTTTTTGCTTTAATTTTAAAACTCTTGCGAGTGGTTGCCCTGGAGATCTTTTTGTAATATGACTTCCGATGCAGTCACCAGATCAAAGTGGTACATGACCTTCGATACAGGAGTGTGTTCAATGTTCTTACTATAGCAGTTATTAGCTGTCTCTGGCTGTCCAATGTCACGAAATAGCAACTTTCTGATGCTTGCTATTTGACAGTCGGGCTATCCAAGGTTCCGGAATAGCTGCTATGGTAGCAGTTATTTGCTGCTCCCAGTCTGGAAGACAGCAAGAAAGTAGCTAAGGCTAAATGGCCGTGCGTACACAGCTGACATACTGTTCAAACGTCACTTTGGATTAGAAATAGAAATGAAAAGCACTTTTCGCGCTTTGGTGGCAAAGAAGATGAACAATAGACTTGAGTATAGTGCTATTATTATAAACTAAATACGGGCTTTTGAACTCTTCCACTCAACGCGAGTTTTAAGTAGGCTTTTTCACAGCGCAACTCATCTTGAGTTTTTAGAAGGCGGGTGTGAAGTGCAACTGAATCGTATACCATGAAATTTTCAAGGTTTCTTATATGCTCTTTTTCACATATATGGTGTCAAAAGCCGGGAATAAGTGAAAAGTTTTGAATATGTTAGGAAAATTTTAATAGTTTCTGCAGCTGTATGGTGAAAACTCAGAAGTTTCAACAATTTCCAAAGTGCAATGCAAGTATTGAGCTGATCCATGTAAATACAAAGACTAAAGTTAAAAAACTGGAAAAAAACCATTTGCTATTGAGTTGAGCTGTGTAAAAGCCGACCTAAATTGCAGTTCTTGGCTGTCCAATATCCATAGCTGCCTCACCTAGCTACTGCGAATTTTGACACTTGCTAAAGTGATGCTATGCTATGTTTTTGGAACAGCTATAGCATGCATATTGAACACACCCTAGGTTGGTCAAATGAAGAGCACGTTAGGTAGAGTATGCTTTCAAAATTTATACATTTCCTCTATAAAGTCAGTCCTTCTAACGTTTCCTATGGGCAATCGACTTCTAAGGATATACCAATAATAGGCTCCTATTACTAAAACCCACTCGCTTTAATACTTGATTTAATATTTTTCTAACTAATTTTGTTACACTTATATCGCATGTCCTTCTTTTATCATCGCTTCTTTGAAAGAATGGAGTTATTTGAATGAAGTACATATAATTATAATTTTCAAACAAATTTTACCCATATAATAAAATTGCCATTAAAACCAAATATAAAGTTCTTTCGGTTAGAAATAGAAAATACGAAAAACGAGTCACTTCAATAGCAAACATTTGTACATTCCGCAATCCACAATCACGAGACATTCAGTGCAGAGTGAACTTCTCGAAGTTATGACAGTTATGAACATAAATTAAATACAGACGATGTCTGCTCTGGACATCGAGTCCTTTCGACATGAAATGGGCGTGACAGGATGAACGCAATGTATGCTTTCCTTATTTTCCGTACACGCCCACAAAAGCACAAATCCTTCGTGCATTATTAATCCGCTCAATGTGGATAATTTGGTTGAAGCATTTGATATCCCGATAGGATTGCGATGCAAGTGTTTAATTGGGCAAGAGATCAGAAGCTTGTTGAGTATGAAAATGTGAAAATTATTGCCCATCGACTGCGGTACATTTATAAGTATTTGTAACTATTTTAATGTACTAGTTGGGATATGACAAGGAATTTTTCTGCTGTTGACCTTCACTGAAGAGCTCAAATTACCTAGTGAATAATTCTGTAGATTTCAAAATAAAGAACTAAACAGAAGAAGGTCTAAGACCAGGACCACAAAATTATTATTAAATTTCAGCCCAGAGTTGTCTGCAATCTAGCAGCGCAAGTTAGTGTAGGGTTGCAAAAAATATTCGAAAATGTTGTTGCACGTTGTTGTGTTGTTGTATGTTGTTGCATTCGCTAAGCTTTCGCTTAGGTTGGTTGTTGAACCTATATGAAATCTTATCTAGGTTTTAATCGAAATCAGACAGGAATCTTGCATATGAAATAATCTACAATGTAATGTGCATTGAAACACTGAAAACCAGTCTGCACCCTACAAGATTTGATGTAAAATAATTGACAATTCTGGAGTGTTAAGCCAATTTTTTCAATTGAAACTGCCGGTTGCACAATAGTCAACAGCAGTGGTACAAACCGTGTAAAACACTCTTACTGTTATCAGCACACTCTCCATAAAAGCCCATAAACAACCGCTGCTTAGCATTTTCTGCTTCAATGTAGGATTTTGAATATACTCAACATAATTTGATCTACTCGGGTGTGCAAAAAACGTACCATGTGTCATGTCTGAATATAAGGCTGATTTAACAGCAATACAAGATATCACCATGAACAGGAATCTTCTACTACAGCTGTCATTCGAAATACTACTTGCTTCCTAGACAGTCAAAAAATGAAGTCTACCATCATCAGCTTCAACGCTAGTAATGAAAAGCTAAGCAAGTTAGCACCATGTTCCCCAAAACGTGAAAATAATAACAAGCGCCGAACCATCAGTACATCGAACAGCAATTTCAATGCAGCCAGGTAGACGCTGCACCAGCAGAATAATCGAATAAATTGAGGAATCGATACTAGAATTAAGTTTCAGTTGTAATTTGTATCTCAACAAATAATCGAATATAGCTCAAAGAGCATTTTTTTATAACGAATTAAATATTGTGTTTTAACTTGCACGCTTCGTGTGCGAAAATATGCAAACATTAGCCTCATAAACGTTCTCGGACTTAAAGCTTAGTACTGTCTTCGATTTCATGTGAAATCGAAGACAGTACTAAGCTTTACGGAGGAAGCTACTGAGGACGAAAAAGTGGCATATTATGAACAGGTCGAGCGGATCTTTAATACTTGCCCTGATGGAGCCACTCGTAATCAGGTAGACCACGTGTTGATAGATCGCCGCCATTACTCGTACCTGATAACGGTACGAACGCATCGTGGTGCCAACTTAGACTCGGATCAGTATCTTGTTGGTATGGGAGCTGTTGGCACGTATGAGAGCATGAAGAGGTGCCAAAAGACTAAAGAAAGGAGATGTAACAACGTGCAGCAACTATAAGTTGAGTTGATCCTATAAGATACTTTCGTCTATTTTGCCAGATCGGATAGCCCCATACGCTAAACCCATCGCCGGTCAATACCAATATGGCTTCTTCATCCCAGGCAAATTAGGTAATTAGGTATTACGGTAAACAAAAGCGAGGGATACATTGTTTACGCTGGAGGGATAACGTTGATTAAGACGGTCGGAGCTTAGGGGTGCATTTATAGTGCTGCTATCAAGTTTTATGCAACTATAAAACTATAAATTTGTTATCCGGAAGAAATGTTGGCTATTTGGTAAACAATTGCTCACAGCTTATATACCCGTATTCAAAATATTAAAAAACTCAAATGCATAGGAAGAGCTAGAAATACTGGTTTTCAAAGAACAACAGTAGATATATGCAGATTGAAATGTTTCCGAAATCAATTTTCCACACTCGCGTCCGTATCATCAGATAGATTTTGATATGAAAATTTAATACTAATATTTCTCAGCGCACTAAAGGCGAAATCACCTAGTCACCCAGTCCATTAAACCGAACAAAAAAATTCCATTGGAAGTGCACCATTTTGAAAACAAGCTGTCTTGTGAATTTGGCTTCAATCCCGATGACTGCATGGGAAATTACGGAAGCTAAAAAATTTAGTCTTTCAGGTTATCAGGTTTCAAAATTTAGGAAATTCAAATTTTTGTTTACTTGATTTCATTACAGGGTGCTTATTATTTAATAAGTTAATATTACCAGCTCTCAGTACAAAAATGATAAAAATTTTAGCTATCATAATTTTGCAACCCAAAGTCTTAGACTTAGCTACATTAAGATCAATCTATTATGAATTTCTTGATTCAATGGCAACATCGGAAGCTTTAGAGAAAAAAGCTTTTATTTGGGTGCGGGTTATTTCAATATGTGCATAGTAAACACACTTCTATCACTCCTGGTCCTACTCTATATCAGTACATCCTGTGTATCTCATTTAGACCTAAGGATCCGGCCGAGGTTCTCGTGAACACAAATTACCATTGCTAAAAAATGGTTAGTTTGGTGATTGGTTACCATTCTTGTGGGACGAGAAATCTCAAATAGACAGAGTAAACAAAGCCCAAAATTTATCAACTGGTAACATTTTTTTTTCTTAACAACGAAAATTTTCCAAAAATATATTATTTAGAGGTTATTTTTCTAGTGTACCTTCCGTAGTTACAGAGTTACTTGCACCTCCATCAAAAAACACACAATCCTACTCCTTATAAGTTCATTATGTGATGACTTTCTCAGAAGCTATGAAAAAATATTCTTGAAAAAATCTTTGCCAACTTTTAGGCACTCAAAGCCTCACTTAGGGTCAAAAACATTATCATTGCTAAGCTAAAAACATTATCACTCTTTAATTTGCACACTTCATCCCAAATTTCTTATTTCCATGGAAACATAGGGGTACCCGATAATTCACAAAAATGCCCGCCCGCCAATTTGCATTGTGAATGTAATACTAATTATTTTCTGCTAATAAAATAATAGTCGATGCAGATACATCACTTTCTCGTGGCAACCAAATTGGGGAACATCCTTTTCGATATGCAAACCCAATCTTTATTGGCACAATAAATCAATAACATATCAAGTTTAAATATTTTGAGCACTTTAGCTCAAATTCTATCGAAGTGTGCAAGCAATTCTCATGAAAGTAGCAAAGCATAAACTTCAAAATTAGCAACCTATTTAATCTTACTACTGTAAATTTAAATTCTTTTTTATCATACGAAGTTAACGTCGAAAAGCGTTGCACGTCGAAAAACAAAACGCAATTTCAGAAGGAATGCTAAGAAACGTCAATGAGGTTTTGAGCGATTTCTTTTATGGCGAAATTACATGTTGAATCGAAACGATAATTTTATAAAAATTCATTGAAGTTGTGTGATAAATTACAGCGCCGGGAACTATTTAGTGTGCAAGTCTCTTTCTTTCTCTTCATTTCATTTTCATCAAAGTTAAAATTCATCTGCTTTTGTCTCACCGAAACAACGTATTTTGTTATAGTCGACGTGTATTTTTTTGTTAGTACCTTTTCGCAGAAATGGTCATATTCACCAGAGATATAATTGCGTGGACTGGAAAGGGTATTAATAAGTTAAGAAATTGTGAAAGCTACGAGCTCTACGGGAAGATACCAGTATGCAAAGGAATGGAGAAGTTCTCATCAATATTATTGGATCAGCCCACAGAAACAGGGCGTATGTTTGATAACGGACTATTCTTAGCATTTGTGTTTGGATTCTTCTCATTTCTTGTGACGTCCATATATACGATATTCGTCGAGGATAGCAAGGTACGAAAAACGCCATATTTAATATTCACATCTAACATTTCCGCTGCAGAGTCTCAAAGAAATTAGCAATAAGGTAATTAGGACAACGGATACGATAGTAACTGTACTACGAACAATGTGGACTTTGAAAGTTAGTAAGGAAAGTAATGCAACTCTAGAGCAAGAACTCATTGAGATTAATAAACGTAAAGTTCAAATACCACCAGCAAATCCATATGTGTCCCTGGAAAAGCTCAAGGTAATTTCGTCAGACTACTTCCCGCGTTTTGTTAATCACGCTAAAATCTACAGGAAGAGGTCGCTCCGAAGGAATCGAAGGAGTCGGAGGAAATTGAATTTGTTGAACAAATAGAATTCTCCTTGAACGATGAATGGTATCCGCCCAAAGACGAGGAGAATAAAGTTTATTTAACTGAAAAACCAGCAGCAATACCGATTGTAGGAGATTCGGTACAACCCGATTATGAAAAGCCGCCAATACATGAGACAATGAAGCAATCGCCGCGATTACACAGGTCTATTACTGGCCGCAACAAACGTTTCGATAAGGAAGCCAACCTGCAGGTATTGTACGAAAAAAAGGCTGATGAGTCATATTCGCTAGATTCTCGGTATGACGAGAACTCAGTATCGCATGTCGAGAGTTTTAGGGACTCTAGATGGTCCAATACGAATTCGAACAGCAGTCGACAAGGTAAAAGGTATCCCACTAACAATAAAGATGCTAGGCGACACTCGCCAGATTTTCGGGCAAGTAATACAGTGAACCGTCAACAATCGAAAATGAGCTACATGTCTTACTCTTCGCGAAAGTATCGACCGAATAACGATAGCAATAATGAGCTTCCCTCCAGAGGAATATTCGATCAGCGTCGACGAGATAAGGCTAGAGCCCGAATAAACACCAGTTCGGAACGGAACGCTACGGTCGTGAACTGGGACGTAAAATCTATTAACGCAGGTATGAAAACTCGTAATATGAGAGCTGATAATTATAATCGTGATAATCGTAACTCTTTAGTGCCAGAATATTCAAGGTGAAAATTTGTAAAACAATGTTCAAATAAATAAAGTATTTGTAAATCTGAATTAATTTCTTTCATTCGTTCACCAAGCAAATTACAGGAATAACGTAGAAAAGATGACTTAAATATTAACTAAGTAGTCATTAATGCTGGAGGGGTCCAGGCGCCTGAATCCATTTTCATCACAAATACCGACTTCGATGTTATCGGATGTCATCTTTCCCTCAAAGCCTTCTTTAAGGGTCAGAATGGCGGTATGAACTGCGTCATCGAGCTCGAGGTCTTCATTATATCTGCAAAGAAGTTGCAAAGTTTAATAATTGCTTTAAAACTTCCAAAATATTTCAAGCCTACCTTTTTTCGAGGAAAGTTTTTCCGTTTATCGAATTCTTTCCCATCGCTGTAGCCTTCCATGCAAAGTAAGCTCCTGAAGGATCACATTGGAATAAATATGGCCTGTTGTTATCCCACCCGCAGATAAGTAGTGATACACCAAACGGGCGTACACCTCTACAAACCAATATATTTCAAGCGCATATCACTTTTAAATATTCATATGTACTTACCCAGATTGCGTGAATTCTTGCATCAAATTTGCGACTCGTTGAACCAACTGGCCGACTGGAATTGGTTCCTTGTAGGTGAGATAATAGCTTTGGGCCATTTTTCGTGCCTGTTTCACTAGGAGCCTATAATCTGGTCCCATTCCAGAATAAACCATTCCGATATGGCCAGTTATCATTTCAACACGATTGACGCTATGCTCGTCGTAGAGATAGGATTTGTGCTTATTTTCTGTAGCTAATACGACACCGTTTGAAGCTGTAAATATAAATAAGATTTGATGAAGTACATTACGGTTTTATTCATGGTTTAGGCTAGACTAAACAGGTAAATACGCTTATTATTTTATATTCAACAGCAGTTTCTGTGATTATGTTTTGGCCAAATTAAATGTTTTAGATAAATTTGAAAAGAATTATTTAACCCGGCCGCGTAAAGCTAGCAGCACTGCAAGGCAGCAACCGTCGGGTACGGAAAAAGCATGCTACGCTAATGCAGACTAACGGCCTTAACGATCATTTCCAGGGCACTCGGCTCCAGGGTTAATTAACATTTTTTGTTTCGTCCATCACACCTTTAGCAGGCGTCTTGATTGTTCTTAAGTTCAGTCGAGATGCCCTACCAACCTCCAACTTGTAAAATTACTATATCTGTATCTGGGAACCTTTAAAACAATTTAATCTACTAAGCATTGCAACTAATGTGACCGAAGAGTAGCAAGAGACCCAAAAATGAGTTACTATTTCAATATTTTGAACAGATTTTGCTTTGCCGTAAGTTCAAGTTACTCCTACGCTTGCACTTGTATTGTTCACGTTACATTTGTAAGCGAAAAGTAAAGTCGCCGCTTCTATTTTCATCAATTGAGTCTGCTCGGTACTTTCTGATTTCAGTATGACATTCATGTTTTATGTCCTAATTCGAATATTGTTTTCGATGCTTGAATGCCGTCCATGCGATGCGACTGAATTTCAGTCAAGCGATCCTGGGGTCCTATTATGATTGAAAATTCGAAATCGGAATTCATACGATATCGTCTTTTCGTATTATGATTCGCTATTTGCATGGGAATCCGCCAACTTCGCTCATTTGTGGTCGGATTTTTTGGTGGATTCTGGCACATTTTTAATTTTCAAATTTCTTTGTTTTATATATATATATATATATATATATATATATATATATATATATATATATATATATATATATATATATATATATATATATATATTTATTTATATATATATATAAATATATATATATGTATATATATATATATGTATACATTATATATATATATATATATATATATATATATATATATTTATATATATATTGTTTTTACTATTTTACTAATGATATATATATATATATATATATATATATATATATATATATATATATATATATATATATATATTATATATATATATTTTATATATATATATATATATATATATATATATATATATATATATATATATACAGGGTGTTTGGTACTCGGTGGACACTTTTGTAAGGACGCATTCATTGATATATTTTGAGCAAAAAATCGTTCTACAGGGTAGTCCGGTTTTCAAAATCTGCGGAGTTACAGGGTGGTCAAGAAAAGTTTTTCGGACCTGTACCCTGACTCAATTAAATCGTTATATCTTGAAAACTAATAATCATAACGCAAAGTTTTGTGGCTTGTTTTTTTTTATGGAATCAAATTACCTTTAATTTGATGTAACGTCCTAAATTGTAACTGTTAGTAATTTTGAGATATTTACTTCAAAACATAAAATTTTGGCACTTCTACCCCGAAAACTTTGTGTTCAATGTCGTTTTTCTCAGAAAATTTCATTGAGATATGCCATTTTAAATTTATATTTTTATAGGCGATATAATTGGTTACAAAAGTTGTGTACATATTTATGACTTAGGTTTTATCATTTTGCAAGTAATAAGCGAAAATATATATCGCTTAAAAACTGAATACGCCATAAAGTAGCCCTCGTTTTCGATCTACACTCTTTGCTTGAACTGAAAGAATTTAATAATGGTTTTTATGCTTTAATTCAAAATTTTTGAGCTACAGTAAATTTCCAAAATGGCCACCTTCATTTTGAATACACGCTAAAGCTCGTTACGCAGGCGTTCTTTTCATATTCATACTTCTCAGCTGCTGCCTCACTTCTATTGCAGCCGCATCGATCCTGGTATTTAGGTCTTCCAATGTTGATACTTCCGTTATTTAGACAAGTTGTTTCATCCGACTCCATGCAAAAAAATGCATAACTGTTAGATCAGGAGATCTCGCAGGCCAGTGAAACTTTCTACCGATCCAGCGATTGGTATAATTGGAATTCAACCAATCTCTGACTGGTCGGCCATAGTAAGCCAATCGTTGCAGCCGAACATCCTCCAATAAGCCCTGCAGATCATGTCTTAAAAAATGTAAGTAATTGGTACTATTTAAAGTAGGCGAAAGCCTAATAGGTCCAATTAAAGCGTTACCAATCACTCCTGCCCATAAATTTACGCTGAACCTATGCTGAAACGATGAAGTCCTTCTCGTGTGTGGATTGCTTTCAGCCCACGTATGTAGATTGTGAAAGTTTGTGATACCGTCCTGGTAAACCAGGACTCATCCGCCGAGAGAATGGTGTTCAAAAAATTTTCGTTGTCTAATTGTTTCTCAAGGAGCCAATTGCAGAATTCCATCTTTTTGGGCAAATCGATCAGTAGCAGCTCCTGCATTGGTGTGTGATGGTAGGGATGTAAACGGGATGCTTTTAAAACACTCCAAACTTTCCACGTAGACACGTCAAACTGCAACGCCAAGCGTCGAATACTGATTGATGGGTCAGTTTCCACGGCATGCAGATTTTCTTCATCGGTCCGTACAGCGATTGCAGGCGCAGGATTTACGTTTACTCGGCTCGTCCTAACGCTGCCAGTTTCCCGAATCTTTGTGTATAGTTGTTGAAACACTCTCCGTCCAGGAATCCGTCGATGATGATATCTCTGTTGATACAAAGATAGCGCCGCTTGTGAACTTCCCCGGCACTCTCCATATACGTACATAATATCTGCATATTCTTCATTAGTGTAGTGAGACTTTTTGAATTTATGTTTGAAATTTTAGTGATATCTTCTAGTTCGAGTAATGTACCGAAACTCACAAAAATTTGAAAGTAGTTCTGTTTTTATAGGGTCTTAATTTTTTTACGTATTCCATTAATAAAGGCGAAGAACTGTACCCAATTTTACCTTTAACATCCAGGTAGGTGCTTCAATTATGTTGAAACTAATTTTAATTTAGTTTATTTTATTGATAGTTTAAAAAGTAATTAATGGGCAGTAAAAAAACTTAAGTACAAATAATAATTAAAACTATTCTTTTCAACGAGGGCCACTTTACAGCAAATTTTCTTTTTAAGCGATATGTATTTTCGCTTAATACTTGCAAAATGGTAAAATCTAAGTCATAAGTATGTATGCAACTTTTGTAGCTAACAATATGGCCTATAAAGAAATTAAATTAATATGGCATATTTTCATGAGTTTTTTTTAGAAAAACGACATTGAACACAGAATTTGCGGGGTAAAAGTGCCAAAATTTTGTGTTTTCAGGTAAATATCTCAAAATCAGGTGCAGTTACAATTTAGGATGTTACGTCAAATTAAAGGTAATTTGATTCCATAAAAACAAGCCATTAAACTATACGCTATGATTATTAGTTTTCAAGATATAATGATTTAAGTGAGTCAGGGTACAGGTCCGAAAAACTTTTATTGGCCACCCTGTAACTCCGCAGATTTTGAAAACCGGACCACCCTGTAGAACGATTTTTTGCTCAAAATATATCAAGGTGAGCGTCCTTACAAAAGTGTCCACCGAGTACCAAACACCCTATATATATATATATATATATATATATATATATATATATATATATATATATATATATATATATATATATATATATATATATATATATATATATATATATATATATATATGTATATATATATATATATATATATATATATATATATATATATATATATATATATATATGTATATATATATATATATATATATATATATATATATATATATATATACATATATATATATATATATATATATATATATATATATATATATATATATATATATATATATATATATATATATATTTATATATACATATATATATATATATATTTATATATACATATATATATATATATATATATATATATATATATATATATATATATATATATAGATATATATCTATATATCTATATATATCTATATATATCTATATATATCTATATATATCTATATATATCTATATATATCTATATATATCTATATATATCTATATATATCTATATATATCTATATATATCTATATATATCTATATATATCTATATATATCTATATATATCTATGTCAAATTTCAGAGCGATACAGTCATTTGTTTTGTTTTTACAGCCGATTTTTGTTGACGTGTTTGGCATCATGTTGAGTATGGAAATAAACCATTTTCATTCTCTCATAAAACATTATTTTTTGAGAGGCAAAACGGCGAAGGAAACAAAAGAAAAGTTGGATAAATATTATGGAGCTAGTGCTCCTTCAGATTATACCGTGAAATATTGGTTTCGAGAGTTTCGTGATGGCTGAAACTCCACTGCCGATGAAGTCCGCAGCGGCAGGCCCTCCGATGCGGTTACACAGGACAATGTCAAAAAAATACATGAAATGGTGTTGGCCGACCGGAAAATGAATATGCGCAAGCTAGCAGATGCCACAAGGATTAGTACCAAGCGCACACGCCATATTTTGGGTGAGATTCTGCAGATGAAAAAATTATCCTGCCGCTGGGTGCCGCGCATGCTGACTCCGGACGAAAAACACGAACGCGAGCGCACTTCGGAAGCGTGTTTGGCCATGCTGATGCGGAATCGGGTGGACTTTTGGCTTCGATTGGTGACTTGATGAAAGCTGGATCCACTATTTCACGCCAGAGAACCGAATGAGTGCCCGGCAATGGACTGAAGCCGGCACGAGTGCTCAGAAGCGGCCAAGGGAGGCTCAATGGGTCGGAAAGGTCATGGCGTCGGTTTTCTGGGATTGTCATGGCATACTCTTCGTGGACTACCTCAAAAAAGAAAAAACCATCAGCAGCGAGTATTACTGCGCATTATTGGAGCGATTGAAAGCCGAAATCATTGCGAAACGGCCTCACATGAAGCCAAAAAAATTTTGTTTTTACAAGACAACGCGCCGTCACACAAGAGCATCGCAACAATGGCTAAAATCAACGATTTAGGGCTCGAATTGCTTCCCCATCCACCTTATTCGCCTGACTTGGCTCCCTTGGACTATTATCTGTTCCCAAACCTCAAAAGATGGCTCATCAATAAAAAATTCAGCTCGTGCGAGCAGATCATCGACGTCGCGGATGAGTATTTTGTAGGCCTTCCGGAAAATTACTTTTCGGACGGGATCAAAAAGTTGGAAAATTTCTGGAATGAGTGTATCGACCTAAAAGAGGACAAAATTGAATAAAATTAAAAAAAAAATTAAAAAAAACATTTTTTTCATTCCCAAGGAGGTTACTTTTCACCCCACCTAGTATATATATATATATATATATATATATATATATATATATATATATATATATATAGTTTGGAAAAAGTAACAATATTTCGGTTATAACTAAACAAAATTCGTATTCGTACGCTTTAAGAACCTAAATATAAAACGCGTATTCTTAACTTTTAATATTTGGTTGCATAACTTTTTTGTTTTAATATAGCTTTTAGCCGTGTTGGTATCGATTCCACGAGTTTTGTAGTTAAATCCTTTTGAATATTGTCCCATTCTGTCCGTAGAGCATGTTTTAACCCTTGAATGCTCCAAAGGTCGTGTTTGCACAAATTCCTCTTAGCAATCGACCACAAATTTTCGATAGGATTGATGTCGGGGCTTTGCGGTGGAGTTTTTAAATATTTGCGGCAGCTATATGACATCCAGAGACGAATATTAAAAGCTGTGTGTTTGGGATCGTTGTCCTGTTGGAAGATGTAGTTCCATTCACAACCTAATTTCCTTGCGCTTTGGACCAAATATCTCTTTAAAATGTTAATATACATGTGCAAGTTCATAATACCGTCGATAAAGTGCAAATTCCCAACACCTTCAGCACCAAAACAGCTCCAAATCATTACCGAACCGCCTCCGTGTTTGAATGTCGGCAAGAGGTTACACTTAGCCAGTCTTGTATTTCACTCACACCAAATTCGTATGCATCCGTCGGACGCTTTAACGTTAAATTTACATTCGTCAGAAAAGATGACACGTTTCCAGAACAAAAAGTCCTTGCTAAGGTATTGTTTTGCGAAAAGTAGACGTTTTTTTCTATTGAATGCACTTACAAATGGTTTTCTTACTGGGATTCGACTTTGAAATCCAAGTTTCTTAATGTGATTTCTAACCGTTTGTGGAGTTACTTTGATGTCATGGCATTCCTCGAGCAATGCTGCAAGTTTTACACCTCTTACTCCTGGATCCTGCCGAATATGTCGTCGTAAGAAGGACCGATGCCTTCTAATGAGGACTGACCGGTTTTGGTTTCGCTGTTTTCCAGTGATTTGGCCACACTTCTTTTAGTTATTTACGATGTGTTGCACAGTTGACTTACTTCTTAAAACAATATCACAGATTTTCTTCAATGATTTGCCCTTTTTATGCAAATCTACTATTAATTTTCTTGAATCGTTTGAAACTTCACTTGTCTTTCGTCCCATTTTAGATTTAATTCCTTTACGACTCGAAACGATGTATAAAACTAAAAACAAACTACTTTCCTAAAACTCAGCCGTCAATTCTAACGATTCGCAGAACAACAACACGTGCATTATAGCCACGATGATGAAATTATCATGGGTACGAATACGGATTTTGCTGCTATTGGAAATCATTTTTTTTTTATTTTCATTGAATGGCAAGAAGATTGAAGTTAATTCTGCATGGTTTGGTAAAATTAAAGTATTGTGAAGGAAGATAATAAATTCTGAATGGACATTATTCTTGTTTTAATGATATAATACAATTTACCCATAAAAAATTGGCCGTACGAATACGAATTTTGCATACTGTATATATATATACGAGGGTTGATCAATAAGTAATGATAATCGGTTATTTCAGGATATCAAAATGGAGAAAAACGAAATTAGAGCTGTCCCCTGCAGCTACGGCAAGCATTGAAAGTGAAAACCTTCAAACCATCGAATCTCCTGTAAAAATTTCGTCTTTTAAAGTGAAAACCAACTCATATGGAAATTCTTTGCTTTGTTTATACAACCAAAGCAAAACTTTTGAAATTTCGCATCGGCCAAGAACGGTAACCCGCCTCCAATTTACTTATATTTTAAACAACAAAAACTTCTGTTCACGAGAACTCACGACCCAATTATCAGATACAGTTGAAATTCACAGAATGTATTGGTATTGAGTAGGCCCAGGTTTGATAGAAGCGATTTGGGAATGCGGGCAATTCTGTGCCAGTGGTGCCATCTTGAAAAATTATAAGGAAAAATAACTGGTTTTTGCCCTATGAATCCTGATTCAGTTACCATATTTGCATCAAATTGACACAGCCGTACTCTAAGCCGTGTTTTTTTAAAAATTTGGTTATAAAATTCGAATTGGAATTGTTTTTGCGGGATGATCAAAATTGAAATATTTTTTTTATTTACATTGAAAATTTTATTTTGACAAAGTGGTTTCGAAAGTATGCACTGATTCTCATCAGACACCAGCTCACAGTGCATACTTGACTGATGTGACCACTTGCAGTTGGAAATCATTAACTTTTATTTACGCTAGTTGTGACAAATTTTAACATCTCCGACTTATATTCATCGATATAATTTTTACTTGTAAAGGCTGGTTATTGGTTGTGATCATGGGTCCCTTCTTGTCTATAAATCAGCATCAATATTATCTGCTTTGATAAGCTTTAGAGACGATATACGTTGTCTATGCTGATTTATAGACAAGAAGGGACCCATGATCACAATCAATAACCAACCTTTACAATATAAAATTCGATTGGTGCTGCCAACTATGGTAATTTTGGTGTCTTGGGTTTTGAAAATTCGCTCAGGAAAATAAAGTTTTTTGCCCAATAATTTCCAGTGCAGTCATAAAATCAAAACGAATTTCATTATGATAAATGGAACTTATTATAGGCATTATTCAGAAGGTATCTGTTTAAAAGTTCATTATAGGATTGCCAGCTATTGTTGGTTTTGTATTTATTTGCAATATCTTTAGTTCCCCTATAACTTCCAATGCAGTCATCGAATCAAAACGAAATTCGCAGGATAGGTTGATTTCAATGTGAGGCAGATGTGATATATTGTTGGCTTTAATGCTAGCAAACGGTTGCCAGCTCGAGGCGTTTTTTGCTATTTTCGCATCAATAAATGCTTACATTAAGTATTCATATCGCGAACATTTACAATGAAAATAAGTTACCAATGTTTAAATTTTCTAAGTTCTAGAAACTTTTCGGCCCCAAATATCTCTCGTTTTTTTGACCCTAAACATCTTTCTATACCTTTAACTTTCGACGATATCGGATGAAATCGAAATCGATATAGTTATTTTATTTTAACGTGAGGCAATTGTGGGAGACTTTTAGTTGCAGTGATGGTTAAGTTTTGCAAGCACTAAGCATTTTCTTTGTCTATCTTATGTTATGCTGCTTTCAAAGTTTTGGCTTTCCTAAATCTTGAAATTCCTGAAATCCTTTCCACCTTATGAGTTTAAATGCATTGTTACGATCAAAGCGATTTTGCTATCGAAACAGGTTGAAACACGTGTGGTAGAATATGCACTCAAAATCTGCACGATTCTTCTGCTGTTCATAGAACATTAGTGTTTCTAGCGGTACAGGTGCGCTAGAGTTTTTTGTTGTTGATTTGTCTTTGTTTATGGTCCGCCATCACTTTACCTTGCCTTGTAGGCCCTCTTCTGGACTTTGGTTCAGCTGAGGCGCTACATTTTATCGCCAATTGTTGTTTTTCTAATCTCACCTCCTCACTGTGGACCATCATGTGGCCCATTGTGTAGACGGGCCATGGCTTGCAGAGGCCGACAGTGGCGAAGCATGGAAATGGCGATGGCCGCGGATGGCTTTCGGAACACATCGAAGCGGGCCGAAAAACCGAAAAATTATAACTGGCCTAGTGTGTGGAGGCAAATTTGTGATGGCCATAATTGTGGCGATCATTGCGACCATTGCAGTGGCTGATGATGGCAGCATAACGGAAAGTAATAAATCGTTTCTTCCAGACATAAGAGCAAGAACATACATTCTAACAAATAAGTTTCAAGAATGAGTCTCTCAAATCGCCCGCGTTAATTATTTTTAACGTTATACAATTAAAATCGAATACAATTTAAATGGAATGTGTTCATTGCTGCGTCGGAGATACGCTTTCGTCGCAGCATGCTATCGGCATGTAGCCTGACGACAAGAATGTTTTCAGCAAGGCGTACAATGCATCACTCATGGGTAGTGAATATCACGTTTTTCTTAAAAAAATTTATGGAAATACAACATTATTTTCGCCATAACGTAATAGTGAGCTGTTTAGGGTATTTAAGCCTTCTCTTAATTATTATGCTGGCTTCAAAGTTGGCAACAGCCTCTTGTCAGAAGACATATAATATTAAGTTTTTGGTTTTAGTGTGTGAAGAGCACACAAAATAAAATTCAACAACTTCATTCTATAAAATGATTTGAACTTTTAGATGGTCTTTCAATAATTCGATAGCAGGCACGGGAAATCTGTAATTTGTATTTTTCATGTAAGGAGGTACCTATATTGAAAATGTAGAATAAATTACTTTCCTATTTACGAGTATATTTTAATGCCATCAAGCAAAATAAAACAGCATAAACACATCCTTCCAACACCTGGACTCGACATTTTCGACAAGGCATCAGATAGCGCATTCAATTACTATTGCCGTTATTGACGCTGTCTTAAGTGGACAGAAACAGTAACCGTCAAGTATCATAACGTTGTGCGCTACGCTAACGAATCTTGAAAGATCGCTGTTAAATGGGATCGGTTTTCAACATTTCAGTTACACGTGCAATTATTAATAACTTATTTGTATTTTTTGTTGAGACGTTTGTTATCTGTGCACCATTTCGGGAATTATTTTTCCATATAAATTGTTAAGACACAATGGGTTCGATGAGAATAATTTGCTGTATATTGAGAAGTGGAGAAGAATTTCGCATACACTGTTGACGTTGGTGTGAGTCGGTATTTTACACATAGTAATTATAGCCTTTGTTATTAGACTTTTAATTAACTAAAAATTCTGCTTCATTCTTTCTAACCCACAATACATGACAACAAACACAGAACATACAAGAGAAATAACCTAATTCTTCTACAAATAAATTTCGGCACTGTTCAAATTAACAGTAATATATAAATCATCGCTATAAGTAGCTTTACAGTAGTATAAGCTGTGATGACTGTTAAATCTAACTAGAGACAACCTGAATAGCCTTATTAGCAATATTTTTTTCATATAACTTTATTTGGTGACGGAAGTGGCTTGAGCCTACTTTTGTATTATTTAATAGTAACTACCATATTATGAACTATTTTAAGAGAAATTGTACATATTAGTAAATTTTAAATGTATTTTACATTTCTAATTTTCGATATCTTACCCATGATCCCAACTGATGGAGCTCCAGCAGCAACTGCTTGCAATGCATATTCTATTTGCACCAACTTTCCGGAGGGGCTGCAATAATAACCACAAGTCACTTCAAACAGGTTATGTCTTCAATAGCAATTTAGCGTCAAAGCTTCTTTTAAATACACAGCAAGCTTCTGACAAACTTGTGGGGAAAATACTTGTATATTAACTTACCTGAAAGTGGTCAGAGAAAAACTATACCGTTCTGATGCCATATTATTTCAGTATTTCTTCTGCGACTGCAACGAAGATACAAACGATGACTTCCAAATTATTTACAGCTGACGTTAATGACAACCGGGATTTGGGAACGATTGTCATTTTCATTAGTACTAGAACAACGCAACATGCACAATAGAAATCAATTCACAATGAAAAATAAGGAAGCATAATTTTCCAATATTTGGATCCCGATTATTGAGAACCGAAACTTGCAACATAAATCAAGTCGAAATGGGATACTTATATTCGAAAAAAACTATTCACCGCCATAGCACTGACTAATTAGCCATGCATTGTGAGGATCATACTTGAGCAGGATTTGCCTGCAAATGTTATTTCCTGGCTGACACCTGGCATTGCTGCCCGTTCTGCATCCATATTGATCCTTGCTTTGCAGGCCTTTGACATTTGCAAGAGTTGTTTACAAAGAACTGTGAGTAGTTTATGTACTTTTAAAACAGTTCCCTAATGGTTTTTATTTAGGCTTTGAAGAGGATATCCTAATATTGACGTCCTATTAGTTTGTAATGCCCAGCACTCCATTACACTTATCCTCTTCCTCCTGCTCTGACGAACTGACATCTGAGAACGAGAAGTCGACTCTGCCCATAGGTGAAAGGAAAATACTAAGCGAAGTCGTCCTCACATCAAACATGAAGCTCGATTCAGCGGTTCCGCAGAAAACGTTTCCGCACGGAAGAAATACTTTTGCATTTTGGATGCTCGTATCATTACTTTTCATTTTGGCATTTGGCAATCTTCTAATTACCATAACAATCGTCGGTGTGCTGAAAATGGGGAAAGGTATACACGGTTTGGAAATCATAGAGAACGAGGACACGGTAAAGTTCTTTGGCGATACAGATTTGGATAGAATTTACAAACGAGATGGTGCACTAGAGGGCTACGAAAATGAACCGATTACGTTAAGTGGCGAATCTGGACCAGTTCAGATAAATTTCCTCCATAGGAGCGGTCATACTCAAAACAAACTCACTGTCAATAAGACTGGTATTAATTTTCGCGGAGTGGACAAGTTCGAAATAAAGGATCCAATATCAGGAGAAGTGATATTCACTACCCATCGACCGCACTACAATATTCCAAAAGGAGTAAACAATTTACATGCAAAGACTGTTACAACGAGTCGGATTACCAGTCCACCAGGGAAGGCTTTATCAGTCGTTTCAGATGAAAAGATTTCGATACGTGGTACTGAAGGTCTATTGTTAGAATCTTTCGAAGCAGCTATCAGGAGCGAGCAAAGCATTGCACTGAGGTCAATGAATGGATCGGTTGTATTAAGTGCTAATGATGGCATCTATCTAGACATAAACAACATACCAATAGTGAATTCTGAACACGGCATTAGAACCGGCAGCATTCAGTATAAACTCTGTGTCTGCATGCCGCAAGGGAAGTTATTCAGAGTTCCAGTACCGCGTATTCATAACGGGAAAGTTACTTGTTTGCATTTCAATCCACAGAATGATCCTTGCATGTAGTGGAAGAGAAAATGTGCACAGGAGTATGTAATGTCCGTTGAAACTATCTAGTTATGGATATTAACAGTAATTGTTATGAAATTATTGAAATGCAAATCAGATTCGAATTTAGACTGTTCGCTTTAAAGCCAGTGCAATATTTAGCGATTTAATAGCAATATTATTTATTTTATTTATTTTTTAACAATATCAATCAATCGTAATGATTTTAAGTATTAGTGTAACAGCAAAAGTAACATGACTCTACTAATAAAGCTGATACGTAATAGTAGGCGCGTTTTTTTGCTCCTCTATCCAGCGGAGAGTAGAATGAGAGTAGAGTAGACGCATTGAAAACAACAACACTCCTACACCAGTGAATTCACTGGTGTAGGAGTGTTGTTGTTGTTTTCAATGCGTCTACTCTACTCTCATTCTACTCTCCGCTGGATAGAGGAGCAAAAAAACGCGCCTAGTATATTTCTCATTTCCATTGGAATTATCAGGGTCGAATTCCGCGACAATCTATCTAGTTTTGGGTTCATGCAGAATTACTCAAGCTTCACTATCCAGCGTGAACTACTGAAATATATGATCAGTAGAAACATAAAATTGTATAAATTTTTCAGACACAACTAAACAGTAAACAATTGTATATTTCATACAGAAATTCAAATTAAATTGCACATCGCAACATCCCAATGTAAAGGTTATGAAATATTCAATTGTCAGCTGCTCGGTTGTCAGTTATGCTTAAGTAATCGAGTTAGGTGGTATGAATGTTTATAGACGAGTTGTTGGGAGATTCCCACCAAACATTCTGTTTAGCTTCGCATACGGATCTGGAGTCAAGAGCCAACTGGGATACGGCGAAAACCTCAAAAAAGCTTCAATGATCGATTTGGTGCTTTGTGTCAAAAATTCCGAGCAATGGCACAGTGAAAATCTGGCTGCTAACCCTAGCGATTATTCCGGAATGAAGATTTTGGGGAGTTCACTAATAGCTCAATATCAAGAAAGACTGGCGGCGAATGTCTACTGTAACACTCTCATTCCAATCCCGAAGGAAGGTATTATGGTCAAGTATGGTGTCATATCTGAGAGGGACTTGCTTTCGGATGTAAATCAATGGTGTCATCTATATATCGCAGGAAGACTCCACAAACCAGTGTCCATAGTCACGACTCCTCCGGATAACATTAAAACTGCCTTGTCCACTAACCTATTGAATGCGCTTCGCTGTGCCTTACTTGTTTTACCGGAAAAATTCACGAAATATGAACTGTTTCACACGATATCTAATATAAGCTACAAAGGAGATTTTCGGATGGTGTTTGGTGAAAATAAAAACAAAGTCAACAACATTGTTAAGCCTCAAATCGATAATTTCTATAAACTGTACCAACCTTCGATCGACAGCCTTTCGAAATATGTACAAATCATCAATGAGGAAAGTTTTGTACAAGATAAAATTAACAAAACAAACGAGAAACATCTTAGCCAATTGCCTAGTAATTTGAAGAATAAAATAGTTTCCAACTCTCGGCTACAAGGAAATGAGATGGAAGTACTTCATGCGGTTTCTGGACGAGAAAATTGTGCGAAGATTGTTCTTAAATCTTTAAGTCAAATAGTTTTTAAAAGTAGTTCATTGCAATCCATAAAGAATATTCCCACAGCTGGTTTGTGGAAAAGTATATCATATAGTTGGGATAAAGCAGTTAAAACATTTGCTTCACATTGATAGCATTAATATTAGCAAACTATACGTAATAAGTCAATATTTGATTTATGTCGTTAGTATTCGTTCAATTGTCGGTATTTTGTTTATAAATATTTAAAATAAACATGTCGAATGAGCAAAAATTTTTAATTAATATGCCCATACTGACGTAAGAAGCCGTCCAAGTTCTATATTATCTATTTGTTATTGTATTATGAAGTAGGTATTCGAAAGAGACCATAAATAATCTAAAAATACTTTGTATTTTGTTGAAAGGATCCTCCCTACAAAATTCTTGGTATTCATGGTATTATCTCTAATTAGCTGACCCATCATACCAAACATGTTTGGTTTTGTCATGTCGGTACAAAGCCCCGGTCTTAAATTTAGATCAATTACTATAATCTAATAAATGGGAGGTACAAAATTACACTTTTTAACACGGCAAAATTTAGTTAGGTTGGATTTTTAGTATATTCTTTGCTAGTTCATCAATTTAAGGATTTATCAACTATGATTATCGCTCGTGCAGGAAGGAAGTACATATGGATGGGGTAAATTTACTAGTAAGTTCAACCACACTCAGTACAATTTTTTTTTTTAAATATAACATGTAGTGGAACATTGGGAGTGACACTAATGAATAATTAGTTGAGGTAAAGTAATTAGGCGCATTCACCAGAGAGTCAATATGAAAGAACTGATTGATTTTATCCTATAGTCTTACATAACCCTAGTCATTGTCCTAGAAATGGAGGATTTTTTTCCTGGCTATTTTCCATACAAATTTTGAAATGCTGATAGTTGAAAGAACGTCATTATTCCAGTTAAGGAAGGTAACTCATAAGTAGGCACAGATTGTAAACTTCTTTAATTGCCTTATTTTGAGTTTTACTCAGAATATACCGGTTTTTTGATGATGTTTGGCTCCAGTTTAGCAATGCATAAATAATAGATGGAATTATAAAAGCACAATAGGCCGTGTTGTAAGAAAAATGGGCAAATTCAGTTTCTTTCTGAGGAACCCTACAATGGAACAAATTTTAGATTTGATAATCCTAACTTGTGTAACATGCAGAAATTTCTTCTCGAAATCTCTGCACGGCTAATTTCATCGCGCACTGTCGTGCCCTTGAAATTAGCCAGAATTACTCGCATTCGGACTAGCGGTATCTTGTTTTTCAAATTGAAAAACAAGACACTGCAAGTCCGATTTGTCATTGGCGGCATGAGACGACACGAAGGCATGAACCGGTAACGGTATCTTGTTTTTGTGTCGTAGCTCATGCCAGCATTCGAGGCAGTCGTTGGATTGTCGCGGGAGCGACGTGTCGTTTGGCGTGGCGAGGAGTTTTCGTGTTGGCCGGTCGGGAAACATATCAGCAGAAAGTGATCGTATTTGTCTGAAAGTTCGCGATATTCAAGTGAATTAACTGTAAACGATCAACAAAATATCTTCATCGTGTCACAAGAGATTGAATATCCCTTTTACCTAAAAGTGCATCGTGTCTTAAAACTGTGTACAAGTTGCTTCGCGTTCCAATTGCAATTAGCAATACAGACAGACACATTTCCACATACTTTTCGGCTCGATCGGGGAATTATCCATCGGCGGCGGATCGAATCGTTTTGACTCGAGAGAATGGATCAAGAAGATTCAGAGATGTATCCGTGATTTGATTGGTGTTATCAAGTGAATAAAATGTGTAATTGATATATCGGCTTTATGACCATTCGGCAACTTATGGAAATTCAGAATACTGTTATCATCCATCTGAATGCGTATTGCAGGTGATTGATATTCGGCATTCCTACGGATACAAGTGGATACGGAAAGCTATTTTTTTCGTGTCGACGGCAATTGATTGGGGTGATGGAAATAGTGCTGGGTTTGATGTCTTGAGTTCATTGGGTTGGGTGTAAAGGACTGACAAGGAAACTTGAGGAAAAAGGGGCCTGTTGCTAGCGAAACGTGGTGGGCATGTTTGGGAATAATGAACACAAATTAATTACGGAGGTTGTGCATCCAAGGCCTACGATTGGCCCAAATGTCGAAGAAGTTGATCCCGGGACGATCCCGAGTACCACCAGCTGTCAGACGATTCGTGCGCTTCTGGCGGAGGGCCTTCGCCACCTAGATTCGGGTGAGAGACGATGAAAACGCGTAGAGGAGATGTTCTCGACTTATAAAAACGTACCAACACAGTAAGTACCTTTGGCTTTCACTGAAAGCAGAATTGAAACATATGCAGGCCTCGAGCAGCGATCGAGCTCGAGAACGAAGTAACTCAACGAGTCGCAGACAGTTTCCAAACTAAGCTCAAGTAGGCGATTTAGGAGACGATGGAATAGCAGGTCGCGATGTTGATTCGTGGAAGGAATTGCATGGCAAGGCAGTTGTTCCGCCATCTGTTATACAAATCAACTTGTCAGGTTCATGGCAAATGCGTGGACTACGCATAATAAAAGATTTCCTAGATGATTACACAAACAAATTTAATGGCTTTTGTACAACCCGATATTTAATAGTATGCATCTTACTTGCCTGTAGGATAAAAATGAAAAAAAAACTTGTTGATTCTTCAGTTTAAATAATGAAACAGCCGTAAAATTTCAATAATTACTTATGTTCTCTTTTAAATTGCTATAAGTATAATGATTATTCTTTGCACCTTTAACCGTCAAAGTAACCCAATTGATCAGTTAGGACAAACATAAAACTATGGTCGGCGAATGAAAATTAACGAAATAAAATACTCTTAAGTTCCCAATGTTTCATAAAAATTTACTTGGTCATAGCATTTAGCAAAAGTGATGAAACACTTAACGGCGAGAAGAAAAATACAGCTATATTGTTGTTGTCATAAAGTTCTATGTGCGCTCGTACATAAATAATAATGTATAGGTAGATGCAGAATGGCTAACATCTAGGAAATACATCTTATTAAAAGAGAAGACGGCCTATATATCCCATGAAACTTGTTGCAACAATTTTCCTGTCTGGTGGGCTCCGTACAACTAACGATGATAACCATTCATGGGTAGAAGCTAATAATGAAATAAAAGATCACATATTACGGTGAAGTTAAAGGCTAGTTATAATGCCAATTAAGTATTGCACGAATATAATGCGATTAGAATAGGCGGAGTTTTCGAAAATTGGCTTGATTTTTGGCATGCTTGACTTCTTGTCATTTCTGTTAAATGAATAAATAACTTGCGTTAAACTTTAAGAAGATAACCGATAGATGCTGCGTAGGTTTAAAGATGAAATATACTGGAACTGTGAATAAGATTCTATTTAGGAAAACAACTACTTATAAATATTACAACGTTACTTATAAATATTAAAACGTTACTCATAAATATTAATGAAATTGTTGGTAACTCATTTTTATTTAATTTAAAATGCAAACAAAAATGTAAACAATTGTAATGGGCAGTTTTAGCTGAGAAGTAGATATGAAACACATTCTCTTAGAACTAGAATTGTAGTAAACAAAAAAAAAAAAAACTTTTTACTTGGTACACAGTTGTTTTGATATGCGCTATTTGTTGATGCAATATTTTCCTGATCGATTTAAGCAAACTAAATAATATTTATTAATCTCAATTAGCAATTTGGTTCAATCTATGTATACAAAATTCTCTACTGAGATCTAAATTACCCAACTGAATTGAAAGTTACACTTCCGAGAAAAAAAAAAAAAATATAGTGATAATATTTAAAATTGCAAATAATTCGGTATGAAGATAATGGCGGTTTGGAGAAAATATGTTATTTTTAATTTAACTCGAATGTATTTGAATTTTACGACTAAGGATTCATTACACTAGTCTATAATTTTGGGATAATGACTCATCCTGTAACAGCAAGACTTGTCGATTTGAGTTAATTTGCCAAGAATTGTCGGGTATTTAGTTACACTCTCGATATCACTTTTAAGGTCATATTCTTCAATGTGAGATGTTAAAGTGCGTTTACTATGTTATAAGGATTAGAACGGAATTACTTGAATAATAATGGATTGTTAAGTATAAAACTGTTGGCCTTCTTATTGGGTGAAAGCCCGAGAAGTTCTTCTTCTTTTTCAGGGTCCGCGCCTGGCCTGGCTGGCCTATATTGTAATTAGTTTTTCGTGAATTTTCGTGATTTACAGCAACTTACAAGGGAGGGATACTGGCCCAAACCTAATTAGTTTCAGCATTTTTTTTGGTAGATTTTTGAATTTTGATATGGGGCCAGTATCAGAGGGTGGAGGACCCCAGACCATCGGGGTCAGGGCTCCACTGCCATCGGGGGCCCGGGGCTGTCTGCCTCACCCGGGTTCCTAGTAAAGAGAGGTAGCACTTTTTCCTTTTTCCCTTTTGTAAAATTTTAATTTTCTGGCTCCGTGCGTTGTCACGAGCACTGGGTCTGCTTAGTCAGCCCATGTTGCAGAGCCTGGGTGGTTTCCTTTACGGAACTATGCCCCCTTTTGGTCCCTGGGTATTTTACATACCAGTTTGCGGCTACAGTATTATGACGGATGAAATAATACGTAGCATCCCGTTTTCTTGAGAGCAAACTAACCCCATTTTGTTTAAAGAACCCACCCCAGCCGCAGCGAGCTAGCAAAGCGGCACCCCAGCATCCGTCGGGGTTGGTTAAAGGGTGCTCCGCTAATGCGGACAAGGGGCCTTCACGGCCATTTCTAGGGCACCCTGCTCTCGGGGCAATTCTTTTTTTTGTTTTGCCTCTTGAATGGCACTAGCCATTCCACTTTTTGGACCTTAGCACTCTTGGTTCTGGACTTCGGTCTGGTTCTAAGTTGTGCTAAGGCCACTCCCATCCTAATAATCGCTACAAATGGCGCCCAACGTGGGGCCCGAAACTCGTTTTTGGGTGACCCACCAAAGTGAGAAAATACTTATGAGTTTCGACTCATACTCCCCTCAAGACTTTACGTCTTAAATCCCAAAATTTCCATTCTCACTAGCAGGTCTTAGAATCGCCTCCTTTGCGATTCGATATACTTCGTTCGAGAGAACAAACCCCTTGAATTAAGACCTGCATCGCTCGCTCTTTCCTTACTAGCCGCAAACATCCTTCCCAATCCTTTCCTTTTAAAATCATTTCCTAGTTAGTTTACCTCTTGGGCAGCTTCTCGTTGTGTTCGTCCTATTGAGTTTTTTGACTCTGGGTGCAACCTGGAGGTTGGCCGCGGATAACAGGTTGTGGTGGTTTACCGCCGCTCCTGTCCCGGTCAACCGAAGGGCCCCTGCCCCACTTTATGTTGGGAAGCTGTCCCAAATTTTTATATCCTTGCTGTCTTGATCCAGCTTCGGCTTTTGGCTTGGGTTTGGTTCAAGCTGTGGTGGATTACGTGGGGTTGGCGTGGTGCCGCCTACACGTCCCTGCAGCTTGGCCAAACTTGAACCATTTGCTGAAGTTGAGTCAAGCAGCAACATAGTTGGTTTTGGTCCCTTGCTCCTCTCTTTTCGAGGAATTTCGGGTGGGAGAAACAGTCCCACATACTGGGCGGTACCCTTCCGGAACCGACCCAATGTAATTTTCACTTTTGTACCATTGGTCAATCGTTCATATTTTTCACATTAAATATTCACATCCTTCAATCATTTTTCATATAACTTCACACTTAATTAAATTCATCAATAGCTAAAAACCTACTTACCACTTTCTTGCGTTTTGAAATCAACAGCCAGCCAGCCAGCGGACCTGAAATGGAGAGGAACGGATCGGGTTCCGTCTAGTAAGAAGGCCATTTCTTGAAAATTAAATTTTAATAACCCTTAAATTTTGATCTTATCTTGGAAAGTTTAAAACTTTCTTTTGGAATTTATATTTTCTTTTCGTTTCTCATTCGAATTCTAGCCACTTGGCTTTAAAATCTTTATTAAGATTCATTGAACAGTTAGTCACACCACTGGTGTGCACCTACTTATATATATATATTTTATATATATTTTTGAATTTTTGGCATTTTTTTTTGCCCTATTAGCTGTTAAGAATTTTCTCTTTGAAAGAGTTAGTCACACCCTGTTGTGCACTGGGTTGCCATTTGAATTTGCAGCAACTCCTTAGTTATAAGCGTAATTAATTCGTTAGTCACGAGTATCGTGCATTTTCTTTGAATTTTCATCACTTGTCAAGTATTTTCACAGATTGGACATGCCATTGCATCACAGTAGTGAGGACCTGTCTGGCACCACAGTGGAGGCTCAGTGCTCCATATGCCAGCAGTCATTCGCTGCTGCCCAGGTTACGTACACCACAAAATGTGGTCATACATTTCATGAAACGTGCCTGGAGCAATGGCTTCGGAATCATACTGATTGCCCGCTGTGCCGTGGACCACTGAGTCTCCCCTTAGGAGCCAGACAGGCCCCCACTGCTGCAGCATCTATGCCACGAGGGGCTCGGCCCAAAACACACCGGCCGGGAGTAAGAACCCGAGGCATGAGAAATGATGATTTGGAAATCAGGGACTTCGATTTGCAGGCCGAGTCGGGGGCGGAAGGTTTAGTTCAGCCACCTGGCCCGTCATCAAAAGCGTCCCCAATCTCAGATGTGACGTCAGAAGCCGCAGGAGCGCGCTCTATAGTGCCCCAAGATTTAAGCGGACTTCAACAACAGATTAACGAATTGCAGAACGGCATGCGTGTGATGCTGGAGCGCATGGCCCAATTAAATCTTCCGTCCCGGACTCGGAATGTAGAGTCGCCAAGACTGAACCCTCGCGCACAATCATTTGTTCCAGTGCCGCGATCCTACTCACCTCGCACCCCTCGTGGTAATAATGTCCAGTTCCACCACGATAAGGTGGCAAGCATCATTGGTGGGTGGGGACTAAAATTCTCGGGTCGTGAATCCTCCATGCCCGTGGAAGTCTTTATTAACAGGGTAGCGGCTCTCACCAGAAACACCTTGGGCGGAAATTTTAATGTTCTATGCCAGCATATGCATTTACTTTTGATTGGACCTGCCGCTGATTGGTATTGGAGGTTCTATAATTCGAGACGTGACTTCAGTTGGAGGGATTTGGAGTCGGCCCTGAGCGATCATTTCGCGGATCGCTTCACGGATGCCGACCTGATGGAACAGATACGAGGAAGGAAACAGCGACCTCAAGAAACATTCGACGATTACAGTGCGGACGTCTACAAGATTGTCGACCGGCTACAGCGCCCTATTGGCGACGCGGACTTAGCTGACATTCTCAGACGCAATTTATTGCCAGAAATCCGTCGTGGTCTGCTCCAAATACACCTTCCCTCTGTTCGTCTGCTCCGTCAGGCCGTCATCCGTGCGGAGAACTTCGAGATGGAGCTCGGAGGTCGACGCCGATCTTCCCAATGGAGACACGCTACAGAAGAACTACGTGATGAGTACCCGAGGGAACAATATGAGGATTCAACCGATGAACCTGGAGTGGAGGCAGTCACGGTCCTGCCTACTTGTTGGAACTGTAAGCAAGTGGGGCACCGTTTCGACGATTGTTTGGAGCCCAGAACAATTTTCTGTTATGGCTGCGGAAAGGCAGACACATATAAACCGAATTGTGTGAACTGCCAAACAAAAAACGGACCGCAGGGAGCGCGGAACAAGATCTCACGCCTCCCACAGGGCAAGCAATCTCCACCCCGTTCCAGCAGGTAGACAGGACTGATGATCTGTCTCCAAATTCCGTGGGCCCAACCACCAATGATGTTAGTATTCAGCCGAGTGGGGACTCTACTACCTTATCGATCCCACTCTTACAGGCAGAGCCTCCTACACCTTTGGCTTTTCTGCCCTACCATATTAGATGGCGGAAATACACGGCGGTCCGAAACCGAATTTTTAACTCCGAAATTGACACCATTCACAAACACCTTAAAACACCTAAACGCTCAACGTTGAGAATGAGGCGTTTCTACGCTCAGTTCCGTCGTTGGCGTTATCAATTGGATTGTGCGACTCTGTTGAACGTGCCTCCAGGTGACGTTCGACCGTACGCTCAGGTTCTGTTGTTCGGCCAACTTACATCGGGTTTGATCGACACGGGAGCCAACGTGAGCGTGATGGCGGCTGATCTAGCCCGCTCCTTCCTCGAGAGGAACGCTTTTCCCTGGAAAAGAGCTTCTCTCGGGTTGAAAACAGCTGACGGCACACAACATCAAGCCGTAGGCCGAGTATCAGCCAACATCACGTTCCGGGGGCTCACCAAGACGTTGACGCTGTGGATAATACCCACTCTCAGTCAGAATCTCTATCTGGGAGTGGACTTCGTCCGTCTTTTCGCCCTGGCCACAGACCTGTTCGCGCCACCACCACAGGTCGACACCACCAACAGCCTCGACGCACTCGACGATTGCGCCCACCCTCTCACTCAGGAGCAGCATCGCAGACTTCGGTCTGCGATTGCGTGCTTTCCTTCGTTTGCTGTTGAGGGCTTGGGAAAGACTACGCTCATCCGTCATGACATCGACACTGGTGACCAGAGACCCATAAAACAGAGACATTTCTCTGTGTCACCAGCTGTCGAAAAGCTCCTATATCAGGAAATTGACCGGATGTTAGCGTTGGGCGTAATCGAAGAGTCGAAGAGTGCATGGTCTTCGCCGGTAACGTTGGTGGTAAAGCCCTCGAAGGTGCGCCTATGCCTGGATGCCCGGAAGGTCAACTCGGTCACGGTGAAGGATGCCTATCCTTTGCCGCTGATTGATGGAATTCTCAGCAGACTTCCTAAGGCAAATTTCATCTCCAGCCTTGACTTAAAGGATGCCTTTTGGCAAATCCCTCTAGAGGAAAAGTCAAAGGAGAAGACAGCCTTCACTGTGCCCGGTCGACCCCTTTACCATTTTGTCGTGATGCCGTTTGGGTTGTGTAATGCACCCCAAACGATGTCACGGCTAATGGATAAGGTAATTCCGCCCCAACTTAAGCACCAGGTATTCGTGTACCTCGACGACCTGTTGGTGATCACAGACGAGTTCGACGCGCACCTTCAGGTACTTCATCAGGTCGCCTTCCATTTGAGACAAGCTGGCCTCACCATCAATGTGGAAAAGAGTAAGTTCCTCTTGCGAGACGTCAAGTACCTTGGCCACATTGTTGGTGGGGGCACTATCCAGACTGATCCTGACAAGGTGAAATCTATCATGGATTTCCCACTTCCCTCTACCACGAAGCAACTCCGAAGATTTCTAGGAATCTGCGGTTGGTATCGGCGCTTCGTCAGGGAATATGCGTCATTGTCAACACCACTGACAGACATGCTTTCTAAGCGGAGTCAGTTTGTGTGGACCGATGAGAGGCTAAATGCTTTCAAGCAATTGAAACACAGCCTTGCTTCAGCCCCAGTGCTGCACAGCCCAGATTTCAACAAGCCCTTCTCCATCCAATGTGACGCAAGTCAACATGGAGTCGGTGCCGTGCTGGTGCAACGCACAGAAGACGGAGCTGAAGCCCCCATCGCCTATATGTCCCACAAGCTGAATCCCGCTCAGCGAAATTACACCGTCACTGAGCAAGAATGTCTGGCAGCGGTGTTGGCAATCAAGAAGTTCCGTGCCTACGTGGAAGGTCACGAATTTGAAATCGTGACCGACCATGCTTCCCTAAAATGGCTAATGAACCAACCAGACCTCAATGGACGATTAGCCCGGTGGGCCTTGAAACTTCAAGGTTTCAACTTCAAGATTGTCCACCGAAAGGGAAGCCAAAACGTAGTGCCGGACTCCTTGTCGCGCATGTTCTCTGCCGAGGCGTTGACGCCGGCAGAGGGCGAGGAGACTCCAATGGAGCTAGACTTAGAGTCGCCCCACTTCAAAAGTGCCTCCTATACGGAGCTGGCGGCTAAAGTCCAGGCAGAACAAGACCAACTGCCGGACCTAAAAGTTGTAGACGGGTTCGTGTACAAGCGGACTGAGTATGCGACCGGAAGCGGACTTCAAGACCAGTTGGCCTGGAAGTTGTGGGTGCCGTCAGAAATGACGGCAGAATTAGTGAAGGGAGCTCATGACCCACCCTTGAGTGCGCATGGTGGCGTGGCCAAAACCCTCGGCCGATTACGGCAATGGTTTTTCTGGCCACGAATGGCCGCTCAAGTGCGTGATTATGTGGGATCATGCCTTACATGCAAAACCACCAAAGCCCCTTCACACACCCTTCGTCCACCAATGACGCTGCAGTCCGTTCCCGAGCGCATATTCCAGCGCTTGTACATCGATATTATCGGCCCCTACCCTAGGTCCAAGTCTGGCAACATTGGAGCGCTCATCGTCTTAGACCATCTGTCGCGTTTCCCCTTCGTTGAGCCGCTTCGTAAGTTCACTGCGAAAGCAGTCATTGACATCCTGAGGAAAAGGGTATTTCACCTTGTTGGAGTCCCGGAGAGTGTTGTAACAGATAATGGTGTACAGTTTCGGTCGTCTAATTTTCAGACCTTCTTACAGGAATTCGGTGTCGGACACACCTTTACCGCCGTGTATTCCCCTCAATCTAACGCCTCGGAACGTCTTAACCGCTCCATACTGGCAGCAATACGTTCCTATATTGATCCTGCTCAAAAGGAACGGGACGGTAAACTCTCAGAAATAACCTGCGCGCTACGTTCCGCACCTCACGCAACGATAGGCACTTCGCCCTATCAGGCAGTATTCGGGCAACCCATGATTACCCATGGCCGCACTTACCATCTGCTGCGGCAAATCCACCTTCTCGAGGACCCTGCTACTACGCTGCCACCTCCTGACCACCTGGCTCTTCTACGCCAGACCATCCGCGACCTCACCACCAAAGCCCAGTCTCGCAATGCCAAGGCCTATAACCTTCGTTCCAGGTTGGTTTCATACCAGCCTGGCGAAGTGGTCTTCAGGCGCAACTTCCGGCAAAGTGACGCAGCCGCGCACTACAATGCAAAGCTGGACCGGAAGTTTTTACCTAGTAAGGTAATTAAGAAGATCGGCGGTGCTTATTACCAGCTGGCCGATCAAAATGGACGATCAGTGGGCGTCTTTCACGCGAAAGACATCACTAAGTGATATACCCACTAGTTCACCAGTTCACGATCTGTTTCCAAATTTTATTTGGAAGATCGTCCATTTGCGCCTATTTCAGGTGTCACTCCTGCTTCAATTGAAAAGTATCTAGAGATGTTCACCTCGTTCACCATTTCCTCTACCAAAGATACTTTCATTATAAATCAGTATACGTGTTCACGATAATTCCTTTCGTTAATAATTACCCCTTTTAGTTCTGTTCACATTATTCACGATTTTCTTAAAAGGATTGGATAATAACCGACATGATCACCTGTTCACGTCATTATATTTCCCTTATTACATCCATCCTTCAGCTCTTTCCACGCACTTGCCCTTGTGGAAAGACCTGTGTTGTAACATGCAGAAATTTCTTCTCGAAATCTCTGCACGGCTAATTTCATCGCGCACTGTCGTGCCCTTGAAATTAGCCAGAATTACTCGCATTCGGACTAGCGGTATCTTGTTTTTCAAATTGAAAAACAAGACACTGCAAGTCCGATTTGTCATTGGCGGCATGAGACGACACGAAGGCATGAACCGGTAACGGTATCTTGTTTTTGTGTCGTAGCTCATGCCAGCATTCGAGGTAGTCGTTGGATTGTCGCGGGAGCGACGTGTCGTTTGGCGTGGCGAGGAGTTTTCGTGTTGGCCGGTCGGGAAACATATCAGCAGAAAGTGATCGTATTTGTCTGAAAGTTCGCGATATTCAAGTGAATTAACTGTAAACGATCAACAAAATATCTTCATCGTGTCACAAGAGATTGAATATCCCTTTTACCTAAAAGTGCATCGTGTCTTAAAACTGTGTACAAGTTGCTTCGCGTTCCAATTGCAATTAGCAATACAGACAGACACATTTCCACATACTTTTCGGCTCGATCGGGGAATTATCCATCGGCGGCGGATCGAATCGTTTTGACTCGAGAGAATGGATCAAGAAGATTCAGAGATGTATCCGTGATTTGATTGGTGTTATCAAGTGAATAAAATGTGTAATTGATAAATCGGCTTTATGACCATTCGGCAACTTATGGAAATTCAGAATACTGTTATCATCCATCTGAATGCGTATTGCAGGTGATTGATATTCGGCATTCCTACGGATACAAGTGGATACGGAAAGCTATTTTTTTCGTGTCGACGGCAATTGATTGGGGTGATGGAAATAGTGCTGGGTTTGATGTCTTGAGTTCATTGGGTTGGGTGTAAAGGACTGACAAGGAAACTTGAGGAAAAAGGGGCCTGTTGCTAGCGAAACGTGGTGGGCATGTTTGGGAATAATGAACACAAATTAATTACGGAGGTTGTGCATCCAAGGCCTACGATTGGCCCAAATGTCGAAGAAGTTGATCCCGGGACGATCCCGAGTACCACCAGCTGTCAGACGATTCGTGCACTTCTGGCGGAGGGCCTTCGCCACCTAGATTCGGGTGAGAGACGATGAAAACGCGTAGAGGAGATGTTCTCGACTTATAAAAACGTACCAACACAGTAAGTACTTTTGGCTTTCACTGAAAGCAGAATTGAAACATATGCAGGCCTCGAGCAGCGATCGAGCTCGAGAACGAAGTAACTCAACGAGTCGCAGACAGTTTCCAAACTAAGCTCAAGTAGGCGATTTAGGAGACGATGGAATAGCAGGTCGCGATGTTGATTCGTGGAAGGAATTGCATGGCAAGGCAGTTGTTCCGCCATCTGTTATACAAATCAACTTGTCAGGTTCATGGCAAATGCGTGGACTACGCATAATAAAAGATTTCCTAGATGATTACACAAACAAATTTAATGGCTTTTGTACAACCCGATATTTAATAGTATGCATCTTACTTGCCTGTAGGATAAAAATGAAAAAAAAACTTGTTGATTCTTCAGTTTAAATAATGAAACAGCCGTAAAATTTCAATAATTACTTATGTTCTCTTTTAAATTGCTATAAGTATAATGATTATTCTTTGCACCTTTAACCGTCAAAGTAACCCAATTGATCAGTTAGGACAAACATAAAACTATGGTCGGCGAATGAAAATTAACGAAATAAAATACTCTTAAGTTCCCAATGTTTCATAAAAATTTACTTGGTCATAGCATTTAGCAAAAGTGATGAAACACTTAACGGCGAGAAGAAAAATACAGCTATATTGTTGTTGTCATAAAGTTCTATGTGCGCTCGTACATAAATAATAATGTATAGGTAGATGCAGAATGGCTAACATCTAGGAAATACATCTTATTAAAAGAGAAGACGGCCTATATATCCCATGAAACTTGTTGCAACAATTTTCCTGTCTGGTGGGCTCCGTACAACTAACGATGATAACCATTCATGGGTAGAAGCTAATAATGAAATAAAAGATCACATATTACGGTGAAGTTAAAGGCTAGTTATAATGCCAATTAAGTATTGCACGAATATAATGCGATTAGAATAGGCGGAGTTTTCGAAAATTGGCTTGATTTTTGGCATGCTTGACTTCTTGTCATTTCTGTTAAATGAATAAATAACTTGCGTTAAACTTTAAGAAGATAACCGATAGATGCTGCGTAGGTTTAAAGATGAAATATACTGGAACTGTGAATAAGATTCTATTTAGGAAAACAACTACTTATAAATATTACAACGTTACTTATAAATATTAAAACGTTACTCATAAATATTAATGAAATTTTTGGTAACTCATTTTTATTTAATTTAAAATGCAAACAAAAATGTAAACAATTGTAATGGGCAGTTTTAGCTGAGAAGTAGATATGAAACACATTCTCTTAGAACTAGAATTGTAGTAAACAAAAAAAAAAAAAAAACTTTTTACTTGGTACACAGTTGTTTTGATATGCGCTATTTGTTGATGCAATATTTTCCTGATCGATTTAAGCAAACTAAATAATATTTATTAATCTCAATTAGCAATTTGGTTCAATCTATGTATACAAAATTCTCTACTGAGATCTAAATTACCCAACTGAATTGAAAGTTACACTTATTTAAAATTGCAAATAATTCGGTATGAAGATAATGGCGGTTTGGAGAAAATATGTTATTTTTAATTTAACTCGAATGTATTTGAATTTTACGACTAAGGATTCATTACACTAGTCTATAATTTTGGGATAATGACTCATCCTGTAACAGCAAGACTTGTCGATTTGAGTTAATTTGCCAAGAATTGTCGGGTATTTAGTTACACTCTCGATATCACTTTTAAGGTCATATTCTTCAATGTGAGATGTTAAAGTGCGTTTACTATGTTATAAGGATTAGAACGGAATTACTTGAATAATAATGGATTGTTAAGTATAAAACTGTTGGCCTTCTTATTGGGCGAAAGCCCGAGAAGTTCTTCTTCTTTTTCAGGGTCCGCGCCTGGCCTGGCTGGCCTATATTGTAATTAGTTTTTCGTGAATTTTCGTGATTTACAGCAACTTACAAGGGAGGGATACTGGCCCAAACCTAATTAGTTTCAGCATTTTTTTTGGTAGATTTTTGAATTTTGATATAGGGCCAGTATCAGAGGGTGGAGGACCCCAGACCATCGGGGTCAGGGCTCCACTGCCATCGGGGGCCCGGGGCTGTCTGCCTCACCCGGGTTCCTAGTAAAGAGAGGTAGCACTTTTTCCTTTTTCCCTTTTGTAAAATTTTAATTTTCTGGCTCCGTGCGTTGTCACGAGCACTGGGTCTGCTTAGTCAGCCCATGTTGCAGAGCCTGGGTGGTTTCCTTTACGGAACTATGCCCCCTTTTGGTCCCTGGGTATTTTACATACCAGTTTGCGGCTACAGTATTATGACGGATGAAATAATACGTAGCATCCCGTTTTCTTGAGAGCAAACTAACCCCATTTTGTTTAAAGAACCCACCCCAGCCGCAGCGAGCTAGCAAAGCGGCACCCCAGCATCCGTCGGGGTTGGTTAAAGGGTGCTCCGCTAATGCGGACAAGGGGCCTTCACGGCCATTTCTAGGGCACCCTGCTCTCGGGGCAATTCTTTTTTTTTGTTTTGCCTCTTGAATGGCACTAGCCATTCCACTTTTTGGACCTTAGCACTCTTGGTTCTGGACTTCGGTCTGGTTCTAAGTTGTGCTAAGGCCACTCCCATCCTAATAATCGCTACACTTGATTAGACTATGACCACTTTTCATCAACTGCCATTCCTATAGTTTTTTGTCTCCTACTGAGTATCGATGGGTTGGTTGTTAATTAAGATGACAAATGACATATTTTCTTTATTTTTCTGTTTGAATGTCAAATATTACGTTTTGTTAACATTTTTATTTTTAAATTTACTAGTAGCAAGTCAACTGAAATATCTATCTATATCATTATTGATAATCCGCCCTAGAGATAGGATTAGAAACATATTATAGTTTCATCTGTATAAATCGTACGTTAAGAAGTCAAGCCTTAATTACTCGGACTCTGAATGTAAATATAGAGTTATTTATAAAATGGATCCTTGAGGAATGCCTACATGCACTATCTACCACTAGTCTCACTTTTGAACTGAGTACTTATGGTACGATTAGATAAGTAATTCCTTATCAGATCATTTCCTTTTTTTCGAATACCCAACTAATTTAAAATATGGCCGAAGATGTTTTGATTAACTGTGTCGAATATTTTTCTAAGTTCACAAACATGGATGCTACATATAAACATTTGTCTAATTGGTTTTTGATATATTCTCGCGTATCCATTGGGGTTACGCTTGTATTGCTACTAGTAAGGAACACATATTGGTTTTTAGTAAAAGGAGGATAGTCAATAAACAAAAAGAGCCATATAGGACCAAGTATAAATCTTTACAAAACTCCTCAGGTAGGGAAAAGAGTGTGAAAGAGGAAGAGTTAACAATAACAATACAAGAGCAACCACAAACGTACGAAGAGAAACAAGAAAAAGGGATACCTGAGAAACAGAACCCAGCTAGATTTGGCAAAAGAATATTATTGCTATATAAGACATCCACTTGCTTTTGTTGGTCGATTGGGAGAGCATCGGTGTTTGCAAACGACAATAAGTTTTATAACGTTGACTTACATGAATCCATGCTACTCACCGACTTGAAAGAACAAGATGAAAGCGTACACTCGGATGTAAACTATTCTTTAGAGGAGCTGACTAAAACAGAGCAAAAGGGATATTGGAAGGCACTTTGGGATGCAAGATACATCTCAATGTGTTGGCGAATTTCCAAAGTGATGAAAAGGTACCAGTTGAAAAGCTGATATTAAAAATTAATGACGGAGTCATACATCAATAAGGTGAAAGTTATTTACTGAAAAGATTTGAAATTTTATCATTTATCAAATTTTATTTAAGAGAGCTCATTAATAACTCTAATAATAAAAGATTAGTAAAAATAAGAAGACAAGGTAAAAAAAGGTGCGGAATAATTGACGGAGTAGAAGTGAAAAAAGAGAAGTATTGCACAAAAAGCTCAGATACATATAAGACGGAACGTCAGATGAAGTTTTAAGAGAGTTTATATAAGACCAAAAAGGCCAAAAACCACATCCTGTCATTGGCTACCTTTTAAATAGGATCGTGTAGCCGTTGAAACTTGAAGAGGTCATTAAACGAGCCAGATCTTTCGTATTCGCTACGCGCTGCGTCTATGGTTCAAAGAGCTTTTTCGACATCGACGGTGATATAAGGAGAATCAGAATTTTATAATGATAGGAAGAAACATAACAAGAGATTAAGCTGGACAAAAAGAAATAAAAATTGTAGAGTGGTACCAATCATCATTTCACTGGTCAACGCGACATAATTAACATTTTTAAAATTGAAGTGGAAAGCAGAAAATTTTTTTACTAAAAATGATGAGAATAAGGGCACACACAAGGAGATAGAGAGGCACTTAAGCAAAAGAAGTAGGACGAGAGCTCCACAAAGAAACGTTCAAAGACCAGTACGGGAAGCTCGTAAGCAACACTGAAAATGGCTAGTAGCATTATTCAACCGAGGAGGAAGAAATGCACTCTGTGCAGAGCGTTCCATTCACATATTTATGAACACCAATTAAAAAACTACTTTTTAAAGAAAAGTCGCCGATAGATCGATCTCGATCGCTGTGAAGGAGTTAAAATTTCATTGCTGTATTATAACCTAAGCAACTAGGTTTCTTTTAGGCAGATAATACCATCAGACGTGATTATTGTGAAGAGCGTTATATCAGGAATTTTGATCCTCAGACCACGAACGTTCTGATTATAAATTTTCAGATGTCGGTTTAAACTCTGCTTTTTCGATGGTCAAAAACCAACATTTCCAGCTTAAGTCTTGACGAATTCTTTAGCAATTGCTCCAGTAGGCCAGAAGTTTCCATTCAGCAGATCGGCAATACCAGTGCTGGTGGTAATACAGAAGGAAGAGATTTGTTGATGGGCGAGAATGCCCCACGCAAGCTTTCGACACAATAACAAAGGTAGATTATAGCCAGGCATACTTAGAAACTTAACTGGCTGTAGTTTTCTAAAAAAAGCGAGAAGCAAATACTTTATTAAACCAATACCATTACATCCACTCGAGGAATTAACAGACATATTTCCATATGGGTCATTCTTTTACAAATCGTACACTAAAAAAAATTCAACATTTTTAAATTGGCTGAAAATTTTTTTCCTGCATATTTGAGCAAAATAAATAGACACCTATTAGAAGATTTCGCTTCAAAAATTTTATTTCCGAAAATATAAATTTTTCTATTTTCATGATTTTTGAGATTTTTCCCGATCCTATCTTATTCAGAATCCATTATTTCTACGAACACTCATCGTATCAACGTAATTTTTTTTTTAATACGCTCAATAACGTCAGCTTTCGAAGTTTTATTACAAAAATTTTTTTTTTGCAAAATTTGCAAATTTAAAAAATTAATAACTATTTATTTGTTTAAATGAAGAACAAACGCCTTTACCCCAACTTAATTTGATCGAAAAAAAAATACCATGGTGTTCGTTATGCTATTGTCTACACAGGCCATTTTACAAAAACATGGGCTCGTGATTACTTTCCGAGAAAAAAAATATTTTCGAGTTCAAGTCGCGTAGCGCCCGCGCGCGCGGGTGCGAAGTGGAGGAGTCGGAGCGCGTCCGAACTTGCTGTCGAAGGGCAATTTAAACCGCAGAAACAATGCAGTGACGAATAACCAATATTTTCATTCTATTTTTGAGAAGCGTAGTATACGTACGTCATTATTCGTATTGCACTGTTTACAATTAATGTTCGTGGCAATCGTGGAGTGAAAAATGCCTAAATCTTCAAGTGGTCTGAGATTTCGGAAAGATCGATGTTTCAATCCTTTCAAATTACCCCGTCATCGAAAATTACATTATTTACGACCAGTTCTGCAACAACATTTGGAAATTCTCCATTTGCCAGTAACAAATGAGTCCCTCCAACAGACGATCTGTACTACTTGCCGCAAAAAAGTATCTAAATTACTGAAGGATCGCCAAAATGAGGTAAATTTTACACTTAATCAAATATGAAATGAATATGATTAAATTAACACTTTCGTGATATCCATAATAACGTATATTGATTCAAATTAGAATATTTACAATCATTCCGAAAATCCTTGAGACTAGAAAGAATGTCAGATTTTAACAAATTTTTTGTAATAAATTTTTATTTTTAATAGTTTATATCAAATTAATGAAAAACAACTTCACACCATGCGATTAACCTTACCTAATAAATACTATAGCAATTAATGATGCAACAAATTTCCACGATATTTGAATTTTCGGAAAACCAATAATCAAATTTTATAACTTATGAATTAAATTCCACAGATTTTTAATTTTTTTCGAAAATTAACTTAGACAATTTCCGAAACTGCACTAAATGTCTGAATGATCGATACGATTCTTGATACTCGTATATTCATATAATTCTACGAATACCTAGAAAATAAGAATAACAATTACGTATTCATTGCAATTGCAAAAATCTTCGTATTTTCAAGCCTGAAAATTTTTCCAAAATTTGTAAAATAGAAAATTGATAATACTTAATCATTGAGAATGTCATCATTTCATAATCTAAGAAATAGAATAAGTTCTTCTAAATCAATAAACGAAAAAAAGTCGATTTCCTTCAATTTTCTGGTCTCTTGAAAATGAATATATTTACGATTGGAACTTTATTTCTGAAATTTTGTATTCTTTCTCAAGATATTGATGAGTTTATAATTTCAATCAATGAAAATTTTATTGAACTGTTTGATAATTAATATAAATATCTTTGGGATTGTAAATAAAATTGTGTCAATGAAATCTTAATTTTAACTTTATTTTAAAAATTCAAATTATCCAAATTTTACATCGATTCGTGCAACTTTAAATTTACTAATAATGGGTATGGAATAATTTTTTATTCAAGAAAGAGCCAATCAATTATCGTGGAGAACAAGACACATCAGAAAGTGAGGACCCTGAAATTGAATCGTCCCAAAGAAATTGTCCTGTATCATTAAAAGCAGACAATGTAGCGGTATCAGCAGCGGTTGATTCAATCAACCAAGGTTTGGAGCTATTAGGAGTTTCGCCCATAGAAAAAAAGAAAATCAATAAACAGCGTTATTCGACTGAAAAAATTAAGGAACTATCAAATGCATTGGCTACTACAATTTTCAATTCTGCTGTTGATGATGGTGATGCAAGTTATGAAAACAATGACAATGATAAATTATTGGAAGTTTTGAAAACGGAATTTAACGCGAGCACAGAACGTTCAAAAAAATCAAAATCTTAACTACTAGGTGGGGTGAAAAGTAACCTCCTTGACCACCAGAATGCGCTGCAATCGCAAAAAAGATTATTGTGCCTTATAGTCCATTCATATTTAGGCAGACATGTCAAATTTCAGAGCGATACAGTCAATTGTTTTGTTTTTACAGCCGATTTTTGTTGACGTGTTTGGCATCATGTTGAGTATGGAAATAAACCATTTTCATTCTCTCATAAAACATTATTTTTTGAGAGGCAAAACGGCGAAGGAAACGAAAGAAAAGTTGGATGAATATTACGGGGCTAGTGCTCCTTCAGATTATACCGTGATATATTGGTTTCGAGAGTTTCGTGGTGGCTGAAACTCCACTGCCGATGAAGTCCGTAGCGGGAGGCCCTCCGATGCGGTTACACAGGACAATGTCAAAAAAATACATGAAATGGTGTTGGCCGACCGGAAAATGAAGATGCGCGAGCTAGCAGATGCCACAAGGATTAGTACCAAGCGCACAGGTCATATTTTGGGTGAGATTCTGCAGATAAAAAAATTATCCTGCCGCTGGGTGCCGCGCATGCTGACTCCGGACCAAAAACACGAACGCGAGCGCACTTCGGAAGCGTGTTTGGCCATGCTGATGCGGAATTGGGTGGACTTTTGGCTTCGATTGGTGACTTGATGAAACCTGAATCCACTTTTTCACGCCAGAGAACAGAATGAGTGCCCAGCAATGGACTGAAGCCGGCACGAGTGCTCAGAAGCGGCCAAGCGAGGCTCAATGGGTCGGAAAGGTCATGGCGTTGGTTTTCTGGGATTTTCATGGCATACTCTTCGTGGACTACCTCAAAAAAGAAAAAAACCATCAGCAGCGAGTGTAACTGCGCATTATTGGGGTGATTTAAAGCCGAAATCAATGCGAAACGGCCTCACATGAAGCCAAAAAAATTTTGTTTTTACAAGACAACGCGCCGTCACACAAGAGCATCACAACAATGGCTAAAATCAACGATTTAGGGCTCGAATTGCTTCCCCATCCACCTTATTCGCCTGACTTGTCTCTCTTGGACTATTATCCTTTCACAAACCTCAAAATATGGCTCATCAACAAAAAATTCAGCTCGTGCGAGCAGATCATCGACGCCGCGGATGAGTATTTTGTAGGCCTTCCGGAAAATTACTTTTCGGACGGGATCAAAAAGTTGGAAAATTTCTGGAATAAGTGTATCGACCTAAAAGAGGACAACATTGAATAAAATTTAAAAAAAAATTAAAAAAAACATTTTTTTCATTCCCAAGGAGGTTACTTTTCACCCCATCTAGTATTTTCAAAGATTGGTCATTTCGCAAAATTCAATATCATTTTCCTCTTGCTACTTTTCACATGATTACGATCGCGAAAAAAATTGCGGTAGAAAAGGGTATTTTATCTGACTGTTTGAAATGTATGATTTGTGTTGAACCCAAGAATGATTGTTATTTTGGAAAGTGCTCTCAGTGCCCAGGTGCAGATAATTTTATCAACAATATAGAAACTATTTTCGAAGAAAACCTCATTGACCAAATTACGTACAGACAGTGGACTACGGTTGACAGAACTACCTTGCAACTAATGATTTCTCCAGCTGATGAATATTTACAAAAATTGAAAACCAGCTCAGAAAAATTACTACTCCATTCATTTCTCGTGAGAAAGCAAAATGAATTCATGAAAAGTAAGAAAGAGAACCTGACAAAAAATGAGTGCATTGTAGTCTGTGATTTTTCTGAAAATTATGCCTTCGTAGTCCAAAATGCTGCTCAAGGTTTCCACTGGAACAATGATCAGGCTACAGTGCACCCTTTTGCAATATATTACAAGCCTGATAACGACAAAATTCAAATAAAAAGTTTAGTTGTCATTTCAGAATGTTTACACCACGACACAATAGCAGTCCATGTATTTCAAAAACTATTGGTGGATTTTATAAAAAAAGAATTCAATGAAGTTTCAAAGATCATTTATTTTTCTGATGGCTCTGGTGCTCAGTATAAGAACAGAAAGAACTTTATCAATTTGACTCGCCATAAAAAAGATTTTGGTCTAGCTGCTGAGTGGCATTTTTTCCCTACATCTCATGGAAAGGGCGCATGCGATGGATTAGGTGGAACTTTAAAAAGGTTAGCTGCAAGAGCTAGCTTACAAAGAATATCCAATCCAATTCAAACACCGAAACAATTATTTGAATGGGCAGCTGAGTCTCTTCCCAACATTTCATCAAAATTTGTAACAAATATGGAATATATTGAGGAAGAAAAAAAATTAAGAGCGAGATTTGAGAAGGCTGTAACTGTGAAAGGGACTTTGACCTTTCATTCCATTATTCCTATTTCGAGAAAAAAAGTACGAGCAAAACACTTTTCTTCGCAAGAAGATGACAATTCGATAGAAGTAAAAGTTGTAAGATAGGATGTTAATATTGTAATACGTCTAAGTAAATAGCCGCAGGCGACGATAGAAACTGTATGTATTTCTTTATATTTCAATAAAATAATTTTTGGAAAAAACAATTTATATGCGTAAGTTGCAGTTGCATACACATAGTCGACATTTGAAATTAAAAGCTGCTATAAATCTCTAAGACCCATGATGCGTTCTGACTCGTCCCTCGCTGAGAGCTGAGATACTTCGCGCGCGCTACGCGACTTGAACTCGAAAATATTTTTTTTCTCGGAAAGTAATCACGAGCCCATGTTTTTGTAAAATGGCCTGTGTAGACAATAGCATAACGAACACCATGGTATTTTTTTCGATCAAATTAAGTTGGGGTAAAGGCGTTTGTTCTTCATTTAAACAAATAAATAGTTATTAATTTTTTAATTTTGCAAATTTTGCAAAAAAAAATTTTTGTAATAAAACTTCGAAAGCTGACGTTATTGAGCGTATTAAAAAAAAAATTACGTTGATACGATGAGTGTTCGTAGAAATAATGGATTCTGAATAAGATAGGATCGGCAAAAATCTCAAAAATCATGAAAATATAAAAATTTATATTTTCGGATATAAAATTTTTTGAGCGAAATCTTCAAATAGGTATCGATTTATTTTGCTCAAATATGCAGGAAAAAAATTTTCAGCCAATTTAAAAATGTCAATTTTTTTTTTCTCGAAATCCGTACGATTTGTAAAAGAATGACCCATATGACTCTGAATTATGGACTCAAAGAGCAAAGCAAGAATATCTTTAATACAGTATAAATCATCTGCTTTTATTGAATTTACCCCAGCTACTACATTTTTCTATTTTATTTCTTCTATAGTTGTTGAACTTAAGAAAAAGGTCTGCTAATTGATTCTATTACACACTTTTTGTGCACAATTTGTGCTAAACTCTTCATTTATTCTACTACCGATTACATTAGCAGAAGAGATACAGTAGCGCTATTCTGATTCTGATTGATTCCAGGGCTCATTTAATTCTTAAGTAAATCAGATACGTTTTTTTTCCATGCGCTTCATCCACTTTTTTTATTTAGCGCAGTTTTTTCGATTTATTTATTCCATTACATGCTTTGTTATTTATTCGCCTGTATTGTAAGATAGTTCCATTATTTTATATATTTTAGGTAGGAGTCATATGCAATTCTTTTTTATTTTTCGTTAAGTCATCCTCCAACACTACAGAGTACTCTGTGACGTTAAAAAACTGCTTTGCTTTATGCTAAGTTTCTCTTAAAATAATTACATCACAGACCAAAATTTTAGATGTAACTTCTAATTCGTGAAATTTAGTTTTAATTAATTTTAAGGTAGGGTGGATGATTGGCTATCAAAATTTGAACACATTATATATATATATATATATATATATATATATATATATATATATATATATATATATATATATATATATATATATATATATATATATATTCAGGCCTTCTCTATAAATAGGGTTTTGATTTTTTGAGAGACTATTCACGGGTTTTCGTGTTTCAGAGATATAAGCCTCAGTTTTATGCTCAGCAGAACACTTGACACAAACATCATTTGTCTCAGTGCAATATTTAGATAGGTGACCCCTGACTATTAAAACATCGTTTTACTTTAAAATCTTTACAGAAGTTACTGCGAAAATCTGCATTTACATACTTGTTAACTAATTTGAAGTACATATCTCTAGAGACCTTAATGAAAGCAATATACTTGCAATTCTTATAGCTTTATTCATAATAAACGACACTAACTTTGGAATCCGATCCCAAGCCATAATCAACTGAAGAAATTTGATAAGTTAGCTCCGTCTCCGAGTATTATTCCTCTGAACTAAACAAAACTAATATTTGTGAGGCGCTGTTTTGTGCTTTCGATGTTTTATTTTTGTTTAAGTTTCTTGTTTGTTATTTATCAAGGTTTTACCGTTGGCTTTGTTATGTGTATTTATTAAGATACTCTCGTTTTTAGTGGCTTATTAAAAAGTATAGGAGTATTATTTGAACAGGACTTATCGTTTTATTTCTTCATGGTTACAGAGCTATTTTGGGAAGTTATGGGCCTTACAATGATATTCATATTGAACGCTTTTTGAACGCTGGTGCCCGATCGAATAGATTGGCTTGCTCAATTGTATATTATCCTTTAAATTTGAATCTTGGCAATGGAATACTGCAGAGTACTCTGAGATGTTAAAAAACTGCTTGTTTTCATAAAGCCAAGTTTCTCCTAAAATAATTAAATCAGTCATTAAAATTATATCATCACAGTAGAAAGAAACTTTCATAAAACTTTTTGCCTTTAATTTGCGATATCATAGCGAAGATTTATGTTTCTTGAATTTGGTGTTTCTTGAATTGCAACTGGGAATCTGACTGTCAGACTACTATCGCAGCAGCATTAAAAATAAGATCTCAGTTAACTTGATGTATCATTCTCCATGCACTGCATACTGCGAAATGCTTGATTCTTCTTGAGCTTCAAGAGATGGTAGTAGTAAAATTCATAGACATCATCTGCCTCAAAATCACTTATTTCTTAAGCATTAATTCTTATCAATTCTTCTCTGAAATGAACACCTAAAGAATTTAAATTTTAATCAATTTCAATTCATAAGCATCCAGAATATTTTCTCCACAGTTCTATCGCGTTTCATGGTTTGTTCATTTTTAATTGTATTCCCATAATTATTCACATAATGAGCAACGTGGTAAACTATGATAAACTCATATACGCACTTATCAAAGGTAGATTCCCTCTTCCTCGATTTTGATATTTGATTTGCTCGTCAAAGCTTCGAATGATTGAAATATAAAAAGAAAAAAACATGATTTCATCCAATGAATTTTGCAATTTTAAAACCGATCTACAAACTGTCAATAATATTGTGTAATAAACAATATTGTTCTGTGGAATAAACAACAAAAATGATTTTATAGGGTTTGCTTGTTCAAAACTGGAAATCTATATTCTACACGAAATATTTTGTTTGGTGAGGTCACGAAATTAGTTTTATTTATGAGAATACATTCTTAAAGTATTTATAGATTAGATGCTTGGAGCCGGCACGAATAACTGCTCATTTTATTCCATCGAATCTTCATCACCTTCGCCGTCAACACCTTCCATATCATCATCTTCTTCACCTTCTTTCTTCTCATCCGGCCGCACATACACTGGGTCCATGGGCGATACAACTACCCCATCCCAAACAGACATTTCCCGTACGATGCTTGTGTTGCCTTCCAGTCCCAGAATATGTTTGTAGCCTCCATGTGCCAGAACGCGAAGCAAAGTTTGCGCAGTCATACAACAAACGTCTTGTTGTTCCAATGACATGGCAGTGTGTACGCGAATGTGGCCGGCTTCACAAGGATCTGTAATACCTGCCGAACCAGGTAAAAACAAACCAGCCGCCAGAAGCTGAAATACACGTCTGAATGCCAAGTTAATCGGCAGAGCTTGCCGGCTGGGATTATTCATAATAGCAAGATGTGCCAGAAGATCCAGCATCCATGGCGACAATGGATGGAAACCTTCGAAACGCCGGGTCACGTCACGCAAAATCCGAATCAATACTTTTATAGATGAGTGATGTGCGTTTTCTTCAAACCAGCGACTGTGACGAATAGCTGCCAAATGACTGGTGATCATCTTTGCGTCCAAATGTGTTTCTGGTTCAAGTTTGCGGATGTTTTGCGGTAAAGTCGCAATCAAAACGCGCACTTTTGCCTGCCAATTCGAAATATCAAATCCTTTTTCGTGCATTGCTGTTGAAAGCACGTCGGCTTTAGTAACTACTTCGGTTTTCATGACATTTTTCAGGTCCTCTTCGACTTTCTTCGCTAAGGCTTCACACGCCTCTTTTGTCGGAAGCGTTTTCATTATGACCACTATGTCGGCAGTATTGTTTCCAGTGACCATGGTCCCCTTTTTAAAAGATCCAACTTGTCGTACTTCATCGAGTTGCTGAAACGTACAAGTAACGCAATATTAAAGTAGGAACATAAATTGAATCAGGCAGATTAACTTACGCAAGTGTTGAAGTCACCTGGTGCAACAACAAGGTTATCTAGTACGCTTTGAACTTTTGTTACCAAGTTAGCAATCGCTGTCTGTTCAATCGCTGTTGGACTGAGATCTTGATTGCGCTTCAACAATGCCTGAAATTTAAATTTGAAAGGAATTTTAATCAAACATTTATGTGAATATTGTGGTTTCCATGAATATTTGCTAACGGCTCTTACTTTAACTATTGGGCAACAATGAGTTCAACATATTTTATGAAGCTTTCGCATACAAATGAAACTTTTGTTTTTTTATTTTAGTAACACTAGCTTTTGTATGATTTATCTGCTATGTGTATCTTCAGTATAAGTACTTAGCCGGTATTTACATCTAAGCTATCTATATTCACTGAATGCTTTGAAAATGAATATTTACGATAAGTTTGGTAGTATTTTTTAGTTGATATAATTTGAAACCTAGTAAAGTTTTAAATTAAATGAAATGTTAAACGAACTAGTTACTGACATGTTGAAAACGAGAGTGCATGAGAGAGGGATCTATTCCAACTATTCCTTGAGTAAAATCGTCAAAAATTTTGATATTTTCAAAACAGTTTTTGCTTTTGCCGATTGAGGAAAGATGGTGAAGGAGAAAGAAAAAAAACGAATTTTCAAGTTTATTTCCAGACATTCGTTTTCTTCATATTCATTTTTATCTTCTATCATGAAAGCGCTGAAGCAATCACCAGGTTCAGGATTAGCATTATTATCTCTAGAGGAGAGCGCAGTTTCATCTGCATCCAATGTTGTATCACATTTAATAATGTGAGTTATTTAGATCATCAACAAAGTCAGCAAACAGCGTTAAGGTCTACCCGTAGTAACATTACATTTTTTGGACAACATTTTTAGACAGTGTTTCACTGTTAAGGACCTGAAATTTATGAACAGTGTTTTAATTTGCACAAATATGCAGAAAAGGAGAAGTAATTTACTTTATAAACGAGGTCCTCACACTAAACGGTATCGAAAACTATTTGGAATTATAAAAATAACAAAAGCCTAATGAATTTAGAGAGAGAAACCAATGTTTCTTTTAAGCTTGAAAGCTATAAGGAGCTGTTCACTAATAGATAGTCTAGTCTGAAACAACGCCAAAGAGAATTGTTTTTTAATTGCGAGACAATCGAAAATTGAAATTTAACTTAATGGTTTTCAATTTATGATCTTCTCGCTATCAAAAAACAGTTATATTTGATAATGCTTTCGGATCTTCCTCGACGGTCTACCACCTTGGGGGCACAGTGAAGTGATTCATTAAACCAGATGCGTTGCTACCTTGCTAAGAGTGGATCTTACGGAAGGAGACGCCGAACTATAAACAAATAATGGAGGATAAGCAAAGAGATAAAGTTACGATGCAGAGTGTAGAATGTCCAGTACCGGCACCGGTCAGTGGTGAGCAAGAAGGCCCCGGGTCGTCGATATCCAGCGACTTCAATGCTATAGAGGTTAACCACTTGGCCACTTTAGCAAATATAATCCCAATCGGTCCCACGCAGAGCAAAGAGGTTGTGGAATCGGTGGCGGACCCTTTCAGGAGGAGCTACAACGATCCTTATGTCAAACAGGAACAAGTGAGACAGCAGATACGTACGCTGGCCGCCATTCAAGCCGCAAGAAAGCTAATGCGCACGGATGCCAGATTACTGGCAGACTTGGACTCGGAAAGCATGCTTTCGACCGAAGCGGAGGAAGAACTCTTCAAACATCCTAAGCGAGGCAAAAGCGCTGGATCCCAAAAGAGGAAGAGGCTCTAACCAAACAGAGAGGACAGAAAAGCGCTGACAGAATATTGGGCGGCGTTGCGCATTGTCAACTGGTTCGATGACAAACCATCCCTCTCAGCGGAGGAGAAGGATCGACTACGCTGGGTTCAGACGACAGTGGCAAAAGGCCGGGACCATTTTGCCGGTAAGCTTTCCATAGGTAGAGCAGTGCTTGTCCAAGAGGCTGGCGGAAAGACGGCAGAGGCGTCAAACCAGCGGCCAAAGCCGCCACAACCACAAGAGATTCAACAACCCTCATCACATCACAAACAAACAAACAGCATTTCATCGTTGCTCTGATTGATCGTAGCTAGCCCTTGGGTCAATTGTCGCTTGAAAAGTGGAAGATCGTAAGTTCATGTCTGCTCAATGCGATTAATCGGCTGGAAAAGCACCCTAAACTGGCTATGCACTCGTTTGACGGGGCGGGCTGGTTCAAAGGGGTTAAAATCATTAAGTGCAACGACGAGTTCACGTTACGCTGGTAGGCAGCTATAGACCCGGAGCTATGTGAAGGAGCTTGATTAGAGATAGTCGACAGGCGGAGCATCCCAACACTGCCTAGAGCGAATGTGACAACACCGCGGATAGTCAAAGCGAAGGTAACACTGAAATTGCTGCAGAAGCAGAACCCGGACGTTCCAACGCACATTGGATGTTAATATGCCGGAAGCAAAAGACGGAGGGTAGGTGTGCATACTCCCGATAAACAAGAAGTCTGGACCTACTCTATCTGCGTTTTGGTAAAATGGGATGGGATCCTCGAAGGTCCATCATTTTCTGATCATGGGTACATTAGTTGCAGTCCAAAATTTGGCATTTTTCGACCGTTTGGCAATCTCAGAAACACCAACTGGGAGAACTACAAACGGAAAGCGACTAACAGATTTTCCTTCCAGGATTGGCTCTGTAGCTGGCCTGAAGGTAGCAGTAAACATACTCATGGGTAAGCTATCTCAAAGTATATCCTAAGCTCAAGTTTCACAGAGACACACCTCAAAGAGGGGTTTTGAATCCTCTCTTGTGGAACCGGCTGGCAAATGCAATTTTAAAGAGATTGGAAAACAAGGGACTCATGTTTAGGCCTATGTTGATGACATTGCGATCTTAGCCTCGGGAAGATTCCAGAATACTCTTGTCAAGCTCATCGGGTATGGTCTGGAACTGGATGAGGAGTGGGCGAATAACGTGGGCCTTGGCATCAACTTCAATAAGAACGATCTTGCACTCTTCACAAGGAAGTACAATTCCTGAAATAGACCCAATCAGGTTAATTTTTTGGCGCCAGATTAAGTTTTCAGCACTAGGTTAAGTTTCAAGGCCCAAACTAAGAACTTGTGCCTTATTCTTAAATTTAGAGGAAAAAGCTAAATAAGCAAGCAACACGATCTATGCTACCAAGAGGGTGCTGGGTAAAACGTGGCGCCTAAGCCCTACTCTAGCGCACTGGATCTACACGGCGATAGCTAGGCCGATCATTGCATAAGGCTGGTTGGTCTGGTAGCCGGCAATGAATAAAATTGCCTTTGCTTATATGGCGAACAGAGTTTCGCAGCTCTTTGCACTACAGGTGACTTTACTACGACTCCTTCGTTTACTTTGAACGTCCTGCTTCATCTTTCTCCGCTTGATCACTTTGTTAGAGGGACTACCGCAAAATCTGCTATCAGGCTTAGGAAGTCGTGGTGCTATGAGTCAAGATCCTGCGGTCACAGAATTATTGAGCGAGGGTACGCAGAAACTACTGACTATTTGATCCTCATTCTTTGCTTCGAGCGGAGATGTCAAGCGGCCGTATGAGATGGCAGGAATGGAACCAGCAAGCCCTTAGTATCTACACTAACGGCTCTAAAACAGCTGCAGGAGTAAAGGTAGAACTATAATGCAATTAAGTGAACTTAAGTGAGCGCTGAAACTGAACGAAAATTCACTCAATTGAAGTCGATCGGTTAATTTGCCCATAATAGAATTAAGTGAAGCTTCATGAAGCTGCCGCCAGAGTGGCGAATATGAGTTTGAATTTGCAGGCATATGAGATGAACTGATGTGAGCGTTTACGCAATATTTTTGAATAGGATTTTGCTGCAATTGAAATATAGTTGTCTTCATAGCTTGCTAGCCCTGTTCCTTGAAATCGTAGAAAATTGTAGCTGAGCTGCACCTCGGCACTTTGCTGTAGATTATTAGATCTATAAAGATGGGCTTGGTGCAGGCTCTTAATTTGTACTTATATTCAAATAAGTGTACGAAAGAAATGTTTTTTTGAGCAATATTGGTATGCGACCGGAATATGTCTAATCAACAAGGTCTTTGCTGCTGAAGATTAAAATTCAATAGTGGACAGCTGAAGCATGGTGTGTGGTTATTCTTTGAATGAAAAAAGCTGTGTGATGGCATTTTAAGTAGTTTATGTACTTTGTTTTTTTTTAAATGTATGTAATTTAAAGATACAAGTAAATAAAATACTATATAATTTATTATTTCGTATGTTGTTCAACGCGTTTTCACTTTGAAATTATGTTTGATACTCATTATTCCTACCTCCTGTAAAAATAGCATTTAAATGATCGACGAAAAAATATTTTAGATACCTGTTATTCTTTTTACAATGTCGCGCAGGATCATATTCGAGACATCTAATTACTACTTCCTATATTGGAAACTGTCAATGAACTGTTCAACAATAAGAAGTCTAATTGGAATTGTTTTTGCGGGATGATTAAAATTGAAAAAAAAAAATTTATTTACATTGAACATTTTTATTTGACAAAGTGCTTTCGAAAGTATGCACTGATTCTCATCAGACACCAGCACACAGTGCATACTTGACTGATGTGACCACTTGCAGTTGGAAATCATTAACTTTAGGTATGTTCCCGTACTTGAATCTATTATAATATATTAAAATAGATTCGCAGCAAGTCGTTTTCGTACTTTTGCTGCAAGCCAAATGCAAGGCAAATTTCGCAGCAAAAAGAACCTTTTTATTTACGCTTGATTCGGCTTCGGAGGCTTATTCCGCAAAACGATCGAGTTTTCCGTATCAATATTCTCTGCTTTGATAAGCTTTAGAGACGATATACGTTGTCTATGCTGATTTATAGACAAGAAGGGAACCATGATCACAGTTAAATAACATTTACATATAAAAGGACTGTTTGCGTGCTACGATTAATTGCAATTAATTGCAATGAAGCCGTTTTTGTACTCCGATTTACTAAAAACTGGAAATTTCCTCTCTTTCAGTAAATTTCAGTAGGGTCTGAGCTACTGAAAAATACTGAAAACTGTCAAATGGTTTTTGGCGTAATGTTATTATGAAGGACGAATATTTTGGTGGCGATAATTTATCACCGCTCAGGATGACTTTATAATCACTATTGTTCTCCCGAAAACCGATAACTGATACTTTTGTTTGGCAATTTTCAGGAAATGCAATGAGAGCGTTTTCGTACTTTTCATGAATTTCCCCCCACCGCATGGTTCAGGAAAATTCAGTGACTGAAAGTACGCGAACAGACCTAAAATATGCAAATATTTCACATACCTATTATTCCTTCTACAATACCGCATACCAACGATCATTACTTCTATCTCCTGCAAAAATAGCAAGCGATCCACGAAAATATATTCAAATAATTTACGTGCCTTCTATTGGTCCTAGTCGTTACACAAACCTCCTATCAAATTTACTTAATTGATGTACGGTCCCAGTCGTACGCCACTTAAGTGGCCCGAATTGAACTTAACGAAACTTAACGAAACGGCAGATAAGTACATTATGGGCATGCCGCTTGTTTTCTATGCAACCGTACTGTCACTTAAGCTACTTAAAGTTCACTTAATTGCATTATAGTTCTACCTTAAGCGTTGCAACATATTCTGCAGACCGCGATATAGAAGCAGCTTTTAGGTTTTCTAATCACTGTAGTATTTTCCAGGTGGCGTTATGATTATTAGTTTTCAAGATATAACGATTTAAGTGAGCCAGGGTACAGGTCCGAAACACTTTTATTGGCCACCCTGTAACTCCGTAGATTTTGAAAACCGGACCACCCTGTAGAACAATTTTTTGCTCAAAATATATCAAGGAATGCCTCCTTACAAAAGTGTCCACGGACTGTCCTGCTCGCTAAGGCGTCAGGCCGAAAAGCGGCGTGCTACGGGGCCTGCGGGGTCGAATCCCACCAGTGCCATGGTTGTAAGGCCTCTCGTCTACCGGAACCGTAAAGCTGCGAAAAGTTGTGAAATCGTATTCGGCCGAATCCGCACGAAAACGGACGCACAATCCAAACATGTGGCTCGGTGGGGGACCGCATCTACTGGGCTCGTGCCGTTCGTCAGTGTTCGCCAGAACATGTATGGATCCCATTCTGCTGGGATTTCACGATTTCGGACGAATGGCGTTCGTCAGAATTTGTGGCTTCGCAGTTTGCAGCTTTCCGTTTCCAGTGGACGGGAGGCCTAAATGTGAATGCGTGTGATTGTCCATGAGGGTGGCAAATAGGCTCAAACTGGTGGCCTAATGCTGGCCGCGATCCCGGCAGCCCTCTTTACTAACCTAACCTACTGTTTCACTTAATACAGTTGGACTCTGAAATAATATGAAATGTACTCTTATATGCAAAAAAAAAAAACGAAAAAATAATGAAATTTTTACATATACTTTGTCCATATTGCGTTGTAATAAATGTAGAAGCAAGTGACAGATTATACCCTTTTGCTTAAAACACCTAACACCATTTACCAAATCCCACAGGTCATGGAAAAACATGGGCAAAAAATCCCGGAGACCGCGATATTACTTGTCTTTATCGAGTGCGAAAAGCCAAAGCTACACAAAAGGATTTGTTTTATGTTATCACACGTTTTAATTGTATTATTTACCAAAAGAGCTATGTGATTAAAGTACGTCAGTTAAGTTGAGCGCGCTACTTCCACTTCGGCAGCAAGTGACTGGTATCGTCAGCAGATCATCATCTATCCATAGCGCTCGAAATGTACTGGGCTTTTTAGACAAAAAATCTGAGGGGCACGATCGCGTTGCTTGGGACTCACACGGTTAAGCACTAGAAAGCCTATGTTAAATACCTCATCAAACTACACCTTCTAAAAATATTCGCTGGAAACGAATCGACGAATAAAAAATGGACAATATTCATTGTCTTTTTGATAGAACTTATCTAGAATAAATGTAGGCGGAAAACTTACTTTATTTGATTTTTGTATGGGATTGGTATGCCTACATATTAAGCTTAATATTGAAATCTAAGGAGATACGAATATTTTTATACGACAAAATTGATATAATATATAACTTAGGAAAATGTTTCATGCAATATTTTTCTGTGAAATAACAATCTGAACAAGTATGCTACAGAGAAGCGGCTGAAAGGCATTACCGGCGGCTCGAATATTCGTTCCATGAACAAAACATATTTTTTTTTTTTTTTTAATTAAACGGTTCACACTTCTGTGAACCAGGGGTTGGCCTTGTCCTATCGGTATTGGCCATCGGTTTCGACTTAATTATGTTATGGGTTACTGGGAGTGGATTGGGTATTTGGGTGGGATAAACAATTGGGATGGGTAATGTGTATCTTCCTATTTTACTTTATATACTATATAATTTAGTTGTGTGTTATTCAAAATATAGTGTGTTTAAATCTAGGAATCATTTCACTATAATACTAAAAGAACCAAAAACATCTCCAATGAGGTTATTAAACTACTTATTGTTGCAACATAGATTATTTTAACAACATCTAACTTAAAGAACACTTATCTTAATCATAAATTATTGTGCTTGGTTAACATTAGACATCTAGTACAAAATGTTTGGTTACCTTGTGCTCAGTTTACCTAATACCGGTTCGCTTAACTTATAAAAAATTACTACAAACGCCACACTAATGTGCGTACAAAAACTTAATGTAATTAAAAACATAACTTTGTAGTAAAGTTAGCTTTTACCTTTAAACTCTATACTTGTAACTATATATCTATATTACTTAGGTCTAGAAAATCTGCCAATTCTTTCAGATAGTTAGTTTTGTGATCTATGAGAAGCATAGGTGAATCTGAGTATCTTTTAAAGCATTCAAAGCTTGATCTTAAGCTGGCAAAGTGCTGACAGTGAAAAATTCTGTGATCCAAGGTATCAATTCCATCACATACATTGCAATTTGGATCGTTTTTAACTTTAATTTTAAAAAGCCTTTCATTATTATAAGCTTTATTGGTGAAAAGTCTATTAATGATCTTGATGCATCTGCTCTTAATAGTACTACCTTTAAACCACGTTCTGCTCCTAAACTCCAGCCCTGCTCTAAGCCAAGGACATGGAGCTACTTGTGAGGTTTGTCTCCTATAATCAGATTGCCAATCTCGGTCTATTTCATTATAGATTGAGAAGAGAGTATCGTCCAGATTAGGTGGCAGTGACAGAGGAATACCTTCTATTATTGCGTTTTTAGCCTCTTCGTCTGCAATTTTCATTATATTAATTCCTCTATGTCCTGGCACCCATATAAGTCTGACCGTTAGGTGTTGATGTTGCTCTAGAAGAGACCATATCATTTTTACAACTGGATTTATTGAAGCAGGCATGTCCAGACAAGCACATGCACAGTTGCTATCTGACAGAATAGAGATTTTTTCCCAACCCAAATTAATTCCCATATCCACTGCACTCAGAATTGCAGCCAATTCAAAAGTGATGACAGAACTGTTACTGTTAATCGAAAATCGGTACTTATTCAAGCTACTTTCATTTATTATGGCACAACCTCCTCCCAGCTCCGATTTAGCACCGTCGACCGCCCACAATCTAAAACCCATTTCTTTCTCTATTTGAACTAGATTATTGAAGCTATTGATAAAGTAACTGTCAGGGTGATATTTGGTCAGTGACTCAAATAACCCTGCATGCTTGCAAAACACCCTTATATTGGGAGATGCTTCCCTGCTTGAAGTTTCAATTTGTTGATTAATGCAATGACCAAACTTAGATAAAGCAGTTCCATAATTGGACCCTGGTGCTCTGGAAGCTAACTGAAAGACAGCAGGATTTGCTATCTTAACCTTGACTAATTCCTTGGTCGTTCCCCATAATGATCTATAAAATGTAGGTTTTTCATCTGCCATTGAGAATGCGACACAGGTAGGCGTTTGGGCTGATACTCCGAGACATCTTTTGATTAATGAGGCTTTAATTGAGTCTATTTTTTTGAAATAATAGTTGGGTGCATTTAAATTGGCTGTAAAATGGTTTTCTAACTTAGATCTGATAAGAGATTTGTAAATTATCAGACTGTTGTGAGGGTTTAGCCCACTTTTTCTTCCTGTGATCATTTTCAGCAGATTTATGGTCTTACTTATCTTTCCTGTGGTCTCTTCTAGATCAGATTTAATGGTATAGTTTACATTGATCCATTTGCCTAGATACTTTACCTTGGGTGACCAAGGAATGACCGTTGAATTGAAATTTATAACTGGAGGGCTTGAACCAATTCTATTAAGACATATTATTTTACATTTTAGAGGATTAACTTTAAGCTGGAGCTTTGTGCACAAGGTAGCAAAACTGTTTAGGGCTGTTTGAAATAATTTACCACATGTCTGAAAATTTTCTGCTTGTGTTAGAATCAGGAAGTCATCCGCATATTGAAGGAGACTTGAGGCTATTAATTGCAAGTTATGAAACGCATGGGTTGCTAAGTTAAAGAGTAATGGACTTAATACATCCCCCTGTGGGAGTCCATTATTCAACTGTAGATTATCATTACCCAGCCAGATTGATTTATGAGTTAAGAATTTAAAAATCCAGTAGCAAATGTTACTTGGTATAATGATTGATAAAGGGTCATACAGAGTTTTAAGATCAATCCCCTCATACGCATTTTCGAGGTCTAAAATAGCGACCATTATAGTTTTTTTATTTTGTTTAGCATTTGAAATCAAAACATCTAAATGATTAAGGCAAGTGTTTACCGATCTTCCAGGCATGTACGCATAGGAATTTACAGGAATCTTCTCGATGATCAGATGGCTGGCTAACAATCTATTTTTAATCATGTTATTGATTATTTTTATAAAAACATTGATAAGAGATATGGGTCTGAAACTACTGATGTCTTCCTGGTTTTTATTGGGTTTCAGAATGGGGATTATCTTAATTTTAAACATGTCCTGTAACTGACCCTCACTATTGACCAGTGAATTTAAAGCTGCTACACAGTTTTGCCTGCTGATTTGATTCATTGCGTTTAGGTCTTCGTACGTAATGTTGTCGAATCCAGGGGCCGTTTTTTTTTTATGTGTTTTTAGAACAAATTCGTATTCTTTTAGTGAGAATAACAACTGTGAATTAGGGGCTTTTATGTTTCTAAATGACCAGTTACTATTGATGCTCTTGCTTTTAATTAAACTGAGAAATTGTGAATTATTTTCTGACTTCCATGGGCTAAATCTGCAACTAGATGATCTATTTTTCAAGTTATTTACTAATCTCCAAAAGTCTATTTCGTTTCCTTTAGTAGCAACTTTGGTTAAAGTGTCTTCCCATGCGTTTCTTTTTGCTAACTGAACAGCCTGATTCCAGACTTCTTTAGCTTTTCTCCATAGATTGAGAAAGTAGGGAGATTTGAACGCAAAAAAGCATCTCATCAATCCTTTTTTTAAATTCCACTTCTCTTTTAGGTCTGCACTCCACCAAGATTTTGGACCATGTTGCAATGATTTTCTTTTAATAGTACATCTGTCTTTGAGTGTTCTCATGTCTTTTATAATGTTCTCCAAGTTATTCGGGAATACATGTTGAGCTACCATGTTCTTCAATTTATTTCTGTTGATGCTTATTACATTGGTGTTAATACAACTATTTTTAAATTTGATGATGATGGGCAGATGACCGCTAGCACTAATGTCGTTGAAGTTCGTTAACCATTTTAAATTATTAATCTTGAAGTTTACAAAAGCAAGATCCGGAGCTGAGGATCCTCCATTTCCTCTATGCCCTTTGTGACAATAAGTATAAGAACCTTTATTGATGCAAGTGAATTTTTTATCAGTTATTATTTTGTTTAGAATCTTTCCCCTACTATTGTTTTTGGAATCTCCCCATTTTCTCCATCTCGCATTGAAATCTCCTATTATAAATACCATCATGTTAGGTAATTGGTCAAAAATTTTCAGAAATTCATCTTGGAAGAAGTTGTTATCCAGAAAAGGGGGGCAGTAAATGGAGCAAACTACTAGTGGATTTTTTAGGTTCATTACTTTTATTGCTATTATTTCTAAATCAGAATTTAATGTTATTTTAGAGAAACTTAGATTGTTTTTGACAATTATGGCTACTCCCCCTCCCATTCCGTTTAACCTGTTCTTATAGACTGTACTATAACCATTTATAATTCTGCCATTGTCATACATACTACTCGTAAGAGTCTCCGAAATGCACGCAATGTCAAACTTATTATCCTTTAGAGTTCTTTCTAATTCAAGTTTATTTTTCAATAACCCTTGTATATTGTGTTGTAAGATTTTCATCAGAATGTTGAATTAGATAGGTGTATGCTTTTAAAGTAAATCTACTTGACTTTCCACTGAATTATTCTTAAGAATGTTATCTTCTAACTCTGAATTAACTACGGTAAGATCTTTATTATTTTGTTTGATAAATACTTTAATGAATATTTGATTAAAAAGCTCTACTAGCTCTTTATTGTTCCTAGGAATGTTGTTCATTAGCCCTTCCTTACAGACTGTATTTATAAACTTTTCGAACTCCGACGTCTTAAAATAGCTAGGGTTGTCATAGACTGGTGTTGAATCCTTGCTATCAATTCTGTTGCTGTTGCTCTCCTTGTAATTATGTAATTCAATCGATGAATGACTTTTGGAGGGGTCTGCTGGGGTTTTTATAACAGTAGAGTATTTCTTCTTTGTTATCACTCTATTCACTTCTCTGTTGTTATTTCTAGTGCTTTTATTACCTTCTTTATTACTAAAAGCTGGAAAGTCTTTCTCTAGATCATACTCCTCTAGAAGAGCAAAATTATTCTCATTATTTGGAATTAACTTCTTAGCTTCGTATTGCGAAATGTTTTTGATGGAAGCAATTTCCATGATCAAATTCTCTTTTATTCTTTTTGGGCAAGTTGGACTCTTATAGGAGTGATCATTATTATTACACAAAATACATTTTTTGAATAGACAGTTATTGTCACAGTCACTCTCTCCACAGTCTAGGCACCTACGTTCTTTTGCCCTGCAAAATTTCAAAGTATGTCCGAATCTTCCACACTTATTACATAGTCGAGGTTTGAAAATAAAATGCGAAACCTGAATCTTAACATAATTAAGTTTAATTATCTCCGGTACCTCTTCGCTTTTGAATGTTAATTTAACTGTTTCAGATGGAATAAATTTATTAGGATCATTCCTATCTCTGGTTTGTATTCTATGAACTGCTACAATACTACAGTTTCTTAATGGGAATCCCCTGGCATTACATGGGATACCAAATTTCACAATTTCGGATTCAGGGATGTCTTTGGGAATACCCCTAGCAGCCCCATACCTGAATAGAAGATTATTTGGGATGAACCCTACACAATTTAATTCATTAAGAATTCCATTATCCAACATATCATTAGCATCTTCAGCTCTTTCGAAATAAATACGTACTGAATTGAAACCCCCTCTGTCTGAATCCAAAATATTACCCACTTTTTTACCTCTAGTCGCATGTAAAAAATGTATCGGTTTAAAGCTCTGCTTAACCCCATTCACATCTAGTTTCTGGATTACCACTAAATAACTTTTCCTATTATCATTACTGTATCTGTTGTTGAATTTATTCAACAAAGGATTTATCTTCTCAACTGACTCAGTAATGTTAGTCGAAATATTCTCACTATTCATAGGACTAGCCTGGACAAGATTATATTGCGAATTGTTGCTTACTAATAAATTCTCATTACATTTGGAACTAGATGAATCAAGAACATTCTGAGACTCTGTAACATTCGCGTCATTAATATATGAATTAGAAATTTTTCTTTTTTGAGGTAGTTTAGAGTTCATAATGAAGTCCTCACTGTGCTTTCTGGCAGCCTTAGTTAGTCTAACGGGTTTATCAACTTGCAAATTGGCATCCATGATCTCCTCTATACCTCCTTTGTCAGGTGGTTTCACATCCGATGCCATCTTCTTTATTATTCTTACTCAAACCCCGATTGTATTATATACACACGTGTTTAATATTTCCTAACCTCAAATACTGGCACAATCAACAGTTACCCAAAAATTTTGTACTTACAGTCTTTGTTCTTAATTAGAACACACGTTAATGATACAAAGAAGCACAATTTCTATTTTACTACGCACAATTCTCAGAACTAATACTGCGCACTATCGCTACTTGGAAAAAAAAATTGATACAATTTACTACTGTGACACACTAAATTCACAGAATGAAATTTACTGCGCACTTTCAAGAAACAATGATACACAATCGGAGGGATTAATTCTCGGAAGGGCTGGTGGAAATCGCTGTTATTTTTAAGCTCTCAGCTCGTGACCGACCAACTCTGAAGTTGCGCTCCGAATGGAACAAAACATAAACAATATGCACCAAGTGTGAGGTTATGATAAATATTTTAACCAAAACTTAAAAACAGCCGTAAGATGTAAATTCTTTTGTGAAAATAGAATAATTACCGCCGTTAGTGCAGAATCATCTGGGGCCGCAGCTACTTTGGGAAATAACACCTCCGCTAATGTCAGATCGAATGGATGCCTGGGAATAAATGTTTTCTTAAACGGCGTTCGCATGCCACCTCGCATCTGCCCTCCGCGACCCGGACGAATATTACCGCGAACCATTTCTACTGTTTTCAAGTCCTTCGATCGAAAATCCCTTGTACCTTAATCGCCGGCTTTCGATATGAATTTGCCAAGAACGTCCGCACACCTTGAGCACTGGTCTGTTATTGATTTTAGTATGTCAGTGTCAAACTCGGTGCTGTGGTGCTGTCATTTAAGAAAGGTATATAATGCTGCTTTCGATATTCTGTTAAGTCTGCATCCGCATTTCAAACCATTTTCATACTTTAACGATGCACATAAAAATGCACACAAGCTAATCCGCGCAAGATAAGATGCTACGATGTCTTCTGAAAATAAAGAATAAAATAATAAAATCTTTTATTAAGAGATTCAACTCTCTGTTTTTGAAATTTATAAAAAATGCACATACCTTATTGTGAATACCTCACTTGAAAGTGATAGCCATGAAGTGCTATGCAATTTCGTTTCTATAGCAACAGATGTCTGTAGTAAAAAAAGTAAACAATTGTCCAATTCCGCTAATAATCAAATTTAAATTTTTTAATAAAATAAATTTTAAAAACATTTAAAATGTCGATAACAGCAGATAGTCAAAGTGTAGCGACATCTTTTCGTCAGGAGACTTCTGATAAAGATTTAAATGATGTGAAAAAAGGACCAGAGATGTTACCACCTAGTACATATCAAATTCGTCCGAGTCTGTCTGATAAATTTCGAGCTAGTAAAATCAAAGAAATAATACAAACGGTTCTAGGACAGACTCTACAAGGTTTATAATTAGATGGTTATAGTATTTAAAAGTAAGATAATAATGTTTTTGGTTCAGGCAAAACATATAATACCAATGAAGCTGGAGACCTGTGTCGAACGATCGCTGATCAAGTTAGTAGTCTTGTAAGAGATCTGAACATGAAACGTTATAAGCATATCGTGCAAGTAACAATTGGCCAGCAATTGGGTTCTGGATTTCGTTATATAGCCAGGTGTCGATGGGATGCTGAATGTGATAATCAAACTTCGGATGTTTTTACGAATGCGTCCATGTTTTGTGTTTGTACCGTGTTTGGAGTGTACCTGTATTAGCTTTATAAGTAGTATGTTTTATTTACTACATCGTTTCTATTAGAAACATATTACCATTAATTTCTTAATAAATATTTTTAAGGTATGAATGAGTATTTGATAGGAAGACGGGAGTATTTGTTAGTTCGAAATTTAAAAATTAGTGTCGGTAAAATGCTAAGATTTATTGCATGTGCTCCTGCATACATTACTTGTATTTTACAACATACGTATGTTCTCTAAGATTTAGTCTTCTAATTTCTACTGGCTTTTTATTAAACAATTGACAATGAAGCTTTTATTCACTTCCTTACTTTGAAGAATACCTCATCAAATGGCGATGGAACATTGGGAAATATTTTCTAGTATTGCACTTTTAATGAGCAAATTGTTTTTAGGCTAATGTATTCAAAGTCTTAACATTGCCATGATTGTTCAAATACACAAAGCAAGGTGAATGCTCCTAATTTTGACTTCGTTCTAATGTCTGCTGCCAAAACCTCTTTTACTCATAACAAAAACTGTCACCAATTGTCTCGGTCCAACGGCGGCATCCTCCAGTTCCAAGCAGCGGTGCGCAGTCTTCGTTGACAGAGTCGGACCAGCATGTCCTGGGGCTTTAAACTGTGCTTCGGTCCTCGGCTTTTCTGTCGAATAGGTATTGGTACTCGATGCTCGTCCATTCCCTGCACGAAACCAGCCGTTTGCAGTTTCCTCAGTTTGATAATTGTGGCAACCTCTGGGTCGTCAAATATTTCGTGAAGCCCGTCTTTATATCTTATTCGCCATCGGCGGCTCTCATGTTTTGCTAAAATTATTCGCCTCAGGACCCGTCTTTCGAAGACGTTCAACATATTTGCGGATGCTTGTTTGAGACCATCCATAGCACAACACAGGTCTTATTTTCGATTTACACACTTGTAACTTCGTGTACCAGTGTATGCAAGTGGTCTTCAATACAGTGAGAAAGGAGTAGAACGTTTTATTAGCGAGCTACATTCTTTGTTTTATTTCGTAGAAATTCATCAGAGATATCTATCAGCTCTGATATAATTGAGCCATGTGCAAGACTAAGAAGTTTTTTTTAAATACCAAGCTCATTTCTCCTTAATCTGGTCATCTTCGGCGATGATATTATCGATTTCGTCTTTACAGAGTGTCATCTTGGGCTGATATCTACGTCTTAAACTTGTCACTATTTTGTAAGCTTATATAGTTTTATTAATAGAGCTATAAGATTTAAAGCTAATGCTTCCAAAACCAGCAACTGATCTACACCTCGAAAGATATTTCGTTATATTGGAATAATTTGAGAGTATCGGTGACCTCGAGACAGACTGCTTCTTTACCACCACTCTTAATGTCTTATACCTCTATGGTTTTATTAGTCGATAAATGTTCGTCAATGCTGTTAATATTTACGTTTCTTACATTCAATGATTTTGTTCGCTTCTCGTCGGAGGTTTCCATAATGTTCTTTCTTTGTCCTTATGTTACTTTCAAGGAGATGTTTGTACGCCTGATTTTTTCTTTTCTAGTGCATCCGGTTATTTCTTTTGCGGCGGGCTTCATATCCTATCACTTGTTCGGTTTTGGTTTTTGTCCTCATTTTCACCCAGACCTTGTCAACTGATCTTACTGTATCACTTTGTAGGATGGAGGTCAATTTCGTCTCAAGGGTTTTTGCGCACTTCTCTCCCACTAACGCCCTTTGGAGCTTTCCCATGTCGAACTTCCGAAGAGGACTGGCTTTTATGTCCCATATACCTTTGACATATAACACTGATATTTAAATTTTACCAAGCAGAGGCTCGAGTCACAATAGGCTTCTGAAAATGTACAGGCGTCAAGCTCGCTAGAAGCCTATCTTCGCTGAATAAGGACATAGTCAATTTAGTTGTAGATATTGCCATCTAGTGACGCCTATGTTCTTTTATGGATATGTTCTTTTCTAGAAGCATGTCGAACTTATAGCTGTATTTACTACATGCAAAGAGGACAATGAGCCAAATAATGTCCTGGTAGTTATAGATGCGTCTTTAGCTCCCTCGTCTCTTTCTTCCGCCATATTTTAAAGAATTCGTCTTTAATGCGGATCGCACATAATTGTTCTCTGACTACTTTGAAGTCCATCACATGCGGTTTGAACTTCCGAGACTTCACTTCATGCAAGGTTCCCACTTTTGAAGCGGGGAACTCATGTCTTGTTGCACGCTGCCAATGCATTTCTTTTCCTGTACAAGGAGTCCTAAAGATTGAATGCAGCCGTAGTTCTCAGGAGGCATAGAGTCACTTCCAGGAAATACCGCAGGAGATAAAGAATTCCGCCACCATTTCCACTAGTGCGTGTATCCGCTGGGGGTAATATAAAATGCGTGAGCGAGTGACTAAGGCTGAAATTCTGAAAAAATGTCTGCTTTTCCTTCACAAGATGATTCAAAACAAGAGTTGGAGGAAGCCTTTGAGGTCATCTTCAACTGCCGGCCGAACTGGCTGAAGGTGGAGATGGAGTATCAGTGAGTGTTGGAAGAACACACCGCTGAGGAGGCTAGCTGTGCAGAAGTCTCGGGAGTTGATCGACCACTTCAGAAAAAGCATGTGGCTGAATCATGTCCTGATGACACGCAGGAAATCCAGATCAGGAAGAATGTCCCGGTCCCTAACCTTAGGAACTCGGTGACGGTCACTCACAAGTAGCAATAGAGGGACGTCGCCAAAACACCATAAGCACCCACAGGATAAAAAAAAAGATAAGAAAGAGAGTGCTCTGCAGTGAGAAAAAAGAAATGATGGGGAAGAAGAAGAGAAAAAGCAAACAGAGACAACGTGGGTTCCGGGGAAGACTTATGTGGAGATCCTGGTGGTATTTCGTCAAAATATATATCTGGATGAAACTGCGATGCTTTAAAGCGTATAAATCCAGAAGGATGGATTCTTTTGGAGATTGCCCGCTGCAAGGACCGAGCGAGATTGCAGGACTCGACCCGAGCCGCCATATATGCTGTGGGGGACGTGAAGCTTATGACTCCTAGAGTGAAGATTGAGATTCTGGGGCTTGATTGCGTCACATTCAGTGAGGAGGTGACATCAACCATGAGACGCGATGCTGGAGAGGAAAGAGCCGATGAAGTGAAACACACGTTCTTGCCACCTAACTCAAGCAAACAAAAAAGATCCATGGTTTAGCTGAATTAAACTCCAGTATCCACCAGTCTGCACGGGTCCAGGTGGGTATGATAAACACGCAAGTGCGAAGGTGGGCTGAGGTGGCACACAACGCTTAGATGCAAAGGGCCAGATCGGATCGAATAGCGCCCTGCATCTTATGAGCTCAAGTATGAGCTAAAGTATTTGCTGTATGCTAAGAAAAAGCAAGGAAGTACATGAGAGCCCTTCAAGAAGGAAACTTACAGGGACGATCTCGTCAAACAGCTGGCAGAATAGTGTTCATGTTGTATTGATCAGGGAACTCAATAGGGGGAGGTACTCGTCCGCATTGGTGTCAAAAAAAGTACGCAGTAGCTTGGGTTGTTGATGAGCAGAGGGCCCGCATTGGAGGCCTCGTGTGGGTAACATACTGAGAGATAATTTCCCGAGCTGTTTCTTCTCCCCGAGACAAGCTTAGCTCACTGGAGGACTCTCTTCATAATATTGACGGTAATGTCATCGTAAGGGGTGACTTCAGTGCAAGGCATTAGAGTCGGGCATGTCCAACGAAAACACTCGCGAACGGCGCATAGGCGAGGTTGCATCGAGGTTGGATTTATCGAATTTATTTAATATGGTTCGACATCTCCATTCTGAGGGCCCAGACTTAATGAATCCATTTTCGATGCCACTAGGGCATCTGAAAGACGAGACACTTGTCAGCGAATGTAGAGTGATGGAAGATTACACAGCAAGTGATCACAAATACATCGTCGACAAAAGGCAAAGACGATACCGCTTTGCCGGCAAGTGGCTCAGTTGGAATGTTGCTAGCCTTAACTTAAAGATGATCGCATCGCTCGTCTCGAGCTTAGAAGAGAACCCACTAATGTCTGGGACCCCAGTGGCTCAAGCAACAATAGACGAATTCACATGGGATGGATGTCCAAACGGACACCCTTTCGCAGGGGGAAACATGCGTTCTGGTGGAACAATGTAATCACAGAACTGCGGTGCATTACTTTGGGGTGCAGATAAAAGACGCATCGAGCCAGGAATAGGCTGGGATCAGTCAAACTCACTGCTGTTGCGGTAAAGAAGCAACTGACCAAGACTGTCATGAAGAGCAAACGCGCCAAATGGCAAGCTCTTTGTGTAGAGGTCAACTCAGACCCATGGGACGATGAGTACAAATTTGTCCCACCTAGACTCCGCTGCACGCAGCCTAGCACTCTCATGGATGCGAAATTCATGGGGCACATCGTTGGGTCACTATTCCCAGTGCATTCGCATAGAACAGACGATCCTAGCGTCGCCAGGCGGATGCTTCTCTTTTTACCGGTGAAGAGCCCACCCCGTCTATTATTAGGTTTGTATAATTCATGTTTAGCCACGGGGAAAGTATCTTAACGAAAAGTACCTGCAGACAAGAGGAAAGGTAACCCCGGCACCACATCAGTATCCCATCTACTGTGCATGCTGGACACTGCAGGGATACAAGTCTGTGGCTGCTGTCACCAGTTAGATTGGTTAGTTGCCTTCCCGACGAGCAGTACGGCTTCTGGAAAAGGCACTCAACAATCGACGCCACATCAGAGGTTGTTGGGACAGAAGTGAGAGCAGAAGATGCATCTGTTCCGCGAGGTGGACATCACCCTTCCAGCCCTCGAGCAGGCCATAATACTTCAGGGAGCTACGATTGCTGTACGACATCGAGGACAGAGTAAGAAGGTGTGCTTTCTCCTCAGCAGCGGCAGAGGGGTCGATCTTGGGGCGTGACCTCTGGTCATAATGCACGATGATGGTCCTGAAATTACTGCGGATGTGTTTTTGGTAGGTTACGCTGATGTCGTCGCAGTTGCAATCGCTGCAAAATCTGTCTATTTCTCCCAGCTGAGACTGAACCATATCATAAGGAGGGTGGAGCGACGGGTGATCAAGCATGGCCTCCAGCTGCCGGTCTTGAAGATAGTCCTGCTGATGAAGCGGGGGATACCAACTACTATAACCATGACAGTTGGCTCCGTCGAGGTCCAGAACAGCAACTCGTTAATCTATCTGAAACTGATCCTGGATCCCAAGCTGATTTAGTGGGATCATATCCGAGAATATAACAAGATCCGGTTACGCATTGCCAATGCGCAGTGCAGGGGTGCCCAGCATATCCTCTGGAGCTTCCACACGGTTTCGTAAGAGGCCGTGATGGAGGCATGGGTTGAAGCCCGTGGACAACGAAAGATAAGTATGTGCGACAGGGGCGCTGCGTTGCTCAGGTGGGTCTCAACTCGGAACTCCGTGGACTTGTAAATGTCCGTTTTTAGTGAGCCACACCTCACACACTCAGCTATCTTATAGGTCGCCCGGGGTATCTGGTGATATCACATCTATATAGGGAAAAAGTATTTTTCATGTGTGCGTATTCGTTATTCATTTTTTCGTAGGAAAACTACTTTTCTATTGTGCTTTAAAACTGAATCAATGTTAAATAGGCAATGGGAGCTTTAGATTTTAATAAACGAAATATAGTTAAGGCTGGTTTTTCTGGACCAAAATGAAAGCAACGAGTTGTTTCTAACTGATTTTCAGCAAAATCAAGACCAATCGATTTTAGTCAGTAAAAAATATGTGCTGTATGTACTTATATACACAAATGCACTTAAAAGCAATATCAATATATATTCGCTGATGATTGTTTTTATTGTGCTGCTCAAGATTTTTATTCTGAAATTGCTTCGAACATGAATGCTTTTCATGGGCCCTACTATGACGCCACAGTTAAGTACATACGCACGAGCAATTTGCGTGATCGACAGATAGTTTAGTTGGGATGGGACTGTATGAGACTATTAGGAAAATATCATATTTGTTAGTATAATTTTTTGGGGAATGTGTGTACTAATGTTTCCCAACATGCAATAGCAAAGTTTCACCCTTTATAGTTCACCTCAATAAGTAATTGTTTTATTTTAAACCGGCATAAGTTTTATTTTAAATGATCTAAGCTGCACTAGCCTGTGGTTTAGACTACAAAATGATTAATAAATGGACTGATGCATCTCACCGTGTATAAACAAATATATGCTAAACAAACTTGAAACTCAACAAACTAGTTTAATCGATTAATTCAAGTTTGCTGAAATTTAATAAGAATTTTTTGAATTAATTACGATACGTTCATTAGTTATAACTATTGGAAAAGTAAAACAAGTTTTTTTGATCACTCAGATTGTGAAATTATATTCGAACTTCTTTCAGAAGTTTTTATACACATAATCGTGTTATATTTGCCCATCTGAACCCGAAACTACAATCACACACTGAATGCTCTGTGCTACGTAATTCTCCTATCTGCAGTTGATGTTGTGAGCTGCAGCTATAAGTGTAGTGAACTGCTTCGATTTCAATTAAAATTAATTTAGTGGCTTGGCGCGTGAAGGTTGATTGGATACTTGTCGCAGTTCCAATTGAATAAAATGGAATCGTTTCAAATCGGCTCTATCCCGGTCGGTGGTCCTCGGGATCCGTGTTTTGTGGTTGCGGAGATCGGTCAAAATCATCAGGGAAATGTTCAGATTGCCAAGCAAATGATATTAGAAGCCAAAGTAAGTTCGTATTGTGTTTAATTTGCCTCGAAACGAAATGATACCAATTGTGCAATTGAATGCTTGCACAGAGAGCTGGATGTCACTGCGTGAAGTTCCAGAAATCTTGCTTATCCGCCAAATTTACGAAGGCTGCCCTAGCAAGGGAATACAAGAGTTCGAGCTCTTGGGGCGCAACATATGGTGAACACAAGGAATATTTGGAACTCACTATTTCGCAGTTTAAAGAACTTCAGGAATTTGCTAAGAAAGTAGGAATTCTTTTCTCGGCGTCTGCGATGGATGAGGTGATAAGTGGAAAGTTGTGCTTTTATTACGTGCATTCATGGACAATAATGTTTGGTAGGTTTCGTTTGGTGAACTATCCAAAATGGGATTGCCGTTCATTAAAATTGGATCAGGAGATGCAAACAATTTCAAATTGATTGAATACGCAGGAAGACAAGATATTCCGTTAATAATATCTACAGGAATGCAGGAAATGTCAACGGTGGAGAGAATTGTGACGATAATGAGACGAAATAAAAAAGTGAATTTTTGTTTGATGCATTGCGTCTCAGCTTATCCTACGTTACCTGAAAATGCCAACTTAAGACTGATTACTTATTTAAAGCGTAGGTTTCCTCAGACGCCAATTGGATACTCTGGTCATGAGCAAGGAATCGCAATCACTTTAGCTGCAGTTCTACTAGGAGCAAAAGTAATTATACAATTTTCAATTTGCTTTTAGTTAATATTTTATTGGGTTTTTGCATGCTATATTCATATTTAAACGGTCAATCTTAATAACTTGACAGTGGAGTAAATTTTTACAACCCGTTGTGTGGAATGTGAATGGGTACAAGTGTGGAGTGATTAGTACTACGATTCACATTATGCCTAATTTGGCTCAAGTGCCTTGTCAGAGCTATCGCAACAAAAAGCCCAATGTGTTAGTGTCCGTGGCTGGTTTTTAACCAAAGGCCACAAACGCTACCAACAGATGCTACGCCCACTTGTTTATATAAGCTACAAAACACATATATCTAGACAAAATAAGCAGTAAAACTTGAGATTACTCTTTGATTTTTTAGTAAAACAAATTAACTACTTGAAAATAAGTCTATAAAATAGTTCATAAATCGAGTATCCACTTTTGCGATCTTGTATTTAGTATTTTGGCAGTATTAAAATATTTTTCCATCTTATAATTCATTAATGTCCTTTTTCTAGCATTTTTCAACAGCAAATTGGACGAAATTATATATATGAAACAGCCGCCGGGCTTCTTAGTCGAAGACAAAGAACAACTGGTTTGCCTCTTGAGGAGGATTTTAGATGGCCTGAAGCAATCAGCCAAAGTTTGCTATATGGCCATTCATCAAGTATTAAGTGACGCAAATTATTTTGCAAGTCAAACCGATCCATGTTTGTACACTTTGGTTGAACAAAAAAAATTTTGCTTCGTATTGTTATACGTTGACGATCTTCATATTGCCAGCAAATATAAGGATATGATTTGTAAATGCGACGAAATTTTAAATTTAAGATTGAAGGTCTCTGTGAAATTCGAATCACGGATTGCAAATCAATAGAAACACAGAAGGGGTGACTTTGCGATCAATCAGGCGACGTACATGGCAAAGATTGCAATGAATTTCGGATTGGCAGATGCTAAGCCACCCAATGTACCATTGAGTGTGTCCTACGAGAAGAGTCCCAAGTCGGAATTAATCAGTGACAACGAGCAATACCGACGATTGGTTGTGTGTTTACTATACATATCCGTAAATACCAGACTCGGCGTAGCTGCTTGTGTATCAATATTAGGACAAAAGGTATCCAGGCCAAATCAGGAAAACTGGAATGAACTAAACCGTCACGAACTTAAAGAGAACTGCACATTTTGCATTAGTACTTAGAAGCAATTCAAATGCTTTCGGCTCGTGGGCTACGCAGATGCAAGTTGGGCTGAAAATAGAGTCGACCGGAAATCAAACAGTGGCTGCGTCTTTCAGTTATTCGTTAGCACAATCAGCTAGATTTGCAAGAAGCAAACATGTGTCGCGTTATCATCAACAGAAGCAAAAATTCATTGTATTATCAGAGTCGTGCAAAGAGGCTCAATGGAGTCGATGCTTTCTATTTGGCCTAAACTTGATTTTTGACAATCCAACAATTATTTATCAAGACAACCAAAGCTGTTTGCGACACATCAAGGAAGAAAAGTGGTCAAACAGATCAAAGCACATAGATGTAAGTTACTTCTTCATCAAAGACTACATCAAAAAGTAACTAGTCAGCTGCATTTATTGTCCAACTGAAGAGATGATTGCAGATTTGCTAACAAAGCCACTACACGCAGCACGAATTAGACACTTACAGAAACAATGCGGTATAGAAGAAGTTCGAATGAGGAGTGTTGGAGTTGGGACACAGCATTCAAACTTAACATATGAATTATCTTTATATTTTGGCAATAACATACTTTGAAAAATCACATTCTTTTATATATATATATATATATATATATATATATATATATATATATATATATATATATATAATATATAAATATATATAATATATATATATATATATATATATAATATATAAATATATATAATATATATATATATATATATATATATATATATATATATATATATATAAAAAATATATTATATATATATATATATATAAATATATATATATATATATATATATATATATATATATATATATATATATATATATATATATATATATATACATATATTATATATAAATATATATATATATATATATATATATAATATATATATATATATATATATATATATATATATATATATATATATATATATATATATACAGTAGAACGCCGATTATCCGAATTAATTGGGACCGGGGTCGATTCGGATAATCGAAAATTCGGATAATCGGACATAGACTGGTAATAAAGAAAAACGAACTGTCACACATAGAATAAACTTTATTAAGTTTAACAAACAGAGTTCTACAATATCTTGTCACTTGAACATTTCGTAAGTAACATCAGAGTAAGCTGCCTCTACGTTGGAGCTCGTTTCCGTGCGGCAAGGTCACGCAGGCGCCGGACTCTAGCGAGTCCCAACTTGTTACAACAAAACAAAAGAAAAATTACTTGGTTTTATACGCTTAGGACCGATTCGGATAATTGGCGATTCGGTTAATCGGCGTTCGGATAATCGGCGTTCTACTGTATATATATATATATATATATATATATATATATATATATATATATATATATATATATATATATATATATATATATATATATATATATATATATATATATATATATATATATATATATATATATATATATATATATATATATATATATATATATATATATATATATATCAGTGGCGAAGCGTCCATACAACCCGATTCCTTCCGGCTTCCCTTTCGAAAATATCGATCTACTTCAGATTTTCAAAACATGTATGGATTTTAAACATGTACATGAAATTTCAAATGACTAAAGATTATATACCATCTTCTGTATAATACGATAATGTGAAAATTCCCATTCATAAGCCGAAATTTTCCGGCTTGCAAATTCTTATTTGCGAGCCACTAGAGGCTTTGGCCAAATGTGTATTGCCTTGTGTCTGTCTCTTTTCGTTCCTTGCTGAAATTCTAGCATCGTCTCGCTTTAATAGATGAAAAATAAGCCGTAATCGATCGGCTTACGAATGGAAAGAAAATTTCGATCGGTTCATTCAATATTGCCTTTGTGCTATTTTTATGTGAAAGTTACTTTCGATTAGTGATGGGCGTTCCTGTTGTTTTCAGAAAACGAAAACGAACTGTTTTTTTCCAAAAATAACTGTTTTTTAAAACTTTTTTAAAACTTTTTTCACTCGACCAGCAGCAGATTGATACTGGGTGTTACAATTAGTGATTGGCATTTCTGTTGTTTTCAGAAAACGGAAGCTATTTGAAAAAAAACAGTTTGAAAAAAACTGTTTTTTTCCAACTGTTTTTTTCAAACTGCTTTTTTTCAAATAGCTTCCGTTTTCTGAAAACAACAGAAATGCCAATCACTAACTGTAACACCCAGTATCAATTTGCTGCTGGTCGAGTGAAAAAAGTTTTCAAAAAGGTTGAAAAAACAGTTATTTTTGGAAAAAAACAGTTCGTTTTCGTTTTCTGAAAACAACAGAAATGCCCATCACTACTTTCGATAGTTGTATTGCTCACATAAAGAACAGCACGTAAAGATTATATATTTGAGATATGAGTATGAAGATATCATTTCACTGCCTATCTAAAAATGAAAATTTTTCTTATGTTAGTTTTTAGAAATGAATTTTTATTAAGAACTATTTTTTAAGAACCAGAATGCAGTTTTTGGGTTAATTTCATGATGTAATAGAGCGCATTGAACTCGGTCTTTGTAACCTGCCAACTAGTGTACGTTAAACATCGATAGTACTATCGATAGTATCGATAGTTCAGAACTATCGAAAACCTCGATGTTTTTTTTTGCAATCGATAGTTTTTGAAAACAGAAAAAAATGAGTAACGTAACATTTCGATATCATCCCATTCACTGTGAGTATTTTACGTTTGCTTAGTTTTTCTCATTTAATAATATTTCCTTTTCTTGTTATTATAAAACAGCACAAACCAAAGATAGGAGACCACTCTTATATTTTGTTGGTTTTGACACTTGTTATTTATTGTAGAATGAAATAACATCAAGAAGGAAAAAATGTAAAAGAAGGAAAAAATGTGTTGAAAATTGAGACTGAGTGAGAAAGAATTCCAAACAGTGATTTTGCTAAGTGTAATATATGCAGCAATCAATACAAAACAAGTAAAAACACGAAAAATTTATCAGATCATTTAAAACGGAAACATAAATCATAGTGGAAATTATTTTCTGTTGAACCTATAGAAAAAACTCATGGTCCTAGTAGCATCTTTGAGAGTAGTTCAACGAAATCTAGAACAATCATCAAAAATTATTTTGCAACAGCAAAATTCTGCGCAGATGATTCTATCCGAAAAAATATTTAGATGAACTGTATAATTCGTATGGTTGTTTTGGACATAGTGCCTTTGCGCAAAGGAGAACATGAAGGCTTTCGTGATTTCGTGGCTGATTTGGACGGAAAACATGCAATTCCTGACACCACATACTTCGAAGATGTTAAAACGCGGGTTCAAAATGCCATAAATGCGGTTCAACATATTTCTTTATCTACTGATATGTCGACAAATCCAAACAGCGAGAGAATACTGATTTTAATATACAAACTGACAATTGCACAACGACAGCTCAACAAACCTGAACTGAAGTTAATTCAGCAGTTCCGTTCTCGTTGGAATAACGCATACGCCAAGATCAAATGTTTCTATGATATCAGGCAAGAATTGACTTTGTAATTAGCCAAATGTGTGAAAGCACATGAAACGTTACTCACCGAAGATTTGAATGTGCTGAACCATTTGATGTGGCTACGACAACAATATCTGGCGCAAATTACATTACTCTTTCTTATATAACTCCGTTATTACGAGGGCTGACTCTACAACTATCGAAAGTGGGCATTAACATAAAAACACTGCTGGAAAAAATATTTATAATGCTTTATGCAAGTAAGTGCGGGAACGATGAATACCGTTTGAGAAAAGGGTCCTTATGATGTTAGCCACCATTCTGGATCCAAGGTTCAAAAAATAAGTGAAACCGATGGAAACATAGCTGCCCAATCTCTTCAAACAGAATATACTTCTTTTTTGATGACACAAAAGCCCGAGTCAACTCAGAGTACTTATGAATTTACGGCGGCTGCATCTACAAGCAACTGAACTGGTGAAACTGGGGAAATTTACTAACGAAGGAATAGTGGAAAGCAAAACAATCCAAGGAGTTATTATTTCTACCTGAAGATCTATTCAAAGACAAAGCTTATAGCTGCCCAAATAATGATGCAATAAGACATAGATATATACCAAAACCTAGAGCAACCTCCCAGTGAAAACGACAAATGTCCCATCGACTACTGGTTAGATTCAAATACTGAGACAAAGAAAATGTTTGCTCTCTAGCATTTATGAATACTTGCGCCATCTATTCCGAGTGAACGAATTTTTTTCGAAAACTGGGGTAATTCACAGTGATCGCAGCAACCTCTTAAAGTCTCAAAGCGTCTCAATGAATTGCTTTCTCTAAATCAAAATGCTCAGCATTTCGGAAATGAATAAAACTCTATATTCCTATGTTTCTCTATAATAGTAATTGAGTTTTCAGTTATTTTTAAAAAAATTAATGAATCCTGGGTGTATCTAGTAATTTCGCAAGACACATATACACCATCGATAGTCTATCGATAGCCTATCGATAGTTTTTAAAAAAACATCGATATTATCGATTATACATCCAACTATCGATGTTTAACGTACACTACTGCCAACAGTTTATTTCTGAAGCATGTTTATAAACAAATCGCCTAATATTATTATCACATCTCCAGAATGTAGCATTTTTCATTACTTTAAAAGTCTTAACTCCATTTTTTCTACGCCAAAAAGGGAAATCTCATGCTTGCAGAACTGTAAATTAACTAAGTTTAAACATGTTCATGCAAAATCCGCTAGTATTTGCGTGTAGTGATCAAAAGATTCATTCCTATAAACTAGAATTCCATTTTTTGCAAGAGCTTGCCTTAAGAAAGTTTAACTGAAATGAAAAAGAGACTGAAACAATTCATACTTTGAATGATTTAAGGAAAACAATAAAAATGGAGCTAAGAATTTTTAACTAAGGACTGCAGAGTTCCTGTCTTGCGTTAAACTCTTTTATGGTACATATTCTGCGTAAAATTGTTTTCATCTTTCCAATTACATAATATTTCATGAAAAGCAGGAATCAGGAAATAAAAGAAAACTACATTTGTCGTCGGAAATCTGAAACTTGATATTTTCAATATGTATGCCTAAAACATATACGTTAACCCTTAAAAATATTAAGAGTAAAAGTCGCAAAACAGTTTGAAAGTATAGTAAATGAAAAATTGTCTATACATCCTCATAATAAGTGTAAATAATAAGTGTATAATAATAAGTACTTTTTCATTCCAACCGCTTTATTTCCAGAATATTTGTAAATTTAATGGATAAAAAATAGCTGCTTTCAATTTTTTCCATTTAGCGTTCTGCAGGCTCAAAAAGACTTTTTCTCGATGCTTCTTTTTTACATTTTTTACATTCTTATTTACATTAAAACAAATGTATATTGAAGGTGACCCTATAAAAACTCGGATGGACACATGGACTCAAGGAATCAAATGGATTTCCAATCAACCTCGACCAGCGCCGGATTAAGCTTTATAGGGGCCCGGGGCTAAACAACGAAGGGGCCCTCTTAAGGGCAAAGAAAATCCCAACTTTTGTGAAAAGAGAATAAAATCCGAATTATTCAATGTTAAACATTTTTATTTTGACAAGTAAACATTTTTATTTTTACAGGTAATTACAATATACATTATAATTAAAAACATTTCTTTCTCGCCTTCTTTGCTGCATATTCCGCTATTACATCATCAAAATCAAGCGATCTCAGCAGCTCTTTTTCAATATTCAATCTTGCTAAAGAGGACAGTCTTTCGTTCAGCATTGTCGATCTAAACATATTTTTTATTCTTTTTAACGTAGAAAATGACCTTTCTGTCTCGCAATTAGCTATTGGAATAGTGACTAGAATTCTGTAGGCAATATACGTATTAGGGAATACTGAGATCATGTCATTAGCGACTATCCAATTCAATACTTTCACAGGGTTCAGTAGTTCGTCAATTGCTTTATCAGATTCTTTTGAACGGTTCGAAAAGAAACCTCTCTCTTGCAATTTCAAAAGAGGAATGAATTGCTTCAACTCGAGAAAAAAACTGTTGTCTAAATCATTTGAGTAAACTTCTACAAGTTTATTTGCTTTGATTTGTAAATCGTCTTCATCCATGACCAGCAAGTGCAGAAGAAAACCAAACAATTCAGTGATGTGAGTGTAAGCTTTGCATCGTTTTTGCAATTCAACGACTAGATTGTCTATTATCACTAGGGATTCCAATCCCGAACCATATTTTCAATCCCGGGATTACGGGATTAAAAAATCTCAAATCCCGGGATCCCGGGATCCCGGGATTTGAAATTCAAAATACAACACAACAAAATAAGTCAAGTTTCTAGTAAACAGATTATATAATTTGCCATCATTTCAAAACTACAACAATAAGTGAGCTCAACACTGTATTAAAAATTGCATTATTACTAATTTATATTATTGATGCAAATAAAAACAATAATTTTAATTATCCAAAACGTTGACAGTATGAAGACAGATATTAAAAATTACATCTATTACAAATTACAACAAAAAATCACGACCAAAAACCACAACAACAAAACACAACTCTTAGAATTGAGATACATAATAAAGTAACATATAAAAAATTCGGCCCAAGTTCATTCGGTTTTTCGGAAGTAACATTGAAGCAATAGCAAAGCATCTAAGGTATCGTCTCCAAGCCTGCTTCTAAATTTATTCCCGATTTTGGACGCCGCGGAAACAGTCGAGAAATATTGGTACGCCTGCTCCAAACTATGCAAGTGCCACCACTTTCGAAAAGATTCATTTCTTTTGCAATGGTTTTAATTAGATTAGTTTCTTGCGGCATTTCATGATTGATTATTTCATACTTTTGCAGCTCTTCTTGTAGCGTTAATTGACGACTACCTTGTTCTGATCAATATGGGTATCTACTGGGTTCTCTTCATTTCTTTGGCTACCAAGCATAGGGTTCAGCATCTAGATCATTGAAGTATTTTTTAAATATTTGCGTTGCTTGGTTTCAAAAATAGAGATTTTATTTCACTTGGTAAATTTTCGCTGGTACAATGTGGATTCTGGAGATAGCTTAACATACCAGATAGCTCGGTACACTGACGCTCTTTTATTCGGTCCAATATTGCAATTTTCATAGCATTCAGAAGAATAGACCGTTTTTCTCCTAACAGCCTACATACAAATCTTGATGAAGTATTAGCAGTGCATAAATTTGCAAGCCTGCGACTAAAGGCCGTCACAGCCAATTTTACAGGGAGTAAAACTTCAATAATTTTCTGAATCGAATCAAACTCTGTTGCTTCTAATTGCTCTGAATATTGCAGGCCTATTGATGTATACTATTTTTCAAAATGGGAAACTATTCGAGCATTGTCAAGAGACTATTTGATCTTGTTTTACAATCCATTTAAAGGAGACAGTTAAATGCCTTGCTCGGATCCGATTTTTCGTTGAAGCTTTTTTAAAATATAAAACTACCTAACGAACTTTCTTTATGCATGCGCTGATGTCCTTCGTCTGATCTAGCGTGTCTTGCAGGCGACCGGTTTCAACGTAGTTAGCTGATTCAGGACCATCCAAATCTTCGTGGTCGTCGTTCAGACTATCAGCTGCTTCATCAACTCTTTAATCTGGAATGGACCTCATATTATAGCCAACATCCCAAACTGCCAAGTGGATGCTATGCACCAAACAAATATGTTGCTCTGTACCAACTAGTCTGCCTACTTTTCGCATTTCGTTTGACCCATCAGTTACGATGGTAACAATGTCTTTTCCTAGAGAAACATTAAACTCATATCTAGGTAGTTTCCAGCTGTCATTGATATTCTTACTCCCACCAAGCTCCAGTAAGAATTTACTAAGTAGATGTTTATGTTTATAAAGCGCCTATTTGCAGTCAAGGTCCATTAATCAAACATCAAACTGAACCGTTCACCTGAGAAACTAACCTGTTATATCTTATTTTTTATTATTTTCTTTATCCTGCTTGCATAGCCAACAACCTTTTTTTGATTGTTGTTAAGGATTTTGGTAAATCTGTGTATGTATTCGCTAGTATTAATTTCCTCAAATCATTCGATGTAACGAATGCACTAAATGCGAAACAGTCCATACTTATTTATTTACAAACCCCTTTGTATTCTCTTGTTAGCTGTTACATCGGTTTGTTTTGCTCTATTCTTTACGCATTTTGATGTGAGCTAATTGTTTTCTCATAAATATGGATTCTATTTGCACTTTTCGAGTCTTGCTGTCAGATGATTGCCGATAATGCTTGACTCCCGGCCCCGAAATCCCAGCCAATTTCTGATCCCGAAAATCCCGGGATTAGAAGTCATCAATCCCGGGATTTTCGGGACCAGAAATTGGCCGGGATCCCGGGATCCCGGGATCCGGGATCCCGGGATTGGATTCGCTAATTATCACATAGTAAGTATTGATGCGAAAGTTATCTGAGCCAAACAAAGTACAAGCTTGCACTCCTCCGTGTGCTAGTCTCTTAGTTATTTTGCGCTTGTTAGTATCAGAATATTCTTTACTAACCAAGGGACTAAGTTCCTTAGCTTTACCTTCAAAATCAGAAAATTTATCTCGCAAATTCTGGACGAAATCGACTAAAGATAAGAGCATCTTACTGGCAGAAATCAAATCTACTTCTACTTTCTGCAGGTATTGACTTGTAGCATCAAAACGATTCAATACGAAGTCCCAAAAAACAGTCATAAACGCATTTTCAAGCTTGATGATATGTGTCATTAAAGCTGAAGCTTTGTTACGCACTACAGGTTTCTGGTATATGTCATTAGCCATCTTCTCCAATGCCTTGTAGATACCTTCGAAATTATCTTCAAAAGCTCTAGAAGCATCTGATCGTCGTGACCATCTTGTTTTCGATAAGTTTTTCAAAATCGATTTTTCACCCACTAAGATCTCCCATCGACCAGTTGACGCGGAAAAAATACGTATAACTGTTGCAAAACACCAAAAAAGTTGACGGCAATAGAACACACCTGTACGCAACATTCTCCGACTAATTTTAATGAATGACCAGTCCATGGAACATAAAATGCCAGTTGGTTTTTCCCGCATATGCAAGCTTGGAGTCCGTTGTATTCGCCGGACATATTGCGAGCATTGTCGTATGTCTGTGCTCGGCAATTCTCTAATTCAATAGAAAGTGTTTCAAGCAATGACAAAACATCTTCCGACATGGACTTACCCTTGTGACTTTTTATTGGTATAAAATCAATGAAGCGTTCATAAACTTGATTATTTGCATAATATCGAATTACAACCGATAATTGGTCGACATGTGAAATGTCAGGAGTTGAGTCCAGCACAAGTCCCCAATACTTTGCATTTTTTATTTCATTTATAATGTGCTGCAACACTTTTTCAGCCATAAGCTCTATAAATTCTTCGTATGTAGTCTTTGATAAATACGAAACATTTCCACTACCTTTATTTGCATATAATTTAATATGCTATTGTAAGAACGGATCGTATTCAGCAAGCAGTTCTATCATACCCAAAAAATTACCATTGTTTGGTGAACCGATTGTTTCCGTCGTTCCACGAAATGGAAGGCTTCTTTCAGCGAGAAGTCGTATGACTGATAGAACTCTTGTATGCACTTTATGCCAATATTGCACTTCATTTGCAAATGTTTGTACCATACTTTTATCTATACGATTACTTTTTGATGAAAAATTCAAATATTGTGACATACAGTTGTAGTGTTCCTTACTATTTTCGTGACAACAAATATATTCATTGCCTTTTTTCCAGTTGGAAAATCCATCCTTAACAAAAGGATTGTCATAATCTGTGGAAAATAATTTGCATACATAGCAAAAAACAGATCCAGCTGATTCAGAAAACATGAGCCACTTTCGTTCACACTTTTCACAATTCTGAAGTATTTTCTGAAATAAATTTGGTGAAAAATACCTATTTTGATTGTTGTACTCTCGCTTCGATGTCTTGAAACTAGAATTCTTGTTTTGAAAGTATAAACAATCATTTCGTAAATATTTATTACGCTCATGGCTATTCTCGCACAATCTCAGAAGCCACAAGGCAGGATCTCTCTCCACAGTCTCTACATCTAAAAAAAATAATAGCTGAATTAAAAATGAGTCTGAAAATATCAATTTTTAAATCATTAAAAAGTCATTATTAAAATTTAAAAATAATTATTAACAATTAAAAACAAAATTAAAAATACGTAATCGATTGATAATAAAATAGTTTAAATTTACCTTCATCAGTCTTATCACTCTCATCGTTCGAGTAAACTTTGTCAATGATAGAAACGGAGTCGTCAAGAGTAGATGCACTGTTTTTGTCACGCAAGAAATCAGTTGATGTTTCAGATGGAGCAGATATCTCATCTTGTGTCACTTAAAAGGACGTTTATGAAATTCAAGTAAACTTCTCGATTGATATGTCATATTACACACTAAAACAGTACATGTACGCGATCACGAATGCACTATGCGCTGTATATGATTTTTTTTATCGCTTTGATACACTATATAACTTCAAACAAAATATTCACAGTTGGTTATATTCTTACCTGATTGATTTTCTTCAATTGAAGGACGTGTAAGTGTAAAATATTTGGTTACACTAGGCAGTTTCTTAATTGCTTCTTCTCTCGCTTTTTCTTTCTTTTTGTCATTTCCACAAGGATATTTGCGATGGGGTTGAGGAGGCAACATGGCATTTCAAAAATTAAAATATCACATGGAAAAGAAAATACGGCGTTGGGGCACTTCCAGTAAGAAATTCAATGAGCACAGACAACTGACAAGAAAAAAGTAGTTCGGACTAGAGCTCCACCTATAGAGCTTGCTTCCAACTAATATCAAACACCGTGTGCAGCAGACGCGTGCCGAAAAGTGTTGTTTTGTTTTTCCGTGAAACTGGCGGCGATGCGGCAGCGAAGTTCGCGAAAAAACTTGAGTATGCGTTCCCCGAATCGCATCGTCATTTTTGAAACCATAATATAGTATTATTTCTTTTCAATCAGTTTTTGAGGGAAATGCTTTCGTTTTAACTTATATGTGATGTATTACATTTTCAGAAACCTTGCTTTAGAATATTATGGATTATGAATTCTCAAGCGAATGATTTCCAAATGCATTTTCTCAGCGGATATGTGTAGCTAGAACTAAACAATATTATTCTATTTTTTACAAAAATATATTGACTTTTTGTAAAAGAATTTTTCTCTCTGACAGATACTGTAACTAAATTCTTTTTAAATAACAAAAATCAAATCCGCAGTATGAATACCTAAAAAATTGAGTCAACAAATTGAAAAAAACAATTTTTCTACGTTTGATATAATGTTTTTTGTTATATTATTCGTAATTTTTATTCTTATTTTTCGAGAGTAAGGGGCCCCCAGGATCCCAGGGGCCCGGGGCTGCAGCCCCTGCTAGCCCTATGGTAAATCCGGCGCTGACCTCGACCGTCTGTGGGGAAATAGTAGGCCGAGTTTGGATAATCCGTAAAATTGACTATTCGTGTGTGTTGAAGCCTCAGTTCAAACAACGTGGCAGTCTTGCTTCACACGCTGACCACTACTGTTTCTGTGATTATTTTCTTTAATCGAAAAATTCAGCATAATGGATAGTGGTGGCCATGATTTTGTTTTGGAAGTTATGGAATAATATAGGTCACATGAATGTATATTAATTGACCCAAAGCCTGCAACTGCTTGCTAAGTACCACAACAGAGCAGTCAATATTTCGTGAGGAGTGATAGTTTACCTCATATTTGTATCCTTTCGTTTGATAATTGTAGTGACCAACCGTAGCAACGTGTTATATGTCCTATCATCCATTCTTAAATAATTTTGCCAATCAGAAGGCTCAAGTGTGAGTTATTTTACCAAATTTACGTGACTCGTTTGATTCCGTTTGGCAAGCCATCTATTTTTCTACTTCCTTTTTGGTTTTCGTTTATTTATGAAGATGCAAGTTGTGACTGCAAAAAACTCCTCCATATGCTTCGGATCCATTAATAAGTTAAAAATATTTTTTTCTTCAAGTTTATCTTTATTTTTTTCTAAATTAATGACAGAAAATGGAATGGACTGATTGGATCGAGGTTCTGACGTGAGTGGCGAGCTAAATTGGACTTAAACCAAACATTCTCAAGCCAAATGGACTCAGGCCATTTGGACTGTTCGTGAATGGGGGCCTTAAGTGTGATGAGAATTAAATAGAAATTAGTAAGTCTGGCAAACATCAGCATGCCAAACATCATTATTATACATATATAAAATGGTGGATAATTATTCGGCTTCCCTCCATCGATATTTCACCCCTCGCCACTGATATATATATATATATATATATATATATATATATATATATATATATATATATATATATATATATATATATATATATATATATATATGTTATATATATATATATATATATATATATATATATATATGTTATATATATATATATATATATATATATATATATATATATATATATATATATATATATATATATATATATATATATATATATATATATATATATATATATATATATATATATATATATAGCTTTTATACACCACTTCCTGTGGAACGTTTTTATGTAACTCATTCAAGTATAGAATAATAGAATAGAATAATAATAGAATAATTAGACGTAAGAAACGAAAGCATTTTGACAGCATGCTGAATAACATGAATGTCAACTTTATGGCTAACAACACTCGACAAGCGTACAAAGTAGTGAGGCACTTAAAACAAGGCTTTAAACCACGAACTAGCCTATGTAGGGCTGCCGATGGAAGCATCATAAGTGGCTCAGAACAGGTGAAGGAAAGATGGGCATCCTGTTTCCAGCAATTACTGAACGGAAATGTCCCCGCACCCGACGAATCACCATCACTAATTGGTACATACCTTGACAGTGCCTCATCTCACCCTCCTACACTAGATGAAGTTCGACAGGCCATGGACCGCTTGAAACCCAACAAAGCACCGGGCATCGATGGGATCCCCGCTTAGCTCCTGAAGACAGGCGGGATTTCCGTTTTAAGGGCTATCCATGGATTGGTATATGGCAACAAGAAACGATGCCAGATGAGTGACGAAAAAGTGTTATATGTCCCATTCACAAGAAAGGAGATAAACTACTATGCGGAAACTACAGGGGCATATCACTACTTTGTACGTCGTACAAACTCTTGACAAAGATTTTAGAGTTAAGGATTTCTCTTCACGCTGAGAAAATTCTTGGTGAATATCAAGGTGGTTTCAGACGTGGAAGATCGACAACTGACCAAATATTTACGGTCAAACAAATTTTGGAAAAAAGGCTGGGAATTCAAAATTGATGTCCATCAAATATTCGTCGATTTCAAACAAGCGTACGACAGCATCTACCGAACTGCATTATATAACATCATGCTGCAGTTCGGAATCCCAGCAAAGTTGGTACGACTGGTGAAAATGACCATGACCGACTCCACGTCACAAGTGCTGATTCAGAATAATATGACTAACTCGTTTTCGACGAATACAGGACTAAAACAAGGGGATGGATTAGCCCCGGTACTCTTTAACTTAGCACTTGAGTATTTCATCAGAAAAATCCCCGTTGACACGAGAGGAACTCTATTATTTAAGTCGACACAGCTAGTAGCTTACGCTGATGACATCAACATTATGTCACGTTCGTTCAACGACGCCAAGGAAGTATTTGTAGCTCTAGACGAAACCGCCAAGGAAGTTGGTATTCAAATTAACGAACAAAAAACAAAAGTTATGACTCAATCAAGGAAAAGGACGCCAATAAGACAAAACATAACGAAAGGGGACTATAACCTTGAAAACGTAGACAACTTCGTGAACCTAAGGATGAACCTCTCGAAGGATGGGAATGAGCTTGACGAAATCAAACGACGGATTCAATTAGCCAATAAGACATTTTTTTCGGTGCTTCCCACTTTGAAATCTCGATGCATACACAGGAATACGAAGCTTCGCATCTATAAAACAATTATTAGACCTGTTCTATGCTACGGAAGCGAAACCTGGGCAATGACCCAGGCGTCTGAAAAAGCCTTGAATACGTTCGAGAGAAGAGTATTGCGAAGGATTCTCGGTCCAATACGGGAAGAAGATGGATGGCGAATCCGATACAGCAACGAGCTGTATACCATATATGACGAGCCGGAAGTTTCTACCGTCATACGACTACAAAAATTACAATGGGTTGGCCACATCGAACGAATGAGCGACAATCGAATCCCCAAACGGTCTCTCAAGGGGCGAGCGAGCGGAGCCAGGCCAGTCGGTAAGCCACGCAAGCGCTGGGAGGATTCGATAGCTGCTGACAGTAGGTCACTTCTGGGAACACCGAACTGGAGGACGCGGTCACTGAACCGAGACGAATGGAGGCGAAGAATTAGGAGGCTAAGGCTCGATTCGGGCTGTAGTGCCCCGATGATGATTCAAATACCGAATTAAAGAAGTTCATTTTCATTTAATCGAGGCTTTGCCATTAGTGTAAATCAGTCTATTCGGGGGATTCCAACATTTACCACTTCAACTTTGTTTTAATTTATATCTGTGTGAACTGTGTGTTTTTCAAACTAAATTATCTGGATCATATTTTCATCTCTTCTTTTGCAAAGAATCCTTTCTGTATTCTTTGATTACTCGTTTTAAGCTATATTTTTTTTGATATGAAACATTCTTTACGATGTAGTCATTAGGGAATTTTTTTTTCAACGTACAATTATTTAAATAGTAACTATCATCAGAGCTTGTGACAACATTATTTTTGTTTTTACCTTTGCAGGTAATCGAACGACATTTCACTCTTAATCAAAATCAAAAAGGATCAGACCATAGCTCATCACTTACCCCTGGAGATTTCTCTCAACTCACGCGTGCCATAAAAGATCTCCAGCTTCGGGCTCCTGACAGTAATTCAATAAAAACAGATGATATATTAACGATCCTCAGCAGTTACAAATTGGAACAGATTATTAATTTAAAAGCAGTTGAGTTATCATTGCAAGAAGTTCGTTTGAAGACGATTTTAGACTGTGAAATGAGCTGTCGGCGAAAATTGGGCAAGTCTCTAGTTTACACGAAAAACTTTCTTGCCGGACACACGCTTACAAAAGACGACCTAACTGCCAAAGTTAGTGAGCCGTTCGGTATAACAGCCGAGCTGATTGAAAGTTATATAGGTAAAATACTTAAAAAAGATGTACAGTTCGATGATCCTCTCGAGGAAACAGATTTTTCTTAGAATATATCTACTAAATTTACTATTGTATTCCAAAGAATATTACGAAAGTGTTTGGGATTGCAGTTTTTTTTTTGTATATCACACAAATTGCTTAATAATATTGTTTTAGATTTTTCAATCATTGTAACGGTAAAAAGCCATGTGTTCTATAAAATATTTTATTTCGTTTAATAAAAATGATATTTTACATTGTATATGTAATCTGATAGTAAAAAGAGCTTTAAGTACCTATATTAAAAAATTAATTGTGACTAAAAATATATTTTTCAAGTTTATTTCTAATTTGTGTATCATATTTACATTGGCTGAACATCATTTACAAATAAGCAGGAATTTTTATAAGTATAAATTAATCAAAACAAATTTCAAATTCTAATTGATCAGCACATGCTCTTTTCATAATATTTTTCGACATAAAAATAGATTCAGGACACGTTAAAAGCAGAGAGTCAACAAATGAAAAAGGAAATGATGTCTTCGAGAAAACTTTTCAGAAGCATGAGGATGATGAGCATTATATAATTTAAGATTTTTACAAAATAATTTATTCACATTAGTCTATTTCCTTCTGAAAGCATTCTCCACATAAGATTGTGCTGTAACGGTAAACTCTCTTCCGTAGGATAAGTCCTGCCATTGTCTAATGTCAAGCTGTGGTATTTGTGAGCATGGGACGATGGGATTACTGTAATTAGAAAATAGCGTTTTGTTTTGTTTGCGTCCACGTTTTTGTTTGTATATGTTCTCACCTCGCAGAAACTGTTTGGAAAGCTTGAGGCTGAATCGAAGTTATATTGTTACCATCATCACAGTACAAACGCGCAACGCTAGCTTTTCGGATTTCAGCTAGTTGTCCTGAAAATGACATGTTCAAATTAGAAGTGAGTTTGAAGAAAATAAACATTTATATACCGCTGGTGAATCCTACTAGATTATCTTCATGTTCAAAGAAGAATCGATCGCCTGCTCTTGTCCTGTAAAATTGTTCTGTTAAAATGCATAGGAACGTCGGTCCCGCTAAGGCACCTTCGACTAAAGCTTCCAAAGCACCACCAACAGTCACATCAACGTCCTCGGGACTTCTGTATAAGGACCTTAGAGCATCAATACTCTTTAAAAGAAATGAGTTTGTTAATAAAAAAATATACAAGCTATGGTAGACAGTTTGAACCTTAGCTGGTATCAGATCCGATAAGTCTTCCCACGTGCTGGCACGGCGAAGTCCACAGAATTCTCTATAGTCGTTATAGGTTGCTAAACCATGATCGCGGTTTCTTTGGACATCCAAGGCGCGCAAATCGGTACCGAAAGCCATAGTTCGCCTGAATAAGAAATGTTTTGTCTGAAAAATAAAAAGCAGCAAATTTAAAAAATCCTTGCCTATCAAACAATATCATTTTATTTCTTAAACAAAGCAGCGGAATTCACTTTATAGTGAATACAAAAGAAAATTTACCTCAGTATCGAAGTTTTTATCAGAAAGTTCTTCAGGTTGTGTGGCTAGTCCTCGAGTCAACGAATCGAAATTGTCGTTCGTTTCTAGAATTCCGGGTCGATTCAACCAATCACTCAATCGCAAAGCACCGAGCATTTCCCTTTGTTCTGAAATCAAACTGTAAAAGAGTGAAAACGTAATCATCATTATCAGTACAATAAGGAAATGTCTTACTCTAAACGTCCTTCGATTTGACTATGGAAGAATCTGAAAGCAGCGGTTGCATGAGCATTTAAAACCCTAGGATCGACAGTAGGATCATAATCATTCACGAAGCGTCCACCATTTACTGAATAAATCAAACGATTTTTCAACATATTCTCTGTTCCAAGCATCAACGGCAACCATTCATAATAAGTGATATGTTGGTATTGAGCAATATTTATCTTCCTGGCTTCTTGGAACAGCAGTTCGTCGTCGTAGTGTGGATTGAGGGCTGCAAGGGCATCAGCAAGTCTATTATGTTCACGAAGAAGGATGGTTTGGAAGATAGTAAGTCCAGGATTTTGGTTGACGCGAACATCACCTGCACGATAACAAACTTCCGTCGCGCTCTGAACATCGCAGTTTCCAGTTGCATTGGTGCTTCTGGGTAGCCATTCCACGCCATTCCTTTCATCGACCAACATTCTCCCTCCTCGGAAGGATCTCAGAGGACTGTTTTGCTGACGTGAGTTTCCATAAACCAAGGACATGTCCATATAGTGTGTAACTACGGTAAGTTGCTCTTCAGCTTGTTGCAGATCACTTCCGGGGCATTTTTGACCACGATCAGTCAAAGTCCGAACGAAATTCAAGCACTCACGACCAGTTTGTGCGTGGGCTGGATCATTTGGCGGCACAATAATAGGAAAGCATGTAGAGTGAGCCAAATTCTTGCCGATAATTTTGCCTGCATCGGTGCAACAACGTGTTGTATGTTTTTCTGACGGGAGTATAATATGTGACTTGTGACGCGGAAATACAGAAAGCGCATTATTACTTACTGGATTGAGTTCCACCCGCCTGCATACTCATATCATGAGTAACCACTTGGCCCCATTGCATGTTGCCAAGTGTGAACTGTGGATCAGGTTTGTCAGCTTCACCGAATGCGACAAGCGAAACAAGTCGCGCGTTTGGTAGCTCTTCACCAGTAACTGACAGAGGAGGAGCATGTACACCATCGGAATAGTTGGGAGACAAAAGGCGACCATACCTACGGAAAATAAATAAGTTAAATTTAAACAATGGACCACTTCAAATTAAATAAAATAATACTCACGTCGAAATTGCAACGCCCAATGATGGATTTTGCATATTATTACAGGAACCATCGAATGTACGATACGGTGTCTTTTTACATTTCAATGGCGGCGCTGGACAACGAATTGGCTCGTTACGACTTGATCGGCCTTGATTCGATTGCCCAGTACCTTGAAAACTTGGGCTAGCGACTGGCACGAATGGACTAGCTGCTGATGATAGTCCTCTGAAAAACAAATTCGAAAGATATCTTTGAGCACTACTTCAAGAATTTTGATTAGGTGATTTTATATATTAATATTAAAAATGCATGACGGTGTTTAATAGACGATAAATCATAATATTATGCTACAAAGTTGATAATCTACTCCACTAGTTGAAAAGCGAATTTAATCATTTTAATCATCATAATCTGCCAGAATAGCATAGAAGTATTAAACGGACCATTCTGGAAGTGCCGTAGGGTCTACAAATCTCGTTGATGCTAGACTTGGCAGTCAGTCCTTGAGAAATGAATCGAGTGAATTACATGGCGAAGTTATATTAACGCGCATTACTGTGATATTAGTTCAAGTTTGTATGCCAAATAGGTGAATTGTTCTGTATAAAGTGAAGTGAATTATTTGTGCCGATTGTTGTTTTGAATAAAAGGGTTTGGTGGCGATGAACAAACTATTGTATTTGGAAAACACAGAGAATCACAAATCAATGAAATGTAATTCAAGTGAAAAACACAACATCTGGTGTCAGAAGTGGATTTTTTTTTTGCGTTCGCGATTATACAAGTGAGTTTTATTTAAGTTTCGGACAGTGCATTCGTATAAAATATGAAAATTCATGGTGTGCCGACTAAATAAGAAGTAAGATTTTGGTGCAGTGATTAAGAGGAGAGAAAACAAGTGACTATTGTGAGAAATTGTGTGGACTAAATTGAAGAATAATTCCGAAGCTCGTCATATATAGTATACAGCTCGTTGTATCGGATTCACCATCCATCTTCTTCCCGTATTGGGCCGAGGATCCTTCGCAATACCCTCCTCTCGAACGTATTGAAGGCTTTTTTAGACGCCTGGTTCATTGTCCAGGTTTCGCTTCCGTGCTTGTTTACTTTAAATTCAATCAAATTGTTGTCTGTTTTAAGATAGGGCACTTTAATATTTATGTTTGTGACTTTATTTCGAAGCATTTGAAGGTATTTTAGACTGTTATCATCATTCCAACTAGACAGATTTGAATTGAGAAGTACTTTTTTTTTATCTATTTCAAGAATTCCATGAGTTCGCCTTTATTCATAAGTTCAGTCATTTTATTCTCCCAAGATTTTTCTTTCGCATTTTTTTACTTCTGTTTTCTATATTTCACATGATTTTGACCATAACCTATAGTTTTTAGGTGTACTATTTTGTTAAATCTTTTTTTCAGTCTTACTTTACTCAACCAAAGCTTTTTAACTCCTCATTCCACCAGTAAGCCGGCCCAAATTTGTTTTGTTTAGCATCTTTGGTATTATCTCTAATCAACCTGTCCAATTCCCCAATAATCTCTGATAAGTTGTCTGATACTTTACATTCATTTATTGACCTAATAATCTTATTGCAGCTAACTTGCTTTTCATTTCTGATGCATTCAAAAATTCACTTTATAGTAATAATTTTATGTCCACTGCTACTAATATTATTAATTTGAGTTATCCACTTTGCTTTTTCAATGATATTAGTGATCGAAAAGTCAGGGACAGATTTGCCTTGAATCATATTAACTCCACTCTTATATGTAAAATCACCATTATTTAAAACATTTAAACCTAGACTCTTGATAATTTTTCCAAATTTTTTTCCTCTAGCATTTATCACGTGATCACCCCATATTTTATTTCACGCATTGAAATCCCCTCTTATCATAAAAGCTTCCCCATTATTGAATAAATTCAGAACTTTTCGAAAATCATCTTCAAAACATGTACTATTATAGTTCGGTGGAATATAAATTGATGCAATATTCAAGTTTTTTTCTCCATATTCTGTATTTTAATAATTATAATTTCTATATCTACATTATATTTTTTAACTAAGAACCTTATATTATTATTTATAAAGATAGCTACACTTCCTCCTTTACTATCCTCACAATTTTTGTAAATTCCATTAATAAGTTTACCTTTTTGTAATTTTTAGGTAATAAAGTTTCCGACATTAGGGCTATATCTATATTAATTAATTTAAATAGTGAATACTTGGTGCGTCTATTGCGCGGTATAAAAAGCAAGAAGTCTTCTGGGCATGATAGAATGTATAATCTCATAATTAAACACCTACCAATCTCTATGCTCAGAATTCTTTCCATTGTTTTCAACAACACCCTGAGCAACAGCTACTTTCCAGACACATGGAAAGTAGCAAAGATTGTTCCCATCCATAAGAAGGGCAAAACTAAAGAGGCAGAATTTCCGTCAAATATCTTTGCTTCCTAACTTGGGGAAGATTTTTGAGAGAATTTGGATGGAAATGATAAAAAACTACTGTGAGCTCACACAAATAATTCCCGAACACCAGTTTGGCTTTAGGCGCAAGCACGGCACACAGCACGCCATCTCATACTTGCATGATCAAATTGTGTCCCACTTGAATGAGCGAAACATTCCAACTGTGGTGTGTGCTTTAGATATCGAGAAGGTTTTCGATTCCGTCTGGCACCAAGGCCTTCTGTTTAAGTTGATCAAGTTTGGATGCCCGGAAAAGGTAATAAGATTCGCCGCAAGCTTTCTTACCAACAGACTTTATTATGTCAGCGTTAATGGAGCAGATTCTATCATTAAACCTGTGACATCAGGAGTGCCACAAGGTTCGGTCACTGAACCAATTCTTTATACCATATTCACCGCTGACCTTCCAATTCCAGTGGGCCAACCCCAAGCTTAAATCCTCCAATATGTCGATGACACGCTCTTATTCGCGAAGAGCCTGGAATACTACTAAATCTTTAGTTTGACAAATGGGGCATCAAACCAAACAGCAGTAAGGCTCAGCTTTGCGTATGTCGCAGTCTTTCCAAGTATGGGGGATCTCAAACTATTCGCAACAAGACCAAGAAACTCGCTGTCTCGTTCGGAACAACTAAGATTACTCCTGGCCCATCTCTAAAGTAACTCGGAATCGATTTCCAGGAATTTTTAAAATTTAATCCCTTTGTGTGGCGGAAATTCAAAGCTGCCAAATCTGCATTTCAACGCATCCAATCTCTTTTTGCCAAAAAGATGGGCATGACCACCAAAGCTAAATCCATCTGCTATCAGACTCTGATCCGGCCAATCCTAACTAATGCATCCCCATCCTGGATTACCTGCTCAAAAACTGTCATGGCAGAAGCGGAGGTATTCGAAAGGAGAATCCTGCGCTTCTGCACTGGCAGGTTCTATAATCCGGTAACTAAAAAAAGGCCGAAGAACCTTCTCCTGTATCAGGAGTCGGGACTGAAGCCACTTAGGGACCAAGTTATGGAATTAACGACAAGATTTTACGGACAGACAGACGGACATGAGAATGGACTGATTCGGACACTAGGGCGTACAGGTGGGTCTAATGAGCCATTTATGCGCCCCACGATGATAGCATTGCAACGGCAGCTTATGGATGCGCTTTTCGACTACACAGACCATCCGTCAAACAGAAGGGGTTTGATTTAAGACCTAGGTTAAGATTATATGTAATTAGGCTAAGTAACTATAATTAGACATAGGTTAGATCGTAATTTAAGTGTAAGGTAATGTTTAAGGAAACTATAATCAGTGTAATCCCAGCTGTTGTACAGGCTGGGTAATATAATTAGTGTGTAAGAAACAAAATTTATGCTAAAAAAAAAACGAAAAAAAAACGATGACCCAGCAGGCCAAAATAGTACAGCCGCTAGATTTTAAGTTTTTTCCTTGATAATTAAACTGTAAGTTAGGTTAAGATTGTACAAATAATTTATAATAAAAATATTTTTCAATTCAATTCATATTATTTAATTTAAGGTATGCTGTTAAATTATCAATATTTTTTCTGAACCTCTGAACATTAAGCTCAATGATTTTCATAATTGTTATTTAATTGTATTGTATAATTCGTCATTATCTATATATAAATCTTTATTTCTAATATCTACTTCACTAGTTTGTTTATTTACATCAATTATTTCTTTCAAAATTAATTCCTTATTGTTATAATTTAAATTTTTTTGGTTCCATTTCAAGCTTTTCCATTATACTTTTATCTGAGTATACAGTCTTTCAATTTCAGTGACTTCAATTTTTAAGGTACTTTTGTATACTGTATCAATCGGACCTTCCACTCCCGTTTCATCTCTTATTTGGTTGTTAGGGACTATCTTATGTCCAACTACCCTATTTCTATAACTTATTTTATATTTCGCAGTTTTCATTCTTAGCTTTTTTTAGTGCTAAATACTTATTAATATTATTCAAGTCAACTTCTTCTAAGTTTTCAAATCTATTCTTACTTAACATCCTGCTTGTTTCCACATGTGGTATACTGAATTTTGATACAATTTCTCTTTCTCATTAGTCTATTTTACACATTTTCTGTGTATCACATTGTGATCCTCAGAGTTGCAAAGTATACATTTTTTTGCGCATGATCCACCATCACACTTTTCACTTGAACAATTAAGACATTTTTTTGCAGTGCTTTTACAGCTTCCCGCAAAATGACCCAGTCGGCCACACTTATAGCATTGCTTTGGTCTATGTACGAAGTAATCTAACTTAAGTCTCAGAAAAACAATTTTTATAAAATCAGGTACTAATTCACCTTCGAAAGTAACTTTAATAGAAGTTGTAGGTACTAATTCACCCCCATTTTCATTATCTTTTCGCATAATTCTGTACGCATCTACTATTTTATGATCTTAAAGATCATTGCCATAAGTATTACATGCAATTCCTTCTTCAATCAATTCCATAACATCGATATCTAGAGGTATACCCTTAATAGCTCCATATCTATATACAAAATTGTTTGGTACCAAGAGCCTATAGTTTATTAGAGTCTTTGGAAAAACATCAACAAAGCTATTCGCTTCTTCAGCTTTATTAAAGTAAATGCTAACCTTATTATATCCTACACTTTTGCAATCTGATATGCAGCTTATATTTAAATTTTTTCATTTTATATACATGTACTGGATCTAATCTAACCCTTTTCTTATTTATATCCTCAGCAATCATTAATACCTTATACGTTTTCCTTGAATTATCATTATATTTATTAACCCTTTTATTCGGAAGCTTTTACGTTTCATTATTTTGACCAGGTGTTAATTCAAAATTCATATCTATTTCTGCATTGATCTCACTACCATGTGATCCCTCATCTACCAGTAGTTCTTTTATAGCTCCTTTTGTTGGCATTGACATATTTTCGGCATCAGCCGTTTTTTTCCTTTTTATGCCTGTACCACCTTTAACAAGGTTCCTAGACTCTTTGTCTGGGGGATCCACCCCCATGTCATACCCCTTTACTCAAAACACGTTTTCGAAATAACCTTAGAGAAGTGAATTTGTATAATTCACTATTCTCACCTTTCACTATTAATATATAAATCAACCCAGGGAGAGTCACAAACTTACTGCCTTTAATCAAAAAACCGTTCTGTAATACAATAAATTCACTTCACAACTTGAATTTTCCAAAAATTTCAAAATGGCTACCACCACTATTCTAGAGACGCACAAATCTATTTGATTCAGAGAGCTATATAAGTAACTTTCTCTCTATCAAGGAGCGACTGTCTGTGACGGGAGCTGGAGAAGGAATGGGACACATCTTGTGTTGACAGCCAGCAATCTAAATGGCTGATCGACAGACTCAGTGATGCCACGCTTCCTCTCGCTATATCCCCCAAAAAATTTTGAAACGAAACTAACGCTTATCTACAAAGAATCTGCACTAACAGATCCTTCAAATTATCGTCCACTCGCTCGTTGTTCTATAAGTACAGTATTCCGTATTGTGATTACAGTATGCGCCTCTCCATCCTTCAAATTCCTTTCCTTGAGTCACGTAGAGTTTTTCCTCGACGAGTGCCTCCTTTTTAAACTTTTGAAAGGCAGTATATTGGTTGACCCCAGCATTCAACTTTCAGTTAGGGAACCGGGCCGTCCTAATAGAACATTATTATTATTAACTTTAATGTTACATTTGCCCGTACTGACATCTATTTGTTCTCCCCCCTTTTGCGTTTGCCTCGTCAGCATAATAACCTTAACCTTGGTCCTCTGCCTCAAACGTCATCTGTGTTTAAAAGTACTTTAAAAAATAACGTTCTTTCTTATAATCGAAATATGTCCTAATTTGGTCAATTTGTTTGTTTCTTTTACGGTCGATTAGCTTTTTATTCTTTTTTGTATTATTATTCCATTCTGAATTTTATTAATTTTCTTGGTTTCCATGTTATTTTCTTTTTCTTACATATTTATATACTTGTATGTATTTTTATTTTTTCTTCTTGTCTAATCTATAATTGGATTTGTTCTGTGGATTTGGACGATAAATAAATAAATAACACCATTGTAATATGGATTCCAAAAACGAAGCAGCAAATTAGCGGCGATGTTAAATGCAGTTCATTACATAAATAGTGAACTATTTGTGGGCCTTAAAAAGGCTTTTGACACCATTGGCCATAGCATATTGCTCGAGAGGCTGGAAGTATATGGTATCTGTCACAATAGGTATGTCCCCGTACTTTCAGTAACTGAATTTTCCTGAATCATGTGGTGCGGGAGACTCATGCAAGTACGGGAACGCTCTCATTGCATTTCCTGAAAATTGACAACCAAAAGTGTCGGTTTGTGGAAGAACAATAGTGATTATAAAGTCCTCCTAAGCGGTGATATATTATCGCCACAAAAATATTCGACCTTCATAGCCACATTTCGCAAAAATATGTTGCTTGCCGCGCACATTTGAAAATATTTACTCGCGCCACACCGTTTGACACTTTTCAGTATTTTTCAGTAGCTTAGATCAATGCTTAGATCCTACTGAAATTTCATCGTACTTACTGAAAGAGGGGACATTTTCAGTTTTCAGTAAAACGGAGTATGGGAACCGTACGTACGTAGTACGGGAACATACCTCTGGCAAAGTGTATAGAATGATAAGTGGGTGAACTCCTTCCCTTTTCCAGAAAAAACACTTTGACCTTCAAATTGAGCCTCCATTTACGCAATGCATTATCTGTCAAAGCAACCTGAGAGTGTGCTAGTATTTTTTGCGAGAGTGAGCCGTATGTGAGCAGCGAAAAATCTAGCCTGAGTATGTAGTTGTCGAATCGTATATTGCATTTCTTTCTGTTCCATACGATTTCTTCCAACTTTCCAGACTGACTAACAATACAATCTCAGGTTAGATCACTGGAAATTTTGGGCCGTATACATATACGGAGTCCGCACGCTGGTTAGGAACTAACTCTTTACGCTGTGCCTCTGGTTCTATTTTATTAAATTAAATGCATGTTTCCGGTATAACTTGACTTGCTTGTATAAGAGTTTCGTAAGACTATTCACAATAGCAATCACTCATATTAGTCCAAGAATATTTATTTTATGCAAAGAATATCTTTCTTAGAGACAGTTGAATATATAGCACTTCAAGCAAGTTCCATGAGGCAAAGCATTTAGCAAGTATTTTTAAATAAAATGAATTTATCGAGTGAAATATTTTCGAATGCCGTATTTAATATTTCTGTGCCCCTGAAGCTCTGCAATTATGATATGAAAATATTCATCTGGCAACTGGAAAAGATAGCCAATCGCCTGTTAGCTTGTTCTTTTCCTTGGAAGTCGGTTTTTGTTTCGTCGTTGTGAAGCACAATGCCGTTGTAAGTAATCAGTGAATTGTGTAAGTTAAAATTGTGAAAGTTTAGCAGAATGATTTCAAGTTATATTATCGACATGGGTGGATTTAAATTGTCAGTTGACAATCCAATAAGCACATGGGATCGAGAGCGCTCTGCGGTTGCGTTGATGTCGCAGTTATTTTTGAGTAGGAATCGACAGTAAGTTTTTCATTCAAATGCTGTCTATAGGCCATTAACTCCCCAATTTCAGGCAACTTGTTGATTTTCTTCAAGGACTAAACAAAAATATTGCAAGAAAGCAGAAAGCCAATTCTAGGGTTCTGGCAAATATGATGCAGAAAGCTATAGAGGAACATAATCGATCCGAATATACAAACGTAATTGTCCCGAAAACGTATGTGCAATTATTATATATGTAATTCAAATTACAGGCCCAAGAAATTTTGACGAAGATTATACGAAATGCACCATCTGGATCCCGCCTCTACGAGGAAGCATTGAGCTTGCGAGCCAAAACGTTCATAGTTTCCGGTCGTTATGAGGTAAAATTTTTCAATATTGCCTATTTGTCCTACGATTTTAGTGCTAGTTAAATTCTCATGGGAACCATTCAAAAAATTTCACTGTAATCTGAAAATTTCGCTATGTGCGTTTCCGAATTCACGTCTTCGTCTTCATCTTCAGCTTATGTGACGTCAGCAGAGTAGCTAAGCTATTCTAACAGTTTGAAATATACATAGACGAGGTGTCCGTAATCTATGGCTTTGGTTCGTAACATTGCCTCAAAGTACCATCAAGCCGACGAAAGCTCAAATCAAAACTTGACTTCGTCAACTACTATACAGGAGTGCAAAGGCATAGATAATTGAATTCGGACAGGCTCGACTTGATCTGACGTCATATTCTGTTATAACAAGTTGAAGGCGAAGACGTCAATTCGGAAAGGCCCTTAGTGATTAGTAATAACTCAACGTGAGGTACAATATCCTTATAGCTTAAAACTAGTAACCAAAACATCTTTGAGTTTAATAATGCTAGAATTAAGTGAAATACATGAATTATCAATTCCTATTTTCAATTTAAGCAACTATATTTTCCTGAAATCCATTTTCTCCTTAATTTTTTTACCTTCATATATCTAGATTTTCCTAATCTAGAAAGATCACCTAATACAATGACTTATTAAATCTTTGTTGAACTTAAGTGTCTATATTTAACTTTACTAGAACTATAACTGAAACAGTGAATTTATTAATTTCTTATTTGAACTTAGATATCTGTTTTTCCATTATCTAGAAAACTAGCTAATTCAGTGACGTGCCTTTGTTGTGCGTGACCAAAATTGAATCTATAATGATTGAAATTTTAAAGTTATTTCTGATTTTGGTATATTTCTGACAAATAGATTTGATGATCTATATCATCTACATCATAGCAAAAATTTCATTTGGTTCTGTCCATTAGTTTCATGTTAATTTTTTATTATTAAAGCATTTATTTGCAAAAACTCTGCTCAGTTGTTTGACTGTGTTGTTCTTGAATTCGAATTCTTTAAACCACAGCTGATCATTGCGGTTTAGAAACGCCTTAGCCCAGGAACTTGTTCGAGTTTGATTAGTTCCTTTCTATGATACTCACTCCACTCCTCTTTGGTAATTGAAAGTATTTCTAGCATAGCTTCATCAGGTTCATATTTTGTAATGAATAAAACATCATCAAAAGCCCCTTTTTAACCTCAGACATCTCACTTATACTTTCAGCATAATAAGGCTTGGTTCATACTTGCAGTCAAGTAACGGGACAATTTATATTTATATAACGCATTCCATTGCAAGCACCTGAAGGTCGATCTGGTTCTTCGTCGTTCTAATAGATTACGTGCTATCGATGTTGATTGGACCGTGACTTGAGCACAAGTGTGAATCGAGCTTAATATGTCTCGATCCGTGGAAGCAAATACAAAATCGCCAAAAATGTATTTTTTTAAAATTATATTTGTGAAGTTTACACATTTTATTCAAAAAAAAAACAAGTCGAAAAAGTACATTGTGTTTGAGCAACTGACTCCTGATACATTTTACTATCTGCCTTGCTTTTTTCAATCATTCTGCCGCCATAGACTTTTCGAGCCTGATTTTAATTCATGCGAGTTCTCACTACACTTTACAGCCCATTGAAACTTATTTTATCAGCGTTATATCGCTCAAACATTCCGTAGTATACGAGACGAAGTCACCTATTCCCATTCTGTGGACCAAACACAATTCGGAGGATCCAACTTTCTAACGCAGATAATAGTCCGCAATTTCTTTTGCTACATGTGCAGGTGTCCATCCAATATATGAATGACTGCGAACTAATGATTTCCTGGAGCTGGTACGGACTTTGCATCCTTACTACACTTTTGGCAGTGAGCGGTGTTGCGCTCAGCTTCTTAAACTAGCCATACTGTGTGTGTTTTATGTAGATAAATGCGCTGAGTCCGCCAAAACTTGTTAGTTGCCTCAGGCTTGGATATGTTAAACTATTGTGAGGTATTTTCAGGATTCCTAGCGCACGGTCGCGAATGTATTAGTCGACTGTCTCGATTCTTAAATCGTGATGAATGTCGATGTTCTTGACGTACCAGGGAATCTTGGAATATTTTTCTTAGCACAATATTTTGGCTTGATTGGAGTTTTTTGTTGTTAATTTTGGTTGTTTCTTTGAATACTACGCAGCCGTAAAGTAATTGGGGTCTTACTACTTGTTTATAGAGAAGGGCCCTATTTGAGTTAGTTAGCTGAGACGTTTTAAGAAAAATGATAAAGGGCGTTAATTGTGTTGTTCATGGAAACTCTTGTGTTGGCTATGTGTGGAGTCCACTGTAATTTGGCTGTCTCTTGCCAATCTGTGGTCCATCGTTAATAAGGGGGAGTTTGACGTCTTTTGCTTGTTATGAAAATCGCTTGAGTTTTCTCCGTGTTAAGTTTGATTTTCTATCTTTTAAAATATTCCATAAATATCGATGGAACGTTTCAGATTTGGGGTAATTTTTGCGGCTTGTGCGGAAGTGTAAAAAATACATGTATCGTCTGCGGAAAGGGAGATGTTAACTCTGCTGGTTCTAGGGATATCTGCTGTATACAAATCGAAGCTTGAGTAGCCTAGTGGGTAGAGCACTGGCTTCTTGCGTGTGGGGTCCCTGGTTCGAATCCAGGTTCGTACGAGGGTCCGCTCACCAAGCTTTGAGTTCACCTAGCTCTGAATAGGTACCTGATTTAAATCAGGGATAAAGTGAGTCGTGGAACTAATCACTCCACACTCGTATCCACAATGATTAAAAAAATTGTAATGAAGCTCTCTACCAGCTTCAACCCCTAGACCCGTACAAGGGTTGTTGTGGGATTGCTTTGCTTTGCTTTTGCTGTATACAAATCAGTGGCGGCTCGTGGTTTTGAGACTAAGGGAAGCACAGCAAAATATATAAGCATATAATATAGATAAGCATTCTTATGAAGCGCATAGTAAACTATACATGCGAATTTTTTTTAAATATCGTGTAAAAATAAATTAGGTATTTCAATGCTGACCATATTTGCATTAAAAGTTAGTGATTAGCATAGCTTATTTCAGTGATATTCCTACTCACTAACATCAAAAATCTCACAAAAGTTCAAAATATGTATAGTATTTTCTTCAATTTTTTTTTAAATTATAAAAAAAAGTTAAATTGAAAACATATTACAGGCCAAATAAATGGTGGAAGTTTTTTAATAGCTAAAAGACTACCGCAGTAAATACTCTATGGCACAATCACATCAACATTCCACATTAAAATCCATATTAAACGGGTAAATATTAAATTTTCGAAACAGAATCTATTCAATACGCTCTCACTTTAACGAGCTTTATGTTATAATTTACTTTAAAACTATCCTTTTCACCATCTTTAATACTGACAATATAAAAGAATCAAATCAAAAGAATTATAACAGGTGCGTTTTTTTGCGAGAAGACATAAAAAAACGCACCTAATGTAAACTATGAATACTAAAGAAAGCACTCCAAAAAATTTAACATAGAAATAACGTCAACATAAGTGACGATTAATCAAGTGGTCATTTCACCCAAAGCACCTGAAACGAGAAACTCATTTTGCGAAAGTAAACCAAAACAGATACAAAAAAAACCGATCTGGGGAAAATTACACTCGAAACAATTTAACTCCTACAACTTGCATCGTGCATACAACATGTGAACAAAACACAAAAGGCATCAAATCAGAAGGGGAACAACTCGTAAGAAAAGGAGCAGAAGAGCATCTACAAATTCTGCTCAGCTCTTCATCCGTAAAGAAAGGAACATCCGCCTGGTTGACGATGATGGGACCATGGGTCCTTGGTGGGTGCGCAGAGAACAGTGAACTAACTATACGCTCCATGGATGGCGCATCTATGAGAGTGCTAGGTCGCATGCAGCCAAATCTGCGAGTGACCAATTTGTAATCATCGCCCAACGGGTCTGAGTTGACCTCACAAAGAGCCTGCCATTTGCCTCCTCGTGATGGCCTTGGTTAGCTCCTTCTTTACCGCAATGTTAGAAGCAGATAGCTCAGCCACTCCCGGCCTATTCCTGGCTCGCTGCGCCTGCATGGCTAAGCGATGCGTCGCAGTTCGGCGATTTCTTCGTTCCACCAGAAGGCATGTTTTCTCCTACGAAAGGGTTCCCGTTTGGGCATTGAAGTCTCACACCGAATCCACACCATGGTGCTGTTAGGCCAATGAAACACTCGGCGGTTCCACCGAAGATTGGCGCGTCGGTTGACACACACCGCGGTTTTCAGAAGCGTTTATCGAGTCGGTTCAGTTACAAATTACGTCGGAGTATCATATAGATGGGGGAAAAAAGTATATGCATATATATACATGTATATGTATATATACGTATATATACATATATATGTATATATATGCATATGAATTTTGGACAAAGTGAATCTAATACTAATTTTCTCTGAAAATCTGTAATTGCCTACTTTTAGAAACTAAGTACCCACAAATGTTTCATTTTCCAATACTGTATCCCAGCCATACTTCAAAAATCAATTTTCTTATGCTGCCCCCTCACTGCGGGCCATCATCGGCCACTGCAATGGTCGCAATGATCGCCACAATTATGGTCACCATCAGTGTGGCCAGATATTTGCGAGAAAATATAGCCCAATTTCAAATTTTTATAGCCCAAAATAGCCAAGATTTCTTATTTGTAGCTCAAAAACAGCAACACCAGATTTATAACTAAATTAATTCATTTAAGCTGATTAAACTATAATATTTAAATCCGTAAAACTCGTGCGAAGTAACATAAATGCTCTAATTCTAGCACAGAAGTCGTTTGAAACAGTAAAAATGTTCGATACCATACACAGATAAAATTTTATTCACAACGTATTTGAAAAGGGAATAATGTGAATAAATTACAGGAACTGTGTGGACATTTTTAGAAAAGTCCTAGAATGTTTACAAAGAAAATAAAAGCTTGCAAAAACAACTTGCAAATTGGGGTGGCACAAAAGTTCAATTAGTATAAGAAACAGTCTTAATAGCTAGAAAGGCTGAATATTTTGTTTAAAATGTAAATATTTTATCCGATTTCATACATTCAAAACTATGAACGCAAGTTTTGAATTAAAAGATAATTTTTTCAATTAGACGATCAGCTGTTAACATTATGTTTAGACATTTAAATACTTTCAAAAGGAGATATATGTCAAACAATTTCACTTGTGGGTCTCCAAGCGACGTTTTGCGAAAAATTGAAGTGTGCTTTGAAATAGAATGAAAAATTTTTAAACATTGAATTTGAAATGACTGCGAATTGAATTCACTATCGGAATTAATAAAAGCCGCTATGGCTTCTTCGGCTTAGAATTATAAAAAAACATCATCATCATTTAAAAAAGACATCTACTCAATCTTCCGGGAGAGATTCGTTTGCGGTCGTAAATTGATCGTATCCTGCCAAATTTTGAATATCTGCTGGCACATTTGTTGCTTTGAATTTGAATTCTCATCACTTTGAATTTGAACTCTCATCACGATTCCGCTTTCGACCCTCAGATTTCGAGAAAACCCACATTTCTAAAAACACTTTTGTAATTGTAAGATTGTAAGACACTTTATTCCATGCAGATCGTTATTACCAGAGAGCTTCAAATATAGAAACTAATTTTATAGGGTCTGGAGAACGCTCAGTATTTTCCAGAGCTTACAATATGAAGTTCATCATATAAGTGCAGTAATTTAGTTTTATGTTTGGTATAACTCTAAGGGCTGTAAATAGGTGGAAAAAATGTAGCTTGATCTCTTCCAGATTATCAATGCTATCACATTTAGCTTTATCAAAAAAGATGGTGATGTTTCGGTTATGTGTTTGCATTTCAATATCAAGTGCCCATCCATTCTTTAAAAATAGCACCCGTCAACTAAGATGTTATGTTAGGTTGCCAAGTTGTGTGTAATGTCAATTCTTCCCAACGATCTTGGTCTTTCGGTTTCTCCTATGCAGCTTCCATTGCAACTGTCACGCGTTTCTTTCAAGGTTTTCCATATGTAAATGTTTTCTTTTTAAGACGTAGTGATTTTTGAGGTGTTGTTCTAATCTAAGATCAAGCTACATTTTTTTCCCGTCTCATCAATATAATAGGTATTTTCACATAATATTCTTAGTTGTGACTGAAATTTCTGAACTGAGTCTAAATCAACATCAGCTTCTTCACCACAAAGTGTGCCGTAGTGAATATTGTAGTCCTTTTTAACGGATTTTAGCTTTCTGTTTGATGCCTTGAAATCACAAAGTTTTAATTTTGTAGTAATTTGACGAGTTCTACTATGAAGTATCTGGCCGGATATTGGCAAATTTTTGGAGCGTGTCTTAGAAGACCATTAATACCACAATTTATCAATCTGGTAGTATTGTAACCGCTTCAACCGCTTTCTCCCAGTGTCTTCATAATTTTCCAATGATATTTAATACCCGTCTTAGGGGGGGCCCGGTAGCTCTGCTTGCTAAGGCGTCAGGCCGAAAAGCGGCGTGCTGCGGGGCCTGCGGGTTCGAATCCCGCCAGTGCCATGGCTGTAAGTGTGAATGCGTGTGATTGTCCATGAGGGGGCAAATGGGCCCAAACTGGTGGCCTAATGCTGGCCGCGTTCCCGGCAGCCCTCTTCACTAACATAACCTAACCTAATACCCGTCTTAGTTGTTTTTTTTTTTTTAAATACGATGCACATGACTCTTACTAATTTTAAAGCTATCGCCAGTTTTTCTTTGGATGAGCAATTGTTTGTCGGATGTCTAACTTATTGCGAACACTTAGATCGTTGTATTTTGCACTCATAGTAGATTTTTTCAGTTGTTTTGACGTTGCCTGAACAAACGTTCAAATATTTAAATAAATATTTTCAAATATTTAAATAAAAAAAAAACAAATAAATCAATATTTTATTATTATCAGAATACCAATAAAATTGAAGCTATCTATAACGTACCGAATTCTACACATTAAATAATTTTTCATCAGAAAGTTATGCAGAAACTATGCGAACAATTTTCTTGACCTTGAACAGATATTTTTCTGGAAAACTCCTTTTTGCACAATTCTTCATGCTGATCTGAAAACCGTTTTTGGTCCGTTTACAAAGTATGTACTACTAAGCCAATTTTTGTGCAGATAATCAGGCTCACGGTCCAATTTTAAAGGCTGCCCGATTACAGAATGATTTTTTTTTCAATGAATGAATTTTTTTTATTATGTGCGGTGATGTTATAGCTCAATTGTTTAGGTGGTTCGTTCATACAGTGTCCCGATTAGTAGGTTTTGCTGTATAGCCCAAATATAGTTTTTCATAAAAATAGATGGCCCAAAAACCGCCAACCCGCGAAATGAAAAAACGTCCCGCGAATTCAAATTTTAGATGGCCCAATTGGCGGGAAATAGCCCAATCTGGCCACAGTGGTCACCATCACAAATTTGCCTCCACACACTGGGCCGCTAGATGGCCCAGTCATGATTTTGCGGTTGCACATGATGGGCCGCTTTGATGTGTGCGAAAAACCGCTCCATGCTTCGCCACTGCAAGCCATCGCCCGTCTACAAAATGGGCCACATGGTGGCCCACAATGAGGAGGCAGCATTCGATTTTCATTCCCACATCCCATGCATTCATCAATGCATCCTGAAAATTTCAGCTCGATCGGATTTCGTAGCTATGAACAAATCGAAAAACGCTCGAAGAACCGAGCCGGTGGGTCATTTCTCTCGTCTACCGACTCGGTTCCGAAACCGAGAGGCGGTCCGCACCGCGGTGTGTGTCATCAGAATGTTAAATGAATGCACGACTAAACCGACTCGGTTTTCCTCTCGGGAAACGCTTCGCTGGAACCGCCGTGTCTGTCATTGGCCTTAGCAGTATTGTTAGAGGCTCCCCTTCCAAGCTCATATCTTTTTTAATACTTTTAATCACAGTCAGCTTTTATGTTTAATGCTATAAATGGTAGCTATTCGAGATATTTTTTTCAAGAGTATTTTGCTATTAATAAGATATTTTCATTTAATGCCATTTTTGTAGACTTCGGAGCACATTTTCTTGTAAATGCAAGTGTAAATTATGGCTCAGAATATTATTTTTTAGCAAGCTATAAATGATTGCGAGATACAAATACAAGAACTGCCGCTGGACAGTGAGCAACGACTTGAACAGTTTTCCAATTTGATTGAATGCTACTTTGCCTTGGGGTGCTGTAAGAAAGTTCAAGATCATCTTATTGAATTCAAACAAATTTTCAAGGAACGTTATGACAAGAATTCAAAAATAAAACTGGCGAGCCGTACAAAAGGTGAAACACGTTTGGTTTATATTTTGATCCTTTAAAATTTTTTTTTTTTTAATTCATAGCAAGATGTTATTCGACGCACTTGAAAACAAAAGGTAATATAACATTAATTCTACATATAATCATGCATGTTTAAAAAAAAAACTTAATAAAATTACTTATAAATATCTCAAGGTGTAATTAAACCGCAATGATACTTCATTTCATTTTATTTGAAGATAAGTTCGAAAAATTTATGGCTGCCATGGATAACAATATCGAGCAAATGAAGTATAAGAGAACTTTTACAAGCGTTGGTGATATTTATGCGTTCGAGCCTTACGAAGGATTCAATCCAGATCCAGAAATACGACATTCTTCGGCTGCTTGTAGTTTAGTGTAAGTGGCCAAAAATCTATTTACACTATAATCTTTGTCAAAATTCAGTATTAAAAGATTTGAAAAGTTGTAATATGACTCCATTATCTCTGAGATCGAATGCATTAATATTGTCATCAACATTTAGCCGTAGCTATTTTCATTGAAAGCATAAAATCGATTACAATAATTCTCTATGCATAAAAAATATAATGTTAAAATGATATGTACTTTGAATTGCTGGACAAAATCCTAATTTGCAAATAATCCGTTTTGGAGAAGAATGAAATAAAATAACAAAAACTTTATTTCGCTATTAATGCTAACAATGTTAAATTATTTCTAGGATCAAAAACAGTAAACCGACTATTTTCTCCAATCGATTTATCCCAAAAGGTCAGATTGTAATCGCAGAAGATCCTTACCTGTGGCAACAGACTGGACCTCCACTTCACTGTGACACGTGCTTCACACCATGTAGAACTTCTTACTCGTATGTATTTCATTCATCTTAAATTATGCTAAAATAATATTTTGACGTTTTAGTTGCTTAGGATGTCATTTCAAGCATTATTGCTCATATGAATGCAAGAACGCAGACAAGATGATTCACGACATTGAGTGTATAGGCTACAAGATGCTGTTGATTCCATTTCTCAAATCAGAATTGGTCTTTCGCTTACTGATTAAATATTTGTTCCTTCTCAAGCAATATGTCTTCTACCGGCAAAAAATGTGGTATTGCAGTCTATCATTAACGTGTTTCTTGATTTATTTAAATTTCAATCGCATTCTATTACATTTCAATTAGCCGTTCGGAGACTGCCGCCGAATTATATGATAACTTTCGAGATATCGTGTCGTCAATGCCATATGAGTTATTGGATGATGAAGAAGTTAATCTCCAGAGATTTTCCGACTGTGATTTTGAGCACATGATTGTGGTATGTATTCACTTTTTTAGTATAAAATTAGGAGTAAAAATGTGTTCTGTTCATATTTACCATAAGCATTATCCACCTGTAGCCAAGTGGCGTTCCACACAGTGCAAACATGGTGTTAATATGACTCTCTTACATTGGCCATGTGAAAGTATATTGTTATACTGGTTTTGTGAATATTACCCAACCAGCGTGTTTGAATATTAACTAACTTATCAACTTCAGAATCATAAAACCAAGTTCAGGATTTAAAATCAAACCCTAGAATTATTCTGAAATTTTTTTTTTTACAAGTTTAACAAGTAATTGAATCAAATATGCTCAAGTTGTCAATAATTTTTAATATTTCCGTTGATAACCGTTATTGTAGTTAATTGGAAATGATTGTTATAAAGGCAAATTTGACATGTGTGTCAAGCTAAAATCTCAATGAGATTCATTGTGCGAATTTTCTTTCTTTCCTGACAAGCATACATTAAAAAACAAACATTCAAATTTCAACGTTTTTCAAAATTCTGGATTATAATTTCATGCTTGTCAACAGTTTATTTTCAATTTGATAACTTATTGAATGAATTTAAAAACTCTTTTTTATATTATTTTTGTTTATATAATTATAATAATTATAATAATTATAATAATTTAATTATATAATGAAAAGAAAAGAATTGGAGTACGGAATGTTGGAAAACCTGGATTTCAATTAAATCAACTACTCAGAAATCGGATATTACACTCGTCTTTGGGTAGCTCAATCATAGAACGAGTAGGCAACACAAGCACTACTTAGGGCGGTGTACATTCTCCCATGCTTTATAATACAACAGATAAAAAGATTAGAAGGAAACTTGATCAAACTGGTGTAAAGTTATAGCGTATGTATCCCCGAGAATAAATCAGAAAACCTTTACACAACTGTAACAAACATTGGAAACTTTGTTGGTTGTCCGATCAAAAACTGTAACATACTGAAGTGCACTCCCATTGCCAAAATGTCCAAAGACAGCTCTCGCCCCAAACTAACATTGCCTCAGGTAAGAGATGAGTTTCTTGCATCCGTCTACAATTACAACCGGAGAAATCCTAACGATAAGCTAAACACTATGCACCTTGGACGATCAGGTGATAAAAAACCGGTCTTCGTTAGCGACATCTCTCTCCCACAATGAAGTTGTTACATGCAAAAACACTATAAGTACGTATGGACCCAAAATGGTGTTATCTATGTGAGGGAAACTGAAACCAGTGGTGTGTGAACCATACGCAACGAAGAAGCTTTACGCAAATTAGTTTAATTAGGTATTTTTCTTACTTGAGTATTCATTTTTTCTAGAAAATAAATAAAAATATTTTATTTGATATTGCATGATCAAGTTACATGCTCTACTTACTATCAAAATGTTAAAGGGCTAAGAACGAAGACAAATGACGTTTTTTGTGAAATATTGAACTCAAATTTCGATATAATAGTTTTTACTGAGACATGGTTTGAATAGTAGCATTTTCGACAATGAAATTTTTGATGATAGATATGCAGTATTCAGGCGAGATTGGCTCAGTAGTGGCTTTCACGCCGAACTAGACGGTGGTGGTGTACTTATCGCTGCAAATAAAAAATGTAGTTGCTCTACGATGATTTCATGGGAAAAATCGTGTGAAGACATTTGGGTTGTCATAGAATTTGGAAAAGACACCAGGTGTTTCAGACTCGCTATTTGCGTAGTTTATCTTCCTTCTGTTAATCTGCACATGTCTGAGCACTTCTTAGAAAAATTCAGCACCGTAGTTACTGATCCCACAAATCTCTTTATTTTGGGAGATTTCAATATAAGTAACCAAAATTGGACGCGTAATAATTGTGGATGGAACACTCCAGATTACAATTACTCGACGAACTGAAGACTTTTAACCAGTTTTACGTCTAACCACAACTTGAACCAATTTAATGGTGTTCTTAATAGTTCGAGTAGGAACTTAGGTTTCGTGTTTAGAAACTTATCGGCTGTAAAGTTTGAAAAAAGTGAGGGTATTCTAAGTAAAATTGACGAATATCACCCGCCTTTAGACATAAAGGTGTCGCTTTCTGCGAACCAGTTCTTAACGTCGATGTCTTTGTTAAATTTAACTTTTTCAAAGCTGATTTTGATGCAATCAAGTCAGCACTGCAACAAATTGATTGGTTGGAAAGTTTTCAATTATCTGATAATGTAGATGATATGGCAGGTATCTTTTATAGAACCCTTCGTGATGTCATAAGTAAATACGTGCCCAAAAAAAGAGTAAAGCCTTCTAAATACCCGCATAGGTATACTAAAGAATTCATCAGGCGGCTGGCTGAGAAAAATAGATACAGGCTCACATATAGAAAATATGGGAATCCTTTGGATAAATTGTCTTTTGATCTGCTCAAAAGCACTTGTGGTAAGCTGATAAATAGCTGCCATAGAAAATACTTGCAGGACTTTGAAAATAATATCACACGCAATCCTAAACTCTTTTGGTCGCACATCAAGCATCTTCGTAGAAATAAAAATAACTATCCTTCAATGTATCTCAATGGAACAGTAGCTTCTGATGGATCTTCTATGTGTAACCTTTTTTCATTACACTTCGTTAGCGTCTTTAACACACCCCAACGATCATATGTTGAGTCAAGGACCTCCCCATACCATATCAACCTTTCTACATTATATTTTGAAACCGAAGTCGTGCTTAAAAAACTGAAAAAACTTGACATTAAAAAGAGTGCTGGGCCAGACGGAATATAACCAGTAATTATTTATAAGTGTGCTAATTCCCTTGTAAACCCTAATACTATGTTATTTAATAAATCTTGAGCTCAGGAGTTTTTCCCAAAATATGGAGAGACTAGAATCATGCCAGCCTTTAAAGCTGGAGATAAATCTAATGTGCCTAATTACAGACTAATATCTATTCTTTCAACTCTTCCCAATATATTTGAGTCGCTAATTTGCTCAATTCTTAGTTGGAGTGTAAAGACACTTACATATATCTGATGAAGAATTTAGATTTGTCAAGAAACGATCGACTGAAACTTCCTAGCACGATCTTTGGATAAAAATGTACAAGTAGATTGTATTTACACTGATTTCAGCAAGGCTTTTGATAAAGTAGACTACACTTAACTTCTGAGTAAGCTTTCTGCACTTGGTATCCATGGCGTGTTACTAGAGTGGTTCTTTTCATATCTTACTTGCAGAAATATGCGAGTTATTCTTTGTGGATATGAATCGAATACTATGCTACATCGGGAGTGCCTCAAGGCTTGGCTCTGGGTCCCATACTTTTCATTTACATACATTTTCATTATAAATGACCTTGCTTCTTGCTTCAAAAATAGTAACTTCAGTCTTTACGCCGATGACTTAAAGTTTTTCAAAGAAATTCACTCTGACGCTGACTCTCGTGCACTTCAGGATGACCTCGATAGAGTGGTTATTTGGTGCAAAAGTAACAGAATGGATCTCAATCTTAAGAACTGCTTCCAAACAACATTTAGTAGAAGGAGCAAGACAGGTTTCAGTATTCATAGATGCAAACTTGCTTGAAACAATATACAGCGTCAATGACTCAGGAGTAATTTTAGATAGTAAGCTGCAATTTAGGGAACATGTTGAGAACATAACTGCTAGGGCTCTTAGGGTTGCTGGTTTCGTAATCAGGAGTAAAAATAGCCAAACAAAAATTACTCTATATAAGTCCCTAGTCCGCAGTATCTTAGAATATTGCTCTCCTGTTTGGAACCCCTTTTATAACTCCTACATCGAAAAGATTTAAAGCGCTAAAAAATGGTTTCTAAATATCCTATGCTTCAAAGAAAACATACTGACCAGAGTGCTTTCATATGAAGAGAAGCTTCAATATTTTAAGTTAATGTCTCTATCTAATCACCGCAACCTCCTAGACTCTCCTTTCTTTCATAAGTTAGCAAACAACCTTATTGACTGTTCTCCTTTGCTTTCTAAACTTAACTTTCGCACTCCGAGACTATCGCAGAGAGCACGTAATTATGATTCACTGTATTTGGATGCTTGGAGAACTAATCTTGGTGAACATGCTCCAATCGCCAGAATGTCTCGTCGGTACAACAATCTATCGAAAACCATTGACGTAGATGTTTTTCAGAATAATGCAAATGATTCCAAAAACAGAGTTAGAATTTTCTATGAAAATAATGAATAGCAGTCTTGTCTTTTGTCTATGTTTCTACCACTTATTTTTATTTTTATTATTAACCTCTTTCAGTTACTTATTTTCGCATTTTCCTTTTCATACTGGATTCTTTTAATTTCCATCTTTTATTATGTATCTGTGTTAAGGGGTTATTCTGGTCTTGAAATTTGATCAAATCGATTTTTTTTGTTTGCATATTTTCAAAGTTTAGACCTTTAAGAATAAGCTTTTAAAAGGATTTTCGGAAATTCGAATTATTTTTGGAGTTACAGCTATTTTTGTGACACGCCAACTAACTGCCCGAAACGAGACTCCAAGTTTTAAACGCGTTTTTCTGGGAAGTACTTTTCTCGATACGGTTGACATGATATCTCTAGTTGTAATGGACAGATTTACGTGAAATTTTGCACAAACCCTCTTAACACTATTCAATTTCGTCTGACGTAGGGATTTTTGAAATTTTAGAGATATTTGGAAGTATTGGGAAATACATTAAGCTGTATTGTACTGTTATTCGTCGGTTTAGGCGGGCCTCGGCTCGGCGCGAACAGGAGCGTGTTATCAGCATTTTATCAGCATGTTATCAGCGTATTCGAGGACTTAAACTTGAGGTTAGCTTACTGAAACGGGAAAGTCAGCAGTAAATATAGTGTAATTAAGCGGGTCAGTGGTAGAACTATGTGGAGTTCTTGATGTCACAGGTGCTTTCGGGGACTTTGTTCCATTAACGGTAAGATAATATTGTCTGATGATAATAAAACTTGCTGCGACTCGTATCATCTCTTCCGCGAATACAAACCTGATCAACTTGTTGAACAGTCTCGTACCTTACGTATTTGGATAGTTGAAAATGTATACGCGCTAGAAGTTCTTGAAGACACGGCTCTGCTATTCATAATTAGTGTTTATAATAATATCAAACAATCATTTTTTCTATTTATTAATTCTTAATTTTTTATATTTTATTTTGCAGAATTCGTATTTTCTGACCATTTTCATATCCGAACAAACAACTTTAATGCAGAATTTTCTATCCGATCTCAATGCCGATCCTCACGAACTCGAGGTAAGCTAAACAAGCCGAACATACGAAGTGTATAAATTTGTTTTTTAAGGTATTCCTCTCTGCCCTATTACTACGACTACACGCAAAAGTTTTAGCAAAATCATTAGAAATGAAAATCAGAAACCCTTTCGATTGTGAATCTTCCATTTCGAAATATTCTCAAGTACAAATAAATCATACTTTCCTTATGGAAATCAAAAAAACTGCGTCAGAACCACACAAAGGAAAAAATATGTTTGAATATTTTGGTTTCGATATAAAATCCATGAAAAAAGATGCTCATTCGAAAGTTCAGGAGATATTTCAAAAACATTGGAAAAATCTTGAAACTCCTAAAACATCAAATGCATCAGAAAATGTAACCACTTCTGCAAGTTACATTCCAATGGAAGCGAGTGCAATTGTTAATTCATTGTTAGATATTTCATCTTGCGATAGCGAAAGTTTAGGAGTGATTGGATTATTTTCAACGACTACGAAACTTCATCATTCATGTGATCCAAATGTAAAAATGATGTAAGTAAAAAAGCTTCTGCTTGCGGAATAATATATACTAGTATATGAAATCCAAAACTTCAATCCAATCCGAATTTATTTTAGATATTTATCCTGCGGCAAAGTTATTGTTAAAGCCATTCGTGATATTGAAAGTGGAGAACATATAACCTTATCGTACGGTTGCCATTATAAGCAAGAAGACAATCGCGCGCGTTTGTCTCTCACCAGGAAATTGGATATTCTATGTCCCTGTGATTATTGCCATGGAAAATTCAACCCGGTATTAACTTTGACATTTCGAATTGTGAAAATATGATTATATTTTTAATTTTGTTTAGTGGTTCGGTGACAATGTATTGTGCAATAATTGTAAATGTCTTGTGAGCCCATCAGAAAAGTTTTGTGTTATTTGCGGATTTGATATGGATAAAACAAGACATCTGTACAGAAGACTTATGTTGGATTTGGAGTTTCATTTGCCAGAAAGTAAGTTAAGTTTTTGTGGAAATTTATTAGTGCTACATAAAGATTTTAAATTTTAAAGTCTTTATGTAGCATTAATAAATCAATTAAATTAATTAATTAATCAATTAACAAATCAATTAATAAATCAACTAATTAATCAATTAAAATAAATCAATTCATTATAAATCTTTATAAATTGTAAAAAAAATGAAATAAACTCAGGATAATTAAAATTGTTGCCTCGAATACAAAGGTAGTGCCTAACAGAAGTCATTTTATAGCAAGGCAGTTGATTCCATGAAGTTATGTTAAATTGTTTTTTTTTCATGCATTTATAATCATAACCCGTATTATAAGCGAACGATATCCTTCTATTAAATTTGTCGTTTTTAAATCGTGAACAGTATGAATTCAGGAATGTCTTGTAATTTCACACTTAGACAACTAGTTCGAAATGAAAAATATCAAAGCATTTTCCAATTTTCCAATTCTAGACAACTCTAAGCAGATGTTTTATAAACTCATGTTTTCGATTATGGTTTACGAAAATATTTTACCATCGACTCATCAAATGTATGTTGGAAAATTGGTGCAGCTGGTTCGATTGCTGGTAAAGAAACGTAAGTAAAATATGAAATATTGATCCTTAAAATTATTTTTTTGGTACATTTCATGATTATTATGCACATTTTATATTGTGATAGGTTTTGTTTTTAAAATTATTATTTTAAATTTATTTTATTCGTATTTTAGAATTTCACAAACGCCGAAATTGAAAATTGAATAAAACAACATATTTGTTTCATAAATACCATGTTTTTAGATAGACTCAAATTTAGTGTCGAAAATCCAATGCTGGGGTATCTTCTATTCATAGACGATCTTTTTTGTTTCATTCTCAAGACAATTCATAGTTTTTCCGGCAACAGCACCATTGACTCCAAGTACGCTTTTGACACAAAGGCCTACTGTCGCGAGAACGTTACTACTGATAATAGAGTTCGCATATATACGTCGTTAAACCTGGCTATATTAATCGTTATTGCTTGGGGCTCAGCGACCCATGTCATGTTTAATGCGTCCAAAACTCAATGTTGTCTTCTTTCGCTTAAGCTACTACTTCCCTTGATGGTGTAGGTATTTCTGATACAATGCCGCTAAGATTTTAACACCTACAGCAGACTCAGCTGGGCCAGTAACATTTGCCAAATTGTGAAAATTGCTATGAAATTCATGGGTGTCCTTCCGGGTGGCAAGAAATACTTAAATATACTGGCCAAAAAAGTCTGCGTACCAGATGCCCGGGAACCTATCAGAACCTATCAGAACGCGGGGTATTTGAGGTTTGACTCACTAAAAAGACACTATCTGCGCAGTATTTTCTCAACGTATATTTAGCACCAGTTTTTCTCGTTTCGCAGCAACGCATCAGCGATTGTTCCTGGCGGGATCAGAAGGGATGTAGATTCAATCCTGCGACAAGAATTTGTGCTGAGCATCGTCGAGCTTAGACACATTACTGACAGTATGGTGTGTCCCCCAATTCTGTTAAGGTATTCCCTGAATTAACCACGATCTGCCAAGAATTGACATAGCTAGGCCGTGGCTTCGTCTAACCCAAGGCTTTATAAGGCCAATAACCTCAACCGTCCAGCGTTTTTTTGTTACTATTTGCATTCTAAATTGGTAGATTTGCATACATGTGGGCGTCAGAGCTTTTTCTATCCGGCTCTGAGCGAGAGAGGTAGCCTTCCTTGCATTTCCGTGCTAGTGGATCTATCAGCGACCATGCGGTAACTATAGGCGATACACTAGACACCTCTCTGCGGGACACTGGAGATCTGCGTCCAAAACTTCTTAGTTCGGAGCGCATATATCCAAATTTGGACCCCATCAGCTGCACCGTCTCGTCTCACTGATGTTGGACATTAGTCTACTTAGCGAAGTGACGACTCTATACCGGATCGGCTTGCTTCCCTGGACCTCGACGGAGCCAACTGTCATGGGTATGACAGTTTGTATACTCTGCCAGCTGGGGGTAATGCTTGGTTATTCCACTCCGCCCTTCTTACCGCTTGCTGAAGTTGGGCGAAATCGAAAAATACCATCAATCATTTCCAGGCACAGCAAATCATCATACATGACAGGTCCTAAGATCGATCCCTCGTCCAGTAGCCATTGGTCCTGAGTTATTCTCACATGATTGCCTGCAAGTAACAAATAATAGAGCCACCTCGCTGTGTTGAAGCCGATTGGTCCGGTCTGGCGCTGTGATATGGCTGTTTTGCGTTTGCTAGTGTCTCAAAAACCTCTGAGATGACAACGATTGTCGAATTTCCGGAAGGAAAGATTGCCAGCAAATCTGACTGCTGACAGCAGTTGTAACTTGCGGCTCTTCGAAGAGCTTCTTTACAGCGTCCAGCATGCTCAGCGAATATTATCCCGATGAGGTTGCTGAATTACTTTTCCCTTGTCTGCAAGTTCCAGTCGAATTATTTTCTACCGCGACGAGAATACCCCGTCCGCTTTCCGCTACGACTTTATGCGCCTCGGCGGGCAGTCTTATTAGGCCTTGAACTTTCTGGTTCGTCGTCCTAGACACTTCGCTGTTCAGCTCCTCGTCCGTTAAGAAAGAAACATCTGCCTGTTTGACGACGATGGAATCATCCGTCTTTGGCGGATGTGCTGGTACGCTCCATGGATATCGCATCATTAAGAGTGCTAGGCGTTTTTTGAAAACAACAGAAACGCCCATCACTAATCTTTATTAGAATAACAAGAAAGAAATCTTCTGAGGCAAATTTTCGTTACCTAGTGATCCGCTCATTATCGAGGTGCTATAACTTTAAGAGTTGGCATGTACCTACCGTGTTAATTCTTCTGTTTGCACTCAATGCCTTTTGCTCTTATATTCTGCTATGTTGTTTTTTCATTGATATAAAAAAGTCTTCCAACTTGAATGAAACAACATTCTAATTGATTGACGAAGTGATAAGTAATAAAATGACATTTCTCTCAATATTATAAGTGCATGGTTTCCGTTAAAAGTTCCGGTTTCCGTTGAGAGTTTCGGTTTCAATATTACCAGCATTTTTATCATATTTTGGTCCAGATCAGACTAGAATGGATCGTATAAAAACGATCCAGATAAGATTGGTGGCTGCATTTAGTTAAATTGCTGTTTTCACAGGTTAATGGTTAATGTTATAAAGTTTTAGTCACAGGTTAATGTTATAAAATCATAACTTTGATGTGTAACGCTGATTCAGCAGGTTATTTAACGTAATAGATTGGTTAGATTTCATTGCTATTGCGAATCCTTGATCTTTTACTGAAATTGTTGTACCGCACAGATCAGCCAACCCAGCAATTACACCCTATACCCCCATTGTGACCCGTCAAACCACCGAGTATGTGGGGTTTGACTTACTAAAAAACACCGTCTGCAAGCCCAGGAAATTTTAATTCGGTCGTGCTGGCGTGCTGGCCACAGAATTCAACAACTACCACAGCTAATGTTTCGGTAGGGCAACTCTTCTTCTGCTTTATGCGCTGTACTTTCTTAACGCTTCCGTTTGTATAATATAGTAGGTAGAGCCCTAGCTTTTAGTGTGTGGGGTCCCTGGTTCGTGTCTAGTTTCGGACGAGGGATGAGCTTTGATTTCTCCTAGCCCTGAATAAATACCTGAGTTAACTCAGGGGTAAAGTGAGTCGTGGAACTAATCACTCACACTTGTATACATTGATTGTAAATGTGTGAATGAAGCTCTCTACCAGCTTCGACCCTTAGATCTTACACGGTTTGTCATGACAGTACTTTATTTTTACAACGTACGTTGAGACTACGCGCCAGTTCTCGTCTGGATCAGGAGTTATTGTTTTGAATGCTACTATTCTAGCCTATTCTCGCTTATCACAGGGTAATATTAAAAATATTTCTCAGTTCTTTAAATACTGCCACAATCCTAGAAAATGCAATGGATACTTTGGTACTGTGTGGAAGTTGGATACGATCGGATAAAATTTTTAAAACTGCCGCTTGTATCTAGCTCTCGTCATGCTGTGGACCAGAGCTTAGCTTGGCTGGCCTCAATGACCGCCGGGGTATACAAGAAAAGTATTCAGGCGGTCTTCTTGCGACCGCCATGACAGTCAACCTGATAAACATTTGGACATTTTACATGTGTAATATGATATCCAAAAACAAAATGAAAACGTTTTACTGCTTATATTTATTTTACTTTTTTGCAAAATTCAGTGTACACATGTCATATTTTTCTTCTCTTTCAGATTTTGTCTACGAGTGCTATATATTATTAAAGGCAATTCGAGATAATCTCGATAAGATTTATGTTGAGATGTGTGTTAAACTGCTTCACGCTTACGATACGTTAGTAAACCCTTTAATTGAAATTCTCCTAATTTTAATAAATGACTCGACAGGGTAAGTCCGAAAATTTTCATTAGCTTAATATTTGGATCACCTAACGCAATTGGTTTCACAGAATACCAGGGAAATTCATCGATATAATATATAATTTTACAATCGATACTATTGAAACCATGATCGAAATGAATGATTTCAATGTTCTATATGATTCATTTACTTTGGAAATTTTAAAGAAATATCATTTTGTGTTGAATTTAAAAGAGAAAATCTATAGTATACCTTTGCGTTCGACTCTCTATAAAAATGTTATCAACGTTATTAGAAAAACGAAAAATCGTACACCAATCATGAGTCCTCTGACCGAGGTAGTAAAGAGTAAAGATAGTGCTGACGATAAAGAAAACTCACCGAATTCAATGAACACACCACAGTTTTTGAAAAATTTTAACGATTTGAAATTTTCTGAGAATTCTTCGAAGTGTGTTGATGTAGATAAGCAAAAATTAACCGAAATGAAAGCCACGATTGAAACTAGTCAATACAGTAGCGAACCGGTAAAAGATAATCGCGAAAGTATGATTGATGTATTCATTGACGAATGTGATAAATATTTTATGAAAATGATTGAAGAAAGAATGGCGGCTGCTGATGTGTATATGCCTTCGTAAAAGTGCATTATCTAGTGCTAATCTTTAACTAATATTATATAATTAATCTTGTGCAGGTCATATTTTACGAAATCAATATTATATAACCCAGGGAAAAATCCCAAGCTTCAGCTTATTCTTAGTATGAACGAATCTAAATATTTTTTAAATTTATCTACATGCAGGAGAATGTTATTTTTATAGTCAACAATTAAACATATGCAATTCGACTATTTCACAATAAGTAATAATGCATATTTAATTAAATTGTTGTTTAAAGATCAACAATATGTATATTTACATATATAAACAATTGATTTCTAACACAGTAATGTTAGAGCTCGAATTATGAAACATTTGAAGAGAAAGTACACATTGATACGCTCAATATAGATTTAATTTCCTGCAAATAAGAACAAATAAGAACATTCAGTAGACAATATGTAGACAGATGATACAATATTTCACCAAATTTGATAGTTGTAAAATGCGCAAAATATTTACTTATGGAAACTTCAGTGCTGCATATTTATTCTTCATCATCGCATTTAATTATCAAATCTATTATAAAATTCATTTATATAACAGCTCTTATATGCAGTAATTGTGTTTATTCAGGTATTTCCAGGAATATTTTTTTTATCAAAACCTTGTTTTCATATTCAAACAGCACAAACTAGGCAAATTTTATTTTAGTATGTTTACTTGTGTCGTTGTACGAATTGAGCGAAAAGGAGAAGATAAATTCTCAATGGTGTAATTATAAATCAAGTCTTGTTGGGAATAACAAAGCAATTTGCTTTCATCAATGAATTTACTAAGCCGTTCCAAGTATTTTTTTTACTCCGTGAGAAGTCAATTGAGTTTAAAATTAAATGGTCCTGTTGAATATGATAGGATGGAAGTGAGAATTACAGTTTCTAAGTAGTTTTATGTTTTTTATATGGTTTTTTAGTACTGGATCCTTTTACGCGAGGATTAGGTTGGCTCATAACGGTACATATCAAGTCATCTATTAGTCATTCATGACGTGGTCTACTAATTTTCAGGATCGAGTATGCCTGCTCCGGTATCGGAATGGGTATACTAGGTGCAAGAAACTACGACTCTATATTTTTGATATACAAGAAACTGCTTATGTCAGAAAACTATTTTCTGGTTTACTATAATGAATTGGATGTTATATCTTTATATAATTTTATTTAAGGCTGCTTATATTTTTGATTCTTATGCAAAAAAAGCAACTAAATAAAATTTCTGAATGTGCTGTTATTCTGCGCGAGTTTCAAGTTCCATTGTCTCATTAATTACTGATACTAGGTTACCATACATTTTTCAGTATATGATTACCTACAAATAAATAAGATGTGAAAGTACTCAGATTTTGTTCAGAACAGGTTTTTTTTGAGTAACCACGAGTATTGAAAATTATTTTAAAAGCTTTTCTTCCTTATCTACTTTCCCCATATCAGTTATTATTAACCCTTTGCGGTCGTATGTCTACTCTCAGCCACCAAAGCCTTTTTACCGTTCCGGTCGTATATCTACTCTCAGCCACCACATTAAGAAAGCTTGTAAAGCTTGCATGTTATGTATCACTGCTCTTTCAACGGAAATTAATTCCGACCAGTACGACACCCATGACTAGAATCATACGTCCGAAAAGGGTTAATATCATATAGCTTAAATTTCTTAATTTCTTGTAACTTAAAATTTAACGCATTCGGTTCCATATATTAGCTGTATATCTACTAAAACTAGAATAAGTGTTGTTTTATAGCATGTTAGGTTACTTGTAATTTTGAAAATAGCTTCAGATGATCTTCGATAATTCTTCATACTCCAGCCAAAATGTATATTCAAATTTCAAGTGTAATATATTTTAATCAACCTAGTACAATGGTTTTTTTTTTAGTTAATTGTTTAAAACTAAAGGAACCGAACTTAGCCTTATCCTATCGGTATTGGCCATCCAGATGGACTTGAAATATAAACCGAGGTTGGCCTGGATTTATAAGAAAACTACATAGTTGTTATTTCAACCCAACTAAGTATATACATAAAAATAAAAAAAATATTCTTCAAATCTTAATTTCGCAAATTTTAAGGAACTCACTAAGTTGCTTCAGGTGGTTTTTGTTATGTTAGATAAATAGTTCAATTACAGACCTGTTTGCTCTGAATTCAAACCTGATTCTGCCCCCTATATATTCGGAGCACCTAAATATTTTATGATCTATGTCATCCATTTCTCCAGTTTTCACAATTTTCGCCTGAGCTAATTTAAAGTTTAAATATATTCTTATTATTCAAAGCATTATTTACCATAAGTTTGTTTTTTAATTTGATAGCTCTGTTTCCTATATTTAGATCTTTAAGCCATTGCTTATTTCTGAATACTACATCTGTGTTGGCCCACGCTCATAGCTTTAAATTACTAATCTTATTTCTGAATTCTATTTTCACATATCTAGAATTTTTTTCTTAATATTCTCCAATACTTCATGAGTATCAATCTCATAAAACAATTCATTTTCAATTATAAAGGCACTTTTAGCTAAATCATGATGAGTGAGATCTTGATGAGTGAACTGCTGTCCAAACCACTACACACTTAATTTCTGCAGTGATTTGTAGTCATTACATCACGTCCAGCGCCAAGAATATTTTTTACTCCGTCACTGAGTAGGATGAGGTTATTTTATTGTGTTTTTTTTTGTTTATCAGTGTACCTTTTTTTTCCTTTGTTAATTCAGTCTTTTGATGAATCGGGGTTGGCCTTAGCGGCAACTGGCCATCGGGTTCGCCTTGTGTATTTTCTCCTTGTGTTCTCCCTTACTGACTGGGTAACTGGGAGGGGATTTGGGGAATGTGGAGAAAGGAGCAGTGGTAGGATTTATGGTGTTGCTTCCTTAAGTTGACAATTAAATATTAATAAAAATCTAATGTTATGAAAAACCTTATGCTATTAATATAAGTTGATATTTTAAATCATTATAATTACTTTGTCTGCGCTTAAGTATTTATAACATATAATTTCTGTAATTTACACTTATCTAGTTTTTTCCAAAGTAAATATAAAATATAGTGCGGTATAATAGCGTTAAAATATCAGCCGTATTTTGTGGTAATCTTAGGCATCTTTCAGAATTTAACATTTCATGGAGTCTTACTTTTTTAAGGAAATATTTAGGAGCCCCGCAGAAGCTAGTCAGTTGAGCACAGGCTTGGCAGGTGCATGTCAAAGAATTTCCCCATTCTGATGTGGCAAATTCTCCAAAATCAACTTTTTTTTGTTGAAAATTCCCCATTTTTACCTTATGAATATTTCAGAGCATCAAAACATACTTTGCGCACGAATCTGCTTCTTTTTACAATAACATCATTCATTTTGATTCTTGTTGAAAAAACTAATGCGTCCAATCATGAAAAATAAAACAACTTCATTCACTTACATATATGTTTTTATTTTCTTTATCATTATTGATATTATCCATACCATCTGTTGTAAACATATTTAGCATACTTTCCGACGAAAAAAAAATTACGCATCCACCATTTTTTAACTTGAAGCGCAGTCTGATTATGCAATCTGCTGAAGAAATTGACATTCTGTTTCGCAATTAGTTTTTAACAATCTTGACCAATGAAGATATAAATTCACCGTTTGAAAACGGCAGCGATGCTATGGTGAAAGCTAGTTTAGATATACTGCAGAAACGTTTTGATCCAGTAGCACTTTTGTAATTCGAAACTTCCGCTCAGAACTCGATGTCATGTTCTAGTTTTGACCACACTAGAAGATGTAAATTATTCCACACTAGAATCTATATTCATACAGTAATCTTTGAAATTATCAGATCGATTATATCTGGTTTAACTTGGGAAGTCGCTGTCGAAGGAGTAAGTACACTCATTTGTTTCAGAATTTCCATATTTTCTAGGAACCTGGCTTGTATTTGGTCGCACAAATGTATGGAGAATTCCTTACATTTTTCTTTAGCTGTGTGAAGTGCGTTGTGATTTTAACATTTAAGCTAGCTTCGTTAAATGAGAATCCGAAATTTATTGATTCAGAACTCATAGCAAGTCCTTTAAATTGAAAATTGTGGATCTCTACATTTTTAATTGAGCTGAGTATTTGAGGTGGTAACAGAATTCGCATATAAGTGTATAAAATTCAGTTCAAATCGTCAAATAACTGTAATGCTTTTGCGTTTTCAGCCTGGAAAGCTCTATTAGACTCTGTGACTTGTTTTAAAAATTGCGCAAGAAATCCGAAGTAGAGATAGTTAGGCTGTGAATTCTTCAAGTTATGTAATTGCTCTGCATCGTAAGATTTAGCCTTCGCAAAAGCGAAATATAGTTTCAATGCATCCCATTGCCCTACTATCTTCAAATCTGCTCCATATCTGGCTAGCCATCGGGTACCAGAAAGTTTATCTATCTATAATGGTAGCTTGTCATTTAAAGCCACATATATTTTCCGATATTCCACTTGCCTTTTCGAACTTATAAAAAACGTAACGGAAGCCTCTTTTACAATGAAATCCAAGGACTTTGAAAACGCTTTTTTGAAAGCGTGCTCTGCTGCCAAATACAGTGAATGCCAAACACATTTTACTACTAAAGGGCTACTATGAGATGATTTTAATATTGACGGAAATGAATGATGAGCACCTGCCATTACATTTGCCCTATCAATCCCTATTCGTACAAGATTCTCTATTTTCAGCCCATCTATTTTCAAAAGTGATTTAAACGTATTAAGCGGACTAGCATCAAAAGAAACAATTGGGACAAGTTTATAGACATTTATAACTATTTGCGGTCTTCTGGCTCTAATATTTTACCATTAGATACAACATCTTTGTTGAGTCAATTGAAGTACCCTCATCAATTATAATAGAAAATAAGTTTTCACTAATATCTAAAATCAAGTCATTCAGAAGACATGTAGATATACCACTTTTTATCAACGCTTAGTTCTGTGTAATTGCAACTCACTCAAAACTGAAGATGATTCGTCCAACGATTTTGTCAACAATGTGAGATGGCCAACCAATGACATCAACGAAGCCAGAATGCTTTTCTCTGCATCTAGACCTTTATTTAGACCTGTTAAACTTTTTTCAAAACAAATCTATCCGTAGCTGTTAAGTTGTTGTTGTAAATTATGCCCAGGAATTTCATTTTCCTTACCCATAGAATTGGGTCATTATTTATTTTTAAATTCTGTTGTATACTAATATTTTTCCAAAATTAGTTGCTTACATTTACTATAACTTACCGGTAGGTTCAAAGTGTTGCTTTTGTCCATAAAATATTCAGTGGCCACTTGTAGTTGCTCAAATCAGGTATTCTTATTTTATGTGCGATTGTGAAGAAGCCATCAGCATATTGAAAAACTTATGTTTTGACTACTTAAACTATGAAGTTTGGCAGTTTATAGATTAAACAATAAAGGACTTAGCATATCATCTTAAGGCAAACCATTTCTAATTTCATAAATACTATCTTTAAGTACTAGTGTTCTGTTATTTAGGGAAAACACCATCCAGTTTATATACTCGAAGTTTATATACTCCTTTAGCTTTTTTTTCTCTCATGCATGTTCGATATATCTATGCTGATCACCATTACATTTTCTTGATTGCCTTATTTTTGTCCTTGATTAAATGTTCAATCTGATTATTGCAAGTTTTCGTTGACGTAGCCCTTAAATATGCGTGGCTGCCCTCCGGAATATACTTCAAGACCAACTTATTTTTTAATAGATATTTAACAGATCACGTCGGGGTCACCAATTGTGGGTTGCTCGCTTAATTGCAGCGTACGTTGCTTCTTACGATGCGTATAATTTTAAGTATAAGTATAGGTTAAATTCCTATTTTGAATAACTATTGTATGAGAAAACTAAGATACATTCAAACTTCTATTTATCTTTCAATCAAAAAATGTATTTTAATCAATAAGCAATTAAGTTTAAAACTTCTGACCTTTTTCAACGTTTTTGCAAGAGAACAAAACCATATTTTTACATATTACTCCAATGTTTCAAAACTAACTCGATTACATTAACTTTCATTAAAATTGAAAATGGCGAGAATTCCAAAATGTTTCAGTGCTGTCATGTGTAATTTATTTCTAATCTTAAACATCTGTGTCGGAAAATTTATTTTATGGGAATTTGGGAATTATCTTTTTGCGCGGAGTTATGTCTTCTCGTAGTGACTGGAAGACTATGCGGTACACATCATTGTTCGCTCGTTTGATATGCTCAGCATCATACTTAAGAAAATTACCGACCATAGCTTCGTAGCTTATGGTGCTTCTTCTCCACTCTCCTATAATTCCATCGAACATAACAGGTCCGAAGCCTGTTGAAGCTTCTGAATACGCTCCAGGATAAAATTTTGATGGAACTAAGTTATACGTAAATCCCCCACCAGCAGGAAGTTCAATTATGGTGCTGTTAACTCGTTTTCTTTTATGCGACATGGCTGTCTTCCACTAATTATGTGAATAAAAATACCAATTATACTTTGTTAAAAAGGAGCTTTGAATTCATCATAATTCTTGTGAATTTTTGACATGGGTATTTTACTATTGCTATTATAGATCTTCCTTCAATACAATTCAAGATACTTCGCTGTTTTTTTTTCATTCCAGCTCGATGGATTGGTGTCAGTGTTGGTTTTTTAAATTCCGTATTGAAGTTCCAAAACTCTACAATGTTTTTTTTTTGCTTGGTTATTTCAATCATTTTATTCTCCCAAGCTAACAATTTAGTACTCTCAACTTCACTTTTCCATTTTTCACAAGTTTTGGTCCGAAGTTTATTGTTTTTTCCCAATTTTTTTTTTATTTAAGTATTTTTTCATTTCAACCTTTTCCATCCATGTTTTCTTCAGGACTTTCCTCCACCAGTACACTTCTTTGAATTTAGGCGATTTCATACGTAGTGAATTTTTATTTATAATGCAATCAAATTTATTCATAATTTCTCCGTGATCATTGGGCAAAGCGGACTCCCCAATGTCTTTCCTAGTTTTTCTCAGATTGATCTTAATGATGTTTGTATTTTTACTGAATTAAAACTCATAATAATTCTGAATAATTTTATAATAAAATAATAATATTGCTAAGGCACTTATATTCTATCCTTTCTCTTATTTTGGTTAGTGTTATATCCGGCACTGATTTACCTTGAATCATATTTACATTACTTTGATAAGTGAATATTCCATTGTTAAGTATCCTAAGTTCAAGATCATTGATTTTGGTAAGAAGTTTTATGCCCCTGGCATTTTGCGTATGATCTCCCAATTTCTTATTTCTCGCATTCCAGTAACCACCTAATAATGAAGGCTTACTTAAAACTCTTCTAAATTCCTTCTTAAAAGCGTTATTATTAAAGTAAGGAGGCAATATATCGAACCTGAAATAACATTAGGCGTGTTTTTTTGCTCCTCCCCATCCATAACAGAACAAAACAGACGCATTGGAAACAACAGTGAATTCAATGGTACAGGAGTTGTAGATATACACGCCGAGAGGATATAAGGCTATTTTTGCACCAGACAATCGGGCCGTGGAAGTATGTCAGCACGTATTATAAATATAATACTATAGTAGTGCAGGTTGCATTCAATTCTGGAAAAAGTAACATCGGCACCTTTTATAAGACACCAAATGAAGAAGACCATCTTTCTGAATCAAATCGGCGAATACTACTCGACTATCGACAAATTAATCACTGTAGCAGATACAAATATTGATATCCAGCGAATATCGCGACATAATTGCTTCAAATAATGGAGTTGTATTTAACGACAAACCTAATATGTATCACTGTGACGTTCAAAACACTACTCGATCATGTGATCATAAAACATACTAACATAATATGTTATATTGTGTACCGTTAATAGCGAGTCTACACAGTTATAGTGTTGAAATACTTCAAAGTCCGATTTCTCACAGCATTACAGTGAAAAATTTGGTGATCACTGTCATCCACTAAATTACATGAAGAACCAAGTGGACTATCTAAAATTTTCACTTTAAATAACTGTAAATTATTATAACATTTATTTGTTATTAATCTGTTCAATTGCTTTATTACTTTGCTTTTTAATTTCAAGTGTTTAAACCAGAGATGCTCTTTTCCACTCAGGTACGCTTTGTTCCAAGTACATTGGTTGTATTTTCTTATTTCACTACTATATTCCCCTGTATGTTCATTTTTGATTAAATCACTTATTTGACCTATAGCTTCGTCCGACTCACTTCTTATTTTTTTTGGGGTCACCCTCTACCACTCCCAATCTAGCTTCAAAATCTACTCTATTCATTTCCTCAAGATCACAATGTCCTGGTATCCACATAATCTTAAATTCCACATTAAGCAGGGATCGACATTTTTTATAAATATAATTTATAATCGCTTTATTAAGTAAATTATTGTTAAGCTCTGAGTACGCTACATTTGAATCCGTTAAAATTAAGACCTTATCAACTAGATTATCCCTACATGAGGTGATCGCAAGAAGTATTCCTGTGAGTTCAGCATTAACTATGGACCCTTCCTGATTCAATTTCAATTTGATTTATGGGTCAAGAAAGCATATCCCACACCCAGACACGATTTCGGTCCATCCGTTGTGATCATAAGAGAATTTAAACTTATTGAGTTTCAAATTAGCTTCCTATATTTTTCCTTAATCGTTACCAGTTCATTTAAGCTAATATTATTAAACATTCCATTCCTCTTGGATATGACTTTTAGATTACTTGGTATTTTTATTTGTACTTCAACATTGATTTTATTTATTATATTCCTAAACTTATGATATATCTGGAAGTATTTGGCTTTCGAGTTAAATGCTATTAAATCCATGAATAATTCATTATCAGTTATTTTTATTTTTATTAACTCTTTGACTAATCTGATCTGAGCTCTACATACCGTCGACAGTTCGTTGTCTGGATAATCCTAAACATCTTTTAATTACAACTGCTTTTTGACTATCTATTTTCCTTAACATATATTTTGGAGTATTGACTAAACTTAAAACATGACTCTCTAATTTAGCTCTCATAAAAGACTTATATATCACTAAGCTTTTCTCAGGGGGAAGCCCACTTTTTACCCCAGTAATTCTTTTCAACAACATGTTTAATAATAAGTAATTCTTTTCAACATGTGTCTGGATAATCCTAAACATCTTTTAATTACAACTGCTTTGTGGCCATCTATTTTCGCATTGGCACCTCTAAGCACTCAGGCCAAAGGACCCATATAAAAAAAAGGACCCATATAAACTTAAAACATGACTCTCTAATTTAGCTCTCATAAAAGACTTATATATCACTAAGCTTTTCTCAGGGGAAGCCCACTTTTTAACATGTTTAAAGCCGGCTTAATTTGCTCTAATTTGTTTAACACAAAAGTTTTGTCAGAACTGTTATTTCGGATAATTTTGCCCAGGAATTTAACTTGTTTCCCAATTCACATCCCTAACCTCTATTTTGATTTTTCTAGAATAATTTATATTTCTGTTGAGTATGATACCATTACACTTTCCCACATTTATTGGTAGCTTCAGTTGCCTTGCACTTTCCACAAATTTATCCGCTCTCTGTTGTAAATCATCAAAGCATCTGTCCTTATTTCTATTTGATGCTAATATTATGAAATCGTTCGCATATTGGATAATCTTAGTATTATTGTTTGTCGATTTATGCAGTATCGCAGTATGCATATTAAAAATGATCGGACCTAACACATCCCCTTGAGGAATACCATTACTCACTACTGTATTCCCCTCCCCCAACATTAAACTTCTATTAACAAGAAATGTAAGTATCCAAAAACTATATCTTTCTGGAATATTTAGTTCATTCATAATATCCCTTAGAATCTTCAGATCAACTCCCTCATACGCATTCGATATGTCCACTGTAATCATCATGATATTTAGATGTTTGGCTTTTGCCTGACTGATCCAATGATCAGTCATATTAAGGCACGTACTAATCGATCTGTTTTTTTAGGTACGCGTAGGAATTTTTTGGGATTTTAACCATTATGTTGAGATCCTCCATTAATCTATTCTTAATAATTTTCACCACTACATTTAGCAATGATATCGGCCTATAGCTCGATAAATCATTAGGATTTTTTTGTGGCTTTAGAATAGGGGACACCCTGATCCTAAGTATCTCCAATAAGTTTGAATGGTTATTAACCTCATCATTTAAAGCTTCTACTAATTTTAACAAACTAATCATATTCAAGGCTCTTACCATCTCGTATGTGATCAGATCTGGCCCTGTAGCTGATTTTTTCCTGTGAGTTGCTAAAACCTCCTCAACCTCCTGTACTGTTATGTTGATCATTTCTTCTGGTTTCTGTAATTCATTCATGTTTAAACTGTTCTGGTGACTTTTATTCTTAATGATTAGTATATAATTTCGGTCATTTTTACTGTCCCAAAACGATGGAGTTCCTTTATTTCCTATTTTTTTGATGTTATTCACAAAATTCCAGAATTTCTTGTTATTGCTATTAGCTAGTTCCATAATTTTATTGATCCAATTATTTCTTCTTATTGTTTTCACCCCGTCATTCCACTTCTTAATAGCTTTCTGATATTCAAAGAAGTCATTCATGTTCCTACTTCGCTTATACCTTGTAAGGAGAGATTTCTTATCGTTCCTTAACAGCTTGACCTCCTCATTCCACCAACCTTTTTTAGTACGTTTAAATGTTAAACTATTGACTTGATTTTTTTCAACTATATTTTTAATATAATTTCGGATAGTGTCACTATATTTGCAATGTAATGCGGCTTAAGAAGTATGATAATCTCTCTCTTTTTAATGGAAAAGATGGAGAATGGTTAGGAGAAGTAGTTAATATATCGCGTAAATTGACAGAAGTTACACCCAAAGAATGCACTAAACAACAGCAATGTTCCTACTTATACTTGATTTAAGTTTCCTTGAAAAGTGAATTGTTTTATTTCATCTAGGATTTTTTTTTGTGGATATTTTACTGGTTCTATTCTCACTATTTAGTTTATCCTTAAATTTAAAAACAATAGATTTGTCACCACTTTTACTGACTTGGTTGTTATACGTATTCCATTTTATTTTCATTGGTGTAAAGTTTCCAAAGGTAATATCTGGAATCCACCCTGTCCCTATTAGAGAAAGTTTTATTGTCATTATTGAAAAAAAAAAAACAAATTAAATTCCTTCATCAATCTCAACATTTTATTCCTTTTGGCATTATTCATATGATCTCCCCAACACATACCTTCTGTATAAAAAGTACCCGGAATTTCTAAAAAAAAAAACACATAAATTTATAAACAATCATCCAAATTTATTTTGTGCCTTTCAAAATAGTCTCCATTGCTTACAATACAACTATGATATCGGCGAACCCATTCGTCCATACACTTTACGTAGACCGAAGATGGTATCGCTTTCAGTTCGCGCAGCGAATTTGTCCTTCCACAAATGTGGCTGTTTACGACGAATATTCTCACGTAAACGGGTGAAAACAACTAAATAATATTCTTTATTGACGTTCTGTCCTGTCGGAACGAACTCTGAATGCACAACATCGATAATTTTTGACTTTTGAGCGGCTTTGGCAAGGTTTTTTTCGGTTTCGGCTCGTTTTCCATGCGCCATTCGGTCGACTGTTGGCTCGTTCATGAGTCGTACTCATCAACCCATATCTCATCGCTAGTAATGATGGCGTTTCATGAAGTTTTGGTCATTATCAGCATGAGAAATTATGTCCAAAGAGACCTGCTTTCGATGCTCTTTTTGCAAAAAATTGAGGTTTTTCGTAACGAACCTTGCACCGATGCGTTTCATGCCCAAAACATGAGTGAAAATTGAATGAACGCTCATTTGACTGATGTTTAACTCAAGAGCAATCTCTCTAACACTCAAACGACGATTTTCAAGCAATAAATTCAAATCTTCCACCACTTCACGACCGTCTTTGAACAATTTATACCACTCATATGCCTGTGTTTTAGACATAAAAGTATCACTATAGGCTTTATTTAACATTTTCAACGATTCGGTACAAGAAATTCCGTTCGCAACACAAAATTTCAAACAAACTCTTTGTTCAATTATTTTTTCCATTATAAAATTCGCAGAGCACTTCTGAGGTCGACTGATTTTGACAGCTGTTGTATTTTTTTTTCCAATGAAATTTCCTCTTTCGAGGAAATGTGGTTGGCCTTGTCCTATCGGCACCTGGCCATCGGGTTCGACTTTTTATAACACTTGGTTTTGATTCAATTTATTTTGAAACTTTTAAACACTCGGTTTTGATTTAATTTTTATTTAATTTTTAGTTTTTCACTTAATCACCTTTTATTTGATTACGTAACTTTTGGCAAATGGGACGAAACACAAAAACACAAAGGCATATCCAAAACAACGCGACGACGCGAACACGCAGTTCAAGACACGCTGATTCACGTCTTGTCAATTCCAGAGAAAAGCCGTCCTTCGGAGAAAAACAATTACTGCAGCTCTCCGGCTACAGCCTTCCACCACAAGAGACAACACATGAATGGACAGCTATTGTAAATAAACTAGTTGACAGATGGCACTAAAATTTGACTTGGTGTTAGAGGAACAATGTACCAACATAACAAAAAAAAATTTGAGCGATTCCTTTTACGCGGTTTTTTAAAATTACAAATGCCGGGTACTTTTTTTACAGAAGGTATTTCTTGTATTAAAGTCCTCACCCATGATGAACAAAGTATTCCATGAACTAGGTATGATTTTCTTCATTTCCTCATAGAAACATACACTATTTAAGTCCGGCGAACAGTTGAAAGCAAAAATGCTAAAATTACTCTTGAGGTTAATAGTCTCCCAACGACTTAAAGCTTGGATTCTATTATTATTTTATGAAATTTAATGTTTTTTTTCTCACAAGGATACATACACCTCCCCCGTGTTTGCCAACTCTATTCCTAGATGTAATATTGAAACCATCTATATAAGCATTATTTCTATATTCCTCTGCTATCCACGTATCTGATATTCACGCAAGATCGAAGAATTCATTATTTAAATAGTATTCCAGACTGTTTTTATTTTTAATGAGACTCCCTGTACATTCAGCTGTAAGACTTTCATACTGATTGGTAAGTTTAACTTTATAACTTTTTTTTCAAAGAGTTAATTAAAAATTCAACCATACTATTTGATATCGATTCTCTTTTCAGCATGATATTTTCAACTCCATTATTTTGTATGATATTACTTAAAAATTTCTCCAAATCACTTGTTATTTGATACTTCGGAATATCATAAATTGCCCTCACTCTCGGATTCCTAGCATGTCTATCAGCTTCCTTTGGCTTTGATATTATATCACTTAACATCTTTTTCTCCATGTAATTATTCTTATGTTGAACTAATTCAGAAAATTTCTTTTTCACAAAAGTGCGATTTATCTCTTTCTCAACATTTCTTGTTGGACCATAATTTTTAACATTTATTTATTTATTTATTTACCAAACAAGGTATAATAATAATACATATAAATGAAATAAATATAAAACAAAAAAAAACTAGACAAATTTAAAAAAAAAACAGGTTCAAAATAGGTATAAAATACAAACAAATATAATATAAATAAATAAACATTCGATAAATAAATACATAAAGCTAATTTACATGTAGGTCACAATATTAAATACGCAAAACGCAAAACGAAATTGATTAATTATCTAATTAAGCAATTATAAAAATAGTCTTAAGCCAAAGAAGATACTAGGCCGGTAGACTAGGTAGGGTAGGATAAGAGAGCCTTGGTAATTCTATTTTTAAAGGACACTTTGGATATCGTGGGGGAAAAGTGTTGGCTCATACTGTTGAATATTTTGCAGCATCTGTTAATTGGCTCATTATCAGCATATGCGGTACTATGCTTATATTCAACTAGCATTCGTCGCGATCTAGTGACTCTCAAGGGCTGATTAAGCACAAATCTTTCCTGTATATAGTCGACATTAACAGCGTCTCTAATGACATCGAAACTGAAGCAGGCAGATAACATAAATCTTCTGGATGCAAGAGGTAATAAGTTTAGAAGTCTAAGGCGAAATTCATACGACGGTAAATTGCTAAAATCACTTGGATAGTAAAGACCTCTAAGAGCGAATAGCAAGAATTACTTCTGAATAGATTCAAATCTCTGGCTGTGAATTTCGAAAACTGGGTTCCAGATAATGCAAGCATACTCAAGAAGAGGGCGAACGAGCGCGGTGTAAAGTGATTTTGTAACCCAAAGGTTCTGAAACTCCCTGGCCCGTCGCTTAATGAAGCCAAGTCGTTTACTTGCTTGAGAAATCATTTTGTCGTAATGAAAATTAAAGCGGAGCTTTTCATCCAGCACCACACCGAGGTCTAAAATATTGTCCACTCTACTAAGTGCCGTATTGCTTAAAAGGTACGTATAATGTACGCGCGTACTTTTTCTAGAAAAGCTAATCACATGACATTTTGCGATGTTGAGAGGTAGGTTATTCACGCTGCACCAATGTTCGAGGGAATTTAGTTTTAATTGAAAAAAAGCTGGCATCTGAAGACGACTTTATAGCATAGTAAATTTTCAGGTCGTCCGCATAGAGTAGATGAGGCACATCAGATAAAACCTCTGACAAGTCTGATATAAAAATATTAAAAAGTAAAGGGCCAAGATGGCTACCTGGAGGTACACCTGAATTGACATGAATTTTTTTAGAAATAAGCCCTTGGAATTTCACATGTTGTGAGCGGTTGTGGAGGTAAGAGCTAAGCCATTTTAGTAGAGATCCGGCAATTCCGAATTGCTGTAGCTTGGAAATCAAAATGGAGTGGTCAACACGGTCAAATGCTTTGCTAAAGTGTAGACTGCGTCAATTTGATCACCTTTTTCCATTTTACAAAGAACATGGGAAACCAGCACCATTAGGTTGGTAGTGGTAGAACGTCCTTTCCTAAAACCATGCTGCTGTTCGTTAAGTCGAGAATCGACCAGAGGGGATAGTTTAGCACATATGATTTTTTCGAAGAGTTTAGGAATAGTTGATAAAATGGAAATACCTCTATAATTTTGAATTGATCTTCTATCGCCATTTTTGAGTGTGAATAGTTGCTTAAACTTTCCTCGTCTAAATCACTGAACCTATTTTTTCTGTTAACATAATCTCTCACCTCAATGTAATTAACATTCTTCTTCACTCCTACTTCCATGATTGGCTCTTCTTTCATTCATCTTGGACATCTCCTATTTGTGGATAAATGATCATTTGCATTGCATAATATACTATACATTTAATTACACTACATTTTCCATCACAATTAATTTCTCCACATTTAAGGCACCTTTTGTTTTCATTATTACAATACTTAGTTATATGCCCTAATCTTCTACAGTTAAAGCATTGTTTTGACTTAGTGATATACATATGTGGTATTCCACTTCCATTCTGAGGTACTCAACATGTACATAGTCCGGAATATCCTCCCCCTCAAACGTACATTTAATTGTCAGTGATGGTATGAATTTCGTTGGATCACTTCTGACCCTCATCGACATTCTTTCCACGCATTTTATCTTTAAAACTGAGGCTATGCGTAACAAATCATGCCAAAACACTTTCAAGCGATTCCCCACACCCTTCAAATAAAAACTGGAGTTTCAAAAAGCTCCAGTTTTTTTAGGTAATGCAAGCATTGCTATAATAAATTAAACAAATTTTATATGATTATTTGCTTGAACTTTGTACAATTTTGACCAGCTAATTGAAATCGCTTGATTTTGCCTCAGTGTGAACGTACAAATGCACATCCAGTAGTAGTAAACTGTCAAAAATAGGACGAAATGGTGAATTAAAAGAATACATTAATTAAATATGAAGATGTATTCTATTAGAGTGCCTACATTGAAAAAAAAGTAGGCGCAAGAATGCAATGCGCCACTTGTAATCATCTAATGCGCTATGTCTTGGCCACCGCTGCTCTAGGGCAATTATGTGTTTTTTTGCCTGTAAATATCGCAGCTATAACATCAAAAAGTGCTGTGAAACGTAATCAGTTGATTGCATATTTAAAAACAAAAACATTTAGGCTTTTTTTCTAACTCGGGTCATATACTGACCCTGCCTTACTTCGTTTCAAAACAACCAAACATTGCCGGCACGGTGGCATTTTAACTTGGCATAACATTTAGGACCGTGAATTATGCTTATGTGTAGCACACTTGAGTATGCTATCTACTTACCCAAAGAAGCTCGTTCCACCAAAATCAGTAGCAGAAGGTTGTGTGTTTACCAGTGAATATCGTGACGCTGCTGAACTGGGTAGTGCTGATAATATTGGATGTGCTAAAGGTGGTGAATGCACAACATCGAAAGATGACGAAGAGATAATGCTCGAGGCATTGGTATGTATCAGTAGCACTGATGCAATTACGGTTAAAAGCCTCATGTCTGTAACGGAAAATAAATAAGAAGTAGTCAAAAGAAGCGATTTTGAATAAAGATAAAATTGATGTGGGTGTAAATTGAAAAAGGTAATAAAACTTTAGTAGAGCTATTGAAAAATGGTAAATGCTTGTGATATTTGATACATGCAACAATTTATACCCGAGCAAAACATAACAGTATGATATCTCGTAACTAATTCGAGTCAGAAAACTTTCGTTGTCTATTAATATTGTTGAGGCTCCCAATTTTTTTAAATAATGTGTATAGTATTATAATGTAACAAACTAAGTATTATATTACAAATGATATTATGCTCTAAATTACAAAACATAATATGTACGCGTATACAATACAAATATACAGTACTGCTCAAAAGTGTTTAGGCACTCTGTTTAGCAGCAAAAATGTATGAAAACCCAGCAATAATGTGGTAATACTTATTTTTTTTTGTACATCTATACATATATTAATAAAAATATACTAACTAAATGCGAAAATTAAAACGTTTAATTTAAATATTGCCTTCATCTATGTGACCTCTTCTTGATTTAATAATTGCAGCACACAGTCGAGGCATTCTCGCAATAAGTTATGCCAGAGTTTCTTGTTTTATTGAAGTCCAATATGACTGCAATTTGTTCCACATGTCAGTAGCTGATGTTTGAGCCGATTTCTGTACTTCCCAATCCAGTTCTTCCCATAGTAACTCCATCGGATTCAGGTCGGGGCTCTGAGGAGGGCATTCCATAATTTTCAGAGCTCCTTCCTCTTCTATATGGTGTAAATAGCCTTTGCATAATTTGGAGGAATGTTTTGGGTCATTATCTTGCTGGAATATAAAATTTCGACCCAAAAGACGAATTCCGGAAGGGATTGTGGTTCTCCAAAATTTCACGGTAGCCTTCTTTTTTTAATACACGGTCAATTTTCACAATGCCCCCTACACTACTACCTGCAAAACAACCCCACACCATCCCTGAACCGCCTCCATGCTTCACGGTAGCAGCAATACACGCTTTTCTGGTACGTTCACCCACAGATCTCCTCACGAATATTCGCCTTCGGGTTCCGAACAGTTCTAATTTGGACTCATCTGTCCATAATACGTTGTTCCACTCTTCACGATCCCATGTAAGTCGCTTTCGCTTATTTTTTTGTCAAGTAATGGTTTTTTTTTATCGCAATGCGGCCGTGAAGCCCGGCTTTCTGTAGACGACGTTTTACTGTCGAAACACTGACTGGCTTTGGGCGACCATCATTTAATTCTGCGGTGATTTATGGGGCTGTTTTACGCCTATTTAATTTGCTGCTAACCACTATTCTACGATCATCTGCGGATGTTGTTGCTTTCGAGTCTCCCACTCCGTCTTTCATTAAGGTATCTGCCACTTTCCCGATATTTTTTATGTTATAATCGACCGTAGCGTGAGGTACATATATTCATTTTTTAACAATTTCTCGATTACTTATGCCACTTTTATGGTACGCTATTAGAAGCACACGCGTTTCCGTACTCAATTCTTTTCGCGGAGGCATTTTCAAAAAACTATCACTAGATATTTTGCTCACGACGTTAACAGAGTAAATATCACACTGCAACCGACCATAAATTACGGATATCACTATAATCTTCTAGGAAGGTCATTTAGACGTCATAACCTACGATTTGCCTGCTAAATAACTTTCCCCGCAAATTTCTACGAATTATTATTGTAACTACATCACAATAAACAATTTCCGGGAATCCGGCCAAGTGCCAATAAAGGAGAGTAATCCTTATCTCATATAATGGGTGTTTCTTACCGAACCACATTTTAAATACAGTCGTGGCCACAATTATTTACACAACGCTAACCATGAAGAAAAATTTGAATGAAATCGAAATAACTCCTTCAATTTTTATTGTAACAAAATGAAATTTTATTCAGTTATTCATTGCCAAATTCATAGTTACTTGACGCAAGCAAAATTGAAATAAAACATTACAGAACAAAAATAAAAATAAAAACTAAGTGGCCAAAATTATTTGCACACCCGTCATTACAGCCAAAATTATTTGCACACCCGTCATTACGGCCAAAATTATTTGCAATGGATGGTTTCCGCCTCGTTTTTCCGAAAAATCTGGGAAAAAGGTAAACTAATTGTTAGCCATAATAAAAAACGGGTAATTTGTGACGAATAACCGCTTCGAGTCTTGCTGGCATTGAATCAACTAAATTCTGTATAGTTTCGATGGATAGTTCCTGCCATGCATTTAAGATGTCTTCTGAGGCTTTAGCTGCCGCAATCTTTTGAGGAATTGTTGATTTCATCAAATGCCAGACATGCTCAATGACATTCAAATCAGAGCTTTGTGGAGGCCATTTCATGACTTTTTGTCCAACGTCCGATAAAAACTGTTGAATCCGTTTTGAAGTATGGATTGGTGCATTGTCCTGTTGTAGTATAAAATCAGGACCAATCAAATAATCGCCGGCAACAAATGCAACTTCGTTCAATATTTGGAGGTATTCAGACGAACGCATCTTTGTTGGACAATCAACAATTGGACCAACCCCATTGTAACAAGTACAACCCCATACCATTATTTTACCATGTGAATGGCGCGTAGGGTTACTGACGGCTTGATTTTTCTTTTGCTGTGCATTGGAATAGACACAGCACTTTCATCTGTCCACAAAATTTGTCTCCAAAATTCGACTGGCTTATATCTGTGCTCAAATGCAAACTGCAAGCGAACTTCCCCATTCTTTTCGGATGACGTATGCTTTTATTCCTGCCTCGGAAAGTCTTCTCCGAACTGTTCTACTGATTTTGTCATTTCTGTTCTCGTTAATACTATTTATTATGTTATTGATCTTTTCGCGACTATTTAGCTGCATACACTGACGCATTACAGTATCTTCCCTTTCACTTGTTGCCCTCTTTCGACCCCTTCCTACTGCATTTTTAACACTGCCAGTTAAATGTTGTTTTTTTTTACCTGGTAATAAACGCTCCGCCTGACATTTAAATTTTTTGAAAATTTCGTTAGCGGAAATACCGCTATTAAAATCAGCAACGATTGCCGCCCGCTTTTCGATTGAGAGTTCAACGTTTCTAGGCATTTTCACTGTCACTAACTAGTTTATTACAATGAAATTTAATGTCAACTGATGTCCAACATTTGTTCCAACTTTATCACTGATCGAAACAAAGTCGAAGAATTACCGTTAATTTTCTGGAAAATTTTTCTTAGTGTGTGCAAATAATTTTGGCCATAATGACGGGTGTGCAAATAATTTTGGCCACTTAGTTTTTATTTTTATTTTTGTTCTGTAGTGTTTTATTTCAATTTTGCTTTTGTCAAGTAACTAAGAATTTGGCAATGAATAACTGAATAAAATTTCATTTTGTTGCAATAAAAATTGAAGGAGTTATTTTGATTTCATTCAATTTTTTCTTCATGATTAGCGTTGTGTAAATAATTGTGGCCACGACTGTAAGTATTTCACTTTATTCTAATGTTTTTCTTGTAAACATAATACTGTATGAATAATCCATGAAAAAAGGTTGCCTAAACACTTTTGAGCGGTAGTGTACCTATGCATACCCATTTTTGAAGCTGTTTTGACTTTTCAAAACGAAATTAGTTTAAACGAATAAGAAAAGTCTGTTCACTTTAAAAAATGCTGCGGCTATATTACACTAAATGACGGAATTTAATGGAATGTTGAAAATATCAATGCTTCCGATCCGACCATATGATGTGGCGAAGTTTTATGCAAATTTCTTGCATGTGCTGTGTATCTATTTCAAAGATATTGGTAGTTTATAGCATGCAATGGGTGAATGCCTTCTTGCTTTTAAAGGTACATCGAAACTAGTGCGAAATTGATTTAGCTGTGTAAATTCACGTTCAATTCGAGTTTGAATGTAAAGTATTGTAACAATCTAGAGGCTGAAAATGAGATTTATTTTTGTAGTTTATAGAAGTGGAACAGGAAACTATGTTTATCTGATTATTGTCTATTGATTTGCTTTGCATGCACTTTTAAAAATAATTTTCGAGTCCATTAACGTCAAGTATTTTGTAATTTTCAGTCGTTTTCTATTCAATTTACACAAATAAATGGTAGTGGCGCTTGGGTCTGGTTTATTGTGGTTACGTTATGGTATTGAGCAAGGCATACCGATAGTTGTCTCTATTATTGTTTGTTGCTTAGAAAACGGGATCATGTCTATCTAATTGAGGGCCTTTGTATTTTAGTTTGCAGTCATACACCGATGCTATCTCTTCAACACTTGCTTGCTTGTTTTTCCAGCAATTCGTGCGTTGAATTGCAGCACGAGTATAAATTCTTTTGTAGTGGCCATGACCGCATTTATATATTTACTATATTTGTAAAGTGGAATGTAGATTGATTTCCTGTTTGAATTCATTGATTTTCAGTTGAATCAAATATGCCGACTTTGCATATTTCTCGTAAATAATTTAGTAAACAATCATGGTGAAAGCTTGAACCTTACGTGGCCGAGTTAACACCCACATAGCAAAACCACATAGCACATGGTCCTATGTAACAGAGCGTATCATATATGGTCGCATGGGCTATGCAAATGGTTCTTTGAGCTATAAAATATAGGTAAAAGGGCCAAATTCCCATACATTATAGGCTTTTCTAATATGCACATAGTCTCGACTCAGTTGGAACATAGTCCCCGCAACTACTATGGACATAATCGCGGCCCGTATTGTTAAAGTAGTCTAAATAATAATAGCTTTTCAATAAGCTCGTGTAGCCTAGTGAGTAGAGTGTCGGGTTTATGTTTAGGATTAATGGATTGAATCTGGATTCGAGCTCACAAAAATTGCTCAATGCACCCCTTTCTACCGCACTCACAACCGAAAAGACCCAATTCTGGTTTCCTTCTCTCTATTGTAGATAACTTCAAAAACCTTGAAAGTGCATTTTGATTTTAAACTCTCGTTTGCAAGGTTTTGTCGTCAGATTTTGTTGGCATTTTGATAACTTGTCTTTTTGTGTTCAACTGTTTTGTTCTCTAGTGCTAGTCCGTAGTGTCTTCGAGTATTGCTGTCAAGTGTGGTCTCCTTTTTGATGCGGTAGAACATGCTCAACGTAAATTCAGCCATTCCTTATTGTTTGAATTTCACAATCCCTCATTGCGAATATAGTGATCGGAAATAACTGTTCCAAATACCCGTCCTTGTAATCCCGCAGAGTAGTCTTTGATGAGTGTTTCTTGTTTAAAGTTATCCGCTGCGCTTTCTGATCTCGGCTCTAAGCTTGCTGCTTTGAAACGTAAATCATTCTGATCGATGACGTTTAATATTTGATATACCTTTCGCGCGAATGGACGTATGTTTTCATTCGTCATTATTGCGTATCCCCAGGAGATAGGATGAGCTCCAGCTTGGTCCACTACCGCTCCTAAGATACTTTTTTCAAAGGCTAATCCGAGAAGAATTCACAGCGTCACCGACACAACTCTTGTTCCGAGAAAAACCTCCCTACAGGAGTTGTGCTGGCGACGCTGTGATCTCAATCTAATTCTTTCTTAGCCGCCGCGAGCTTGTCAGGTGCAAGTCGGCCTGGTCCTGACAGTATTGGTGCGCCAGAGAATATCAGAAAAAATGTTCCTTGTGTGTTGTGTTTGCAGAGCTATGATAACCATATGATGGCATTGTGCTTGTGGAGAAGGTCATGGATCCGTGGTTCAGCGAATGCCTCAGTCAAAACGCGAAGTTTTAGAAATTTGTAGGAAGTGTTCGTACCTTAAGTTGAAAGGAAAGTTACAGGATCCACAATGATAGTGTTTGCTAAGTCGGCGAATAGCCCATAATGGCAAAAGAAGTCGCAATAATTCAATGAAAATTCACTATGGAGTCCCAGTTCCAGTGTTATCACCTTTCGTCCGTAGGTAATAATAGCTGACTGATGTGGCGCGACAAGTTGTAGACCAAACAACCAGTTGTCTTTCGGTTCTCGGTACTATATCAACAAGGCTGTGTAGCTTGGATAAGCTGTCGCGAATAATTAGACGACGACTGGGTGATAAGTACTGTTATTAAATATAAGTCGATATGGAAATAGTAAATTAATTTTATCAAATAAAACTAAATTAGAAACTGACAAATGACATCTCAAGATGATTTTGTATCAATGACAGCCCCGTCAGTCACATATTAATCTTATTCTCTTATGTAAAACTCATTTGTACCAATATTTATCAAAATGTCATTTGAAATTTCGGATTGACCGGTTGGCAGCGGTTTCGTTTCTAGTCGAATTTTTCGGAATACTCTACACTTAAGCGCATATTTGTTGGAATGATGCAGCATTACATCATGTTTTCAAATATTTTCGCGAAAATTTGATGGGCAAAATTATAAATAAATGAGTGCCAGATTATTTCGAAAGAAAAATTTAAATACTAATAATTATGCTCGGTGCTGAATTCAAATCCCGAATGCTTTGGTAGATGAGTTTCCGCCAGTTTGTCTAAGTAGGCTGGCTTCCCGGGAACAGGCTAAAATATCCTGTGTCTGCTCCGGAAGCCGCTGCAGCCAGAAGGTCTTCGCTAACCGCAGAACCTTTCAACTGCTTTATAATCCTAAGCAACTGCGATGGTGGTCGATCACCAAAGATGAGATTCCCCAAAAGGTGCCTCAATATCAACGGAGGGCTCTGTCGAACTGTGGTACTTGTCAGGGGTTTTTTAATCCCTGACAAAGCAATCTGGCTCTCTAGCCGGTCGAACTGCAAAACTGGCTCTTTCAGCCAAAACGCGGGGGTTTAATAGACACCGCATTGAAACCGGGTATTCCGGCTGACGCGCCTGAGGACTCGAGGGCTGTCACTCTGTCAAACGACATCTGTACACGAAGTTAACGTGACGGAGATGGAACGAAGTACCGCAGATGATATGGTGGCTGGAACATGTAGTTTCAAAAAATGTTTGTCAACACCCTCTCGTCGGCTGGGGGCATTCGTCTTTAATTTTAGCGTTGCTCTTGCTCTCCCCCAGGGGGGGGGGGGGAATAAAGCGCTCGTCGAGCTAAATATGTTCTTCAGGTAAACTCGCCCTGGTAAATTAGCAGCATGAGAAGTCTGTTAAGTTGTTTGGTTATATTACTTTTAAAGTTAAATTTCTTGAACCATAAATGAACTTTACCACTCAAAAAGGCTTTAGTTCAAGAATTATGTTTGATCTTGATTAATTCCTTTCTGTCAAACTCTCTTCATTCTTCCTTAATTTTAGATTGAATGTCTAATAGTGCTTCATCTGTCTCATAACTATTATTGATATCCACTCCATTGTAAGTCCCTTCTCTGGCGTCAGAGTCCACCAGGCGCATTTCTTTGATATTTTTATGACCCGGAAGCTACATTACTTTAAACTTTGAGCGAGTAGCAGAAGCTTAAAATCTGTAAACATTATTAATAACAGTTTTATTATGAGGATTTTTCATTAATTCAATACATGTTAAATTCGAGTCAGTAAAGACCGTTATCCCCTATTGATAGGTTCTGATGCCAGCAAATATGGCCAGATAAATTCCCTCCAGTTCAGCATTTATGGTGGTCGTCTGTGCATTTAGCGAATAGATTTCAGACATGTCCCCATTGAAATTTCTTATAGCACAGCCCACCCCAAGGCATGACTTGGCCCCATCTGAGAAAAATAAAACCTGATTTTCACCTAGCTCATCCAACACTGTTTGATCATCATTTTGCCTTATTTCCTGCTGTTCCATGGAACCCACATCTCTAAAGATCCCAATATTCTTTTCCACTATTGATAGATTGGATGGTTTGCTCACCAGTTCTGATACAATCACTCTTTCAAAGATCATTTTGCAATTTTCATAGATTTTCGAATAGTTTGATCCATTTACACCATTTCCACACTCAAGGATCATATCATTATTTGACATTTTTATTTTCATGAATTCTTTGGCCAGCATGAACTTAGCTCTAAACGCCGTCGGAATTTCATTTGCTATATCAAAGGCTATGATATTTGGCGTTTTGTTTGCCAGTCCTAGGCATCTTTTGATGACTTTTGCCCTTAGGCTATCAAAACTTTTACTCAAATATTTTGGTGCTTTTGCCATAAGTTGATTCATGGCTTTCTAACTTCGATCTTACAAAGGATTTATATAATTCTAGTTCCTTTTCCGGTTGTAGACCACTTTTAATTCCCGTAACCCTTTTTACTGCATTTACTTCAGGACTTATGCTAGATAGTTTAGCCTTTTGAAAATCCAGATCAGACAAGTTGTGTTTGATATCTTTACCAAGAAATTTGATGCTTCTGACCCATTGCATGTTTTTGTTATCGATCTGAATTCTATTTGGAAAAGACTGATTTCTGCATAGAATGACTCCTTTACATTTTTCCGGATTTAGGGGTAATTGAAATTTTTTTGCAGTTCTATGAAATTTAGCACATTCCTCTTGAAGCTCATCAAAGCATTTTGTTTTACTAGCATGGGATGTCAATATCACAAAATCATCCGCATATTGAGCAATTCTAGTTGAATGTCCTATGTTAGTTACTATGAAAAGCCGCTGTGTATATATTGAATAATAGCGGGCTCAACACATCGCCCTGCGGAATCTCATTTGTAATCTTCGTGCTCTCCGATCCCAGTTGAATGCTCCTCTGGCTTAGGAACAACACAATCCAGTAAACATATTCTTTAGGAACACTATATTTGTCCAGCCTTTTTTTTAACATCTCTTTATCAACACTCTCATAAGCGTTTAAAACATCTAAAACCACACATATCAAATATTTTTTACTTTTCTTGGCTTGACATACCCATTGGTCTATTACATTGAGAGACATGCTCACCGATCTATTTTTTGTATATGCATATGAATGACTAGGAAGCTTGTCTAGTATCCTGCATTCGTTTACTAGTCTGTCCTTTATAATTCTGTTTATAACTTTGGCGAAAACATTAAGCAACGATATCGATCTGAAACTTCCTAGCTCAGCCGGATTTTTTCCTGGTTTCAAACTGGGAAAAAATTTTATTCTTAACATTTGCAGAGTACCAGGATGGTGATTAACCAGATTATTTAAAGCTTTTCGTACACCCTCCAGACTTTGATCACTCATGACATTTAACATATAGGCTATCTTGTCCGGACCTGGGGCTGATTTTTTCCTATGGGCAAAAATAGTATTTTTTAGTTCCAAAAAGGTAATCCCAATTTTTTTTAACGGAATGGGAATAGTTTCCAGATTGGACCTGCTAATATTACATTTACTTTTGATCAGGTTTAGATACGCCTGATTATTCTCTGAATTTCAAAAGGACGGAACACTGTAACTGTAAGACCCAATTTTTTTGTTATTTCTGGCAAAGTTCCAGAATTCTTTGATGTTGCCTCTGACAGCTATTTCTGTAAGTTTTTTATCCAGCCATTTCTTCTACTTTCTCTTACTTCTGTAAACGTTCTTTTAATATATTTTAGAATAGCTTTTTATTCCATTAATTATAAATCAAATCTTGACGTTGTTGAAAGAAAAAAAAGAAGAAAAGACGTCTAGTCGTCGTTATTATGTTTCGTCGACTACTCATTTAACGAGATGCCCTTTTTAGTTTAAAGTTGTCACGGCATTGCCATGTTAATATCATTGCCTTACACTTCCATGTCCCATTTCTTTTTCACATTCAGGTATCCATAGAAATCCTCCATTCTTTTAGAAGCCTTATAGAGATTTAGTAGTGTTTTTTTGATGTTCCATAACAGCCTCAAATCTGAGCTCCACCAGCTTTTATTTGAGTGTTTTAATGTAGGATTGTTAACCTGATTATCCATAATAATCTCCTTAAGTTTCGTTGATATAGTCTCCCTGAGAAGGTGCTTTGCCTAATAATTCCTAATATTTTTTTTGATAACATTCTTTTTGGTTTGGTTTTAATTTTGGTTTTGAAAGTAAACGTAATTGAGCTATGTCCACTATTGCTAATTAGGTTAGAATTAGTATTCCATCTACAGTTAATTGGTATAAAATTACTCAGAGTTATATCCGTTGCGGATGTACCTTTATTTCCTAGTTTTTTACTGGTCGAGAATGTTTTGTTACCATTATTTAGGCAGAAAATATTCAGTTTTGAGACTAGCTTGAAGAGCTTGTGTCCTCTAGAATTATTTTGATGATCCCCCCAGCCCCTATGCCTGGCATTCATGTCTCCCCCAATGATAAATCTCCCAAAATGTATGGCCATAGCAATAATATTCTTCAATTCAGATTCAAAAAGATTTCACTATTTAAGTCAGGGGGACAGTATACCGAGTAGATTCTAATGTTATCTTTTAGGTTTATGGTGGTTATTCCCACCACTTCCAGGACAGAATCAATTTTAATTTCTTGGAACTCTAAGTCCTTTCTAACCAACAGGCAAACCCCTCCTCCTCTGTTATCTATTCTGCTTTTTGAAATTATGTTATAACCTCTAATGGGATTGCTGTTGTTGTTTTTTCCGAGATCAGTGTTTCTGAGATAATGGCAATATTGTAATTTTCATTATTTAGACAAATCTAAACTATTCTTATTTTTAAACAGTCCCTGGATGTTGAGTTGTAATACTTTCATCTTCCTTTATTATATCATTATTTATTTTTTATTTTCAACACTATTTATAAACATTTGAAACATACTTTCCAAAATTGCTTCCTTATTCAGGATCAAGTTTTCTATCTTGTTGCTTTTTAATAGATTGTTTAAGAATTTTCCCACTTCGCTAGTTATTTGATATTTTGGGTTGTCAAAAACAGGAGCCAGTTTTGTTCTCTGAGGATCAATACTTTTAGTCATGTTTTCCTGGCTTCATATGTATTTTCGCCACTATTGAATATTTTTTTTTCATTATCACCTTGCTATCAGCTTGAGCATCCCTAGTACCATAATTATCCTTATTTATTATAGGGAATGAGCAGAGTTCCTTTTCATCCAGAAGAGCAAAACTATTGCTGCTCAAAATTATCTGTTTGGCTTCAAAGTATGTTATATTTTTTTTTGCTGCTATCTGTAATATCATCTGTTCCTCTCGTCATGACGGCAAATCTTATCAGTGGACACATGGTTTGTAGAATTACATAATATACATATTTTATTGTTACATAAACCCTCACATTCCTTTTCCCCACATTTTAAACATCTTTTCTCTGGAGCCTTGCAAAACTACACTATGTGGCCTAGCCTGCCACACTTAGGACATTGTCTGGGCTTCGCGATGTAATGATCTACCTTTATTCTAAGATATTCTACTTTTATGATTTCCGGTAGATCCTCCTTTTCAAATATGACTTTCACTGAAAACGAAGGTATGAACCTATTTACATCATCCCTATCTCTCATAGAAAATCTTTCCGACGCTTTAACTTTTACCTTTTTTACTCTATTTCCCAAACTGTTACAACAGACTCCAAAGTTCACTAAATCCTCGATGTCAAAATCAAGAGGGATATTTCTCAACACTCCATATCTAAATATGAAATTGTTTGGGATGTAGCCCTTCATGCCCAATTTATCCAAAACCTTATTGTTCAATAAATTGTTTGCATCCGATGCATTTTTAAAGTTTAAACGTATAGAAAATTACATCATTTAATTTGATTTTGTCTCCATCCTCCTTTATTCTCTCAACCATTACCGGATACATTTTTTTGGAATGATTTATATATCTATTTTTGTTCCTATCTAAAGTGGGGAGCTTAACGAAATTGTTAAAGTCTTAACTATTTCACTTGATGTATTCAGCATTTTCCGCCCCTCTGCACCATTTATATCACCATTTTTACCCATATCTTCAATACTTTGCCCTGCATTCAGACCTACAGTCTGTACAGAGAGCTCACCTTCATTAATTTTCATTTCATTTTCTGTTTGGCTACCATCAATCTCCATCTGATTCACTGATCCCTTAGAACTCAGAGTAGATTCCACCTCATTTTTCTTCCTTTTCAGTTTTGGCTTTGTAAAGCCTTCCTCAGGATTTTCCTCCATGAGGTTAGACTACACACATAACCACAAAAAAACCGAACTAATCAAGTTATGTCGCAGTTCAAAAAATTTGCTGCTTTCCGTTTCCAAAAGGAAAACTACGGTTTCGATACAAAGACTAAAAGCGCTTATTATAAAAATATGTCATACCTTGAAGACTCCTCCACAACACAAAACAACAACCTTTTTTACTTCTAACCCGCAGAACACTACACTTCACACGTTTTTGCTATGGACTACCTTTCGACTTAACCTAACTATTCAGCTTATGTTTCCACAGAATCCAAATTTTTCTTTGTTCGCAGATTCAAACACAACTGATTCGCTCATTTGTTGCTATCAAAGTCTGACTTGGGAATTAAGACTCGACTCCTGTTCAAAAAAAAAAGGACACAATCTAGACATACTTCTATATTACCATGTGTAGTTCATGACTCCAGTGGAGGTTCAATTATTTTCGTTCAAGTTAAAGTCAACACTATTATCTCTTGATAAAACATTAAATAAACAAGAAGATAAAGTAATTTGACGATTTTAGGTTAACCTCTTTCCGGTGATCCGATATATTTTATATTTTTCTGTGAAGCTCTGCTACATTACTGATACTTGTTTCGGGGCAACTTCGTTTTAACATTGTAAAGAAAAGTGAACAACAACAACAACAGGATTCTGTATGTAGATCTGAGTTCTTACATAAAATGGCGAAATTGCCAATGAAGGTTACTGAAATTTTTTCACCGTTTATTGGAAGATCAAATGAAAATATAGTATAAATTATAGGTCCCAAAATACTTCTTTGTGGTACTCCAGCACGCAGTTGATGTTAAGGAGTTATAGAGCATTGATGTTGAATCTGGTATGTCCAATTAGTCAGGTAAGACGAAAGCATTTGAAGTGAATTCCAAAGAAATTTTTTCGGAAGCATAAGTTGATGCGGGCGAAAATGTAAAAAATTGGGTGCAATAAGAAATGATTTTAACTTTTATAATACAATTTATATATTTACGAAGGCATTGTAGTAGCACCGTGTAGTACATTCTCGTAGACAGCTACTGTCAAAATTTCAGCCGAATGGGACTCGTAGTTTTGTTTTGACCGCGTGTGGAAGCGGGTTTTGTCCGCGGTTTTTAGAAAAATGGAATAAGACCAATATCGGTGGGTGATTCGATTCTTATTTTTGGAAGGGAAATCGCGCAGCGAAATCAAAGAGCGCTTGGATGCTGTGTACGGTGACTCTTCTCCTTCGATGGCGACCGTCAAAAATTGGTTTAACGAGTTTCAACGTGGTCGCGCGTCGGTTTTTGATGAGCCACGCCCAAGTGCCCCGAAAACGGCTATCACGGAGGATAACGTGACAAAAATTCACGATCTCGTATTGACAAACCACCGATTGAAGGTGCGCGAGATAGCTAAGACAGTAGGCATCTCAAAAGACTACGTGGGTCATATCCTGCATGAAATTTGGGGCATGAGAAAGCTGGCGGCGCGATGAGTGCCGCGGTTGCTCACTCCGGACAACAAGCGCAACCGTGAGACCACTTTAGAGCAGTGTTTGACGCTGTTTAAGCGCAATCCGAAGGAGTTTATGTGTCGTTTCGTGACCGTCGACGAAACATGGATCCGTTGGTACACACCAGAGATCAAAGAACAGTCGAAACAGTGGACTTCATCCGGCGAACGTGCTCCGAAGAAGGTGAAGACTATTCTATCGGCCGGAAAGTTGATGGCCACCGTTATTTGGGATTCACAAGGTATCATCTACATCGACTACCTGGAGAAGGGCTCTAATATGCCGAACTGCCGAAAAAACGGCCCCATTTGGCGAAGAAAAAAGTGCTCTTCCACCATGACAACGCACCGGCTCACACCTCCGCCGTTACCACGGCCAAATTGGTCGAATTGGGCTACGAACTGCTGTCCCATCCACCGTATTCTCCAGATTTGTCCCCGTGCGACTTCTTTTTGTTTCGAAATGTGAAAAAGTCAGTCGCCGAGCAGAAATTTGAGATGGAATGAGGAGGTCATCGCCGCCACGGAGGTGTAGTTTGCAGACCTCGAGAAAACGTATTTTTTAGGCGGGTTAAAGAAGTTGGAGCATCGCTGGGTCAAGTGTATCGAGCTAAAAGGAGACTATGTTGAGAACTAAATTCCCAGGTAGTGCTGCAACCTCCTCTTCGCACTCAGCGTGGTATTTTCGAGCGTGTGCTTTCCGCAAATGCAACCTCATGCCTTGGTACGAGGCAAAAGATCGTGGGCACTCGTCACATTTGTGTTCTCCATTGTCATTAGATGCCAGTCCTCCTAAATTTTTCGAAAATTCTAACCTAAATCCTAAATTTTGAATCCTAAATTTTTTTTTTGTAGGCTAAATACTTATCGGACCACCCTCGTATATATATATAATTTTCTTGAAAACTAGTCTTGCTAAGTAATTTTATGCAGCATTGCTTTTTCAATAAACGTTTTAATAATAATTTAATTTGACTTTAATATCTATTTTAATTGGTTTAAAAAGCAAGCATCTGTTTTCTTTTTGCTTGAGTCTACCTTATCATAGTCTAGTAATCAAGTATTAATTCTTAAAATGCCATTATTAAAATAAATATTCAATTTATGCCACATTCGCTCTTCATTTACCGTTCAAGAAAAACCAGATCGTATCTAAATCATATGTGTCCATAAGTTCAAGCACGTGATGAATTTCTTTTCGATACCAGTTCCTTGCAACTGTTACACTTTTGGCTAAGCTCTTACATAACTAAAATACGAAACTGGTAACCAAGTACATTTGCATGTTTTTTCAGCTCACTCATGGAACTATTGCTCAATGGAACTTGTGCAAATATTATCATGGGCAAATGTCTGAAATATTGATATGTTCACATTTCTAAGCAGCACTAACTTTCATCGACACACTGTTTAAATTACTGCATTGGGGTGGTGAATAAATTGCATTAACGGGGACTAAAATCTAGCAAAAATGTCTGCATCCTACGATGAATTGCATACTTGTTTGAAATTGTGTTGTGTATGGTGCACTACAAGTTCAAAGTTCCGATTGTGCTCCTGATTTTAAAATAAGAGCTGTGGATCAAGTAAATAGTCTTTTTAAGTCAATCCGGTTTAAATGCACGGGCATAGTATGTAGATTTTTTGGTTGTAGGTATGAACAATTGCACGTTTGGCTGATTATGCGGTGCGATTAGGGAAAATATCTGTTTCGATATGACCAATGAAAACCTAAATTGTTCATAGTGAATTTCAAGAAGATATTTTCGGATTCGAATTATTTATTGATTCAAGGGTGAAGTTTTTGATTCAAATGTATTTTGATATCAATTCGAGTTAGTTCAATACTTCGATTTATTCTTGTGCAAAAAGTTGCTTGTGCAGCATCTTACCAATACTTAATCTGTACTGGCCCATAACATAAACTGCAATCACACAGCCCAGGGAAATTAGATTCATAGGCTTTGTAGCCGATGTTGACTTTGAATTTGAACTGATATGATAAAAATTTTTGTATTTTTTTTCCAAATCTTACATAATTATATATTTTGCCGTTCAAAATAAGTGAAAAGATCCAGCAGGTATTTTCATCTGCCGTTTTATTGGTGGACGAAAGGATCACACTAAAGTGGTGATTGCATCGGGATTGCTACAAACAAGAGGGTTTTGGCTCACACAATGCTGCGAATTAATATCCCAGTAAACTGAGAAAATGTTTCTAGGTTAATATTCATATAAATTTGTAATACAGTAATACCCCGAACTTACGCGATAGGTTGGACCGAGCGCTATCCGTGTAAGTCGAATTCGCGTAAATCGGGGTACAATTTTTTCATACAAAGTATGTTTAATTAGGACCGGAGACTAAATAAAATAATAGTTTATACTATAGTTTGTACTAATTGTAGATAATATGACAAATTATATTATTATAAACTGTATAAAAACAATCCGAAGTTATTTTGATGCAGAAGGTTTCATAAAATCTAACAAAGTCGTCTGACGAGTCAATGATTTTTTCTTCTCCCGTAATATCTCCTCGTAGCATGCTAGTAATTTTGTTATTCGTTGTTTTGTAACAGAAATGCGCTCTTCGTTGGATTCTATGTTATCCAAAATTGTTAACCCTTTTTCAATTGAACTGAGGGCTTCTGTCAAGGTTCCAACTGTCATTTGATCTTCTAATTGAACTGGGTCCAAAGAATCAAAATTCTCAATGTCTTCCCCATGTTCACGCATTTTTATGAGCTCATCAATTGTAAGCTCCTGATTGTGTGAATCCAACAATCCACTCCTAAATTTATTTTTCTACCAAGTTCGACTACGTCAAAATTCCGCCTGAGTCTGAGTGGAGAAAAAAAATGGACAGAGTTTTTTCCAGACGCCATTTAAAGTTTTTTGTGAAATTTCATCCACGGCATCCATACGGCATGTAAAACATTGAATTGTTTCCAAAAGTCTTTAACAGAGAGCTCGTTGTTTTGTCTCATAGCATTATGCAGATGTGCAAACGATCGTTTCGTGTAATAAGCTTTAAATGTTTTGATAACTCCCTGGTCCATCGGTTGAAGCAAGCTGGTTGTGTTTGGTGGCAAAAATTCAACTTCCACACGTGGCTCGAAACTAGTTTAAGTAGCAGGAGGATGAACAGGTGCGTTGTTGATTAATAGCATCACTTTAAATGGGATTTGTTTAGACTGGCAATAACGTTCGACTTCAGGTATGAAGTGATGACCAAACCAGTCCTCAAAAAGGGAGGCCGTCACCCAAGCTTTACGATTCGACTTCCAAATCACGGGCAAACCAGCTTTAGATTTGTTTTTCAATGCTCTTGGATTTTCTGAGCGATAAACAATGAGAGGTTTTAACTTAAAGTCACCAGCTGCATTAGCGCCAAGCATCATTGTCAATCGATCTTTGGTGGTCTTATAACCTGGAAAGCACGATAAAAGTTCTTTTAGGCATCTTCTTCCAGAACAGGCCAGTCTCATCCACGTTGAATATGGTTTGGCTGGTATAGCCACCTCCATCTATCATAGCTTTGAGTTTCTCTGGATAGCGACTTTTGAACCGGCTGAACCAACCGTTACTAGCTTTGAACGTTTCATCTTTAGCCATCACCCCAGCTTCTTCTTTTAATTTCTCAATTAGTTTAGCTTGAAAGCACACCATGTTCTGATCAACAGGACAATTTTTCGCACTTTCTTATCACACCATAATTTAAACAATGTTTCCATCAGCGATAATACCATGCCGTTTACGAATGATGCTTGAATTCAAAGACTGAGCGCTTTTCACAGCTTGGAGAATTTTTTCTTTACTTTTTCTAATTGCTTTGTAAAAACAAACGCCGCTTGACCTTGACTGCGCGTCGTTCACACAAAAGACGTATAGACGAGAAAATTAAAAACTCGTGCAACTCCGAATTCGCGTATGTCGAGGTAGCGTAAGTCGGGGTATTACTGTACTGAATTTGGGAAAAATTGCATTATTTCGCCTTAAAAGTTCGCATATTTATGTTAAACCGTACTATACTTAAATGTATTTTTCATTTTTCAACATTAAGAATATCTTACTATGTGTAATGGCTTCCAACTACATATTAAAAGGTTCTGTTTACAAAAAAAAGTGTACGGTCGCTTCCCCAACCACACAATATGGTATCCATTGCAAAAGGTATCGTAACGCTTCCGATCTTCTTCTAAGAACTGTTTTAATTTGAAGCTAGTGCTTTCAGCACTTTGACTCCCTTCCTCTCAGTGAGCGTTCATGCGCTCTCCTTTTCCTCTCTGGTTTATGCTAGTCTCTAGGTTGCTCCCTCGTAGATATACTACTTTAGCTTCCTAATTCTCGTAAGTTTAAGTAGATATCGTTTTCTCTCTGCTCTTGGAATCTTAACATAGCAAGGGTGCTGTTGGAATGTCTGTCGATTGTGTCGAATAGTTTTAGTGCCTTGTCTCGTATGAATTTGTCTATTGTTTCTATTCGTAAGTCCTTGTGTATGTCAGTGTTTCTGATGTACCAGGGTGCCCTTGTTAACTTCCTCAGGGCCAGGTTTTGGCATGTTTGTAACTGTTTCTTGTTTGTCCTGTGTGTTTGGTAAAAGATGGTGCTTCCGTATGTGATGGTTGGTCTGATGATCTGCTAATAGATAAGGGCTCTGTTCTTAATATTAAATTTTTTAGATACTAGTAATGGGTACAGTTGGTTCAGTATTCCGCTAGCTTGTATTCGTTTGTTCTGTATGTGCGTATTCCACGAAAGTCTGGTGTCAAAAGTAAGTCCTAGGTATTTGGCTGTCGTTTTCCATTCTATGGGTTCGTTGTCTACTGTGAGATGGCTTGGATTTTGCCTTCGTCGTCTTGTCACAAAGATTGCTTGCGTTTTTTCCGCGTTGATACGGATCTTCCACTTGTGGAAGTAATTGATTAGTGTATCTATGTAATGTTGGAGATTGATGGTTATAAATTCAGCCTGTCGAGATGTGTAGTAGATGCAGGTGTCGTCTGCAAAAAGGGAGATTGTCGTTGTGGGCATCATCGGGATGTCTGCAGTGTATAAGGTATACAACAGTAGTGAGAGTAGAACTCCTGCTTCTATTGGTCGTGTGCTTGAGAAGTGGTCGTTTATTCGAATGGTAAAGGTTCTGCCCTCAAGGAATGATCCAATCAATTGTATCAGAGGCTTTGGGATATTGAAATCGTACATTTTAACGATGAGACCCGCGTGCCAGACCTTGTCAAACGCCTTGGCAACGTCAAACGTAACAAGGTCTGTTGATTTCTTTTGATTGAATCCAGTTATTATGTGCTGGGTCAATCTGGCTAGCTGTAGCTCGGTGGAGTGGTGGGCTTTGAACCCGAACTGCTCTTCTGGGATGATGGATTTGTCGGTGACTACTTCCTCAAGTCGTGAAAGTATTAGCCGTTCTACTAACTTCCCGATTGAGGATAAGAGGCTGATTGGTGTCCAGTTTTGCGGAAAGTTGAGGTCTTTGTGTGGTTTTGGAACCACCGTTATTGTTGCCTTTTTCCAGGGGCTCGGGAAATAATTTGTTCGGAAGATGGCATTGGCAATGTCCGTTATCTCTTGGGTTTTATTGTCTGGTAGGTGTCTGAGGCAGATATTTGTAATCGTATCAAGTCCTGATGACTTACGTTTTTTGAGCTGAGCTACCAACTGCTTAATTTCTTCTATGTCCGTGAGACGGATCTCTTCTTCTCTTTGAGTAGCTGTTTCTATAATGTTAGCGGCTCTTTCTTCTATCTCTTCTTCCTGGTCGTATTCTTCTGGATTTGTTGTGTTCTCTTTGAATTGCAGTTCTAATGTGTCTGCAAATGCCTCTGCTTTTCCCTCGTTGATCTAATGTTGTATCTATGTTTTAAGTGTCGTCTCCTATTCTATCATAGAAGTTTCATATGCCACATAGCAAAATTGTGTTCGGTTCGCTGTTCGATATAATTCATATTCATGTTATGCTGTGATGCTCTTATATTACGTTGCATGACGCTGTATGTACGTTGTATGTAAATAAATGTATGTGTGTTTGTAAATGAAACTCATTGCGATGCAGTGGAGGTTCAAAGCAGTGAACGCATTCTCTTTTCTTTCTCTTTTATCATATAAAAATGATTTTTCTCGAACTTGCTCACTTAATTTATGGTCCAATTTCACTTCAATGCTTCTAACCAAATTATGACCAAAATTTAAATTGCTCTTACCCGGTAAGTTACTGTCAAACAAATGCCAATTGATGCAGTGTGCAGTGTTTTTAGGAATTAGCCTAAAGGATGCAGTGCACTGGCTATGCTTACTGGTAATTGAGGCTATGCTTATAGGCAATTTGTTGAAGGAAAGATGGGAAAGTTTAACATGTTTTAGTTATTGGAATCTAAATATTTTTGTATATTATCAAATAAGTTATTGTAAGGAATACTATCGTGTATCTCTACGTTCGCCAAGATTCTCAGACAAAAGTCCTATAGCTTATGGAAGCTTGTGCGATTAAAACTATATTAAAATATCTCATAGCGTTCTACGATGTAACTATGTCTAAAAATACTACAAATGGTCACTGTCCATATATACTAGGGATGGGCAATACCGGTATTTTTGAGTAACAGTTCCAACTGTTACAGTGACTAGGAAGTAACAGTGACAAAGTAACAGTTCCAAAGTAACAGTTCCTATTCCTAATGTATGTATGTACACTTAGCCTCGATTGGTACCATTGACAAGAAGCTAAAAAATCTGAACGTATTTATTAGTATTCAAACCGAGGGTTAAGGCTGAAACAAACGTTCAAGCCGATCAAAAAACACACGAAGAATGTACGTTACTGTAGCTAAAAGTACCATCCATGTCAAAATTTGTAGTTCAATAAACGTTATTTTTGGTAAATAAATAGCACGTGTGAGATTTTTGACTGTTCTGCAAACTGCAAACATACTACTAATTACCTAAGTGGTGTATAATCTGATATTACTGGCTAAGCATTTGATATACACAGTCTATTCATTAAGTCCCGGGACTACTGTGAAATAAAGCGCTTAAGGTGCTTCAATAATTTTATTGACGATTAAATTTTCTACATACATCTTTCCTGTTTGCAAACACTCGCGGAAACGGTCGTAGAGTGCCTGAAAGGCTTTAAGAAACTCGTTTACCAAAATGCTGCTAAGGACCGCGGCCAGATTTTGCTGAACTGTCTCCACTTCTTAAAAAAAACTCACCATTGATGACGGGTTTAAGTTTTAGAAATTGCCAGAAGTCTGCCGGAACCAAGTCTGGCGAAAAAGGGAGATTTTCGAGGACTGTGACCCCTCGCTTCGCTAAAAACTGACGTACAAGATCTCATTAACGGGCTGGCTCATTATCGTGGAGAAAACACCAGTTACCTGCTTTGTAAATTTCTCTTCGGACACCACGAATTCTTGCGGGCAGGCGTTTTAAAACTTCAGAATAAAATGCTCTTGTTACAGTCTGACCTGCGGGAAAATTTTTTCGGTGAATGATTCCTTTCGCATCGAGGAATGCGATGAGCATTGTCTTCACTTTTTATTTGCGTGCGCGCACTTTTGTCGGAGGACTCTCTTCAGGAGCCCGCCACTCTGACGATTGTCTTTTAGTAAATGGGTCATACTGGAAGCACCATGTTTCATCACCCGTAATGATGTTCGATAAAAAGTATGCATCCATATCGGCTGCTCCTACAAAATTCTCTGTTCTCTCTCTTCTCTCTCTGAAATACTTACGATACTCCAAAAGGACTCAACACAATCTGATCCTAAACAAGTCAAAACTCGTCACAACCGCTGTGAAAAAAATATCTGAAATAGATGGAAGTGTAGTCTACGTAGTTCCGGATTTTGCGACAGATAGCGCCACTAACACAACGAGGTCGAAAAGAGTCTCGGAACTTTTTGAACAGACTGTGTATACATCATCAATATAAAAAAAAACAAAAAATTTGCCACTAAACGTGATTCACAATTGCAACGTTTTGTATCGGGTTTATTCATTAAATCACATCATTCGAGTTTTGTCAGTCGAAACAATACAATCACGTAAATTCCATCAGCGCAAAATCATACAATTACAAAATTGAGTTCAAAATACGTACTAGCATTATGGTATTTGAATACTTATATGCATCCCGCAATACAATTATTTACTATGTTCCACCAAGTTATTAACGAGATAATGTCGAATTCTTCACTTTAAGAAGATTCGCTCATTTTAAGATAATTTGCACACAAAACGTCAATCATAAACGTCGAATTTGTAATTCACAAGAGAAATATTCAATTACATTATTTCACTACTTTCTATTCATTATGGGCATATTTCGACACAGCCAAATCCTCCGTAAGCTCATCATATATACATATGTTTATACATCATTCCGATCAGAATTACATTTAACACCAGCAAGTAAGCAATATTAAAATCGCGAGTAAGAAGTAATTAATTATGAATTTTTGAAAATCTCGAATAACAATTTACAACAATTAAGCTAATAATTCATATCATCAAAATAGCTGTATCGTCCCAAACACACCCTATAAGCCCTTCTTGAAACTGTCCCACTTAGAAAGCAAACATGACCCTTTTTGGAGTTGATGAACTTATTTTCATTTTCAAGCACACATCATTCAAAAATCATCCAAGATTCAATCAAGTATAGTAGTAATTTATATATATAAATCTCGTAGAGCACGCTTGACGAACATACACATATCATGTACATTGTATGCACAAAACACCTCCTCTATTCGTTCAAATTACCACATGTCGAAAAATTTACTAGGATAGGACCAACTAATCCTGTTGCCATCTATATGAATTTTCATCGATCGATCTCTGATACCAAAATTTTCCTGGCTAATCTTAAACAATCGGTTTTCCACTTCGCCTCACTGAAGCATGAAGTTTGTCGAAAATTTTACTAAGAAATAATAAAAACAAAATATTTCGCCTATTAAACAGGAACCTTTAGGGGGCCAACCTCACCTTACTTCCCGCGGTCTTGTAAATTTTACAACCCCGGTAGGGTTGGAGATGATATTTCTCATACAAACTCTGGAACTGTTCCTCAGTAACAGTGCCAATGGTATTTCTCATACAAAATCTGGAACTGTTCCTCAGTAACAGTGCCAACGGTATTTCTCATACAAACTCTGGAACTGTTCCTCAGTAACAGTGCCAATGGTATTTCTCATACAAACTCTGGAACTGTTCCTCAGTAACAGTGCCAACGGTATTTCTCATACAAACTCTGGAACTGTTCCTCAGTAACAGTGCCAACGGTATTTCTCATACAAACTCTGGAACTGTTCCTCAGTAACAGTGCCAATGGTATTTCTCATACAAACTCTGGAACTGTTCCTCAGTAACAGTGCCAACGGTATTTCTCATACAAACTCTGGAACTGTTCCTCAGTAACAGTGCCAACGGTATTTCTCATACAAACTCTGGAACTGTTCCTCGGTTGTATGAGAAATATCATTGTCACGGTGACTGAGGAACAGTTCCAGAGTTTGTATGAGAAATACCGTTGGCACTGTTACTGAGGAACAGTTCCAGAGTTTGTATGAGAAATATCATTGGCACGGTGACTGTATTATTTTACACTTTTGTGATTGTATTGTTTGCACTAACAAAAGCTTGAATGAAAAGCTTTTATGAAGAAATCTCATACAAAACGTTGAAGAAAGTGATTTTAGCCCTTAAATTGAGTTTATGTTTGAAAATGGTGCTGGTATAAAATGTAGGTAAAAATATATGTATGTTTGTTTGGCGCTCTTAGATATGATTATGCTCGTATGATTCAGCCACTTGAACCTTCAGAAATACGTCTTGATTTTTAGCTTCGCTTCAAAGAAACCAATCGAGGCTCAGTGTACGTATATGCATTACGAACAGAAATTGTTACTTTGGTATGGTTTCTTTGTCACTATTCCAGTCTGCACATGCTCGTCCGCCTATGCGCTGTTTTAAATATTTGTATTGCTTTCGCATATACGGATCATTTGAGGTGAGATATTAAGTATTGGTGGAACTGTTATTTTGGAATTTCAGGAACAGGTTGTAACAGTGACAGGCAAATACTAGGTTCCCAGTAACAGTGACAAGAGTATCGGCTCATCCCTAATATATACCCTACACACTATAGGATAAGTGATACATAAAATTGGGTAAAATATACTAACATTTTTTTTCCGTGTAGCTTAAATTATAAAAATACAGCAACACTGATAGAACTAAACAAGTTACTTCCGAATTTCGAAACAGATGGTTAAATGTGATGAAAGATGCTAAAATGCTGCTAATTTTAATACACTGTTCGTTCATACCAATTAATTAAAAGCAGAATATTTCTTAAATGAAATAGGTGTTTTCCGGGTCATCATATAAGGCAAACGACTATGAATGGTGCCAGCATGATATTGTAGCTGCCAATTTAAGTCAGTATTTACATCTTCAGCCGCTTGGTTAATAATAGCTTTCTGATATGAATTTTCGATTGCTTTGATATTTATTGCAGAAAATTTCAATTTGTTGTTTGCTTGTGCGTGAAAACGTGACTACATGTTCCACATCTATGCATCGATGCATGCAGTTCATTCAGCTTAATACGTGACTGAAACAATTTTGCATTCACACGGCTAGCTCTACCAAAGAGCTGAACTCTCTGACGAATTGGAAAGACGCTCAGCAATGTCAAGAGGTTTAACACTGACTTTTAGTGCGATAGTGTCTGCAATTTTTACTGATTATCGAAGAAAAATAGTATTGATATCACTTTGCCGTGAAATTCATATATTTCTATTTATAATTCATGTTTACATGTATTTATAACGCATATTTCTGTATTTACATAATTCATATTTATAAGGTCTGGCAAATACGGCGGATGCGGTGATAGGACCAATTCTAGCGTTTTGTATTTCCAGTATTTTGATGTTGTACGGATGGTTACAGTACTGCGAAACCACTCGTTCGTCTCATTTTGGCCGTTTTTCGAGCACTGCTTCATTCAAATTTATTAGGGGCTGTCAGTAGCGATGCCCATTGACCGTTTTAGCCAGTTTCAGCAGCTCGTAATACACTGTTTTTTTGGTGATTCTATGAAACGAAGGAATTTTTCGTGCTGTTGATTGTGATGGGTTTTCAGGTGAAAAATTTGAAACTCTCATTGCAGGTGACAATTCGATGCAGAACATTTTTTTCGTATCGCAAAACCAAAATTTTAATAGTAACTCTTCGGTTTTCTATGTTTCTTTCAGTCAACTCAAGCGGCACCCAGTTTGCTTCCTTTTGATATTTTGCGATACCATTTGATAATTTTTCAAATAGCTTGTCGCATCATGTTAAATGCCTCCGCAAGAAATTTTGCATTGCGATATGGTTCGGTATTGCGGCTGATTATTGTTGACAGATACTTCACCGAAAAAACAAACACTATTTCACATGCCCCTGGCTAGCCACCACCATTCGAGACGTTTTAAGTTAAATAGGTGTGACAACGAGGTTTGACAATTAAGTAACGGGACTGGTGTGTAAAATATACTTGTTGAAAACTTATTACAAATAACTATTAATCCCCTTCAACATACTCTCTTTCCCTAACTATACACCGCTGCGTGCGAGTTTTCCACTGTTCAAAGCAGTGCTGGAAGTCACTAAGTGTTAGACTCTTTAGCAGGTCTGCCGTTTTTACTCTTACCTCTTCAACCGACTCAAAACGTGCTCCCTTTAATGAACTTTTGATTTTGGGGAACAGGTAGAAGTCGCAGGGAGCGAGATTTGGTGAATACGGTGGGTGTTCGAGCACCGTAATTGACTTTTTCGCTAAGAACTGCTTCGCAGTGTGCATTGTGCGCTGGCGCATGGTCCTGATGCAGAATCCAAGGTTTGTTGTTCCACAGGTCTGGTCTTTTCTTTCTCACTCTTTCTCTCAGCTTCTCCAGGACCTCAATGTAATATTTCTGGTTTACAGTTTGCCCCTGAGGTACCCATTCAACCATAATGCTTCCTCTGGTGTCGGAAAAAACAATTAACATGGCTTTCACTTTCGATTTGCTCATTCGAGCCTTTTTCATTCTTGGTGATGCGTGCGTCTTCCAGTGCATGGATTGTCTCTTTGTTTCAGGGTCGTACTGGAAAATCTACGTCTCGTTACATGTGATGACGTTTTCCATTAGCTCTGGATCTCCTGTCAATTGTTCCATGATGTCAAAACAGATGTCTTTCCGGATATCCTTCTGTTCAGGCGCGAGCTTTTTTGGCACCATTTTCGCACACACTTTTGTCATTTTCAAATCTTCATGTACAATTTTTCTCACTGTCTCTCTGTCAACATTCGACATGTCCGATATCATCCGAAGACTTAAACGTCTGTCATTCCGAACAATTTCATTAATTTTTTGAACGTTTTCTGCACTCCTATAACACAACACCTTACTCAAACTAGATATAAAAGCAAACTAGACTAGAAAGAGAGGCGGGATCAAGTGGATTCTGCGCAGCCAGAATCAAGGTCACTCACTTTCCATCCCCACTCTCAAAGCTAAAGCCATACGACTGTGGTAGACACAGTCCCGTTACTTGATTGTCACACCTCGCATATGGCTAGGGCAGATTGGTTTGATGAACGCCTAAAAACGCGTGTTTCTGCTTGGTTACCTTCGCCAGTCACACCAAGGCTTGTCCGTGAAAGCAACGTGTATAACGACATTTTTCGCTTCTACAGACTGCATCCAGAATTTCGGTTTGAACAAGTTGAATCCGCTTTCCATACCATGAAAATTTTGCAGAATGATGCGAAATTTGTATGCGTCATTCAGCATGCAAAGTCTTGCATTTTGGCCCATGGCATCTCAATTGCGTGAAATGTTGCAGCAAAAATACGACGCAGCGAAAGAAAGAATCCTGTAAATGTTTCCTGAATCTACAAGGTCACGACTTCGACGACCGTTCCCAGGGCACAACTTGGACGGCAAGAAGCTGTCTCATTATCTCCAAGACCTTAGAAATACAGGAGAAAATCAAGTGACGAACCCTGCGGTTCGAACTTTTCTTTTGCAACAGCTGCCAGAGAATAACCGCTTCGTTCTCTACATCTGTTTTTTCTGCATCTGGCTCTCTACATCTGATTTTCTACATCTGGCTCTCTATATTTCGTTCTCTACAATTTGGCGAAAAAGGTTAATTTAATGCTGTAGCTGCAGCATCCCCCTGGAGTTTTTTTTTTAGACAATGAGAACCTGAAACGAGAAACGAAGTAATATTCCAGATTCTAGACCGGTTTGAACAATCTGACGCGTAATCGATCACGCTGCAATTTCGTGACAAGACAAACAAATCAAGATATCGGTCGCGAGGAACATTGCCTTTGTTATTTTCATACCGATTAAGGGAACTTGTGAAAAATCGCAGAGCATCTTGCGCGTGGACATCGGAAAACTAGATACGTTGTTCCGCATTTTAGTGGTCGAGGACGACCCACTTCCCAATGTCGATTTACTGTCAGTGATAAGAAGTTGGACTGCATTTTTTGGGAAACACAGGTGTTAATGCGTTAGTCCTGACGAAGACACATCACCAACTACCCACGAAATACAAATTATACGTTGCCAACAAAACTCAGATTGGTACGTATAACGTAACATTTTTAGCTCTCGATCTCGGCCTTCGACGACCATTTCCATTGTTACATCATCACAAATGTTCAACAGCCTATCATTAGAGCAGGCTTATAACATCACTTCTTGTTCTTGATTGATTTACTGGGAAAATTATTCGTGGACAGAAAAACGAATTTGAAGTCCATCAACGATATCTTCAATAGCGCCAGCTCTAGAGTACCAGCCGTAGCATCAAGTGCACGTTACCGCAACCTGCTGAAGGAATACCATGACGTAGCAATATCTAGTGGTAATAAAAAATTTATTAACCACAATGTCTACCATCACATCCTAACAAAAAGATTATCGGTTCTTGCCATGCTTACCAATTTAGTTGGCAGGGATGTTTTCCTCTCGATAATTTTTGGGTTTTTTAAAATAGGTTTGCCGGTCAGCTATCGCAAATATTATTTATCATTCTAATGAAAGACCAAGCTTTTTTTTTTTTAAATAAGTATAAGAACGCAAGGCAACACTTGGTCGTGCAAGGACGGGGTACTCACACAGCAGCGACTCCTCGCCACCCGAACCGTGACCCGTTCAACATTCACGCTACTGCTCCCTCCCCCGTTTTTCCGGATAAATCAATCCACTAAAGATATGTCCACAACGCGGAGCCACCCTTCATATAACACACAAAATTCCACGAAAAATTCAACTTGTACAAAAAACTAACAAAACTTAGTGAGCTTACTCACTACAATTCCTTGATTAGTATCTTTTTCACTAAATTACTCCATTTATTCACATTAAATACATTTATGCATCGATAGATCAAAGATGGATTTTTATATTTGATTGTCAATCGAAAAAAAAACAATTAACATTTACATCTAAAACGGGTACTGTTCAAAAAATTACTTTACACAAAATTACATTTTCAGCTTCGAAAACAAATTTATTTAGGTCAAAACAAAATTGACATTTTTGATAATAAAGCATTTGTGTAACGTTTTGACAATGATAAATTATTGAAAATTATATTTTGGTAAATAAAGTCTAATTGTTATTAATTTATTATTTAGCCTACTTGTGTAATTTTGGTGCGGGAAATTTAGTATTTGTGGAAAATTGTGGATTATGTGTGAAATGAAATATATTTATGGAAGAGTATCTACAATTTTCAAGTTTTGCTTCGTATTCGTTCTACGCTTGAATCCATACCAATCTGAGTAAACTGGATATTTTCTCTCACGTAGCTTCAACCCAAGAAGCTCGAATCAAAAAAATCTCTTTCAGATACTGTAGTCATCAAAAGAATTTCAATGATTTTTCAATTAAAATTCCACGCTAGTCAAATAAAATTCACTATCCAGAGCTATTAAAATTTATATATAATATGCAAACTAATTTCCAAGATATACTTGACTGCAAATCCACATGCAAAATAGATAGTTAAGTATTATGCTATTGCCACATTGTACCTAAATAGTCCGATGTATGAAAAGACACATGAATACTGTTTCATTTCATGTTGCTTAATATTCCGATCAAAACGTTAAATTCAGGTCAAATTTTCTCGAGAATTTACGTATGCGTCTGTTTACAAATTCAAAACACAAAAAAATTATGGCTATCGTGTGTTGGGCTTGAGTGATGAATCGGATGTCCATTTCCAGTAGCATAATAATTCATTCAAATTATTTTTTTCTGTCAGAAATGGTTGCTTAATACTGAACCGCATAGATTTTTTATTAATGAGATTAACACCCTGCAAAAGTAACTTGATGACATGTGTTTTCTGGCTAGCTCCAATATATTATTGAAACAAATCTTTTATTTATATTCGTCGACTGTTTTGGTTATAAAGCTCTTTGATGTAAACCATAGAAAATATATAATTGGCAATATTTATTGTATCTGCTTAACCTTGAACTGAATTTCACTGTCTTTTAACCTAAATAGTCTTTTTATATTTGGATTTCTTGTGACAAACAGTTCATCAGCAATATTTTGATTCGATGGATATTTGACGATTTGGTGGTTTTATAAAAAGTATAGATCTTTTTTTCTTCAAGGAAAAACAATAGATGATAAGCTTTCGTCATAGGCTAGATTTAAATTCAGGCGAATTCATATGGATATACTTTTCTATTTGTCTTTGCCGGTAGAGAGACAACCTTTCATTTTGTTGAACTAATCAAGAATTTCATATAGAAGAAGAATTTCATATGAATGTTCTTGATGGTGAATTAAACATCTAATTCAAATAATTTCAGAACTTATTCTTTGTTCCGCTAATGGAAACCACTAGTTTAGTTCCAAGCATTTAAAATCCAGCTCCTAGTAGTTGCAGATTTCTCTTCAATGTGGGCTCTCTTGAAGATATTAAGAGCATATTAGCTAGTTGCGCGATTGATATATCATATTGGAGATCCTATTTTACTACTGTGATATCTTCAAAAGAAGTCATAATTTTATTTTTGTTGTGCTCTACGTTGACTGTGGAAAAAATTGATATCATTTTTGTTTGAATACGTTAAGTATTATGCAGTTCTCGCTAGAAATTAGCGCTTGAAATTGATATTTTTTTCATTCAAGGAACATCTGTTCCGTTTCTATGGGTTCGATTGCAATTATCTCTTTTTCTGCAGATTCCCTACTGTGAGTGCTGAAATAGGATTTTTAGTTTTAATGAGCTGTTAAATTTTTCGTGAGGAAGTGAAACACAGCTACTAAAATTCCTGTGATTTAAAATCGTTACTGATCCAATCGATGTCTCATAATACGGCTCGCTTGATAGAAAAAAAATCATTGCTCTATTGTGAATACGGTCCGAGGTACTGTTACTTGAATTAAAAACAGTATCAATTGCAAGCGCTAAAATTAAGCGATTTAAGTAGATATTTTGACAATCAGTGTAGAATAATATAAAAAAAAACGTGGTTTAAGAATGTGGCTTCATTTGGAGATATCACAGTTTTAAGACAACTTCTCCAATATGATGCGGTCAATCGCGCAAACGGTTAGTCTGCCCTTAATAGAAGGTATTTTTTTCGTTCTCCAAACAAACAGACTTTTAGAGCTAAAAATTGATGTTGACTTGCTTATCATCATTGCGATATATGAATTCAACATAAATATAATATTAAAAAAAAAACAAATTAAATTGAATGAATTATTGAGAAAATGAAAATGAAAAAATGTTCTACAGCAATACTGGTGAAGTCAAACATTCGCTCAAAGCTTGTCAGGATGTCTGATAATACTCTACAGTCCATGCTTTAAAAAGTAAACTTGAAAAAAAATACAATATCGTTTAAATGTTCTCAACGCGATTTCTTAAACGCTCAATCCTTTTAGGGTAACTTTCAATGATTTTCCGGCACATTTCGGGCAATATCTCGGCCCTGATTTCACGAATATTGACTTTCAATTCGTCTAGAGTTTGGGGATTGCTCGCATGAATACGATCTTTTGCGTACCCTTACTAAATCCAGAGGCGTTAAATCGCAGGATCTTGGAGGCCAATTTACATCAGCCAATCGCGAAATTACACATCCTGGAAATTTCTCTTGCAAATATCTCGATTTGCGTGTGTTACGTGACTTGTAGAAACCACATATCCTCAAGATCATAATCTACGATTTCCGTTCAAAAATAATCGGTTAACATGCGGCCATAGCGCTCAGAATTGACGGTAATGGCTGGTCCTTGATCTTTCTCAAAAAAATACGACCCAATCACGCCACCAGACCTTAATGCGCACCACACAGTGACTTTTTCCAGATGTAATGGCTTCTTTTCGATCACTTGTGGATTTTCTGAGCCCCGTGTTCTACAGTTCTGCTTGTTAACGTATCCAAAAAGTGAGAAATGGGCCTCATCACTAAAGAATTTTTGTTTCAACATCAACAGCTTATTGTCCAATACCCAATTAACGTTTTCTCTGGCAAAGCTATGGCAAAGCTTCCACTAAATAAATGACAGTGTGATTGACGTATATCTTTGACAAACATCGGTATGCAAGGTTTTACTTTTTCAAGCACGAAATGGATAACCCTATGTAATACTATAGCAGCGGAGCTTGCACCCAATGAAGAAGATCATCTCTTCCTGAATCATATCGACGAATTCTACTCGACTATCGAGAAATTAATCACTGTAGCAGATACAAATATTGATATTTTAATATATTCAGCTGTATCCAGCGAATATCTCGATATAATTGATTTAAATAAAGGAGTTGTATTTAACAAGACACAGCCAACACGTATCACTATGACATCTAAAACACTACTCGATCATGTTATCATAAAACATCCAACCATGAGTGAACGTATGGCTTACATTGATGACGACTGGCCCGGCTTAGACCATAAAGTTATCAACTTATCCATCAAAAATTTTGTCAAAGCTAAAATACGACCTAAAAATATATCAATGAGCAGAACCAATAATAAAGATTTCTTAAGGAACTTTATAAATAAGCTTCAAAAGTCTCCAACTTCCAACTTTTTCGGTCTTATTGCGAAGATAACCGAGGCTAAGTCACTAGCAACCATAACGAAACAAGTTCGGGTACGAGTTCAATCTTGGATCACTAAGGGTGTAATTGATGCATCAAATCGAAAACGAATTGCTTACAATAAACATAAAGCAGATCCAAACTCCACGTCCAAGAAGCAGATCTATATATCTATGAAGAAGGAATTGAATCAAGCTATCCTGGAAGCCAAAAAATATTTCTACAAGAATAAGTTTGAAGCTTCAGCCGAGAATACCTCCAGATATTGGCAACCAGTATTTTTTTTTCCACGAAAGATTCACTCTTTCGAGGAATCGGGGTTGGCCTTATCCTTTCGGCAACTGGCCATCGGGTTCGACTTTTAATTTAGTTTAACATCCGATTGATCGTTCGTCTTTCACATTCGACTTACTGACTGGGTTACCTTACTAACTGGGGTGATTGTGAGGGGATAGGATATGTGTGATAGGATAAATGTCCCCAAGGCTTAGTTTTGTGTTGATTTCTTACATTACAATAAAAACTAAAAATTATGCTAATTCTTTTGTTATTAGTACATACTACGTTTTTTCATTCATTATAGTTATATTGTTACTTAAAATTGATTTAAGTTATTTGTAAATCGTATAGTACCTGTGTTAAGACTAGAATTTAGTTGGGAAAACAAGTTTTTAACACAAAATAGAAAATAATTCTACCTTATTCAAAAAAAGAACAAAACTGATAATTTTGATTGATTTTAATAATTCAGTGTCCTGGCATAACTTGCGACACCTAGTACTACATGATTTCCCTGTGCGCATGATCTCTATTATTGCTATTTAGTAAATTTGATTCACAATTTTTTTTATATATAATTATAATTTTTATTTTTATTTTTAGTTTCATAAACATACTGGTTAAACCATATGCAATTCCATATGCTTTTCGAAAATTCCGTGATTAATAACCAAAAAACATTCTCCAATGCTCAGACGACTTAACCTATGTTTCCTTAACGGACTAACAACTAATGAATTGACAGCTGTTTACAATATATTTATACACCTAAATGTTGATATTTCCCTTATCTAGTAGATGACCCAGCTCGAGTAAGTATTCAATTTTATGCTCAGTCAATAGCTGGTATAAATTTCTATGTCTACGGTGGAAGCTTAGGTTTTTGAAAACTTTATGTTCAAGTGTGTCAATTTCTCCACATAGCTCACAGTTAGGGATATTGAGTACTTTAATTTTGAACAGTTTTTCTCTATTATATGCTTGTAAATCATGGATAATCACTGATAATCAAGATGGTGCACAACGACTTGAGTTGATCGATTTCTATTTCGGCATCAACTTTTCCAATCGTAACGGATTCTCCTCCACCAAGTCCTCTTACAACTTCAGAAGTGGGATTATTATCCAATCAATAAACGGTAAAAAGTGCAGTGACATTTTAGTTTATTGGTGAAATATGTCGACACAGGACAATCCGAATGATACATATTTCCTAAGTGCTCGGTCAGTCTCCTGAGTTTGGATATCGTATCCACTTCTAAGCAGAAGGACGAATCCTGAAGTATCCACAGCAAAATTACGGTTTTGGTTCTTCTCCAAAAAACCCTGTCGCTCCAGCGACCAATACGGCGTCAGTAGCTAAAGCACAATCGTTCTTTTCAGATGAATAGTTAGTTGATACGTGCTTAGGTCGTAGGTCGGGTCTATCAGGGAGATTCTGCCTAACTTGAGGTACAGATTCTCTCCTCTTCTGTGGAAACTGTCGACGTCGAGGCGCCACATTACGAGGTTCCTCCCTTTCAACAGAGTGCTCACGATGCTCATCTCGAGCTCTATCGTGATTATCATTCCTTCTAGAATCTACATTCCAAGGCACACGACGAGTATTATTTCCGCGCGATGCGCGTTGAGAGTTGCGATAACTCATTTTAAATAGTGTTATAATATGAGAGCGGTTTAGAATTAATTGACAGTGTCAATAGTAACCCAAAACGAATTTTGGTGATTTGTCAAAACAAAATGTTTTTGATGCTCTTGCTATTCAAATTAATGTTCTTGAACCAGGTATTTTTTCTAAAAGCTAGATCCGTGACTAACCATGGGCATCTTTCAAGACTTCGAGCTCTCTCATTATATTGGGTTTGCCATAATATTTTAATATAATTTAGTATGGAATTCATGGTATCCTCTTGTGTGAGCGGGACATATAAGGAAGAACCTTGTGTTATAGCTTCTTTGGCTGCTTAATCGACCTTATTCATGGTTGGGATGTTTCTATGTCCAGGCACCCATATGATTTTAATTACGGAATCTAAATGTTGCTCTATCAATGACCAAATCTGTAAAACTAGTTTACTGTTTGAGTGTGAGTTATCTAGCACAGCACATGCAATATTGTTATCAGTTACTATTGCTAATTTATACCGACCCAAATTGAAACCCGTACTTATGGCACTATATATGGCTGCGAATTCCGCACTTATGACAGAAGTTGCATTTGAAATGGTTTAGTGATATGTTCTGTTATTATCTTCGGTTACCAAGGCACATCCAGCTCCAATCTCAGATTTTGCCTCGATCCGCTGCTATTATACTGAATCGCTCGCACTTGACTGTTCTACCTAATTCTATAAATTTATCTAAAAAATAACTATCGGGATGGTTTTTTTGTGAGTGAACTGAAGACTTCGATGTGCTTACATACTACCTCAATATTCGGGAGTGCTTGTTTCTCAGAGATGGATTCTAGTTGGTGCGCTAAAATTGGAAATCTGGTTAGGATAACACCATATTTGGATCTGGAGGAGTAACAGGCTTGCTGAAAAACAGTATGATTGTGAAAGTTTACTTTAACTATTTCTTTTGAGGTTGCCCATAGGGGCCTGAAGTACGATGTTAATTCATTAGCCAGTGAGAAAGTTACAGTGTTCGGGGTCTGACTTGACACTCCTAAACATCTTTTTAATATGGAGGCCTTAATAGAGTCCATTTTATTGAAAAAATATTTTGGTGCATTAAGATTTGCTGTTAAGTGATTTTCAAGTTTAGGTCTTATTAGAGAACTGTAGATTAGTAGGCTTTTTTCGGGTGTCATACTACTTTTCCAACTTGTTAACATTTTAAGGATACTTTTAGTTTTTGCAATTTTTTCTATTGATTCTTCTAGGTCTTCTAGGTCTTAAATTGGGAAAAGACTTAGTATAGATATTGAACAATAATGGGCTTAGAACGTCTCCCTGAGGTAGTCCATTTTTTATTGAAACTGAATCTTCCCACAACCAGATTGACCTTCTGAGTAAGAAGTTGACAATCCAGATACATAAATTATCCACCATTATAGGGGCCAGAATATTATAGAGAACCTCCACGTCTAGTCCTTCATACGCATTCTCTAGGTCCAGTATCGCTATCATTATTGAATTTGTATTACTTTTTGCATTCTGTATAATTACATCAAGATGATTTAGGCAACTATTGACTGATTTACCAGTCATATACGCATATGAGTTTTTTTGGTAATACAGACATTATGTTGGAGTCTGACGTCAATCTGTTTTTAACCATATTATTGATAATTTTTATGAAGACATTGATTAGCGAAATGGGTCTGAAGTTGTTGATTAATGTATGATCTTTGTTGGGTTTGAGTGTGGGTACTATTTTTATTTTTAAGAATTTATTATTTTTTCGAGGTTTACTTTGTGATTGAATAGATCATTTAGAGCTTTAACACAGTTTGATTTACTGGATTCATTCATTGATCAGATATCATCATAAGAGATTCTATCAAGACCAGGCGCTGATCTTTTTTTGTAAGACTTCAATAACAGTTTTTAACTCTTCACTTGAAAAAGCAATCAGAGTTGATGGTGAATTAAGAGTTTGGTGAGTCCAGTTGCACGCAGGACTTTTATTCTGAATAAGAGTGAGAAATTGTAAATTGTTAAGAGAATTCCACTGAGTTTTGCAAACATTAGGGCTATTTTTGTTTTTCAGATTCTTAATAAGTCTCCAAAAATCATTTTCTTTGCGTCTCATAGCTGTTTTTACAAGCATATCATTCCAGGTTTTATTCTTTTCATCTCTAACCGCTTGGTTCCATTGTTGCTTAGCTTTGCATAGCTCATTGAATATTTGTGGCGTTTTCTTGATTTTAAACCATCTAGTTAATCCTTTTTTAAGATTCCAGGCCTTTTGTAGGGATTCGTTCGACCAGCTCTTGGATTTGTAATTTGATCTGTTGGTTTCGACTGTACAGCTTTCACGGATGGTCTTCATGTTGGATATTATTCCATTAATATTTGGAGGAAAAAAAGATTCCGAAATTCTAGTTTTTAATTTTTTTGAATACATTTTGGGAACCGAGGTTGGATTCATTGTGGACTTGAAAGAGAAAATAATTGGCAGATGGCCACTGTGTTGCTGATGTCATTTATATGTGTTGCCCACTTAATTTTTTTAGGAATAAAGTTTGTGAATGTTAAGTCTGGAACTGAAAAACCTCCCGAACCCCGATTACCCTTATGTATGTATGTACTCATTCGCTTATTTTGACATTTTAAGCTGCTAAGTCTAACAATTTCCTTTAAGATCTTTCCTTTTTTTTATTGTTTTTGGTGATCACCCCACAATCTTGATCTAGCATTAAAATCACCGCATAACAAGAGATTAATGTTGTTTGGGAGATCCCTTAGTAGATTCCACATTTCCGTTTGGAAAAAATCATCTAGTCCAAGAGGACAATAGATAGCACAAACCGTTAGAGGTGCGGACATATTTATAATTTTGACTGCTATAGCCTCAATTTTAGAACTCAGGTTAACTACTGAAAATTTAAAGGAGTTTTTTAATACTAATGCAACACCTCTACCCACTGAGTTTATTCTGCTTTTCACCTCTGTGTGATAACCATGAATGACCTCATTGTTATTGACATTATTATTTGTGAAGGCTTCTGCAAGGCACGCTATGCCAATGTGAGTATCCAACAAAACTTTTTGTAAAGCACATTTATTTTTGAGTAACCATTGGATATTGTGCTGCAGAACTTTCATCTTGCTTTATCTACACGTAAAAGTTGTAACTCGAAAACTGAATTAGTATATCTACACGGAAAAACTTATTTTTATGTCTTGATCTCTTCTGCTGAATCTGTTTCAATTATGTTTATATTTGTATCATTATTTGTATTTATTATAATCTTGTCAACCATTTTACTATAAATCTCTATTAGCTCTTTGTTGTTTTTTTTTGGAATGTTGTTTAACAGGCCTTCTTTGCAGATGGCATGCATAAACTTATCAAAGTCTGACGTTTTGAAATTATTTGGATTGTCACAAATCGAATTATTTTCTTTGATATTATCTGTATTTTTAGGTATTTTATTCACCTTGTCTAAAAAGGGTTTTGGGTTTTTGTGGTTAAACGACGAATTCTTAACAACTGAGGAGTATTTTGCTTTGGTCAGCGCTTTGTTCACTTCCCTGTTATCATTTCTAGTATTAGAGTTATTTTTTTGATTTACAAGGCTAGGAAAATCCTCACTAGTGTTGAATTCATCTGATAATGCAAAGCTATTTTCATACTCATTGGGGACTAGTTTTCTTGCCTCAAAATGAGAGATATTTTTTATCGAAGCAATCTCCATGACCAGCGATTCTTTGATTTTTTTAGGGCAATCCCTGTTATCATATGTATTGAGTGCAATTTCCTTTACACTCCACTCCCCCACATCTAAGGCATCTTGTTTCCTTTGATTTGCAAAAGTTTGATGTGTGGCCAAATCTGCCACAATTATTGCACAGTCTGGGCTTGAAAATAAAAAGATTAAAAAGATCACAAGGTAAGTAGTCTCGCATTTGTAACGACGCTTTTCAACAGGCAAGGTAATTTTTTTGAAGTAGGATTCTCCATTACTTACTCAAGACTTGAAAATGCCGATCGAAGTCGGTGGAATTATATACGTGAATTCGGTTTCTTTGAAATCATACCTGTAATGATAAAATAAAATATTATTAGATATTTACGAATTTTCACAAGCAAATTGGTAATTGAAAATTATGTTTTCACTCGTTTTTTAAAGCTTGAAATGAATGGAAAAGTATACGTTCCGCATTATATATAAGAAATCATTAGTTTGTTATATTATTCAAAGCGCTTGAAAGATAGATCTAGTTAGCTACGCTTCGTAAATAGTTTAGCCTTAACTTAGATATCCATGAAATAATTTTTAAGATAGATAGTGGCCTTTAAGTCGACTCAACTCAATGTGCTTTTATTTCGATTACCTTTTAAAGTTGCTCTTAGCATTTACATGGATCAACTCAATGCTCTAATTGGTGCGTTCTGTCACTCGTATTTGTCATCAGCTTTTTGAGCATTTTGGGAAGTGTATGAAATTTCTGAACTGAAAATGTTACCCATCCAGGTTTCTTGACACAAATATAAGTGAAGTCAAAAAGTTGATGGTACACTAACTAACATACCCGAAGCTTTCCGCTTCACCCTTATGCCTAGTACTATACTCTTCGCGAAACGAATTCAACGGTCAAATCCCATATAAAAAGAGCTTTACTGACGAATTGAAAAGCTCTTTTTGTATGGGATTCGACCGTTGAATTCGTTTCGCGAAGAGTATAGTACTAGGCATTACCACGAATTGAGTTGAGCCATGTAAAGCTCCGTTTTCATTATACGGTTTTCAGCACACGCCGAAAACAGTTTGTACAGTGTACAAACTCCTTGTGAGAGTTTAATTTCGTAAACTTCAGTTTATTTTCTATCTTTATATTTTTGCCCTTTGTCATAGCACACTCGCGGCGACAGCAACGAAATAATAGCAAAAAAAAAAAAAACATTTCTCACGTTGTTTGCAGTCAGTTCCTCTTTTGGTTCTATCTTGTGATAAATCTTCCAAATCAGTGATAGACATTGTATCCACATTATTACTGCGGTGTCAAAATAATAGGTTTGGGTATGATTTGAGAGATATTTTCTTGTTTAATTACAAGATATAATTTTTTTTCTTATTTTGAAGCTATAGTGGCATAGTGGGTAGAGCACTGGCTTCTTGCGTGTGGGGTCCCTGGTTTGAATCCAGGCTCGGACGAAAGTCCGCGCATCAAGCTTTGAGTTCATCTGGCTCTGATTAGGTACCTGATTTGAATCAGGGGTAAAGTGAGCCGTGGAACTAATCACTCCACAATCGTATTCACAATGATTGAAAAATTGTAATGAAGCTCTACATCAGCTTCAACCCCTAGACCCGTACGAGGGTTGTCGTAGGATTTCTTAAGTTTTTTTCTTATCAAAACAATATTTCACTGTTTCGATTGAAATCGAAACAAATTCAAAAACATATATATTATAAAAAATTAATAGTAAATTCATATCCTAGATAAAGCCTTATACTTTGGAATTCGTCTCGGGCAAAATATTAGATGTGTTAATATATCCGACTGCTAAACGAAATATTGAAGATACAACAAATCTATGCATTTCGTACCAGGTCTTCTGAATAATCCTTCTGTGCTTTTTGATGTGCACTTTGACAAACTTCTCTTGAGTTCACCCCATAAGCTCCCAATTGGATCGAGATCGATGGATTGACTTGACCACATCAACGTCTTGATATTCCGTGGCCACATCAACGTCTTGATATTCCGATCCTTCAGCCAGTCACTCACCAGTTTCGATGTGTACTTTGGATCATTGTCCTGTTGAAAACACCATATCAAGAGCATATTCTCCTCATCGTATGGCAGCATAATATTTTCCAAAATGCTTTTCATACTCAAACCATAATATTTTCCAAAATGCTTTTCATGCTCAAACCCGATTATGGTATCTTCTATAAAAAAAGATGGAGCCAACACGGCCTCCATGATTTACAGTTTTTGTGTCTTTTTAACATAGTATTCTTTTTCTTTTAGCTCACGGACTTTTCTCCCGAAATCATTGGGGAAATAAATTGACTTTTTTGGCAGCGCTCCACTGGATATTGCGTCACTTTTTCGCCCATTAGGGCCGCAACATATAAGATGCATGATTTTACATGGTGCATGGCTTTGCAAAAACTTTCCTCGTTTAGTTTCGTTAAGTTTTTTTCCGTAACAAAGCAGCTTTTCGAGCTACTCTGCCAGGAAGTTAAGAATCTACTAGCTGGCTGCGAGTCGTACTAGAAGACACATTAGTATTCATTTCTGCAGAAATGAGTCCGAGAGACATATATGCTTTTTTTGACAGTATTTTTATGTTTCGATCCTTTGTTTTAGTCGACGAACTAGGCCTTGAAATTCACAATTTTTTTTATATATGTAAGAGCATTCACGACAAGGTTTTGGGATCGTTCTAGCGCTTCCGCAACGTGTAAGGCGGTTTTCATTTTTTCCGCTGAACTAATAACCTCTTTTCTAGAGTGCAGTGACTCTTACGACCTATCTAAAACTAAATTTGACGTTGACATTTATTTTAATTTTTATATGGTCTTATTCAATCTGCCGTTTCAATTTAGCAGTAAGTTTTTGTGCCTTGATTCACATCCGTTGTGCGCAGTCTTATCATATCTGCTTGGTCGGCACATCTGACAATTAAATATCATTTTTTGTGTTGTCAAATGTGCTCCTTTGAAGGGTCTCAGCATATGCTTATGTAATCCAAAAGCTTCAATCCCCAGGAAGAAGTAAGGTATATTAGGGCTTTCGCTTCCTGGTAGCAATTTTTCTTCCCCTAGCTCTTACTGTTTATTTTCTATTGAGTGTCAAAAACTGGACCTCTTAAATATTGATGAGCCACAGTCCTTACCTTAACTTCCTAACTGGGCATACACAAATCTATGTTTGGAAACCGCCACAACCATCAGAATTAAAGAATTATATTCTTTAAAGTTAAATTTTATTAACCCTGCTCTAAATGGTTAGGTAAGAGGAATATGTTTCCCGTCGATTGTCCAAATGTAATGTGCAAAATTTGCTGTTGTATCGAGCTATCGACTTCTATATCTCTGGTTTTGGCGATGGTATGCAATCTCTCCTATTAACGCGTCTATGCTCTACATACATCTTGTACTATTTTTTACTATTGAAACTCCGATTCTATAACTCTAGTGCAAATCAGTAAAAGTACAACCACTTCTGGGATACCTGTACCCCCAAAAAAAATATTGTGTAAATAAACTTTTAAATCGCAATAACACTTACTTAATTCCACTTTTGTTTCAAGTAAAGAAGTAATAAAGCGACGGACTTATCGTCGTCATTCTTTTTCGAAGTCCAAAAAGATTAATTCCAGTGAAACAAGTGGCCAGAAAGCAAAAACATTAAAAAAATATGTATATTTTAGAAACTGAAGAAGAAGAAAGAATGGATCTATAATTGCAAGCTTCCGGTGATGTTTCGGATGTTTCAACTAAATAAGTTAAAAATCAACTAGTATGAGACTTAAAGTTATGCAACATATGGAGAAAAACCATGCAGTAAAATGACTTTGTTGCAAAGTCTTATGTGCCATCTGTAAACATTTAGCGACTGAGAATTTTTGCTATTTCAAATGGGAGTTTTGAAAATAGCCTATTTTAATGAAAAGCAAAAGACGATGAAGCCTCATCCGTTTCACTTTTTTCATCATCAACTCCCAAATGATCTTGATCCACAAATTATTCATCCATCAACTACGACTCAACGTTAGTTTCAAGCATTGTTTAATACTCCTTTTTATCGTAACCAATGTGTGGATGGTCAAACCTAAGCATCAAACTTCAAACTTCACAATTGCCGACATTGTTGCTTTTGGCTCAAGCTAATAATTCTATTTTAGTTCAGTATTTAATAAGAATATATGTTTTTTGTTCTTTACATCTCATTCTCTAAATTATTCAATAACAGCATATGGCTTTAATTTTTATTCAGTTTCCAACATCTTTTTATTATATTATAGGAGTACAGTAGAAGTTAATATATATCTCTCTCTTGGATTATATCTCTCCGGGGTAATCTCTTTCTTGGGGTGCATTCATGTCTGGTAATCTCTCTATTGGGTAGCCTGTGCTTTAGGTAAATTCTCTATTGGGTGAATCCTCTATTGATATTATTTGAATTTAATCAAAAGTTTATAGAATTATTTTTAAATCTAGAAAAATTTTTCGGCATGTTTTTGAATTCTGCGTACAATTTATGGTTTTTTCTTTATCATGATTGATAATATGATAACTTTGGTTTCTATGGTTTGGCATAATAAATTTATATGCTAAAAATTTAAATTTATATGCTCATTTATATGCTTCTATCACTGGTTTGGAAAATCGAAATTTTCCTAAATTTTTATCGGAAATAACGGGTTACCTATATTTATAGCACTCGAGGTTTTTGTTCGTAAAAAATCATGAATTGATAATCATGTCAAATCGAAATTCACTGTACGTATTGTACTTTTGTAAATTCAGGTGTGATTGAAGTTATTTGAAAATGTAGGCAACGCTTGTGGCAGTAGTGCTACCTTAAAAATAGTTAAAGAAAATTAAAGCTTGTTGCATTATAACTTTTGATACAGTCATCAAATTTTAACGAAATTTACACACTAGGTGGACCTTATTGTAAGCCAAGTTTGGTTCGAAAATTATAATAGGAATGGCAGCTTTTGTATTTTTTTTCATTTTCCACTAACTAAGAAATTCAAAACTTTCGTTTCGAAAGTTTTGAAATTATCGCGAGCAGTATCTCTAAAAATATTTCTATCCCTGTCACTTCGAATGCAGTTAGTGGATCTTGTGATAGACTTAGTTGCAGTACTAAAATATTTGTTTCTAGCTTGGTCATTATTGTGCTAAGAGGCGTTGCTCTCAAATTTTAATCAACATACAGTGGTAGTCAGAAAAATAAATACACCCTGCATTTCCTAGCAAGCAGCTGTTTTTTACAGCTTTCAATAACACGCCGGTGGTGCCATCTGTTGGAAATATTCATAACAAAACGCGTGTTCTGATTATGAAAGATTGGGAATATCATTTTATTCAACTTTCCTTTTTTCAAGGTAAATAAAATTAAACAAATCTGATTTTTTGCAAAACAAATATTTTATTTCTATTTTTTTCTTAAAGTTTATATCTTGGTAATCTATCGCGTGATCATTCTGTTTAATTATTGTTTACTGTGAGTCGGCATTGAAGCTACCATACGTTCACAGGTTTCCTTTGGTATTAATACCCGCTTTCTCCTAATTTTGGCCCACAGTTCGGCTTCATTTCGTGGTTTATGTTGATAAACCTTATCTTTTATTTGTTTTCATAAATTTTCAATAGGTCCGACGACTGTGCTGGCCAATTGAGAAGTGAAATTCGTTTACGCTGTATCCAATCTTTTACTATTCTCCCATTACGCTTCGAATCGTTATCCTGCTGAAATCTCCATTGGGGCGGCATATTCTTATATGAAGCGTATTCCGCTTCCTATAAATAATTAAAAAGAAAATGTTTTATGAATAAAACTATATATTTTACTGCTAATCACAATATGATTACAACTATACTAAACTAACATTATACAAACATCAAAAATTGCAACTATCTTAGCCTGCTTTGTGTATGTTAATTTTGGTGTTTGTTGAAGTTTAAAGTGTTTGTAGATTGTGGATTGTTTGTACGGTTATTTATTATGTGTTCCCACATTCTCTTCTGCAAAAGGTAACATGCTGGTCTCTAAGATGTCCAAGTGTCCCTCTTTAGTCATCATGCCCTCAATCAAATGCATTGGGCCTACGCTGTGCCATGAAAATGAAGCCCGTACTGTAATGCTTAATCCTCCTCCATGTTTAACGATCTTTTTGGTTTATTGCGGATCAAATGTTTGGTTGGGGAGGACGCCTCACATACTCCTTTCCCTCTGATCCAAAGATATTAAATTTACATTCGTCACTCCATTGGATATTACGCCACTTTTTCTTCCCATCTTCTCCGCTCCAGTATAGTTTTGCAAAATCTATTCGGCCTCGTCTATTTTTTTTTATTGAGCAGAGGTACTTTTCTAAGTGATCGGGAGGGGAGATTGGCCTCTACTATTCTTCGACGAATTGTCCTTGTGTTACCGGCAGCATTCGTTTCCCGCAAAATTATAGAAGAAGACGCAAATGGATTTTTTTTTACAAGTTCGCAAGAATTTCCGATCTAATGCTGAGGACGTTTTCCGCGGCCGCTCTCGATTTTCTTGATTATCCTTCTTCTTTAGAGCATTCGGCACCATTCCCAAAAAACAGTGAGCAACTTGCGCTATCTGACGGAGAGAGTAAATCTCAATCCTCTTCTCGGGAGAACAGTGCTTATTTCGCCCAGCGTTGCCAGAAAAAAAGCTGAAAATCTTGAACTTTTTTTCAGAAAATCTGGAGAAATCTTGGGATCTTAGTTTCAACGAAAAACGTAACTTAGCTTCGGTGAAAACGAGATCATTTTAATAAAAACCATTTACTTCCGCATAAAAAAAAACAATGCATGACAAATATATAATTCATAATACTTACTATGATTATGTATATATTTTCCGAAAATAATTTTGATTTAAGAGCATCATTTAATTCTATACCTGCAACAGGTTTCATTTCTTGATTTTAAATATTCTTTAGAGAAAAGTATGCCATTTAGAGTATTTGTTTATAATCGATTGTTTGTTTATTGAGATTAATTTGAGAGAAAGTTCTTTCTACATACGCGGATGAATTGGGTAAGGATAATAGATGAAAAACAAAAGCCCTCGAAATTGGAAAAGCTGACTTGTGTTCTCATATTTCAGTTGTTGCCACTTGTTTTTAAAATAACTCAGCATTGTTGGTTTCGAAATCGGTGAATTCAATATTTCATAGCTCCCACCACTGTGAATCTATGTTCTGCAATTCTGATATTTCTATTAAATTTGGAAAACATTGACAAAGTACGATAATTGAGGGTTGTTTTTTCAAAACAACATTTTCAGGATCCATGATATATTTGGTTCATATGCTCAAATCAATATTAAATAGTTCGTTTTAAAAACTAAAATATAATCTTTGAGTCTATTCACTGCTGCGCAGCCCCCAAGTAAAGGTTATCTTATGATAAAAATTACATTTCATTTAAATTCAAATTCAAATTCAAATTCAAATTTATTCTCATATTATATACACTTAACATTATTGTTGAGCCTTAATTTAGAGCTTTAGGCGAATTGCCTCTTCAACTATGAATATTACTTAAGACTTATGCCTGAAATCATACAAGTTTAGTTTTTTGTACAGCACAAGGAAAAATAGACAAAAACCTTGTTTATGGATATTTTAGCTTTACTTATATCTACACTTATCTTACCTTATACTACCTTAATTCTACTTTAGGCAACGCTAAACATAATTAGTTGGGTGCAGTATCGAGAGTTTGCAAAATACGATGAATAATGGCGTTGTTGCAATGGCTACACTTTTCGATAAATTTCCTTGAATGTTTCCCGATGAGGTATTTTAATTCTTTAATTCCCGTTTCCTGATGAAGCTTGCGTGTGGAGTAATAAAATGGTTTCTTAGAGATCATCTTGAGCCACTTATTTTGGAGTATTTGGAGTTTGTTTTTATGAGAGTTGGCACATCTGCCCCAAACTGGTGCTCCATAAAGCATTACTGGCTGTAGAACCTGTTTTACAAGCGTCATTTTGTTTTTTAGGGACAGTTTTGACTTCCTGTTTAACAGAGGGAAAAGAGCATGTGCGCTTTTTGTAACCTTCAAGCAAGCGTTGTCTACCTGAGCTTTAAATGTGAGTTTTTTGTCAAGAGTCACACCTAAGTAAGATACTTCTTCCACCCATTCAATTGTTTGGCCCAACAAATTGAGGTTTCGAGAGGGGAGATATGATGCTTTGCGTCTTTTGGTGAAAAATATTGCTTTGGTTTTTGCAGTATTGATTTTAATTTTCCACCTGAAAAAATATTGATAGAGCTGCATGAATGTATTTTCCAAATTAGACAGAGCTGTTTGTGGGTCATCGGTGGCAGTGTATATGCAGGTGTCGTCTGCGAAAGTAGCGAGTTTTGAAAAAGAATTAGTTGGAATGTCTGCTGTAAAGATATTGAAAAGAGTTGGACTTAAGCACGATCCTTGAGGGAGCCCTGCAGGGATTTTACGAGGCGAAGAAAGGCTGCCATTCACCTTCACTGCGAATTCTCGATCAGTCAAAAATGACTGGACGATCTTAATAAGGTAGTGCGGGGTATTAAATTTATACATTTTGTAGAGCATGCCCTCGTGCCATACGCTGTCGAATGGCTTTTCAATGTCTAAGGTGACTAAACCCACGGACTCTTTGGCCGCAAATGCCCTTTTGATGTCGTGAGTTACTCGGAATAGCTGGTGGTTTGTTGAATAACCCTCTCGAAATCCAAATTGGAACTGGGGAAGGATGTTTTCAGTATCCAGAAATTGCTTGATGCGTTTCAAAATAATTTGTTCGAATACTTTTCCGAGCGAACTTAACAAGCTAATGGGCCTGTAGTTCTCAGACATAGCAGGGTTTTTACCTGGTTTTGGTAGGGGAATAATCGTTGCTCGTTTCCAGAGCGATGGAAAATAGGATATTTTTAAGCAAGCGTTAAAAATGAAACAAAGTAGAACTACGGCTTTTCTAGGAAGTTTTTTGAGTATTTTGTTTGGTGTGCCATCAGGCCCTGGAGCTTTATTGATGTTTATTTTCCTTAGAAGAGCAGATATTTCTCTTGGTTTGCAAAATGCATTAGCGCAAAATGACGGTCTTTCGGGTAGCGTTTTGATCGCCTGCTGGACCATAGCCTCTACAGTAGAGTTTCCCATACTGGCTGTGATCCGGTGGTGATTTTCGAAATCACTTGCAATCAAATTTGCCTTCTCATGACTGGAATACGCATATTTGTCGCTTTTATTGTGGAGAATGGGAATTTGATTAGAAACTCCTTTTCTGAATATTTTATTTAATCTCCAGAGTTGGCGGGAGCCGTCTTTTACATTTTTCAGCATATTGTTCCAACGATTGTTGCGCAACGCAATAATCCTTTTTTGAATTATCCCCGTCAGCCATGCAGTTATACTTTTTAAATTTCTGTCTCTTGTGTGCTGCCACCTGCGTCTGATAGTGTTGCGTTGCTGTATGAGAGACTTTGTGAAGGCATCGATCTCAAACTTCTGAATGCCATGGCTTTCCTTTGGTGTGCTCGCTTTGATACCAGAAAACACATCTCTAGTTAGTTGTCCTGCAAGCACGTCAACTTGTTCATGACAATTTATATTGCTAAGATTGAGTTCGCTTAGAGAGATATTCCGATTTAAATTTTCCCTGAATAATCGCCAGTTTGTTTTGTTGAAGGAATATGTCTCTTGCTTGGTGATTTTTTTTGAAACAGTTTCGGTTTCAATTGAAAAAGACACAGGAAGATGAGGAGATGAAAGTGCTTGTAGCACAAAAGCTGCAGTGATAGGGACTATTCCGTCACTAATGACCAGGTCCAGGATAGAACCTGAACCTTTGGGGGAGAAAAACGTAGGATAAGGTGAGGAATGTATAAGTAAGTTTTTCTCTTGTGTGTAATCAAACAATATACGCCCACATTTGTTAGATTTCTTACAATTCCAGTACCTATGCCTGGCATTAAGATCTCCACATAGCAAAAATTTCCGATGACCGACGGTGAGACGTCTTAAGTCCCCTTCGAATTGTTTGAATTTTTCCGTATTTAATTTTGTGCCCGGGAAATAGCATACTAATATTTTTATATCATTATTGATTTCAATGCCAAGAACCTCAATTACTGACGTTTTTGGAGTTGAAATCAATTTATGTTCCACCGTTTTTCGTATAGCGATTGCAACTCCGCCTCCTATCTTATTGATTCTATCTTTTCTGTAAACAATATAATCGGGATGAGACAATTTATCTCTGTCCGTCAACCATGTCTCCGTGATCAAGAAAATGTCTATTTTTTGGTTGACAGCCAGATCAAATGCCTCATCTTTCTTGAATCTAATGCTTTGCGCATTCCATAGTAGCATATTTAAAATCTTAGACATATAAAAATTTACAAGCTAATTTTACAAGTACATTAAATTGATCTTGTTTCGTTGTGCAAATTGATAAGCTCTGCAATAGCTCTTGTGCTAGCGAGATCATTACATCAGCCGATAGGAGATCACCCGGTGTGTTTGTACGTGGCAAATTCAAGCTTCCGAGAGGCTGCGACATGGATTGCTTGGCCACAGAACTATATGCAAGCTTTTGATTAAAGCTTAAATTTGAGCTTAAGTGGGGAGTTGAATTTAAGCTTTGTAAAGTTTGTCTGCTTGGAAGCTTTGGGAAGTCACTCTCACCCATAGAGACTCTCTCACCATATTTCGTAGCTTCGTGCTTGTTGGGAGTTGTTTTCCGTACTCTCCCCGCTAGATTCTTTTTGATTTCAATGTATTGCATCCTCTTGCTGCATTGATCGCTGTTGCTTGCATGTGCTGCACCACAATTAGAGCACTTGATTTTATGCATCTCTGCATTGGTCAGCGTACACTCCGACATGCTATGATCGCCACTGCAGATCATGCATTTAATTGGCAGATGACAATGTGAAGATCCGTGCCCAAACATTTGGCACCTTCTACACTGCGTGGGACCATTTCGTTTGCTTGAGTAGTAGTTCCATTGCACAATAGTATGCATGATTGATTTTATTGCTTTGCATGTACTGAGCTTGGTTCCCTTCTCCAAATGTAGAAGGTAATAAAAATCGTCACGAGCACCGGTTTTGGATTTGAACTTTTTCACATCCAAGCAATGCAGTTTATATTCGCGCTGCAGCAAACTTTTCAAATAATCAGGCTGCAGATCATGTAAGCCTGATAGAATAATTTTCACTGGGCGAAGGTCTGCCCTTTGATGCGTAAAAAAGTTTACCTTTTTCTCGGTTAAATATTTTTGTACCACATCGTAATCTTCTATTGACTTCAAAAACAGTCTTCTTCCTATTGACATTAGTTTAATATCGAAGTTTTCTATGTTAAGAGTTTCCATCAAAGCTATGATTGTGTCTCTTTGTAAGTCGACGAATGTGATTGGAGGTGCTCTCACCTTTCTGGGCTCCTGGGCTGCAGTCTGGGATGGACCGGCATCGTCGTCTGGTAAATCCGCTAATAGTTGGAACTGGTTTGTTGACCTCGACTGATCAGTACGGCGCATTTTGAATACGTCCCGTAGTAGAGGACTTACCGGGGAGTCTTCCCGGCTACGTTTTCTTGCCTCCTGATTTGCTGGCAACTTGATCCGCAACTTCACTACACTACAATAAGAACACTCGATAATAATAGAAGTTTGTTTTTACTGACTTTATAAAAGGGCTGTTTTATACTCACATTTCATTTAAAAATTAAACATCCTCTTTTTTGGTTATCTCTAAGTTATCCCTTTGAATATAACTGCTGCGTATTATTTTCGTTAATCTTGTTATTTCCAAAATAAGGCAAAATATTTTTGGGGGTTCTTTTTGAAAGAGCTTATTTAATTGTAGAATTCGACTTTTTGTTTGAATTTTTGATTTGCGATATGTGATTTTTTCCCACTTTTGCTTAAACCTTCATAATATAAAAGTTTAAGTACAAGTGTGAAAAAATCTGGATATTTTGGCAATCTCCAGACTTAAATCTAGATCTGACTTAACTGATTTCGCCCCATGATTGAACTAGAATGTGATTGAAGAGTTGGGAAATTTTGCGCTAGTTTAATGAATTTAATTTATCTTATATCAAGAAATAAGTTTAACCAGAAATTTAAAAAAAAATGCCAGAAAATACCTATTTAACGAACTGTATTTATTAATTTAACCCTTTAAGCAACAGACTCAAACTGATTTGTTTAAAAATACCTTAGGATTTCGTTCCTTGCTTCAATAACCTTTTCCGAACTTTAACGCATCATTCCTGTTTGTTGGGAAATGCAGGAGTGTATTTATTTTTTTGGCCACCAGTGTAGACAAATATCAAAATTAGTAAAAACGGCTTTAATTTAATGAATTTCGAAACTCATGCGAATGGTAACCCTTTTTGCCTCTAGGTTGTTTGTAATAAAGAGCACATTTAGTAGAATTACTTTTCAAAATTTACAAAATTCTACTTTTTTATGAAAATTAGTTTTTCTAGCAATTCCTATGCGCTAAAGTTTTTTCTCCTAGGCGCTAAGATGTTCTTACTTAGCAAATTTATCTACTCATAAAAGTCATTGATTTGTGATCGCGGTTCCCTTCTTGTCTATAAATTAGCATAGACAACGTATATCGACTCTAAAGTTTGTCGTGTGTATGCCTTGGCTTGACTTGCCGGATCGATAAATAAATGCTAGGCGTCACCACAACTTAACTTTATTACTAATCAAATAAAAATACACTTCAAACTGTTACATTAGCTGCACTATCGTGTGCATCTTACTTCTGTGTGCTTCTGTAGGAAAAACTGCCTTTTCAACCGGGCTGCCACAGAACTTCCGCCTGCGGCCTGCATTCCCTACAGGGCTGCCACAATACTCCCCCTCGAGCAACATGGTAGATGATGAAGAGCACGATGGCACAATTCGGCTGTCAGATCGTGCGATGTAAACATCTGCTTTGTTGGTGAGCGTGATTTTAGGATTTAGTTCGACACCTTGGTGAATAGGCGAAACTATATTCGATTCTTCGAAGACCCTGCTGATCCGTGGATTGAGGTTTGGTTTACGCTTGCTGCTTGGTGGATACGTCCTAAGGCCAACTGGTGGAAGAATGAATGGTGTTAGCTGTGCTCTGACAGCAGGTGTTCTACGTCTCGTGAGCGTTGGCATGCATTTTAGTTTTTCCTTTGCTGGTGGATTTGCCAGTGCCGGAGTAACTGCTGTTTGCTGCTTTTCAAGACGGCTGACTGGGAAGTACGGATGGCTCGACTCGCTTGGGTCGGGCAACTCTAGAAAAGCGGGTTTTAGTCTTTCAGTTGAGACGTTGACAATCCGACCATTAATGTCGATGGTGAAAAGTAGGTTTGAAATTCGTTTGACTATTTTATGAGGTTCTGTGTATGGCTGGGTCAGTGATCTTTTTACAGCGTCTACTCGTAGGAAAACGTGTGTACAAGAAGCTAGTTGTTTACTGATGAAAATTGTTCGCGCGTCTCGATGGGCCGATGGAATTGGTCGAATTTTACTCATTGTCTCCCGCAATAACACCAAAAATTCATGTGGTTCTAGAGTCGTTTGATTGGGGATCAAAAACTCGCCAGGCAGGGAAAGTGTAGTACCATAAACCATTTCAGCGACTGACGACGAGATGTCTTCTTTGACACTACAGCGGAATCCCAGTAGCACGGTTGGCACGACATCTGGCCATGATGGGTTCCGTTCATGACACATAATAGCTGCCTTTAATGAACGGTGCCAACGTTCTACTATCCCATTTGAAGCCGGATGGTAGGGTGATGTCCTTGTCTTTTTGCTGCCGATGAATTTTGCCAGTGCTCCGAACAATGCCGATTCGAACTGGGTGCCCTGATCAGTTGTAACTCTCCGTGGTACTCCAAACCGCGCGACCCAGCCGTTGTAAAAAACTTTTGCTACAGAGGCTGCCGTCTGGTCACTTATCGGAAATGCCCCGGGCCACCTGGTAAAACGATCTATTACAGTTACGCAATATTTGTAACCTTGCGACGGCAGTAGCGGTCCAATAATGTCCAAATGGATATGGTGAAACCTTTCATCAGGTGTCGGAAATGACTCAACGGGATTTTTTTGATGCCGGCCGACTTTGGAACGTTGGCACGGCAAACATTGTCGTGCCCACTCTCGAATGTTTTTCTTCATGTTAGGCCACACGAACTTTTGGGCCACTGCTTTACAGGTACTGCGTCCATTAGTTAATTTCTTCTCGAAGTTCCGCAATTTGTCTCCATCTGCCCATTGCTCTCTTCCACGCTCTCAATCGATTCAGAAGCCCGAATTTGAACGATGCGATCGGCAGCAGTTGCTAACTTATCGAGGTCATCCGTGTCCGAGACAGCCAAAATCGCTCGCGCGTTTTGTGGCAGGCGCTGCAACCAAATAGACTTAATAATGGCTTCTGTGACATTTCCTTATGCTAGGCCTTGCATACGTCGCAATAAGTGTGAAGGGCGTTGATCGCCCAATTCTAACCCATACAAAAGGGAAGAAACTCGTTCTTCGTTTGACTGACCAAAAACCGCTAGCAGTCTCAGTTTCAAGGTCTCGTATTTCCGGGTCTCTGGAGGAGCGTCTATTATATCGGATACATGCGCGAGTGCGGACATGTTCAACTCAGAAACGACGCGGTCAAAACGAGCAGCATCACCGTGTATTTTACTCGCTGGACACAATGCTTCAACTCGGGAAAACCATAACTTCAGCTGGCTTGGCCAAAACGAAGGTATCTTGATGGACAAACTACTTATTTCAGCCCGTGCTGCTGCGAACATGCCATCGTCCGCTTGGTGACGGCCATGGCCGTCGTCGGCATCCTGCGCTTCGTTGTTAGCCATTGTAAATACGTGCACTTACTTGTACAGGGGTCACAAATGTCGTGTGTGCGCCTTGGCTTGACTTGCCGGATTGATAAATAAATGCTAGGCGTCACCACAACTTAACTTTATTACTAATCAAATAAAAATACACTTCATTTCAGCTGCTCTATCGTGTGCGTCTTACTTCTGTGTGCTTCTGTAGGAAAAACTGCCTTTTCAACCCGGCTGCCACAAAACTTCCGCCTGCGGCCTGATTCCCTACAGGGCTGCCACAAGCTTATCCAAGCAGAGAATTTTTGATACGGGAATATGGATCGTTTGCGGAATAAGCTTCCGATATCAGAATCAAATGGAGATTGTTTGTGTGATATCATTAGACTAGAAATTTAACTAAGTGGCTGGGATCTGGCGTTGGATATAAGCCGAAGATGTTAAAATTTGTCACAACTAACATTAACAAAATTAACGATCTTTCAATGCAAGTGGTCACATGTATGCACTATGAGTTGATGTCTAATGAAAAACAGTGCCTACTTTCGAAACCACTAAGTTTAATTTCAAGTTTAATCATCCCACACAAACTAAATCTATCCAGCTTACTAGTAATCAACTATATTTTATATTCAAAGATGCTCGTCTTGGTATTATTTAGCTTTGTACCTGGGAAATAAGCTGAAGTTTAAATCAAACTTGTCGACATTTACCAATAAAACAATGCTTGTCTTGGAAGCCAAATCGGAAATCTTGATGCTCTTTTAACCACTTCTGATTTCGTTCCATAGAAGGTCCTTCACTCGTGGTTATTTATCGAAAATCGATAGGACTGCTGAATTTAACATAATTTAAACAATTTAAACTGACAACGATTTTATTCAACTGAACATTTGATATATTACTCTGCCATAAAATTGATTTCGCTGCTCACTTTTCACGCACAGCAGTTGATACATATTCATCTACCTGTCACTGTTTTAAAATCATTTTCACGCTTCATGGTCTTATCTGTTCCGTTTTTGTTGTTGTATCAAATGAATACTGATTTCATAACATCCAATTGACTGGTATCGTCAACCAGTTATTGTACTAGTTTGAAATAAAATTATGACATTAATAACTTCTTTGTTGCTTTTGGAGGTTTGCTTGTCTTTAAGGCTGATGCGACGAGAACCGTAAATTAATGATAAGATTTTATGTCGCCGTTTCTTATTTATTGCTCTGAATTCCAAAATAGACAATGCATGGCTGGACATTGAAAAAATATTTTTCCCGTTCATCGAGCAAATAAATGATGTAATTTTGGCTTTCTCTCGTAATTTATTGAATGACATATAATAGGTCTATTGGTCACTTTATTCAATCTAATCGCGGTCGTAGCAACGCGTTTTCTACGACAAATTACTTTCTATTGTTGGTGATCTTGTTTCATTTAAAATTTTCCTTCCGTTTCCGAAGAAAAAAGTACGATTTTGCATATGTTATGATGTAAATACGACCTTGACGGCGAATAAATTACCAGTGATGATTTTTCGGTATTGAATTAAGAATGAGCGTGAAAGTAAATTCGGTATTTTGTTCGCTCTTTTGGTGTAGGCGTATTTTTCTTCTACCTCATAAGTTTTGCTGTTTGATTTTAATACATCATTTTCACATTTTATTTTATTTCAACTAAAAGTTTAAAATAATTTCACCCAATAGAATCGGATAGGTGTGTAAGTAATGCTCACAACATTTAATTAGCGAGTTAACTTAAACTTTTGGAAATTGCAGATAAATTAGATTTTGGGTGATATATAATATTGTTTCCATTGTTAACATACATATCTAACTCCGAATTCGGATATTTGCTTGCAAATTAACTCAAATTTGTGTTCGTCTGACTTTACTCTTTCCTGGTGTGAAAAAATTCGTGCATTTTAACTAATGTACATTTAAGGCGAATGAATGAACGGCCATCATGTGGTCGAAACATTTATACCAAGATATCCTATTCCGATGATATGTAAATTTACTAAGCGATATTGTATTTCCGTATACCTTTTAGAAATCAGCTTAATGAACAAGTTTACTGAGTTTCTGGTTGTAAATGCAATCAAAAGTTGGTATTTATTGCGTATCGTAAAAGAAATTCAAATCCGACACAACAGCGTAATTTTCGTTTCGAACACAAACGGAAAAAAATGCAAATGCTTAAGGTATCTCATTGAAATAAATTGACAAATCTAACAGTTTGCACTGATGAAACTAGGCAATACACTTTTCAGTTTGTCTTTAAATCTTCTTTTGTTTCGTTTAAAGAACAAACCACTCAAACTTTCAAAATTATTTACGTTAATCAGACATTTTTTGAAGATTGCCCTATAAAAACTCTAAAAAATTGCCAAAACTAAGACGAAATTCGAAATTCGAAATTGTATCTTTGCTGCCGTAATGTAGCGACATCATACAGTAGGGAGCAGTAATGAGTACATGTTTAACTTGTTACACTTCTTAGTTAATAATCACAACAATAACAAAGCATATTTAAAATTTTTTTTTCTTGTTTATTCTTTGTTCAATTCTTAACATAACAGTATATAATACGAAACAAAAAGCTAAAGATCCACAGAAAAAAAAAAGAAAAACCCAAAAATGCATATGTTGGGTAGGGCGGGGCTAGTTGAGCATAGGGGTAAGTTGGGCAATCGAAATATCTCAGAAACTATACACCGCACGCTAACGCGTGCATAAATTTAGCATATTTTTTAGAGTGTATATGGGTTTTGAATATAAATCTAACAGTTTATTTATAACCGCACTTCTATTTCAAATTTTTGGGATGGGGTTAGTTGAGGAATAGTTGCTCAACTAACCCCACGATTTAGAACGAAAGTAATGTATGTTTTTATTTTATTTTAAGATGCGAACTTATAAAAGAAAAACTTCAAGAGGTTTTTACTCTACTCAAGACTTAAATAATGCTGCAAAAGCTGTCAATGATGAAGAAAAAAGTGTAAATGCCGCTGTCAAAGAAATCGGTATCAAACGGATGACTTTGACAAGATTTTTGAAGAAATTGGGGTCTGAAGATGTAAATTCATTAATGGGTTATGCAAAACCGAGGCAAGTATTTTCTCCCACGAAAGAGGATTCTTTAAAAAAATGCTTAATGCAAATGGCATCAATCTTCTCTGGATATTCCCCCAAAGACGTTCGTCGTCTTGCCTACGAGTGTGCTGTTAAATTCGATATTAAAATTCCATCCTCCTGGACTGGAAATAAGATGGCCGGAAAAGAATGGCTTACGATGTTTTCAAAACGAAATCTGGAGCTATCTATTCGAAAGCCAGAAGCCACCAGCCTTGGTAGGGCAACATCATTTCAGGTAGGGCAACATCATTTCAGGTAGGGCAACATCATTTCAGGTAGGGCAACATCATTGCTCAGAATGTCAAAGTATTTTTTGACAAATTAGCTGAAGTAATGGATAGACATGGATTCAGTGCGTCAGACATATGGAATGTGGATGAAACAGGAGTGTCCACTGTGCTGAAGCCAAATAAAATTGTAGGTGCCAAGGGTAAGCGTAACATCGGCGTCATGACTTCTGGGGAGCGAGGGACTAACGTTACAGTAGTGACTGCTGTATCTGCTTATGGGAATACTGTACCACCTATGTTTGTATGTCCCAGAAAATTTTTTAAAGGCTACTTTCTTAATGGTGGTCCCCTTGAATGTATAGGAGCAGGCAACGCCAGTGGATGGGTTACAGACGAAGAATTCTTTAAATTTATGCAACATTTTATAAAACATGTAAAACCGTCTAAGGAGCACCGTGTCTTGTTATTATTAGATAACAACTCCTCTCATTTAAACGTGGAAACATTAAATTTGGGTAAAGAGAACGGAATTGTAATGTTGTCATTTCCACCGCATTGTAGCCACAAGCTGCAGCCATTGGATGTCTCAGTGTTTGGACCATTCAAAAAATATAGCGCTGCTGCTCAAGATACATGGCTACGTAATAACCCAGGCAAGCCTCTGACTATTTATGATATACCAAAAATTGTCGCTGATTCATTGCCATTAGCTCAGACAAGTACGAATTTTGTCAACGGTTTCCGAAAAACTGGCATCTTCCCATATAATGAGAACATTTTTAGTGAGGATGAGTTTTCACCATCATTTGTAACCGACCGTCAAGATCCCGAAACGGTTGAGCTCGAAAAAGATTGTGCAGAGCAAGCTATAACGTCCAACACTGAACCTAATCCTACTCCATCTACCTCCACCAGCCAAACTGAACCTAAACTGAACCCAAACCTGGTACAAGCAACAAAGAAAATGAGCAGTTCGATCCAACGTATGCATTTTCCCCAGAAATTGTTCGACCATACCCAAAAGCAGGTCCTAGAAAAGCAGCCAAAACTATCAGAAGAAAGAGGAAAGCTGCTATTCTAACAGATACTCCCGAAAAGAACGCATTGCAGGAGGAACAAAATAAAACCACTAAAAAAGTTAAAAAGCCAAAGAAGAACATAGATAATAAAAGAAAGAAGAGTGTTTCTAAAGAAATACTTCAGTCAAGTGAGGAAAGCAACGATGATGATGATTACTGCCTGGTTTGTTGCGAAATTTATTTTGAAAGTTTACCAGGGGAAACATGGATCCAGTGCCAAGTTTGCAAGGAGCGGGCACATACAAAATGTGCGGCAGCTGCTGGTCTTACTTTCGTTTGTATTAATTGCAACAGTGATAACGATGACTAAGATTCCAATAGTATGACTAAGATTCCAATATCTCATTAATATTTTCTTTTTTAATATAAGCTTTGTTGATAATTATATAAATGTTGAAGTCTTATTTTAAGTAGAAAGACTGAGTTCTAATCCAAAAGTTAAGCTTAAGGTATGTTGAGTTTTTGTTCATGCTATGTTTTGTTTAATATTAAAAGAAAATTACTTTTAGTTTCACTATTATGTCATTAAAATACTATTAATAAAATGTTGATAGTAAAATAGAAAACCCATGGTTTGGTTGGAATTTCTAACTACTCAATTTACACTATACTCTTGCTCAACTTACATCACCTATGGGGTACGTTGAGCATATCTGACTTTATTCACTTAAACGACTGTAGCTGTTGAATGCGATTTGTTACAAATAAATTACTATGGACACTTTTGAAAAGGGATAAATTATTTACCCATCAGTATGCATAACATTATCGTTGAGGAGATATGACCGCTCAAGTAAAAAAATGCTCAACTAGCCCCGCCCTACCATACTCAATTTTGCATCTAATAACAACTAACAAAAGCGGTGATGTATTTTAATTAAGGGACTCAAGCGGAGCCAAGCATAATATTTTCAGACTCCATAGTGACCAAATCCACACTCTGTGCAAAAGATTCAAGCGCTTTCTTATCAGAGAAATCAGCTATTGTGAAATCATCAGCAACATAGCAAGCCGGATCGTTCTTAGCACTGGCAAGAACATGTGTTTTTTGTCCAAGTTTTGCTGTCATTTTACCTAATTGTCCACCACCTATTATTCCTATTACTTTTTTGCTAAACGCATCTGGTAGACTGAACTTGCCTAACATGACATCATTAAAACTCACCTCCCCTGTATAGACATCACACTGATCGTGTGGTTTTCTAAGATATTATTGTAAAAATCCATAGGCTAAGTTATCAAAATACTAAATATAATGCATAGTACAATAGATGAGCAATAGATGAGCAATAGATGAGCAATAGATGCACTAACTTACTTACAACATATTTAATCCATTAATTAATATCAGTATTGATTATAACTTTCTCAAAGATTTTGTTGAAAAGTTCTATCAGTTCTTTACTGTTTTTAGGTATTTTATTCATGAGACCCTCTTTATACACTATTCCAATGAATCTTTCAAATTCTGATGTTTTGAAGTAATTACAATGTTCAAACACAGGCTTGTTTAACTGACTATCATCTTTACTTGTGTTATCTTTTTTTGCTAATTGGTGTTTTCTTCAGAGTGAGATTATTAATATGTGTCCCTGGGTTTTTTACTATTGCTGAATACTTTTTCTTTGTGAGCACCCTGTTAACCTCATTGTTGTAATCTCTTGTGTAACTGACATCAACAGATATAATTACACTTGATTTGCGTGATTCGGGAAGCATAGAGCAAGACGCAGATATAGTAATGTTTCTCTATAGAGAAGAGTATTAAGAACTAAGAAAACAGCAAAATGAAGGAAACAATAAACATCGGGAATGGCAAGAGAAAATGGAAAAAATTAGAAACATTGCAGAGCTCATTATTGCAAAGCAGAGAAATGGGCCAATTGGCAGTGTGAAGCTATATTTTGACTCTAACACCTCTGTTACACAGAAAGGCATAGTGTGTAGCTTGGCAGCAATCTTCTTGTTCCCAAGTTCATTAATTATTTTTTATGTAAAAAGTTGACTTGACAGTTTCTTAAAAATCCTTTTATAATGGTATTATGTTTTATAATATATGAGGAATTATCATGGTCAGTAAAGTCAATGTACCCTATTATATGGCTGGAACTCTGGCTACTTTCACTTTATTAGCATCTGGAGTGTTTGCTGCAGCTCCTTATATTGGTTTCTTAGCTCCAGTTACAGCCTTAAGTGTTGGCCTTCGATTTATTATTGGTGGTCCTGTGTTTTCTGTTGTAACTATTGCACTTTCGCATAAAGCAATTAGTAGAAAAAATGTACATCAGAACAACTTATTTTATTTAATCAGGGGAAAATTAAACTTTTCATTTGTACATTCAGAAAAACAACAACATTTTTTATTATCATTATGTCACAATCGAACAATGCAAAGCCAACCTTGAGGAAAAATGATTATATTCTCCATAACGAATTGTAAGTGATTTAGTGAAATCGTGAAATCTCAGACATTCTGCCCGGCTTAAGAACAAAACTATTTCTGAGAAAAATACTCAACTGGCTGAGAAAATAGAAGAAATATCTAAAAAAGATGCTCAATCTGGATCCATACACTATTCATGGCCATGACGGCATTTTAAAAGATAATCAGATGGATGTAGAAAACGATGAAACTATATCAGTACTGTGTAAGCAAGCACTTGCTTTAGCGAAGGCAGGATGTGATGTAGTTGCTCCTTCTGATATGATGGATGGTAAAATAGGAAGAATCAGAAAATCATTAGATGATAATAACTTTCAAGACGCATTAATATTATCTTATGCGGTGAAATATTGCTCTAGCTTCTATGCTCCATTCAGGCAAGTCGTTGGTTCATGTGGGCTATCACATTCTATAGACAAAAGTGGTTATCAAATGGATTATAAAAATGCGCACGAAGCAATGTGCGAAATTGAAATGGATATAAATGAAGGTGCAGATTTTATTATGATTAAACCAGGTATGCCATATTTGGATATTATCAAAACAGCAAGTGATAAGTTTAATTTTCCTATTACGTTATAATTTCGTGATAATTTCTTGGTATAATGAACTCTAAAACATTTTTCATCCGTTTTGGAATGCTCTCAACTAATTTTTGCATGATTTCATCTGGAATACTTTGCCATTCTTACTGCACACGTTGTCACAGCACGTCAAGGTTAGATGGGGCTGTTTTGTACTGTCCCAACCTCCTTTTAACGATTGACCACAAATTTTCAATAGGATTGAGGTCGGGACTTTGTGCTGGCCACTGCATCAATTTAAAATTTTGCCTAGTCAACCAATCTTTCACGATTTTAGACGTGTGTTTTGGGTCGTTATCCTGTTGAAATATTACTTCTTCTTCAGGATAGGCGCTCATCTCCACAAAATCAGGAATATGAGTTCGTAAAATATTAAAATAGTTTTCTTTCCTCATTATTCTATCAATTTTTTGCAGTGGTCCAACATGCCACCATGTGAAACAACTCCATACCATGACGTTTCCTCCACCGTGCTTGACTGTTTGTTTAACATGGTGTCTTTGCATGCTCTCTCCAGGTCGGCGCCAACAATACTGCTTACCATCGGACTGAAAACGATTAAATTTTGATTCATCTGTCCAGATCCAGTCGTCTGCAGTCCAATTTTTATGTTCTCGGGCAAACTTTAACCGTGCTTTCACATTTGTTTCTGACAATGCAGGTTTATTTTTTTTAAACAACTGCAGTGTATCCAATACAGTGGAGCGCTCTTCTTGCTGTCCATCGGGCACCGGACTTATTTATTGCCAGAGCCGCATCCTTAGGTGTTAAACACTTGTTTTTTCTCATCTCTGTTATCATGAGACGTGCGTTCGCATTTGTCAAAAAATTTTTGCGACCTCTCACTTGTTCTTTAGGAGTAATTTTTCGCCTTCTGTGAACTCTTATGACCACTGACTGACTTATTTTAAGTTGCTCAGCAATTTTCCGTGTCGGTAAGCCATTCTCTGTCATAGATGCAGTGCTATTTTCAATATTTCGTGATAATTTCTTCATTATTTCGAATAACTTTGATTTTTTTATGAACTTTACAAAACGCACCACTTTTCGAGGTTTCACAAATAATCAAACACGATCACAAACTAACACACACATAACTAACTACAGTGCCGAGAAAAAGTGATGCAAAAGCTCATATTTAAGAAATTCTTTGGGTTAACCTTTTCATATTTTTAATGGCAGTGAATAAAAAGTCCGTTGGTTTTTTTCTTGCTATTAATATATTTCCAAACAGTGATTAAATATAAAAAACAAACAAAAAAAAAAATAACTTTTCTATAAGAAAAAAATTAAAAAGTAAATCAATTCATTTTTGGCTACCGAGAAAAAGTGATGCAAAAATTAAACCTCGATCATATTCTACCAACTGTATTGGGTAACTGATAGCAATCAATGGTTCTTAATATTTGGTAGGATTTCCTTTTCGATCTATGTCAACTTGAAGCCTTCTTGGCATAGATGAAACCAACTTAGCGCAGTATTCTTGAGTGATCTTGCCCCACTCTTATTTTATTATTTCCTTAAGCGCGGATTTGCTGCGGATGTTATGTGTTGCAAGTCGACGCGACAGTTCTTCCCAAACATGCTCAATTGGATTGAGATCAGGTGATTGTGGGGGCCATTTCAAGCAATTTGGAATATTATAAAGTATCCACATTCGAGTTTGGTGGGCGGTATGCTTAGGATCATTGACTTGCATGAATATGTAGTTTGTTCCTAAATTCAACTTTTGAACGCTAGCTGCCAGCCGATCCTTTAAAATCTGGATGTAGACTTTGTGATCCATGGTTTTTTCTTCTATTATATGAAGTTCGCCAACTCCATTGAAAGCCATACATCCCCATACCAAAATAGAACCACCACAATGCTTCACAGTTTCTACCATATTTTTCGTATCTAGCTCCGTAAGAAGCTTTCTGCGCACTTTTGCTCGTCCATCGCAAGAAAACACATTAACTTGCTTTCATCCGTGAATAAGACGCGTTTCCAAAATTCGACATCCTTATTCAAATGTTCTTTGGCGAAATTTAATCTTTTTTCACGGTTTATGTCGCTAACGAAGAATTTCTTTCGTGGAATACAAAACACGTTACCCAATTTCCTTAAATGATTTCTGACTGTATGAACCTAACATCTTTTTTATAAATAGATTTTAGTGTTGCTTTGATTTTCGTCGCCAGTATAAAAGGATCTTTTTTGACTTCTCGTTTGATTGTTTGCATATCACGTCCTGATAATATTTTCTTCCTCCCTGCGCGATTTTTATCTTCTAAGCTTTTATTTTTGTAGAACCTGTCTATTATCCTCCAAACAGTGGAAATGGGTCTATTAACGATGGATGCAATTTCCTTGTATGGAACGGTCTGGCTATGAAACCGAAGAATAATTTTTCTTTCATCTAAAGAAGGCTCTTTTCTCATGTTGATCGACTGAAAATTGGTTAAATAGTAATATTGATGAAAACCTAAACCTGAGGATTTAGAAATTACTTTCTTTTACGAATGTTTTCCTCCAATCGCCTCTAAAATTGATTTTCAATGATAAAAACACCTAACAATGGACTGCAATTGCTGATAAATTGACAAATTTTCAAAGAAAAGTAATTATTACATCACTTTTTCTCGGTATGTTTTAAGCTAGAGGTTAATCTGGAAGCGTAAACAAATTTTCAGAAACCGGTTCTTGGGAAAATGATGAAGAAATTTTACCTATGGCACATAGGACCATACTCCGAAGTATCAATTTTGCCGATATTACTTTTGAGAGTTCGCAAATAAGCTATCAAAGCCGAAATTTTGTATATTTTCATCTTTTTGCATCACTTCTTCTCGGCACTGTAACTCTTTTCGTTCATTTATGACACAGAATTCAAAACAAGCGGTAAATTTTTAAATTTCCGACGAACGCAGAACTGAGTGCAATATTGAATACATGTGAGCTGTTTTAGTTTTGTTTTGCTCTCTCTCTGGATCTTTTGCTTTTTGTTTTGTATTATATACCGTTATGTTAGGAATTGAGCAAGCAAACATGAAAGAAAAAAAAACTTATAGTTTACTTTGTCATTTCTATTCTTATATGCTATGAAATGCAAGAAGTGTAAACATGTACTCATTACTGCTCCCTACTGTATATCTGGGAAAATTATTTTGTCCGTAATGCAAGGTGTGATTTCAAAACCAATAATGTTTCATTAAAAAACGTACAAATTTCTCCATTATTTTTGAATCAAAAATAATTTTGATTACGGCATTGTTATATATAGTGTTTATTTTCAACATATATTTCGATTTAAAACTTTCAAATAAACAGTCACTAAAATCTATAGATAACATAAAAGCTCAATCTATAGATCATACGTTTATACTACAAGGGTTGGTAATCGCCTATTTCCAGTTCGCATAAAATTTAAAAAAAAAAATAATTTTCTACTCCTTCGTATATCCACTAGGTCAGCATAAAAATAACATATAAATAGGATACGATTCCAGGGAGGTACATTCTTTTGAATAGAAGAGAACATCAAAATAGAGAGAAACGAAATTAGAGCTGTCATTAAGTAGCTGTGTTTGAAAAAAATGTCTACCAAAGATACACACAGCGACTTAGTGGAAACATTATGGGACTCTGCTCCTTAATATTCCACCGTTGCACGCTGGGCCAAGGAGTTTAAGCTGGGAGGAACATTCACTGAAGATGATCAACGCCTCTCACTGAAGATAAAAGTGAAAGATATCGTACTGGTCGATCGAAGAGTGACCATCAAGCACGTAGCTGAGGTCACAGGGATTTCATATGACAGTGTTCGAAAAATCGTTGCCCGTGAATTACATATGGAGAAGGTCTCTGCGCGTTAGGTGCCGAGAATGTTAACCGACTAGCAAAAGAAGAAACGAGTCGATATTTCCATGGTGAATCTCGAAAAGTTTCAGGCAGATCAGGAGAATTTTTGGTCACATTTCGTGATCATGGACGAGTCCTGGATCCAGCATTTTGATCCAGAAACCAAACTGGAATCGATGGCGTGGAAGCGGCCCTCTTTACCGACGCCGAAAGAATTCAAAGTATCGAGCTCGACGGGGAAGTTCATGGCTTCAGTTTTTGGGACGCTGAAGGAATTATTATGGTGGAGTATTTGGAAAAGGATGCCAATATATCAGCCTTTTACTACGCAGACCAAATAAAAAGATTGAAGGAGGATATTGAGGAAAAAAACGCGGCAAACTGCAAGCCAAAGTGCTGTTTTATCCAGACAACGCACCGGTTCATAAAGCTGCAGTTGCAATGGCTGCAATTCAAGGAACAGGGGTTGCACTGCTTGAACATCCACCCTATTCGCCAGATCTAGCGCCCAGTGACTTCTACCTCTTTTTTCGGTTCAAGGAACACCTTGGAGGCAAAAAATTTGAAGATGATAGATAGCGAAGTGATGGTCGCTGTTTAGGTGTTTTGGGAGAGTAGAGACAAATCATTTTTTTCTAAGGATTTCCTGGGTTTCGAAAAAGGATGGACTATATGTATTAGCTTCTTAGGAGACTATGTAGAAAAATAAATATTTTTTTTAAGCTTAATCACCTTGATTTATATTGATTATCATTACTTTTGGATCAACTCTCGTATTGTCAGCACAAATCATCTAACTTAAAAACCTCAAGTTGACATTGATCTTCTCTCTGAATTTAAATGTTGGAAAACACACGGAAAAAAGACAATGACACTAACCTAGACTTTTTATTGACTTTGATGGATTTCACAAAAATAGATGCTCTCTTGATTTCACTAACTTTTTTTTTGTTGTTTACCTGGATATTTGCTGTGATTTGAACAAAAAGAAACAGTTATGAAATGTAACTATCTTTGCCGAAAAAGGTTTTTTTTTGGGAAAACGTAAATCCGAATGGCTAATGCTACAGAAACAAATGTTGGAACGTAGTTTCGCCACCACTCTTCGGTTTATTTACTTATTTATTTATTAAAAGATCAAATTCAATTACGAAATATACAAAGATAAATAAATATATGTGAAAAACATACAAGAACATCATTAACCAACTAATGAGGAATGAAAATCCATAATTAAAGTAAGAAATACAAGGGCTTTTAAAAATTGTGTTAATATATGTTATCAAAGCACAAAGCCAAGTTAAAAAGAAATTATCAAGAATAAACGAAAGATAAAATGACTTTATCCATTAAAGTGATTTTGAAAAGTGACAGAGGCCCTAGTCTGAGATCATTCTGCTGCATGGGTAAACGTAACAGCGGTTAGTAGTATAGTAGTGAAAATTGACGTAAAAACTAGAGTTTTTTATTTATTCAACAACACTTAGTGTTATTATTCTCTATTAAACTTCGATTTTTTTTATGTATACAGTATATATTTTTTATAACGACGTTGAAGGGACCGGTGAAATTCCGTCGTTATAACCGTATGTCCCTATATCCAAACACAATAATAATACTCAAATATGTACATATATGTACTTTTTATTTATGATAGAAAAGAGAAAGGTAATTGAGTACAACAGAAAAGATGTTTGTTTGTTTTTGTGATTTTCTGTTTTCTAAAAAGTGTTTTTCAATTACTTTCTCCAATTGTAGTTAGCCTCTTTTAAACCTTAATTAAATGTGAAATCATCTTTAGAGGTAGGTGGTTGGAAATCTATAGTTGGGTTCATTTCCGCTAAAATTTCCTCTACCGCCATCTCCTCCGCCGTTTCAAGCTCGTCATCAATGTTTGAAAAATGTTCCCAACATTCTTGTGATGCCAAGTCATCTATAGCCAAAGTCCAGACCCATTGAGCCAAAGGTAGATTATCCTCAACTTCAGTTTGATCAATTTGTAGTCGTCGCCATTCCGCTAGGGGTAGTGAATCATCTTGATCAAAAGAGTTTTCTGTTGCATTCAAATAAAATCCTGCATGTGTAAAACAATTGGTTATTGTGCGTTGAGAAACACGATCCCAAGCTTTTGAAATCAGAAAAATGGCTTCAAGGATATGCATTTGTTTAGGCACACCATTTTCGTCGATGTCTTTTAAAAGTTTCATAATTTGAAGTTTTCTAAAATGTGTTTTCAGTGACTTGATTACGCCCTGATCCAATGGTTGGAGAACTGCCGTAGTATTTGGAGGAAGAAAGACTAATTTTATTGCTTTTAAATTTTGAATATTCGGGTGAGCGGGACAATTGTCTAAGAGCAATAAAATTTTCTTTTTTTGTCGAATCAGCTTATTGTCCCATCGCAAAATTTTTTTTTCAAATAAGGCTGATGTCATCCAGGCTCTTGGGCTATTTTCATATTCAACAGGTAGTGATTTAACATTTTTAAAAAATCGAGGCCGTTTAGCTTTGCCAATAACCACTAGTTTTAATTTTTCCGAGCCAGTCATATTTGCTGCTACAAGAACAGTCACTTGTTCTTTAGAAAGTTTAACTCCAACACACTTTTCTCCTTTAAACTTCACTGTTTTATCAGGCATCATTCTAAAAAACAAACCGGTTTCATCTGTGTTGCTTATTTCTTCGTCTTTACATCATTTTCTTAAATTTGGCCATACTGTTGTTATCCAATCGTTACACATCTCTTCTGCTCTTCTTCTCTTATTTTGCAAAAAATAATGTTGTGTCTTTTCCTAACCCTATTTAAAATCTTTTAATCTAAGTTGCCGTTGGTGGGAATATTGCGACTTCTTTGAATTTTGAACCATTCAAATAAAGCGTCGTCTACTCTAGATTGGTTACAAGTCCTAACTAACCTTTTTTAATTTTAATTATTTAGAGCTATTTTCATGTACACTCTGTATTTTATCGCGATTTTTCTACATCGTGGAAATTGTTGAATATGCCACCTGAGATGAAATAACATGCATCTACAGTATTTTTACTAACTGCATATTTATTTAGAACTTATATCAAATTCTTTGGCAATGCAGACATTTGACTCTCCAGCTTCCAGACGCCAAATAACTACTTTTTTTTCCAGCGATTGTGAATGCTTTTCTTTTCGCCATGTCAACCTTCGTTAAGCTGTTTAAATATTGGACCTTTTATATGAAACTAAGAAATCAACTTCCACTAAACAAAACACTGAACTGACTGTATATGTTCTGTCGCGTTTGTTTTCATAACCCGGTGGTTCCCCTTATTCGATGATTCCTTGGGTTAATCTTAGCGGAATGATACACGTGTCGGTTTCGACCGAAGCGGTTTTCGAAAGCAAAAACAATTCTATGGGATTTTCAGAGGCGGCTCGCACCGCTATGTGTGTCATCACAATGCTAAACTAAAGATCGACGGTTTTACTTTCGAGAAGCGCTTTGGGCGAAACCGACACGTGTGTCATCGCGCTTACTGTATTCGCGAATCCATCGTTATAGGGCTCAAATTTAACCAGTTTATCTTTCAATTTTCCGTCGCTATATAAGTTTCGTCGTAATATCCAATGTCGTTATAAACGACAGTCTTACATACAAAAGTGCTTTTGCCGGCCGGGACTTTGAAATTCGTCGTAAAAGCCGACATGCCGTTATATCCGATGTCGTTATAAACGATATATACTTTATATCTATATTTTTTAAGAAATATATAATGGAAAATAAATTTTCCCTTTTGTTGAATACATAAAAAAAATGCAATTAATCCAAATACAGGTTAAAATGAACTGGAAATTCACATAAAAACAACATAAATATATTCTTTAAAAATATAGAATGGATACCATAGAAATAGTTTTTACTTTTAAATTAGATGCTCCCTTCTCTTTGATTGACTGGAACATGTGTCGCGACATTGACTGGATCAGATTCGCTAACTCAATTGGAGGAATCGATGGCCATGCTTCTTTTATTGTAATTTGTAATTCTTGGATGTTGTGAAATTGGCGGCCATTATCATAAACTTGCTTTGCAATAGACCCCCAGAGATTCTCAATGTGATTAAGATCTGGATTCCTCGAAGGCCAATCAAGTTTCGACATTTTTTTGCTTCATCTAGCCACAGGTTAGCTTTCTTCGCAGTGTGAATAGCGTCATTGTTCTGTTGGAAAACTAAGTCCGTGCCACAGATTTCCTCAGCGCGCTCAACCATCACTTCCTCTAACATCTCGATGTTCGTTTCTGCGTTCATTCAGGGAACATAGGCCTGAAAATTCAGTCCAAATTGTAACATTACTCCCGCCGAAATTGCCACTCATGGCCAATTCTTCCTGAAACCTCTTATCATGCCATCTAAATCCTCCAAGTTAAACTTCCTTTTGTCAGTGAAAAGAACTTATTGCCATTCGGTTGTCCAGTTCATATAGCTTTCAGCAAATTTCAATCTGGTTTCTTTATTTGCTGCAGTTTGACAGGGCTATCTAATTCTTTTTTTTAATTAAATGCTCTAATTTTAATTTAATATGTGCCACTTTCGCCGATCGCAAAATTTGCCACACTCGTCGGCCTGCTTCTGGCAAATTGAATTCATTCATTATTTGTGATGAAAATAATTTACTTGGATCTGCTTCACGAACGATAAAGTGAACTTGTCACACTGTTAATTTTTTGTTCCGTTCGTGTTTCGAAAGTTTACCATAATTACTGCAAGAAAGTTTTGTATTACAGTGTTGCATCTTCCGATCTTTCTTGCAATTTTTCGATCTGATAGTCCACAATCTTTAAAAGCGATTATTGCGGCCCGTTTTTCCTCGCTTAAAACTTTGCCACGCAACATTTGTATTTTTCGCAAGATTAAAAAATTAATTAACGAAACAGTATCAGAGGTAATATTACTACCTTTTAAAAGTAATTCCAGGATTTTTTTGCGACTAACCAAAAAAAAAACTTTAAACTACACTGTTTTTATATACATTTCCACCAAAATTATGCAAATATTTAATAGAGCCATCAAATAGTAAATGTGAATATGAGCAATGATATCAGAGAGATAAAAGATCATAACGGAATTCTAGGTAAGAGTCTGACAGATGATATAAATAATTGAAAAAACCTACGGCGTTGCCAATAATAATGAAATACTACATTATTTAGGACACATATTGTTTTTATGTAAATTTCCACCTATTATGTCTTTATTTAGAGCGCTCAATCGAGATTCTATTGACTTACATCATTATCTCACCACCAAGATAGGATTTGTTTGCAAGATATCGATTAAATTTATCTAAGGGCCGGTTTCACAGTCAAAGTTTAAACTTGAGTTTAGTTAAACTTAATCCGTAGTTTAAACTTGACTCGGTTTCACAGTGCTGATATATTCTCGGTTTAACTAAACTGTAGTTGATTTATTTGTGCTGCCATTATTATGACTATTGTGAACTAAATAAACCAAAGAAAGGGTTTCTACGTGAATTTTCCTTAGTTTTTACTTTTTGAATGGAACTTTGTTTTGATTTGGTTTGTATTTACTATAAATATTTACTATACGCAATTTATTTGGAATCAGAATATTTATTTTATGTTAAATTGAAATATTTATAAGTCTGTTATATTATTTAAAATATTTTTGCTATGTTACATGTTAAACAATGTTTCCGAAATAATCATTTATCAATAAAAGTCTATTCAAATTATCATCATTAAAACCAGTTTGATTTTCAGACGGTACTTGCAGAACAAAATTGACCGCATTTCAAAATCTTCGCTTAACGGAAGAGGAATACAGTAGTTTTCCATTATGCATATATTATGTATGATTGCAGTTGCAACGATCACACTTTGGTTTTTAGCCGATGAATATCTGAGACCGATTGATAGTATAGGAAATCGTATTTTCCAGACACCATAGCTTCTTCCGATACAATTACTTGTCCGGATAAGAGCTTCATTATACAAATTTTCTTCAGGCTGGCTTACTCTCCTCAGGCATGTCAACATATATTTGCGGTTTGCATAGCTACTGTCTGCCACAACATAGGTATTTGGAAATTCGTTTGCTTCTAATCGGGCACAAACTCTGGAGTTGTCGAATATTGTTGAATCATGTGTGGAGCCTGGCCAACGCGCAAAAGTATCTATTATCTTCATGTTGGCATCACATAATGTTTGCACATTATATGAAAAAAAACCTTTTCTATTTCGGAAAACTTCCGCATTGTTACCTCCTTAAACGCAAAAATTATATGAATTAGGTTTTTTGAACTCAATTTAAATATGTTTAAATACCTGGCGATAGAATTTTAAAATGGGTGCAGTCAATAGAAATTTCGCTATCCTGAAAAACTTAGATTTTGATCGTTTTATTTCATCCTGATTTGCTGGCAAATTAATAAATAATGGTCGCAACAGGGCAATGGAATCCAACACTTTCTTCACTACCCTGCACGCGGTTGACTTTGAAACCCCGAAAAAGTCTCCAACGGCGGTTACCATACAGCCAGTTGCAAAAAGCCGTAATGTTAGGAGCAACATATTATCTGGAGACATAGCATTGTTCCTGGTTGTTCAAAGGATGCAAATGTAGGAAATCACATGCATAATAAGTGTAAGCGTACACCAATTTGTTGAATGTTCTATATCCGATCCACTCAATTCAAGCAGAATATAAGCGGATGGCTTGGAAATTCGGAAACTAGTGCGAAGATCAACATCGTCCCACTCGTTAAAATGATTTGGACGAGTTCTAACAATCTTTTTCCTCCTCATATGATTCATCGCAATCGAAACACATTCATCACTTGCATCTTCATCACTGCTTGAATACATTTTTTCAATAAACTTGATTTATTGAAATTTAAAGTTGAAAATCGGGCCCGATTAGTACACGAACTGTCAAAAAATGCTAATCTACAGTTTAAACCGCGGCCATACCATTTTTTAATTTAATCCTAGGTTTAAACCAAAACTTGAGTTTAATAACCACTGTGAAACGTGTTTTTCGTTTAAACTCAAGTTTAAACCTAATCTTTGGTTTAAACTTGAACTGTGAAACCGGCCCTAAGCGTTTCTTTGATTTCTTTTATCCACCACGAGTGTTGAATCCGTAGCTAAAGAGAACACCATGTTGTGGTGATCGGAGAGTGAGATCTCATCCGATACGGACCATCTAGTTATTAATCTATTTCCGGGGGACATAGTAAAATATCAATAACCGCCCTTCTATTAGGGATGGCAAAGGTTGGAGAAATCCCAGAGTTTAAACTCATTAGTTCTGGAAGAGTTACAAAATCAAAAAGCCTGTATCCTCTAAAGTTAGCTACATTTGTATCCACCTCAACTGGTATGCTGGGAATTAGCATCGCAGTCCACAAGAATTCCAGTCTCTATGATTCACCGTACTGAACAAGGGCCGTTAGCTCCGGTATTCGCGACGGGAGTAAAGAGTCGACAATCGTGTTTCAGCCTGTAATTTTCTCGGTTCTGCACGACTACCGCCGACAGGCCCCCTGCTAGAAAACTATTCGAGCAAGGGGAATATATTTGAATATATTGACGTTAAATTTCTTAACTCGCTTGCAATTGGCACGATGGCTCTACCCAGTTTCGATACGGTCGTGACTGCTTCGATGCTTGGTGAGATCAGGCGACTTTGAGGCTACCGTCCACAACGCGCCTGCGTGAACAGGGGCGGATTTGCCACTAGGCCCGGTAGGCCCGGGCCTAGGGCGGCAAATTTTCGATTTTTGTTGGGGTGGCCACTTTTCAATTTTTTTTTGAGGCAGCAATATTTTTTCTGTCATATATATATCTGAGTTGAATGAGCCTAACACCTCAAACCAACCGGATTCTCTAAAAAATCAATGCACACTGAAATTCACATCTGATTATTTTTTTCGGTTATTGAAAAGTTTGACTTATAATAAATATCGAAATGTGATCACGGTAGAGGACCAAAGAAACTCAAAAATGCCTACAAAGTACCTAGAAAGTATCTGAAAATACATTCAAAGAGCCTAAAAAGACTTAAAAAGGTCCTAAAAGGAACCCAAATAATATCTCTTCAATTTACGAAAAGCTAATTTTTCAGAGAATTTTTTTTTCATTATTATGGTACAGAATATATCAACTACATGCGAATCTCTCTTTATTTTTTATGTATTTTTTCAAATTCTACTTCATTACTGAAATTAAGTTCTGTAAAAAAATGGAATCTAGAATATCATAGGTCAAAATATCTCGGGTTCATCCTTAGATAATAACAAATCGTACATTAATTTACAGTAGCCGAGTGCATAGTTGATCTCCAGTCAAGTGCGATAGCAAACTTTGAACGAAATAGTAAACTTACTTATAATTTATGAGCGAAGACATTGGAATTATATGCGATGTAAAAGTGTATACAGTTTTCGACTGTTCAACATTGGTACATTTTAGATTCTTTTTTTGTTAGGTACTTTTAGGTTCTTTACCGTGTGTGTATTTTTATAATTATTTGTGTGGCAAGTGAATGAACCGGTGTCGGTATTATTCTGATATTCCTTTTTTGTGAGCTCGGGCGCAACGAAAAATACCGAAATTTTCTAAGGAATCGAAAAAAATCACGCATTGTTACATATAATATTATTCACGAAAAGGGCGGCAAATATTTCTGAGGCCTACGGCGGTGAAATTGACAAATCCGCCCCTGTGCGTGAAGCTGTAAACTGGTCCCGACCCCACTATTCCTCTCCATAATAGATTCCTAAGTCTAGTGCACTGACCATCGGTCAGTTAGATAGAGTTATCGGAACGATGAAAGAAGGAGATCGCTTCTGCGCACGTTTTCTTCTTTTTCGCGGATGAAGTGTTTTTGTCGATAGCATAAGCTTTAGTAAGTTTAGCAAGCTTATAACCACCTTCCGCTCAGGAATGTCGGCATCGAGTTTCACTTCTTTCATGCTCCTCTTTTTCGGATAACTTTGTTCTCCTTGTCTTCCAGCGTCATCTGTCTTTCCCAATTGACATCCGGAGGCATTTACTTCTCGTACCTAAGTATTTTCTTTTCCCGGTTTGGAATGGTCAGTTGCTTGGTTTTGCGTCCAGCCATCCGCTCAATATATTTCCACTTCCAACAGACAGCATCGGTATAACTAGCTCATCTTTCCATCGCTTCCCCAGGTACGCTCTGAGATTCTACTGCTAAAAATCCAGTTTATGAGAAAGCGCTTGCATTTTTTACTGCATTGAAATCTTTGTCCGCCTTGGCCGGTGTTTCGACGCGTTGACGCAGCTTCTTGCGCTGCCTGCGACTGAGATTCTCCACAGGTTTCCACAGTTCAAAGCACCCCCGTTCTGTTCCTCCTGCGGTGTCTGGTTTGCACAATCCGGGGTTAACTTTTCGGTGAATTTTTCCTCTTTGCTGGGAATTTGGGAGAAGGAAACTTTCAGAGTATTCGGACTTTCCCCTGACTTTGTCCTCTTTTTTCTGAAGCCTGTAACAACAGGAGATATCAGCAAGTTAAAAAAAAAAGTATCCTTAAAGCTTCGACTGCAATCAAGGTCCTCCATTGCTGTTGTACATGAACTCATGCCCTGCAGAATTCGATCTCCTGCCGAACTGAACACGCTCAGCACAGGTCTGGCTGCTGCTTGTAGAGATAAAATACGGATTTTAAGAATATGTAACGAAGGTGAAAGAGGACCAATATTTACACAGTTATGTTGTCTAGCCAAGCGTCAGAGGGAAGAAAAAAATAGGTAGAATTTAAAATTGTAAACGGTATTTTCAAGGTAAATGAAGGAGAAGTCACAGAAACATTAGAATTTTATATAGAAAAACCTTCATCTTGGAACACTCTTGTGACAGTTGGGCACGAATTTCTAGGATGAAGAGACACATGTAATACTCACAGTTGAGAGTTTAAAATTTGAAGAATAACGAGCGACTAAATCAAGTCGCGAGGCGTTGGATGTGGAACTTCAAATTAAAGCTGGACATCAAATTAAAGCTAAAAACAATAACTAAGTCGTTGATATTATTAGCTGGACTAAAAACAGTAACTAGATCGTTGATATTATTAGTTGATATTATTAGCTGGAGCAAAGGATAGAAGAGGGAAATGATATGCGAGATAATTAACATGCATAGAAGAATTGGAAGTATTAGGTTGCGGCAGATAAAATGGCCGATTTAGTAATAAATTTTTAAACAGCTGTAACTTTTTATAAAGACAATTTATTTAATCAATATAGGTACCAATAGATGCAAGACACTTTTCCCAACGAGATACAAGCACATTTATTCCAGTTTTGTAGAAGTCCGAGTTTCTGGATCGAAGAAACTCATCGAAGCCATTTTCGACAGTAGCTTCATTATTAAATCTTTTTCCTGTCAAAAAGTGATCCAAATGTTTAAAGAAATGGTAATCTGTTGGTGAGAGGTCTGGTGAATATGGAGGGTGAGGAAGAGTCTCATAGCACAACTCGTTTAATTTTTGGACCATTGTTCTCGATACATGAGGTCGTGCGTTATCATGAAGCAGTATCACTCCATCCCTGTTGACAAGCCTAGGTCGTTGGCGTAGCCATTGGGCCGATCGGCGACGATTATCGAATAAAATCCACTTTTCATCGCAGGTCACAATTCGGTGCAAGAACGGTTCCTCTTTGAGAGTAGAAAACTTGAAATCTCCATTCGACACGGTATGTTTTGCTCGGTAACATCATGCGGAACCCATTTGTCAAGCTTTTCACTTTTCCAAGTTGTTGCAAGTGGCGGCAAACTGTCGAATTGTGAATGCCTAATTTCTCGGCAAGATTTCATATGATTTGGCTCCACAAATGCACGCAGCTCGTCGTTATCGATCGAAGGTCCTGGGTGTCCACGTGGCTCACTTCCAAGGTCCATATCTCCGGATCGAAATTTTTCGAACCACCGCCAAGTGGTTCGTTCGCTAACTGTATCAGACCCAAATGCGCTGTTGATATTCCTCGTTGCATCCGTTGCGTTGTGCTGTAATTTAAATTCGTATAGTAAAAGTAGCCGTTTTTGATTCACTTCCATGTTCACTTTCTCTTTTGTTATTACGATCACTATGAAGTGCAAAACAGAAATGACTCCATAAACCAAGGTAGCAGTATTTATACTTCAATATGTCATATCATTTGCGCCGCCTTGTCCCAACATAATACACTAAAATTGCAGCCAACTTTATGTAATTGCTAAATCGGCCATTTCATCTGCAGCAACTTAATATTTAGCAACATTAATATTGATTCGATTGACAGAGCACCAGTTGCTCAGTGCGCATAAGTCATTCTGCAGCTGGGGGCAGTCATCCACTGATTCAATCAATTAAAGTATTACATATACAACTTAAATATTACATATACAAAAGTCAAAGGCAGTTTAAGAGAAATGGAAGATCGTTTACGATCGGGAGAAGGACGATCGTTTACGATCGGGAGAAGGACGATCGTTTACGAACGGGAGGGAGATCAGAGGGCTAAAAATCGGCTCTTGTGGAACTCCAGAAGTACGCCAGAAGGCGATAAAAGAACCAGAGTTAACCGTTACGGTTCACGAACCGCACGATCACGAAGGTAAGGAGAAAACCATAAATGGAGTTGACCCAACATATTGAATCCAGTGGTTTACAGGATTTTACGGTTCACACTTGATTTCATGGTCGCACAAGGTTTCATGGTACGCACAGTATTTTATGGTTCGCACAAGATTTAATGATTGAAAGAGTCAAAAAAACCTTGGCAAAGTCTATAATAATACAGATAAACCATTTAGGTACATCTCAGAAGGGACATAGATTTTTAAGAAAACATATGCACACACACTTCAAAAATTTATTTTTTTTATAGCAAACTAGCGTTTTTTTTTAAACGTAATTGATCAGCCCCTAAACTGTAGTTTCGAAATCTATGACGCGCTCTTAGTTTTACGAGCCCGGATTACGTCAAATATTTATAAAAGGTCGATTTAAAACATTTTCATATTTTGGAACTTTTCGAAAAACATTTAATAAATTGAAGCTTATATAAGCTACTAATCTTGACGCTAACATAAACTTTCTGGTAGCAAACGACATACTAAAATCAGTTAGTGTTCGCTATAAAGAATTCCAATTTTTTTTCTTCTGAGATAAAATCTTTCCTAATTACTACTTATTCCCCCTATTTCCAAAAAATTTGAATAAAGTATAGTTTCACAATCATTCATTTGAATCTCAAGCAAGAACTCTAATTCACTTAAGTGTGGTCAGATTTGTTAATCAAAAGTGCTTCAGCATAACTATGTACATGTTCCCATAAAGTCTAGCTGGGTGCTGCTAGTTAAATTCAAACAGTGTGCGAATTTGAATAATTAAATGAAAAGCTATACACACCAGAATAACAGTGCATTGCGGAAGGCTTTTAGTAATTCATATCAAAGAAGGTCAACGAGCATGCAGCATCCAAACAGAGCAATTCTCATAAACATCAATGTCGTAGTTGTCAAGGTTGATAATCACTTCAATTGTTTTTCGGAACTCTAAGTATCATTAGTGAGCTCGTTGAACTTTTTGATTGAAGCATTCGACAGAAAAACGTGCTTATATTCATTTTTCAGGTAAGTTGAGTGAATTTCGCAGCTAAGACGCAAAACATTTATATCGTGATTAACATCAAATTTCACTTCGGAAAACATTCATTTACTTCCAGATGTATTGTGTCAAACATGCTGCCAATAATTAATTAGTCGTGTGTCATAAAGATCTCTTCGTCGAATTCAATGTACTCGCAGTTTTAATTTTGCCAACTTTTATAATAACTCGTAGATCGCATGTAAGATTGACTTGCATTGGACAATCGTTACGAATCCATTATGCAGTGAAAGTGATTCGTAAGTGTTTCTTTAGTTCCTGTAATTTTTTCATTCATCAGATACTTGTAGTCATTATCTGAATTTTATCTCGTTTTTCAAGTTCGTACCAGTATAAATTAATACTGCAAAACAGTTTCGAGATTTTAATGGAAGAAGTTTCCACAAAAAAAACTAATATTGGATAATTTAGCAGAAAATAGGACTATTGATTGAACTTTTTCAATCCATTAATACAATGTAATTCATTTGTAAAACTATATTCAAGTATTTCGTTCTGCACGTAATCTGATATAGGCATGTGCTCTACTCAATTTATCGATTGTTGCTATTAAACTTCAAGTTTGTTTACTCTTGATGAAATTGTAAAATTGACTCAACAAGAGCTCAATAGAGACGTTAAGTTTAATTGAGTGTTACGATGGTACATATCGAATGCAGTAGTATCATAGATAATTCATGTTGAAAAATGCTTTTTGTTTGCTCAATGGCTGGTGAAGACAATGTGTACTTTGTGAATCATGTTCATTTTTAGTGCGCTGTAGATAGTAAAAAGTTGCATTCTTCGGTGTTAATTTACAGATTTAGAAATTAGCTTATTTATTGCAGTTAGGAATAATGATTCACAATGTGTGTTATGCGTTAGTACATTTTTGATTGTTTGTTAATGGCCAATGGATAACATTAAACTATTTTGAATAATTGCTGAAACGTTGGCGATTATTTAACTAATGCTTTTCGTTTACATATTTGATGATTTGAAAACTATGAAATCAAATTAAAGAAATATCCACAATACGGAAGCTACGTTAAAATATTAAAAATGAAAAAACAAGGGCAGAAAACCAAACCTGGAGTTCGTAGTGACTTCTTAGCATTTTGGTTAGAGAAAAATAAAAGTAAGCGAGAGTACGAGAAAATGTGTCTATCAAAAGCAAAAGAATTGTTTTCCCACTTTTTCCATTAAAAAAAAAAATGTTTCATATGCCTCGATTTTGTACTATGCTTATGTACTTGGTCTCAACAATCAAATGCTAAGTTCCTTTAAAAATGTGCCAGAAAACAGGGAAGTTCTTAAAAAAATTGCTTGAAGTTTGGAAAGGAGACATTTTGAATTATTTTTGGAAAAGTTACTTTTCAACTTTAAGCTATTAAGAAAATCACTTTCTGTTGACACAAAGTATGGTTTGACAAACCAAAATTTATCTTTAAATAATTGACATAATGTAAGTAGGCAAGTTGGCTGTCAATTGAGAGAGACCTGCCGACAGACGCACATAAGCACAAAAGAGGCCTGATGTGATACGACTGTCCTTAGATACGAAAGTTAAGAAACCATCTGCTTCCCTTGATAAACCTCGTTATCCCGTTTAGATCAACCTGGGATATGCCAGTCAGATTTGAGAAGAATGATGCACCGAGTACGGCCACTCTTCTTCTTTCCTGACACTGGTACATGAGATGAAGGCCGGATTCCTCTTCGTTCACCAAGCCATAACTCCGGCAAAACCCAGTACACAACTTTTGTGCCTGCCGTAATAGAATGTTGTGGCCCGTAAAATATGATCGCAGCACAACGCATAGTATTAAACAGAATAGCTGTCTGATTCTTCGGCTCATCACTTTCTAGCATTCTCAAGGTATTTTCGCCTGATGGCTAGTTTCACCGATGCAATCTGTATTCCTATGGGGAAGAGCATTTCAACTCTGGTAGCAAGGTTCCAAACCTCGCCAGCAGCTATTCAGCCTGCTTTGAATACCCCTACGTTCATGTACTCAAATCAATTGTACTGCCGGAAGTCTCAACATCACCCTAAAAGGTGCACGGTACTCTGCGACAATTACGGATTCTGTTCAAGGAACAGGAACCTTCGCGCTATTCCAAACAAGCGTTGGCAGGGAACTTAAAGAGCAGCCTGCCGCCAGAACGCCATCCCAAACTATATCATTAGCTCAACCACTACCGTATAAAGCAGAGCGACAGTACGATGCTGCAAATCCCATTTCGGCTCTTTTTGCTGCAGTGAAGTGGGAGATTTCACCCAAAGGATACTCCAAACAAGAAGATACCATTCTATTGTCAAGAACCAGCACGATGAAAGCTATCAACCGGATATCGACATTCATCACCGAGAATGCCTTAACATTCACAACGTACTTAATGCTGTTAAAGACCTTCTCAATGACAAGGAAGGCGGCAGTTATCTGTTCTTTAAGAGTAAGAGATGCTTTAATTTGCTCAATGAGGACATGCAGAGCAGTTTCAACAGACTTTCACTTGATATAAGCATGATGTGACTGCGATGTTAACATAGGACCGATTGACTTTTTAATATTTAACTTTTCAGAAACTTAATCAAGACAGAGCTAAGACGTTGGCTTTAAATAAGAAACTTAACATGTTTTAAAAATAAACGCAAGCCTAGTTTCCTGCCAGAAGATGGAAATATCCAAGAAGCGCAATCTTTTATTATACCTAGTCTAGCCATAAATACTGTTACAAACTTTTTGAAGCACTGTTCAATAAAAGAGGTGTTATATGTTAAGAAATCATTGTTTATTTATTAAATGCATTGTCAACAACGGAAATTGCAACAAGTTATTCGAAGTGATTGCCTTTTGCCTTTACACAAGCCTTTAATCGAGCTGGCCACTTATCTATGGAAACACGCACGACTTTAATCGGAAAGTTGGCGACTGCATGTGTAAGAGACTTCTTTAAGGATTCGATATTAGAATGTCTTTTGCTCTAAGACAGACCATAATTCGTAATCCAGCGGATTCAGGTCTGGGCTAGAGGAAGGCCAATCTTCAGCTTTAATAAAATCTGGAACATTTTCTTCAAGCCATTTTTGGGTTGACTTCGCCTTATGATCTGGTGCAGAATCTTGCTGGAAACTCCAAGGCTGATTTTTGAATAATGACGTGTTGAGAGGTTTCACTACACTTTGAAGGACACTTTCTTGATAAATTTTGGCAGACTTTTTGACGCCCTTCTCACAAAAATGCCACTTTGTCACCCCGTTGTAGCTAACGACCCACCAAACCATTACTGAGGCTGGATGATGACCTCTTTGAACCTTTTGGGCAACTTGAGAAGCTTCTCTGGCACTGCGAGCATAATCCTATCATTTTGTTTATTAAATGTTTCTTCGACAGTAAAATTTTTTTCGTCCGTAAACAAAATTTTACGGTGTTCTTGGTTTGCGTGCCGGCAAAGTAATCGTTTTGATTTTTCCACTCTATTTTTTTTTAACGAATCTGTTAATAAATGCCCGGTAGATCTACGATAAGCGCCCAACCCCAAATCACTTTTGATGACACGTGAAATTGTTCTTTGGGGTATTTTCATCTCACGCGATAAAATTTTTTGGTTCCGAAGAGGATTACGGCGAATTCTCTCGTGCACGGCTTTAACCGCTTGAGGTGTTCGAGTAGTTCGCGGACGACCACTTCTTTCACGGTCACTTACTCCAGACGTATCATTAAATCTTTCAATAGCCCGATATACAAACATTCGGCTTATACCAAGGATATGCAGAGTCTTAAAAATATCACTTGGTTGCATTCCTACTATATGAAGTGCAATCACAGCAATTCTATTTTCTTTGTCGCCTCAATCCATGTTCACTACACTAAAAATTAAACTCAAATGATGACAAATGCATCGAGCACAAGCGTACTAAAGCGATTAGCTCAATTTTTAAGAAATGCAATATCACGGTTCCTTTCTGCAGGGTTGCCAAACCTTGTAACAATATTTATGGCTAGACTAGGTATATCTCACTGCTAGATGTCGTCGGAAAGAACGCCAATAAAGTCCGGAAATTTAAACAACTCGAAAGAGTTAATGGGCCACCTCAATTGGGACAGTGGTGAAGCATGGAAATGGCAATGTCCGAAGATTACTTTGGGAGCGGTTTTTTACACACATCAAAGTGGGCCACCATGCGCAACCGAAAAATCATGACTGGCCCAGTGTGTGCAGGCAACTTTGTGATGGTGGCCATCATTGCGACGATTCCAGTGGCCGATGATAGCCCACAATGTGGAGGCAGAATTAGACACGGCAATAACTTTAGCTGCTTCGCTCAATCCATCGCTTCTAGATAAAGACAGTGATTCCCTTGATAATCCGAGCCTAAAAGAAGGTTTGATGTGTATACTGTCTAGGGTAACGTCAAGAGCCTTCCTGTAATTTGAAGTCAGGAAGTTCGGTTCTTTGCAAGCATTTCCGATGATTATATCGTAAGCCAGGATGAAGCTAAAAAGTACCTTACCTCAGTCATTAGTGTTGGAACTGCTCCTCACTTAGAGTCATATCAATCATTATTGCTTCAGCTGCAATATTCTTCCAACGTCCAAAGGGGGCCTAGTGCCATCTAGCAAGATATATATCAGAATAATTTTTGATTGGTTTCCGCTGTAACAACCATTCACAGGAATTCTAATGGAAAAGGATGTCTATGATATTCTTAACAAGAACTCAAATTCGTGATTTCTGCAAGCCATCGACTGGAATGATGAAGGTAACTTGAAGTACCTGAACCATTATTTATAAGAGTTAAATCTAAATTCTTCTCAGGCGTACTAGCTCTCTAAGTCTCGTCCTCTCTTTCCAGGGTCAAAAAGATAAGACAGCCACCCAACTCGTAAGTATTTTCAAAGCTGTTCCAATGCATTCGTAAAGAGGAATTCCTCAGCTGATTATCTTTCCTTCAAATGCTGCCCTTAGATCATTTTAGTTATTATCAAATTCAGAACTTGGATATCTCTTCGTTTCAAATTGCCTAGTATTAATTCTCAAAATTCTTTAAACCAGGACTTGTCATTTTCTTACAGAAAAAGACAACGCCTAGAGAATTTAAAGATTATATATTCTTAGCTCCGAAAAATTCCATAATGCAAATTAAATTGACATTCCATTTTTCCTACAGGGTGTCAGATTGTTATTAATAAAACTCAGAACTTAACATAAAGACAAATTTTTTGTTGAAAATGTATAAAAAATATTCAGGTTGAGCACCCTTACTCTCTAGACACATCAATGCTCGCTTACTTAAACTGCGAAACATGCGCCGCCACATTTGGGGCCAGATTTCCTTAATTGCGGCTTTTTATTCGCCAAACGTCATGTGATTGCTCTTATAAAGAGAGGTTTGTTTATTTTTTATAATTATAACTTTTTAACTTCATAAGAAGTCTGGAGGCGTTAAATACCATTCCGGCGGAGGCCATTGTCCAGTGAAAATCAAGCGCCCTCCAAAAAAAAAACTCCTGAAGGAATACCAGGGTATCCACAACGCGATTCGCTATTGAAAGCAATAAAACCGCTCGTTTTCTTCAAGCAGTGAGGAAAAATTGTAATTTATTTCTTGATAAGTCTTATCACTCAGTGTAATCGAAAAAAACGCCTCGATCACACGGCGCGGCGACGAGAAATAGTGGCCTCGAGTCCAATTTTCAAGGGCTGCAAAACTGGTTTCCGTGAAAGCATTCGGATTTACGATGCTCCGTAATGGAAATTGTGTAAACGCAAACACATCAATAAAGCTTCCATTATTACTATTACTTTTTTTTCAAACTAAGAATTCGCTTAATGTAGTCAGCGGGTTCGGTTTTTAGTAATAGAGAACATTTTAAATCTTGCTGAACGGTGCGATGCGTGAAAGCGATATACAGATTCATACTGCTCCCTGCATGTCGCAGTGGAAATAGGCGCCCAGGCTCTCAATGTTGTCAGTTGTGCGACCGGTGCGCTAGCTACCGCTTCTCGGTAAATCGGTTATCATGTGTTTGTTATGAACAATCAGAGATCGATGGTTATCGCTAACGATTTTTCTAGCGAGATTGGATTTTTGGACTCTAATCTCTAGTTGGATTTTTCTGCGAGATTTTAACATTGACTAAATCTTTAATAGTACCCCATAGTGACCTATAGAATGTAGGCTTCTCATCTGCCATTGTAAATGCCAAAAAGGCAGGGGTTTGGACGGAAACTCCAAGACATCTTTTAATTATTGAGGCTTTTATTGAGTCTATTTTCTTGAAAAAATAATTTGGGGCATTTAAATTGGCTGTAATGTGGTTTTCCAGCTTAGATCTAATGAGTGATTTGCATATTATAAGACTGTTATGAGGATTAAGTCCGCTTTTCCTTCCTGTGAACATTTTTATTATATTATTGGTCTTGTTAATTTTTTCTGTAGTTTCTTCTAGATCAGTTTTTATGGAGTAATTTGCATTGATATATATTTAACTGTGGTTGACCAAGGAATAATTATTGAGTAGAAATTGATGGCTGGAAGACTTGAACTATTTCTTTTGAAATATATTACATATTTAATATTTTTGTGTATTTACTTTAAGTTTGAGCTTTATGCACATGGTTGCAAAACCGTTCCGAGCAGATCGAAAGAATTTACTACATGACTGTATATTTTCAGCTTGTGTTAGGATTAGGAAATCGTCCGCATATTGAGGCGGTCATTTGTAAGTTATGAAAAGATTGTGTTGCTACATTAAAGAGTAATGGGCTGAGTACATCACCCTGTGGGAGTCCATTATTCACCTGTATGTTATCATCACCCAGCCAAATTGATTTATTCGTTAGGAATTTGAAAATCCAGTAGCATGTTATTCGGTATTTGATAATGGGTCATACAAGGTTTTTAGATCAATCCCTTCATACGCATTTTCTAGGTCTAGAATTGCCATTATTACAATTTATTATTGATCTTAGCATTTGTAATCATACCATCTAAATGATTTAGGCATGTGTTTACTGATCTTTCAGACATATACGAATAGGAATTGCAAGGAATTTTCTCAGTGATATATTGGCTGGATAATAGTCTATTTTTAATCATGTTATTTATGATATTTACGAATACAGTGATTAAAGAGATGGGTCTGAAACTGCTGATATCTTCTTGGTTTTCATTGGGTTTTTAAAATGGAAATGATCTTAATTTTGAACATGTCCTCTAACTGCCTATCACGATTGACAAAGGAGTTTAGCGCTGTTATACAATTTTGTTTACTAGTTTGGTTCATGAAATTTAGATCTTCATAAGTAATGTTATCAAAGCCAGGAGCAGTTTTTTTATGTGTTTTTAGAACGTACTCATACTGAGAATAATAACGGTATATTACTGACGGACCAGTTGCTACTGATACTTTTGCTTTTTATAAAATTAAGAAATTGTTTATTGTTTTCTGATTTCTAAGGATTGAATCTGTTACTTGTCGATTTATTTTTCAAATTGCTTACTAACCTCCAGAAGTCTATTTCATTCCCCATTGTTGCAACTTTGGTTAGAATATTTTCCCATGCAATTCTTTTAGCTGATTGTACTGCCTGATTCTAGTCTTCTTTTGCTTTTTTACATAGATTAAGTAGATATGGAGTCTTGGCTGCATGAAAGTATCTCATCAGCCCTTCTCTCAAATTCCATTTTTCCTTAAGATCTACACTCCACCATGATTTAGGGCCATGTCCTATTGCTTTTCTCTTATTAGAGCAACTGTCTCTGAGTGATCTTATATCTTCAATAATATTCTCAATATTATCCGGAAATGAATGTTGAGCTATAATATTCTTTAATTTGATTCTATTAATGTTTAAGGAGTTGGAGTTGATACAGTTATTCTTAAACTTTATGATGATTGGAAGGTGCCGCTTTCACTAATATCATTGAAATTCGTGATCCATTTTATTTTATTAATCTTGTGATTTACAAATGCAAGATCAGAAACCGAGGATCCTCCATGACTCCTGTGCCCTTTGTGACTGTATGTATGAGAGCCTTTGTTGATACACATATATTCTCTATTGGTTATTATTGAAAATTTTTCCCCTATGATTATTTTTGGAATCTCCCCATTTTCTCCATCTCGCATTGAAGTCTCCTATTATAAAGACCGTCATAGTAGGTGATTGATCAAATATTTTCTGAAATTCATTTTGGAAGAAAGTATTATCCAGATGAGGGGGCAGTAAATAGAGCATACTGCTATTGTATTCTTTAGACTCATAATCTTGACTGCTATTATTTCTCAGAGGTTAAATTAATATTTGAGAATATTAGGTTGTTTTTAACCATTGTGGCTACACCCCCTGCCATTCCATTTTTCCTGTTTTTAAAAACCGTATTATAACCATTGATTAATCTACCATTGTCATACATAAAATGATTAAGAGTTTCCGATATACACGCTATGTCTACCTTATTGTTTTTTAGTGTTCACTCTAATTCAAATTTGTTTTTTAACAAACCTTGTATGTTATGTTGCATAATTCTCATCTGACTGTAGAGTTAATTGGTCTAAGTACACCTAATGTATGTCTATTTAACTTTACACTAAATTTTTGTTGAGATTAGTCACATCTATATCTGAATTAATTTTTTGTTAGTTCTAGATTATTATTATCTTGTTTAGTAAATAATTTTATAAATATTTTATTAAAAAGTTCTACCAGCTCTTTATTATTCTTGGGTATATTATTCAGCAGCCCTTCTTTGCAAACTATGTTTATAAACCTTTCGAACTCCGAGGATTTAAAGTAATTTGGGTTGTCATAGACTGGTGAATTCTCAATGCTATCATTTATATTGGTATTATCCTTGTGATTTTGCGTTATAATCGATGTAGGGCTTTTGGAGGAATCTTCAGGGATTTTCATTATAGATGTGTATTTCTTTTTTGTCAAAACTCTATTGACTACTTTGTTATAATTTCTTGTCCTGTATTTACCTTCTTTATTATGAATTACTGGGAAATCTTTTTCTAAGTCATACTCTTCTAGTAGTGCCAAACTGTTCTCATTGTTATTATTAGGTATTCGTTTTTTTGCTTCATACTGCGATATGTTCTTTATAGAAGCAATTTCCATGATCATGTTTTCTGTAATCCTTCTTGGACACATTGGATCATTGTAAGAATGATCATGATTATTACATAAAATGCGTAGAAGTGTGAACCACATAGTTAAAAAAAACAAAATAACGATTTTTCAATGACATTTTAATTTTGAATAATTGCCGTGTTATATTTTTACTTATTAGTACTTCCAAGTAGACATGGATAACGCAGCGCTGCGCCGCTCAATTGCGTTGAAGCACTACCCATGATATCACTGTGCTGATACCGATTGTCCGTATCAGTAGCGCAGTAACGCATTTCTGTATCAATGGTGTTGGCACTGCCGCTTTGCAATGCCAACACCATTTGGCTTGGCGCTGTGTTACGGCGCGGCGCAACGATATGAGTATACTTACCTCAAGTTTGTTTGATGCAAAGCAATATAACTCATAACTCATATTTTCTTTTCTGATCGGTTCGACTCAAGTCGCTTGAGTTTTACAGGCTGCATGTGTACTTCAAGCAAGAACCGCAAAGTCAACATTATGAAAAGCGAATGCGATCATGCTATCATAGTGCAATGGTATCAGCGTATTGCGTTGATACCACTGCTAAACTTTTGAAGAAGATAGCGAGTAAGTTTACCTGAGACAGACTCTACTGCGTCAGACAAGGACACAATGCGAGGAGACCATACTTCGGAACAGGTACTCTAGTATGCTGCGTAGAAGCGATGTGTTTAGATGGACACTAGTGGGTATATTAAAGGTATAGCGAGAAAAGCAAAGAATGAATCCTGCTGCTTTCCATGCGGCGACTAAATATGATGAGACAAAATATACCTGCTTGCCAAATTTCAGGCTAGGATCAAACATAGGGCCAATATATTTTTGTTGGTCCTCAAGATACAACAAAATACTAAAAGTCTAAGCGGACATCAGCTGGTTTTTCTCTTTTAATTCATTTTTTATTAACAATAAACGACAAATTACGTAACATCAACAGATAGTATTGATAGATTTTCTATTGGATTCCAACTTTTACCAACTTTTAATGTCACGGCTTAAGTAAATTCTCGCGTTGTCCTGCTGAAAGATCCATTCTTCTGAGCCATGTTCATTTCAAAATGGTACTAAATCCTTCTCCCAAACTTCGATGTAGTTTGCACTCTTCATTCGAAAAGAAACGATGTGGATTTCTAAACATCATTCAGTACAAAACGCGGCCCATGTCATCACATTACGGCCACCAAAATTCCTCTTCGAAAAATTTAATGGCTTTTGACGAATATCACGATAATAACTCCGAGAGCCGTCAGGACCATCGAGATTCCACTTCTTCTCGTCTAAGAATACATACAATCTTAGAATGATAGATGTCTATTGAATTGTAGTTTTTTTGCATCGATTTTTGTTACTTACCCGATTCCAATTTGTGTCGACGTTACTTCTTGCGAATTGTAGCCTGGCCTTTTTATGCTTGGCTGTCAATTTTGGCATTATCTTCTTATTTTCGTATCAAATGGAATCCGTACATTTCAAAATTCTTCAAATGGTAGAAAGCGATATTTCATTGCCCACTATGGTTCTGAGCTGATTAAGAGAGGTAGACGCATTCGAAGATGCGCATACAATTCTCTTTTGTGTGGTTTGGTCCAGTTTCCTTTTTCTTCCAGATCGTTTTTGAGTGCCGTAGGAATCTGGAGAACGCAAATAATGTTGCACAACAAAAATAACTTCTCTTCATTCTACGAGAAATCTCTCTCAAGCCATAGTTCTCCGCATGAAGGGCGTTAATAAACCCTTTTTCTTGTTCACTCATTACTTTTCCACGTAGTGTTATAGTAAAGTTGCTGAGTTAGAAAAAACAAATAAAAATCTAGCTCTTAATTACCGTGTTGTTACTACTTCTCCAGTTTGATCACAACTGACCTTATAAATATGAAACACGAGCAAATTTTGCTCGTTCAGATAACGGGAATATCGTTAGCGAATAACTGTGTGCTATTTGCACCATTGCATAGAATATTTAGTGTACAAATAGTGGTGTACAAATTCATATAAGCTTTTCATATTTAAAAAAATATTAAGTGACCTTATAAATATGAAACGGACTATATTAGCACAGTATTATCGACTTTGTCAATTACTGTGTATAAAACGTTAACATCATCCAACGAATCATCAACGAAATTGGCAAATTCGACCAAGTTTGTTGACGTAGAACATCCTTAAGTAAATCCATGCTGCTCTTCGAAAAACAAGTGGTTAATAACGCCATATACCTTTTTGAGAATGGCAAATGATGCCATATATTTTTCATCCAACCTCTAAACAAAATTACAACTTTTATAATTTTTCCCCTCAACATTTTGCAATTTTTATTTTAAAAGAAATTAAATTTGGCTATGTGACAATCCAAGATATGATTAGGAAAAAGTGTTTAAATACAAAATGGTAGGATTATGGGTTGAAAAACTTAATCAGTCGTACTGAACCTCAAATGATGGTAAAACTGCTGAAAGTTTCTATAAATAATATACAAATAGCCGCAGAAATAATGTAAAATCAGGATTGAAAAGGTTCGTATTGTTTTGCAAACAATTTTTATGATAATTAAATTGAAAATCACAAATTGCCAAAATATTTGGAAGCTTTGACTTATTGCCTGTTAGCACATTATTATCACTATCAAAATTCTCGTCATCTGTTCGAAGGAGCACAGAAATTCAGAATGAAAAACGCAAGGAAATCTGTATAAAAAGGCTTCTGTCAAGCTCCGATCCCAATTGTATTGCCGCGATTTCGGTCTCTCTGGAACCTAACGCTGACTCTGTAGAATCGGTGTTATTCACAGTGAGTTCCATTATACAAAGTATTATGACAAAAGCAAACATAATTCAGCTGCTTAAAAATGTTTCAGGTGCGTTAGGAATCATACTGCCAACTAAAGAGGCTGCCAAGTTTTTCAGCCTCGGAGAGAAAAGATGATTTCAACTAAAATCTGTGTCCAGCAAGCCTTTAATTTTGAAGTGAAAATACCAGACTGCCTATTAAGGACTATTCGTCAATTTTGCGGACGCTATCAGTTAATGTGAATCGATTTACAAAAAAGATGGGTAACGTGATGAAAAGTAACATTAAACATTAGAACGCGAACGGTCTTGTTCAACAACTATACATTTCTTGCTTCATACCAACCTGTCACATTGATGTGTTTTTCACTTCGCAAAATCACTCCACGAGCAAAAACAGCAAATCTAGTGTGCAATTATAATATTTAAGAAAAATGTGACAAGTATTTATGAAATCAAACGCGGAGAGGGCAAGGCTAGAATTCCATGTGCAATTCGCACAAAAACAACTTAGTTTTATTGTCTTTTGGGGGAATGCAACGAAGACAACATACGCAACATCAATATACAGTTGGGGACAAAACTCTCCATACACCCTCAAAATTTCACAAATTTAGTAGAAAATGCAAATATTTATGAGAATTTTATATGTAACTTTACTGCAAATGTATTTTTATTGACATAAATGAAAAGAAAAAAATTAATTAACTTATAATCGTAAAAACACAAAAAAAGAAATTCAGTAGTGACAAAAGTGTTCATACACTATGTAATTGAACTGAAAATTACACATTGCATATTTAGTATAATTTTATATTTCAATATCTTGTTGGGGCACCGTTGGCATCAATAACAGCCTGCAACCGTCGTGGCATTGAACCCCCCAAATTGTTCGTGACTTTCGGAGTTATTTTTCCCCAAGCTTGTTGAAGCGCAGTTTTGAGTGATTCTTTGCTGCTGGTGTGAATTTTCGAGATTTTTCTTTTCATAAGTTCCCAAGTATGTTCAATGGGGTTTAAGTCTGGCGACTGAGGAAGAAAATAGAGCTGTCTTGGTGCATAATAAAGTTACCAGTTCTTTACAAAGCGTGCAGTATGTTTGGGATCGCTGTCCTGTTGGAATATCCAATGCCGGCCAAGACCAAAATTGTCCACGGAAGGTTGCAAGTTTTCTTCTAACAGTCTTTTATAATAGTATTGGTCCATAATACCGTCTATAAAGACCAATCTGCCAACCCCACCAGCTGCAATTCCACCCCACATCATTACATTGCCACCGCCGTGTTTTACTGTTGGTATCAAATCCTTCAGTTGCAATGCTGTTCCCTTTTTTCGCCAGATTCTTTCTTTGCCATCAGTATCGAACAAGTTGAACTTGTTTTCATCAGTAAATAAGACAGTTTCCCAGAACTCTAAATCCTTTCCTAAATATCGCTGTGCAAATTCAAGTCGAAGCTGCCTATTCTTTTCAGATATTAGCGGTTTTTTACGAGGAACTCTACTTGCATATCCATCGGAACGTAAGATTCTTCGGATGGTTTTAGGGTAAACACACTTATTTGAAGTATTAGCGACATGTTCCGCCAGTTGCCGACCGGTGATCCTTGGGTTTTTGTCGACCTCTTTTAAGATCATGCTGATATCCCGCCTGGAAAGTTTCTTTGGTCGTCCATTTCTTGGCTTGTTTTCCACTGATCCTGTGTTTTTATGCCTTTGAACAATGTATGTGGCATGGGATAAATTAAACAAAACTCCAATTGCGCGGTAAGATTTTCCATTTCAGGTGCTCAGCAATAATTAATTTTTTTATTTCAACACTTACTTCCTTACGCTTGCTCATTTTTCACTCCCTTTGCTCACAGATTACTAAAAGAAACTAATCATTAGATCATATTCACGCATTTCATAGGAAATACAACGGTTCTTTGAAGAAAAACAACAGTAAAGCAATGCAATGAAGACCAGAGTACACTATCTGATCAATGTATCAACACTTTTGTCCCTACTGAATTTCGTTTTTCCTGGTGTTTTTACAGTTATAAGTTAATTAATGTATTTTTTTTTTAAATTTATGTTACTAAAAATACATTTGCAGTAAAGTTGCATATAAAATTCTGATAAATATTTGGATTTTCTACTAAATTTATGAAATTTTGAAAGTGTATGGAGAGTTTTGTCCCCAACTGTACATATCTACAAAAACCTATTTCGTCTGATTTGAAATCGATGAGAAACAAGTTCATCATAACTAGCAGGTGACTTCAATGCTAAACACACGTTTTGGGGCAATTGACTTAATGCACTTTCAAGTAAAAAATTGAGGCTGATGTCAACTGGCCATCCCACATATTATCCGTTGCGTGTTAGTACATTTCCGAACGTTTATTTTAATGGGACAAGGTACTTCATTCTGGCAGAGTTCTTCGCTTACTACTAAACTGATAACTATTATTAACTGTCCTTCTATTTGTCACAGTTCGTGGTTTTCTACAGGGGAAACCATACACATGTACTTTTTAAGACATCTTAATATAAACTTTAAAATATTCATCAAATAAAACCCGAGTAATTGATGGTGCTAAGTTATTGTCGAACAAAAGTGAATATCCTACTCCATCATCACTAATATTTGCTCGCACTGACACTTTGCATATTAGTTTGACTATGATAACTATTTAATTTGCTCAACGGTACAATAATGAAGAAAATTTCGTTGATTTCAAATTTTCTAACTCGGGTAATTTTAAAACACACTGCACTTGCTCAAAATAAAAATTAATGACAGTTAAGTCGTAGCCAAATATCACATCTTTCATTTTTCCAAATAAGCAGTTACTGCATTAATTTGTGTTATCATGCAAAATTAAACTGCTTAAAAAATAGTCCTCATGCAGTGTTAGCATTTGCATTTCTGCTGATGCAATATTTTAGTCCAAACTGAATTTCCCGCAGGAATTATCCTTTGCTAACCTGAAATAATCCTGTGAACTAGAAGACAGCAATAATCCATATGGGTTCAAAAATGTTGAAACTGTCTCACTTTTCAATCACTTATAACACACTTAGAAATAAAAAACTAAATCGCACAAGTTTGTAAAACGTTCAATGACTCCACGCAGGCTACGAACCGAAAAATTGCGGTCGGTTTCAATTAGCGAAAAATACGATTAACTAGCGGCGGCGACCAACTAATTTTCCTGAGACTATTCCGCAGGCATTTATAGAAAAACAAAAGTTATCTATCTCCCCATTCCGACCAATTTTGATTTCGTTCAGATGACTGTAAATTGTCTGTGGTGTCTCGTATGTCTGATACTCTGTCGTCTTAAGCATGTCTGCAGCTCCATACTCCAGTGCCCCACTAGGGCCGTGCAGAATGATACCAGCATTGTTACCATTTCAAGTGATTTGCGATGGTGATCTGTTGCTGCGATTTGGGGACCGTAACTGTTACAACGCTGGCAAAGATATCTGCTTGTGGCGGTAGAGTGAATCTCGCATGAAAGTAAAACCATTTCGTCTTTGCTTTGCATGTAACATCTTTTCCTTTAAAGAACATTCTCTAGTGCACGAAATTACTAAAACTAAATGACTACAAAATATATATGAGACTTGCTTTCATTGATGGTGATGATAATTTGTGTTGAACAGTGAGGGTATTGGTTTATTATGAGTAAAATCTTGATACTTTAATTTCATTTTCGTTAAAAAAATTCCAAGCCATTTGGTTCGCGCACAGATTTTCAAATTTAGTAAAAAAAAATATCAATTGTGCTAATAATATAATAGGTTTGTAAAAATATTATACATATATCATACAACGTTGGGTTATTTTAACTCCATGATTTTCAAAATGCATTAAATATTCTGTATAACACAACCAAGTAAGTCAAATTTCACGGTAGCTGGCGGTTGAATATTGGCCTGTCAAACTTTTACTGAAAAAGAACTGTGCAAATTTTGTTTTTGTGCTTTATTTTAATCGTAAAAATATACATTATTTTCACGTTGTATGCTGAGGGTTAACTGTTTAACTGGCTAGCAATAATATGAATATCATCGATATTTCCTATAATCAGGAAACCTCTAGTTTGTTTGGTAAACTGCACTATTTCCTTAAGGTCAACCAAAAGTCGGTCAACCAAGAATAGGTCAACCAGATTTGAGAGGAAGGACGCACCTACTGCTGCTAATTTTTGAAAGACATACATTTTTTCATCCTTTCAGCAACATCTTCGACAGAAATCGTTGAACTTAACGCCCAACTTTTGCGTGTATCATTCTATGAGACAGCAACGCGTGTAGTGGGGGGACCCCACAGGAAGGATAACTGCAGGTTAAACTTGAAAACTGCTTGATGCGAAGTTCAACCGCGGATACGCAGAACTGTCTTGCATTGGGACAGGTTTATTATTCAGTCCAGAACTAAGCCTCTTCGAGGTATTTTTGCCTGATGGCTAGTGTGACTGATGACATCGGCGTTCTTATAAAGAAGAGAAGAGACGCGTCGAATAACCCTATATCCAAGTATCCATTGATTTCATTGCCGAATACAATATTGTCTCGATATTTCCCTAAATGCGGGTTAACACGGTTAAAGTCTACATTGGTAAATTGGACATTCATCAATTGGACATTGGTCTAGTAAAACAATTGATGATTTATTATGCAAACAAATGCAATTAGTATTGAATATATAGTCCGGGGAAATCTAACATAGTGCTTCTGAAAAATTAAGGGAAAGCTGAATTTTGGTGTGAACCTTGGCTCTGGCGTGTTGAACAAAATGTCAAAAGTTCCCATCGATCCGAGTGCTGCGTCACTTTTTATACGGGGTCAAAGGTAACCAAAAGTGACCTTTCCTAAATATCTCAGTAACGGTCACGTCTTCAGAAAAACAATGTATGACGAATTTGTAGCTTAGCAAATTTCCAACAAAAAAGATTAGAGAGCTTTTTCCTGTAACCATAACCGTTTTTGAGATATATTGATCTAAACATTTGTTACTAACAGCACCGTCATTCTCATCGGCATGTTGATATTATTCGATTTTGATTACTACTTGGCATGTTTGTGAGTTTGTTCTTCTATGTTTAAGAGGCGCATAGAAAAAACATATAAATAAACTTATCTACCAGACTCCAGGGTAGGTGGAAAAGTGTGCTCCGAAATGTTCCCCCCTCCCCCTTTGCCATAAAATGGAATCCCTGAGCATCCTTCCCAAATCTTCAGAAATGTAACTTTTCGGAGTACACTTTTCCACCTACCCTGGAGTCTGGTAGATAAGTTTGTGCACATGTTTTTTTATGCGCCTCTTAAACATAGAAAAACAAACTCACAAACATGCCAAGTACGAGTAGTAATCAAAATCGGATAATATCAGCGTGCCGATGAGAATGACGGTGCTGTTAGTAACAAGCTTTGCGGAAGAGCTAAATAGCTTGGGTCCACCAGTAAGAGATGGATGTGGTTGGCAGAAGGTTTGTTATTAAGGTATCAAAATGCTTACACTCACAAGACTTCCCCAGGTGTGGATTGATTTGAAATTCAAAATTCGGAAAAAGATAATTAACCTTCAAGTAGGCGCGTGGCCTTTTAGAACGGCAGTTGTCGCGCGTAACTTAAAAGACGTATTGGAGATTTTAAGGATCTAAAACAACAAATAGTTAAATAATCATTTATTTTTTTATAGCTTAAACAATTCTCTTTCAATTAGGAATGTATTTAGATTTAGAACATTATTTTAATTCTTGTTATTGCCATTAAATTGATATTTAAAGTAAATGTATACTATCTTTGGGTTGGGTTTCGATTTTAGTTCATAAATCTTACTCATTTATATCAAAATAAAATAAAATAAAAATCTTTAAACACTTACAAAACAAATCAGCAAAGCATGAATTATAAATAGAAAACAATCAATATTAAAAATTAAATCAATATTAAATAAAAATAAAAAAAACTTCTCCAAATATTCACTGGATTGTAAAACAATTTTGCAAACCAAATTCTTATTATTTTTAGAGATCAAAATTATAATTAGGTATAGAAAATCTGGTATATAGTTAGTTATTTTCCTCATCAGTCTCTTATTCGTGGTAACATTCGTTGCAAACAAATGCAGTATGATCCCTGCAAATATTTCTTAGACAATATGTGCATCTCGTCTTAGATGGTCTTCTTTTTTTAGCTGGACATATTTTGCAGCTTCCTCTGCTTGTATTGGAACTTGTGCTTGGTTCATGGCTTCTGTCTTCAGTACTAATGTTCAAGTGCCCTGTAATATTTCTTTTCAGTTTCCTCGGCAGATTGACCATTGTAGCTCTTCTCCATACGTACTCTTTTGTCAGTTCTATCCCTAATGCTCGTAGGTACATTCGCCTTTTTTTATAACCACTCCGTTTCCCCTCAAGATAATCATGGCATTTATTCCAGCAATATCCAAGAGACGGAAGAAGAGTATCAATGGCCATCTATTATTTTTTCTAGAAGTGGAATACATCTTTGCTTTTTTATCGACTTCATCGACACCACCTTTGGTTTTGTTATAAAAAGTTATGATGCTTGGCTTCCGCATTCCATTTGTACTTTCATCTATTTCAGCTGCACAATGTAGTGATGATATTAGTACTACAGATCTGTTTTTTTTGGCACATATGAGACAAGTGTTGTGGCGTCAGAAAATCCTAACTTACTTGAATGTTCAGGTCTACCTTTATAAATGAAGCATGGCGGTATTTCTTTCTTATTTTGCGCAAGGTACCCACAACTGATATCTTCTGATTTCGGGCAAAATCTTCTACCAAAGAGATGCTGGTGTACCAATTATCAATTGTCAAATTTTGTCCAGTACCTGAAATTGGTGTAATTAATCTGTTTACAACGTCCATTGCAGCATTACTCATCTGATAGGGACCATTCGGCTGCTTACCAGCATAAAACTCTAAATTCAAAACATAAAAAGTAGTCGCATCCACCAAAGGATAAAGTTTGATACCATATTTATCAGGTTTTGATTTCATATACTGTCTGAAAGGACATTTGCCTCGGAAGCCTGTCATCATTTCATCAATTACAACATCTTGCCCCACTGAATAAGGTAATAAATAGTTCGCAGTGAATTTTTCCAAAATACTCCTTTTTGGCGGAGCTTTATCCTGAGCACGTCGAGACGCTCGTGTAGTTGAATTATCGAATCGCAACGAGTTGAGTAGAAATCTTATTCTTTTTAGCGACATGGTTGTTGGAAATATAGATACTCCTGTGCCATCAGTAGCATATGAATTTTCTAAATTTGTATGTGACGTACGCATAGCCCCTGCGATGTACAGCAGACCAAATACTGCTTGAATTTCAACAGCATCAGTAGTTTTGCAATCGCGGGGTCGGTTGTACATTGGAACTTTTTTTTGTAAGAACTCATTCGTGCGAATGAGAATCTCTTCAATAATATTTTCATTTATATATAAATTCCAGGCTTTGTCAAATGTTGTCACCCCTACACCGTTTGTACGAACGTCAGAATCTTCCGAAAGAATATTTTGTATTTGACGTCTTACCCTGTTGTCATTAGGTTTTTTCCATTTTGTCACCTTGTCACGCCCTGTGTAAAAACTACTTCTCTATGATAAAGGCACATCTTCGCCTGAACATGAGCTGCTAAATTCTGCTATCGATTCAATTTCTTCGTCACTTTCTACTTCAGAAATGTGGTCGGAAACTTCTGAACCTTCATCACTGAGTACAGATTCACTCTTTATGCCTTCTTCCATTAATTGCATAGTTATCTGGGAATTACTGAGGAGTCTACGAGCCATTTTTTCACTAAAAATATCTTATAAAACACGAGCTTAGTTCAAAACACAAGAAAAAATAATTTGCGCAAATAGAGTCGCGCGTAACCTTTTGGACTACGGGCGCGTGTAGTCTTATCGACGCCTACGACACGTTTGAAACAAAAGGTATTTATTCAACACAGGACCTACGGAGAATGGTCGTATATAGTTTTTTTAATTTATGTTGAACTAAGAAGAGGGTACTTGAGACCAGAAATATTTGTGACAAAAACACTCGAAGTTACAAACAATAATGTTACATGTGCGGTCGATTCGACGCTGCGCGCCCACTTGAAGGTTAAAAATAATAGCGAAAAACGCAAAACGGGTGGTGTACCGAATAAACAGGTTTATTTCTCTCCTCTTGAAGAGTGTGTGGTGAACTTACTAAATTTGAATGTTGCGCTTAATCCCACTGGCTGTGAATTCGGAACACCGCGCGAAATAAGTGTGGAGCCTGCATCATCGATTTTAACTTGTTCCGGAAGTAATCAGGCAACTTCAGTTGTAAGCGCTGTACCACCAGCTGCCATAGATGCAACTTCTTCAATGGAAAGAACACCTCCAGAAAGTAGATCTTCCAACGCCAACCAACAAGTAGACTCCGACTTCTCCAAAAGCAAACTGAGCTACAGGAGAACATAAATAAAAATGTCGCAGAAACTCTGCATTTAACCAAAAAAATGTATTACCTAAAAAAAGATAAGTTAAAATTGCGAGAAAAGTCCTTACAAATCAAGAAAAAAACTTTGGAAATTTATGAAGATGATGCGAGAGATAAAAAAAAAACATCGTGCAGAAAAATTGAAATTAAAAAAAGAAATGTATGAGCTGCAGCTACAACATTTTAAATTATCAGCAGATTTGTTACCAAATACGTGAAAACGTTAATTTATTATTTAGTAAAAATTAAAATGTTTTCTTAGCGTTTAGTAAAAATGCAAATGTTTATTTACTGTTTATTTAAAAAAATAAAAATTAACTGTTACTATTTTTTTAAGTTTTACCGCAAAGATTGCATTATTCGATTGCATTAATAATTTGCTTGCATTTTTCTGGTGAATAATGCAGCACTCTCTCGCCGATGATGCAACGAAACCTATTTTTTAGAACTCCGTTCGTTCTTTCAATAATGCTCCTCCCTTTTGCGTGCAATTCATTGTAATATCGTTGATCGCTACCAGTGGGTTCATTTCGGAATGGGGTCATAAGGAATGGCTCCAGAGCGTAACCAGAATCACCTAAGACAATACAACATCAATTGCTTCAATACAATGTAAATGAAAATTTTACCAAGCAACCATGTATTCCTGTCTGCGCTTTCATGATTGGTAATCATTGTAGTTCGCAGCCGAGACATTCTGAATATGATAGAATCATGAGTAGCGCCCGGATACCGGGCACCGACAAAACGGTAAAGAAACAATTTTCATTAATTTTACGATAATTCATAAAGCTAATACTTACAATCATAACATTAATTTCCTGTTATAATATAACTTTCCTGTTATAATATAAATATTGCGTTTCTTTACCCGGCCTCCGTATTGCCACGTGTGTTCCGTCAACGCAGCCTATCACACCAGGAAATCTGCACTTTTCATAAAAGTATTTTTTTTGCCTGGTCCTTTTCAACTTCTGTGGAGGCAAAGTTAATCCATGTTGGGCAAACATATGATTTGATTGCTGAACAAACTTCATGCAAAATAAGGGACACTGTTGGTTGAGCCATAGCTACATTGAAGTCATTTCCAACACCTCGCTGATACGCGCCTTCTGCCAAGAAACGCAGTGCTGTAGCTACCTTTAAAATGTTTGGCACTGCAGACGACAATACCGGTGTTTTCAATTTGTCGTCCAAAACGCCGAGCAGCATTACAAAAGCTTCTTTTGACAGTCTGAAATGCTGTATAAATCTACTCTTCATTAAATAAATAAAGACTATTCTAATGCACAATACTTACTTAATTATGCAACATTTTCGAAACCTTAGGATTATCCTTCCGATAATAACGCGAGCAGTTTGCGAAAATACAGTTTCGAGATAATTTCGTTTAAAGCTCCAATACGATAAAACTCTTAGTTATAGTGACTTACGATCAATCAGCTATTCCAGGCGCATAGCGTAGTCTTTCAGCTTCCTCGAAAAATTTTCTTCAGCTGGCTGCTGTTTTCGGGCTGTACGAGCCAGTTTTGTCTAGGAATGACTCTTCCGGTTCTGTCTCGCTACTCGCATCTTATCCGTAGTTTCGATGGAAACTTTGGAATTGGTGCCAACAAGACATCCAGCTCATTCATTATTCTCAGGATGGAGCTCAAGCCAGCATTGAAAATGCCAGCAGAAATGTAAGCTGAAATTTCGATGATTTTTAGACAAGAATTTAAGTGTTTTGTCGACAATCGTCAAACTGTCGAGATGAAGTTCTTATTGGCATTCTAGATAGCATGGTTCTACTAAGTCATCCCTGGACACATTTTGATAAATTGGTAAAATATGCTGCTTCATCTCATCACTAAGTACATGTTTCGGATCTGTTCATAAAGCTTTCCAGTTTCGGATCTGTTCATAAAGCGATTGCTTTCGGCCACTTGCACCAGCTCTCGGCTTCAGTTGGGCAATTTTCATGATGCGGGTCTTTTTTTGTTGAAAAAATATTATTGTAAGTAGTCATAATATCTTTCTTCATATCATTAACACTATTTAAGTTCTTTTGCATACTCAAGCCATAATATGCTGTGAGTTTTTTTCTTATAACCTTATCTGTCAACTTCCCTCTTCCCGAAAGTTTCATTCTCTTCTCTACGTGCCCAATACACTCGCTTTTGACAACAGACAATTCATCACCATAAGGCTTCGATTCTAGAATTGCCTTTGAAAGTTTTGAAATTCCCATCACCGATGTAATTGCCATATCTCACGCTGAACTTATCCTCCGATGTTGAAAACATTTCTTTCATAGTATCCACCTACATTTTCTCCGATGAGACCTCATGATTCTTCGTGCATTCGGCTTCGTGATCCCCTAACCATTTACGATATTTTTCGGTACGAGTCTTGTGTTTCTAGTTTTTTTTGTTTTTTTTTTTTAACAACTTGGGCGGAATAGTAGCCTATGAGTACCATACAAAGACACCATACAATGATAAATTTCTTCCTCCCATGTTCTACATTTTTTTTCGATCTCTTCTCCAACGGCTTTTTGTAACAAGAAATCAAACGACAACTTAACAGCTTTGTGAATATGGTCAATGATTTTTGTGTAACTGCTTTGACTCAATCCAGTGCACACCTCCAAAAAATTTCAGAATATATTTGTTCCTTCCTTGCAACGTCCAACAGTCTCATCACCAATACGATCCTTCGATTTATTTCGTATTCAATATTAATAAAAGGTCCTGAATTTATTTATTTATTGTTTTTTATTTATTCACCTAGCAAGGTGTTCATGTATAGAAGAATAAAATAAAATAGTACATGCATAAAATTACGAAACAAAATAAAAAAAACTATATATGGATACAAGACCAATAAATAACGCATAAATAAATTAGTTACAAATCGATAACAAATAAAGAAATAAATACATGACAAATAACTAAATGAATAACAGTTAAATACCAAATTTAAATTTAAATTCAATATACAATACATACACAGCCTTGGCCAAAAGTACTAGGCACCCTGTTAATAACTGAATATTTTTTTGTTTAAATAAAAAACAAAGTTTTTTTTTTTTGAAATTATTATGTATCGATGTAATTAAACTAAATACATTAATATCTTGTGGGTCCACCCTTTGCTTTTATTACAGCAGCAATCCTCTTGGGCATACTCCTAACGAGCTTTGTACAGTCAACGGTACTTATGGAGTTCCACTCGTGTACCAAAGCTGTTTTGAACGCCACTTTTGATGTGATGGTGTATTTCTGTATGTTACGCTTCAGAATACCCCAGAGATGTTTGATAGGGTTCAGGTCTGGGGACTGCACTGACTAATCTAATAATTCAATATTGTTGTCTCTAAACCAGCGCATCGTAATCACCGATTTATGACAAGGAGCATTATCTTGTTGGAATTTGACTCCACGTAGATTCGTGTCACCAAAACTGCGCGTTAACGAAGTCATTAGTACAGTTTCCAGCCCATTTATGTACTTTTCACTGTTCAAACGAACATCTCGCCGACTCCATCAGCAGGCATGCAACCCCAAACCATGATACTGCCTCCTCCATGTTTAACTGTAGGCACCACGCAATCTGGATGGTATTCCTCAGCAACGCGCCGCCTAACAAAGGTCACACCAGGTGTTCCAAATACCTGTTAGAAAATACAAAAAACCTGTTTAAATTTTTTGGAAAAATTTTCTGAAATCAAGGCCTCCGTAAAAAATTACGGTGAATATTGTTTGAAAAAGTTTAGCTTACCTGGAAACTAGATTCATCGGACCACAGAACATTTGCCAAGTTCTCTTCTTTGACATGCTGGTATCGAAGAGCCCATTCCAAGCGATTTTTTTTGTTGGCTGCTGAAGCCACGGATTCTTTCTAGCTTTACAACCTTTCATGCCTGTTTCTGTGAGACGCCTTCTTATCGATCGAGCAAGCGCAGAATACTTTTACGTTCCTTCAAAGAGTCAAGGACAAGTTTTCTGTCCTGGCGTTTTCTGCCTGTTCTTGATTTATTTTCGTGAGAACTGGTCTCCGCAAACCGCATGATAGCAGATTGCACTGCGCACCGAGAACATTTCACTTGCTTGGCAATCTCAACTTGAGATTTGCCCTGTTCATGTAGAAACTGAATTCTACAGCATTTTTCATTACCAAGTTCACTCGTTTTAGGCATATTGTATTGCACAGAGTGTCTAGTTTGTAAATAAATTACAAAAACAAGCAACTTCACCCTATAAGTAACAAATGAAGACTGACCAAATGTTCTCAACAATTTCTCAAATACCACATTTCCTGGAATTTGCACGCCAGATGTTTTATGGCTCTTCAAAGAAGATCGTTTATTGCTGTTATTGTTTGGACCAACCAGTATCGTAAATATTAAAAGAAATTATCAATTTTAACACACGTTTCAAATTATACCTGTATGTGTTTTGAAGGGGTGTCTAATACTTTTGGCCATGGCTTTATATATTAGTGTGATGGGGGAAGGAGGAGACTATGAAGAGAGATCCTTGATGTTATAAATATAGTAGGGGAAAAGCTCTCGCCCATGCTATTGAATAGCCTGCAGCACCTATTTATTGGCTCGTTTGCTGCTTATGTTGTGTTGGTATTCAACTAGCAATCGTCGGGATCTAGTGACTCTCAAGGGCTGATTGAGGACAAACTTTTCTTTCTAGTAAACGACATTAACCACGTCTCTGATGACGTCGAAGCTGAAGCAGGCAGATAACATTAATCTTCTCGACGCAAGGGGTAACAAGTTAATACATTTAAAGCGATATTCGTATGGTGGTAGATTACTGAAATCATAGGGGTTGAAAAGATCTCTCAGAGCGAATAGTAAAAACTTGCCTGAACAGACTCAAATCTTTGGCTTTGAATTTCGAAAGCTGGGTTCCAGATTAGGTTAGGTTAGTAAAGAGGGCTGCCGGGAAACGCGGCTTGCATTAGGCCACCAATTTGGGCCCATTTGGCACCCTCCGCTGGGTTGTTAGAGCTGCCAAGTGACCGCTTCGCCAAACTGGATCAGCTGACTCAGCGTGACGGTAGTGGCCACCTCTGCTAACCCTTGGAAGTGGTAAAAACCAAAAATTTCGAGGCGTTTATTATTTAGGGCCGGACAATCACAGAGAGTATGCTCGATGGTGTCCTCTTCCATCTCGCACCTCTTGTATAAATTGCTGGATGTCAGTCCCATTTTGTTCGCATGAGATGCGGTAAGGCAGTGCCCTGTGAGCAAGCCGACCGTGGCTCTCAAGCGGTTTCTGCTGAGCTTGAGCAGTTTCCTGCTTTTGCTTAGATCAGGTGATGGCCATAATGTCCTGGTCACCCTGCAGTCCAGCCTGTTTTCCCATTCGGACTTAAGTTTGGCCCATATGGCGGCATCAAGTTTGTTTGTGGCGTCCGCGATTGACCGAGGTACAGTGATGCAGGGGCAGTTGCTAGCTCCTGAACCTTTCCTCGCCAATTCATCAGCTTTTTCGTTGCCTATGACCCCACTATGCCCTGGCACCCACATAATCCGGATAGGAATATGCCTTGCCTTTTCATTGAGAGCCACTCTGCAAGCGTTAACAGTTTTTGAAGAACATCTGTAAGACGCAAGAGCGAGAATGGCTGCCCTACTGTCGACGCAAATGGTCATTGGTCTGGTTGATATTCCACTAATGGACTCAACTGCCATGCGTATAGCATGTAATTCAGACTGAAAGACGGTAGCATGGTCCGACAGTCTACACCACAGGTTAAGGCTCAAATCCGTAGAAAATACGCCCGAGCCAACTCCTGTGTCCGTCTTTGACCCGTCCGTGTAAATCCAGGCGCCCCTATCGGTGGTAGCTTCCTTTTTCTTTCAGTCTGTTCTTGTGCGTATCTTGACCTGGAAATTCCTGCCAAGATGTATTATTTTGCTCATGTGGTCCGTGTCTTCTGCAACGAGTCCAAATCTTTTGCGGCATTCTATAAGAATACCGCTGTGGCCCCACTGATCTGAATCGTTCCACATGCCAGAACTTTTAGCGCGTATCGCCGCTAAACTTGCGCTTCTAAAGATGAATCGATCTAGGGGCATGAGTCCCAAAATCATTTCCAACCCAGCCGTTGGAGCGGTTCTTAAAGCGCCCGTAATACATATGCAAACTAATCTTTGCAGTGTTGTCAGCTCCTTGATATTAGTTTTACTCTCCGCTGCTTTCCACCACACGACCGCTCCATACACCAAAATCGGCCTCACTACACATGTGAATATGTAATAGGCCGCCCTAGGTTTAAGACCTTAGGTATTGGAGTAGGCGGACCGGCAAGCGAAAAGTGCTGCGCGGGCCTTACCAATTCTGTGCTTCACGTTAGCCCCCCAGTTCAGTTTCCTGTCTAGCATAAGGCCCAAATATTTAACACTATCAGCAAGCTCCAATGTTATTCCGTTGAGGTTAGGCGTGGCAATAGTCGGTACCCTGTGTTTCTTTGTGATGAGCATAAGTTCGGTTTTTGTCGGGTTTGCCCTAAGACCGACTTTCCTGGCCCAGATTTGAATATGGTCCAGCGCCGATTGCATAAGGTCCGACAAAGTTTGTGGGAACGCACCCCTCACAAGTACCACAATGTCATCGGCATACGCCACTACCTCAAAGCCACTGGCCCTTAACTTCTCCAGTATTTCGTTGACTGTCAGGATCCTGAAAAGGGGAGATATAATCCCTCCTTGTGGTGTTCCGGTACCGACTGTTCTTTCCGCTTTGGCCTCCAAAAAGGTAGCCTCAAACCGCCTGCTCTTGAGCAAGTCAGATGCCCAGGTCGCCAGGGTTTTATCCACTCCATGTCGAGCCAAGGCATCAATGATACTCGCGACAGTGACATTATTGAAGGCCCCCTCAATGTCTAAGAAGGCTGCCAACGTGAATTCCTTCTGCCGTAAGGATTTTTCTATTGTACCGACAACTTTGTGTAATGCCGTATCTACTGATCTGCCCGCTAGATACGCGTGTTGATCAACACAGAGTCTCGCGACATCAATCGAGCTTTTGATGTGCAGATCAACAAGCCTCTCTAGTGTTTTGAGCAGAAACGATGTTAAAGTAAAGCTAAAGTCCTTCACGTAATGATGATTCAACCTACCAGGTTTCGGAATGAAGACCACTCTAGCTTTTGTCCATCGCTCGGGTACTACCCCGAGGCGGAGGCATGCGGTAAAAATACGCTGCAGAATGGGAATGATGGCCTTATCTGCTTTTTGAAGCATGATAGGTGATATCTCATCAATCCCTGTAGCTTTGTAAGGTCGGAATGTGCCAATAGCCCATTCAATCTTGACCTCGTCCACTACTTCCTTGATCAGCCGCTCAGACGCCTGGTGGGTTCCTCGAAGTACGTCACTACGCGGTGTCACGCAGGCTGATTCTGGAAAGTAAGTTTCCAGTAGCAAGTCCAGGCACTCTTTGGGGTCCTCCACCCAATCCCCGTTTTCCCTTCGCAAAAAGGGTAGGTACGCCGGGGGTTACGCTTAGGACCTTCCTGATTCTGGCAGCCTCTGTACCTCCTTCAATGTTCTCACAGAATTCCCTCCATGAGTCGCGCTTGGCTTGTCTAATCTTCTTTTTGAAAAGCGGCAGCTCTTGCTTGTAGCGATCCCAGTCAGCCACGTTTCCGGAACGCCTTGCGGTGTTAAACGCCCTTCGTGTGCGACCTCTAGCCTCTGTTAGTTCGCCATTCCACCACAAGGTAGCGTTCTTCCTTACGAGCTTTTCCGGACACACGTCTTTGAAATCTGACACTAAGATTCCCGTTAATCGGTTCACCTGCTCGTTAAGCCGTCCTGGACTCGTCAGTTCCAGATCGTCTAGTGCTCTGAGGTGTCTATTTGTTTTCCTTGAGTAAACTTCCCATTGTGGTGTTCTCGGGTTCCGTACTTTTTTAGGTGAAATAACAGAACAACCGATATTCCAGCATAGCCACTGGTGGTCCGAGAGCGATGGCAGGTTATAAACCTGCCAGCTGTGGACACTTTTCATTATGCTTGGAGTTGCCAGGGTAATATCAATTACCTCAGTCCTGTTCTTAGTTATAAATGTAGGTTTGTTACCTATGTTGAGGATGTTGAGGTTGGTTGACGTTAGAAATTCTAGCAAACTCCTACCTCTCTCGTTTATGTTGGTGCTTCCCCATATTTCGTGGTGAGCATTTGCGTCACAGCCGATAACAGCATCCGTTGTCATAGCCGCTACTGCCAATCTTCTTAGTCCGGGCGTGATGGGATCCAAGTCGTATGGTAGATAGACCGCCGACAACAGGCACCGCTTCGTGCCGCTACCAGCGATCCCCCACTCCACACACACTGTGGTTGTATCCCCATCACAAAGCTGCGGAATCAAGATTGCTTTCACCTCTTTTTTGGCGACAATACAAGTCCTTGTCTTGTCCCTTCCTTTTAGCTGGAACACACTGAGGCTGGTGCCGAATCCACAAGCCACATTCTTGTACAGAAGCGGCTCCTGTATCAGTGCGATGTCAGCGTGCCCCCGACTGAGATGCCGAAGCAGATTGGCCGTCGCCCCTCTACTGTGGTGCAGATTTGCTTGGACCACTCGCACTTCGGCTACCCTCAGTCACCTTCTCCGCTCCAACTTTCAAGGTGATCCTCTTCAGACCGAAGTGAATCAACCCGTTGTTGGCCCGTACTTGATCCGCGGACTCCTGATCGATACCCAGCACAAGCACTAACTTAGCTGCACCAGTTAAGTCAGGCTCCGCAGATTGGTTAGTTAGTTTAACAGCCTGGAATAATCTCCAGCCTGAAACTTTCAGATGGGGGTTCGGTCTTTTTAACAGAGACAGAGCCTCCGAAGCGTTCGAGTGGGGCACCGCCACCTTCGCTGTAATTAGCTTAGGCACGGATGTCTCCTCCACTACGTCCGAACCTGGATGGTCTGCAGAAATCTTCAGGACGGTAGACCGAAGCCATTCCGTCGAGAAGACGTCACTACAGGTCACCGCAATGTGGCCGCGAACAATGTTACAGCCTTCAAAGCGAGGTGACCCTTCTTCCGTTGACATGGCAAACCTGAGGAGTTCCTCGGTGATCCGTTTAAGAATCACCTTGGCCACGTCATCTTCAAGTCTCCATTCCAGGGGTTCCTGCTTGTCAACGACGGCCAGCTTAAGGTGACTGGCCGCTACGTCCCTAAAGGAACGAACTGCCGTCTCCTGTCGTGGCCTCTTCGTCGATTTACCTCTCGGCGAGGTTAACTCCTCTGAGCGTTGGCGTTTACTTGCAGCCGCTGCAGCAGGTTTCACTTGGGCAACCTCGGGTTTCCCTTTGGATTCCAGCGTCACCGTGCTACTGGCCGCTCGTTTTGCCTCTCTCCTTCTGAAGCGTTGGGCATTCCGCTTCCTCCCTTTGGTGGGATCAGCTGCCGCCACCTTCACAGTAGACTGCAGATCTTTGGAGGCACCACCTCCAGTCTTGGTTACAGCTCTGCTGAGTGGCTTAGCCGCCGCTTCCTTCCCGGTGACCTGCAAGCCTTTCAGCTTGCCGCCTCCGTTCTTGGTCACAGCTCTGCTAGAAGCCGACTCAACCGCCGCTTCCGTTGGACTGGCCAGTGAATCTCCAGACCCGCCGCCAGACTGCTGAGTAGCTGCTCTACTGACGGGTACCGCTACGTCCATCGGACTCACAGTAGATCCAGTAGATCAAAGTTGTTTACTTGCTCGGGAAAGCACTCTATCGTAATGTAGATTGAAGCGGAGCTTTTCATCCAGAATGACACCGATGTCTAATATGTTGTCCACCCCCTGCTGGGTGCCGTATTGTTAACAGTGCTGTCGTTGTACTCCGATCGGAGTATTTGTACTCCGTTTTTAGTTACTGTACTACTGTACTCCCTTCCATTGCAAAGTACTTCCTTTTCATTGGCAACACAATTCACACTCATACTGTTTTCAAATACCAAATTTCAAATATTGTTGGTTAGTACATGTCGTAGAAATATAATTTCGACTATTTCTAAGAAGAAGACTAGAAGAATTTAGTTTTGTTGCGTAGTTGTCCGCCTGCCTGAAATGCTCTTAATTTGCATTATAAATTCTCTGGAAATCGTCTGGCGGTGCTATAGCAATTGTAGCCCAGTCATTTTAGCAATCAACCTCGGAATGGGAGATAAAAAGCTGAATTTTTGTATATACCTTAATTTTGGGGTCCTCAAAGTTGCCTCAAAAGTCTCATGAAATCTCGTGTCTGCGTCGACAGTTATTCAAGGTCAAAGGTGAGAAAAAACAGTTTTTTGCGATTGTCTTGGTTTCTATTGCTCCAATGATATTAACACATCGGATCGAAATTGTAGAACATTCAATTTGCGGCAAATTTTATTTGAAGCATTTTTGCATGCGCTCAACCGTTATTCCGATAGAGGGCGGTAAGCGCGCAGCACTCAGGCATATGTACTGTAATGTAAGCTCAACCGTGAATACCTGTGAATACTACCTTCAGTTTTGAATTATTTGTATTATTTATCAGTAAATACATTGCATTTAATAACATTTTACATATATCTAATTTATTTTAATATCTATACATTTTACATATTTATAATCTATCAATCTTTAATAATTTAAATAACAACAGTATTACTTATCTTCTTCTTCATCGTCATCTTCTGGACGTTCGGGAATTTCTGTATCATTGTCTTCATCTTCGTTGCCTTGAATTGGTGTTTCCAGACCTTCCTGAATTTCATGGTCAAAAGCACTCTCTTGCTCACAGTCACTTTGCAATGAAACAGCATTGAGGCAAGCTGGCCCATTACACTGGCCACAAGCTAAGAGCCGGTTTAGACGAGCGATGTTGTGCTTTGCCAGCACAGAGTTTGCTGGCCGATGGTGCTCGCTGCAAGTTTTGACGAGCGATTTCTTGCTGTGCTAGCACACAGTTTTTTATGTTCGTCACAATTGACAGTTGATCATTGTGTCATTCGTTCAGGAAGCAAAATATTTTGTGCAAGTTACTTTCAAAGTAAAACTGTAAATCGGGTATTATTTAAATTCTATCATTACGCTTATCAAATGCTGCATTAGCCTTATCAAAATCTGCATGCGATATAAATAAAGCAATATCACTTGCTCTTGCTAATTCTGCGATCGCCTTACAACTAATAACAGATAAAAAGCGGAAACGCAAAATTTTGATTAAAAGATGGGGACAACGCAGAAATTCCAAAGGTTCTTTTTCATTTCTCACAAAAGAATTGAAACCTGAAGATGAAGATTCGTATAGGAATTATTTGAGAATGACAGACGAGACTTTTGAGACCCTTCTTTCATATGTAGAAAAAGACCTACAGTGCCAAGATACTGTTATGAGAAATGCGATATCACCGAAAGAAAAGTTAGTTGCAACCTTACGATACTTAGCAACTGGTGAAACATATCAAAGCGTGAATTTTCAAACAAGCCTTTCCAAAAGTTTTTTGAGTGTAAATGTACCGAAAATCTGTGAAATTTTATGGAATAATTTAAGAGGAGAATATTTAAAAGTAATTTTGAAATAAAACATAAAAATACAAAAGAAAAATATATTTATTATCGATATATTAAAAAAACATCTTCATCTTCTACCTCTATCCCATCAAGTGATTGTGATGTAAAGTCTCTTGCTGGGGACATAAGATTCACAGTTGTCGATGATGACGGTATTGTTAACATTGATAAAATATTTATTTTATTTTGTTTCCCCGAACCGCTGGAAAAATCTCCATTTCCAACATCCGATTTCCCATCACGTGCTTCTGGTGATACGGTGGTGTTTGCCTCAGCACTTTTGACACGATCTGCTTCAATGCCTTGCCTCAAAGCACATTGTATATCCCAAACCGTGTTGTTTTGTATAATGGGGTCCTTTATTTGGCTCAGCTGTGACACCAACTGGGCTACCCAGCCGTTACCTCCATCATCTTGACTTTTATTGATTAACTGTTCCGTTAATCTTGGATTGTCACTAATCTGCTTCCGCAATTGATTTTTTTTGAAATTTAGCTCTCTGAAAAATAAATAAATAATCCATAATGCTAATTAGTTTTTTCATGTTATATTTTAGTTTCCTACTACCATCCTAGAATAGCGAAAAATTGCGGAGACATATGAAATACGTTGGCAGTATCCACTTTGCTTGGGATCGTTAGATGGGAAACATATGTCTTTCCGGAGTTTACGTAAGGATGGATCTGTTTATCGGAACTACAAAGGAACGAATAGTATAGTTTTATTGGCTTTGGTTGATGCGGACTACAAGTTTATATATGTAGACATTGGATCAAACGGCAGGGCAAACGATGCTGGCATTTTCGCAAAAAGTGACTTGAAAAATGTAATCGATAATGCAGAAAAACACTTTGCTGCAGACAAAGTAATCGGTAATAATATACATCTGCCTTATGTCATAGTCACAGATGATGCCTTCCCATTGCAAAAGCACTTGATGAAGCCGTACTCATATGCAACCACAAACAAAACAAAAGAAATTTTCAATCTTCGCCTCAGCAGAGAAAGACAAACGGTCGAACATACGTTTGGGATATTGACGAACAGATTCCAAATTTTACAAAAATGTATTAATTTACAAGTTGCTAATGTGGAAAGTATTTCAGGAGCTTGTTGCGTTTTACACAACTTCTTAATGCACCATAGCCAGAACAACTATACTACGGATATAAAAACAACAATTAATATGGATATTAAAACAAAAGGAATGACTTCAATGCGCGACCGGAGAGTGGCTGAAACGATAAGGCAACAGTTTGCAGAATATTTTGTTAATGAAGGAAAATTAGATTGGCAAGAACAAAAATTATTTAATTAACATATTAATGCAAAAACTTTGTTACCTTAGGCGTAGAATAAAAAGGGCTCTGCAGTTGCTCAATGCTAGAGCTGCTGGCATTCGCTTCTAAGCATTGTTCAGTGTCCTAGAAAATACAAAATAAGTGTCATTATTGTTATTTTTGGTTTAATTCATTAAAAATTACTTACTGTGCTTAAATTTGACACTGATGTCTTAATGGCGCAGTGTGGTTTTAAAAAATTTAGCTTGTCAAAACACCAAAGTTTTGGCTCGTAAACGTCTTCCAAACCACATCCACTTTTTTTCGAAGCCGCTACTAACCGTAATTCTTTGGCGTATTGACTTCGCAAAATTTGGATCTTGTTCCGGATGCCACACAAACTAATTGTATCATCAACACTTTTTAATTTTTTTCAAAATGTCCTCTAAACTTTTCTACCGCATATTTCTATTAATATAATCCTTGTGTTTAGGATTATATAAGTTTTCTTTCTCCTCATACTCTACTAATAAAATACATATTAGCTCCCGGCTCCATATAAACTTTCCCGACATTACGAATTCCACTTGTAGCTTGCTGATTTACCAAAATTATTCGGTGCGCTCTACTGGATGTCTCCAAGCAGACTAAATCGAGTTATCCACGAAAAAATTTCTGAGCCTCAAATTTTTTCTAACAAAATGACATAAAAATCGCTGCCGTGCTCGATGGCCAACTATATCACTCGTGCTCGCTGTTCCGTTCCACCCTTCACTTCTCTCTCCTAAAAGCTCGTGCTGGATCCAGCAAAAAACCGCTCGTCTAAACCGGCTCTAAATTGTATTGCAGCCCTAATTTTCTACATCGGCATCACATCCATTCTTACAATTACAAAATAGAGTATTCATTAATTCATCGGAAGCTGGTGGCAATATTGTTGCCATTGGCTTCAGGAACTCATTTTAGAGCACCCAACCCCATTCCTGGGGTTCTAAATCATGCCCTAACCATTTTTGAACTTGGTAATAGACAGTTTATATGCTGGTGGGCCGCTGCACTTGTCAGTGGAAGATTAGATAATTGGACAGGTTTATTAAGTTTTGTAGATTTAATGAACTGAGTATATCGAAGATGATCGATATTATCCTCAGATTTTGGAGCATTGTACATTGCTAGTAAGATCCGAATGCCATTATCGTATAATTGTTTGACAGGACAGTTTTCTTCTAGAAAAACTTGAGCTAGTTCGTCGAAATTGCCAAGTGGTTCTAGTGCTTTTATGGAATTTTTTTTTTCCCTTTTTTAAACAGCACAGAAGTTGTATCCCATCCACTGAATGCATGTAAAAATAAAACATGTTTTTTTAGAAATGGGATATTTGTCAAAACATGTTGAAGAATATATTTATGTTTCGACATTGCCTTTGCCAACTTTTTTAAAGAAAATGTCTTCTTGATGTAATTGGGTGCGTACAATTAAAATAATTAGTAAATTCCACATTTTAAAGATAAAATACATAATTATTTTACTACTTAAAATCTACTTTCAATAAATTTACACATACAAATAGTATTTCATTTAATTAGTTTTTAATCACACAAAGAAGGTAAACACAATTAAATAAAAATAGTAAAAATAGGTCAAATAAATACAATGTATTAACTGATCAATAATACAAATAATTCAAAACTGAAGATAGTATTCACAGGTATCCACGGTTGACCTTGCATTACAGTACATATGCCTGAGTGCTGCGCGCTTACCGCCCTCTATCGGAAAAACGGTTGAGCGCATGCAAAAATGCTTCAAACAAAATTTGAGAGAGCCTCAACAATTGCGTTAGAATTTACGTTGTTGAAGGCCCCCTCGATGTCCAAGAATGCGGCAAGCGTATATTTCTTAAGAGAAAGAGATTTCTCAACTTGCTCAATAAGGACGTGAAGAGCAGTCTCAACAGACTAACCTCTGGTATAAGCGTGCTGTGACTGCGAGATCAACATAGTATCGATTGATCTTTTAATATGGTAATCAATGATCCTTTCCAAAATCTTAAGTAGGGCAGAGTTAAGAATTATTGGACGATAGTCCTTCGGCTTAACATGAGAAACTTTTCCTGCTTTCAGAATAAACACAACTCTAGTTTCCCGCCAGTTGGTGGGATCATACTAGAAGCGTAGGCAAGTGTTATAAATCTCTCTGAGCCATGGTAGCGAAACTTCCATGAATTGCTGAATGTCAGCCGCAAGTACACCGTCAGGGCCCGGGGATTTAAAAGGCTCAAAAGAGAAAATATATACAATATACAGAAAACAGATAAAACATTTTATGTTAGAAAGTGAGGCCAGTGGGCTATTCATAAAAACCCACTCGAAACACATCCGCAATGAATTCACTGTCGAGCTCCGCAGAATTATCAAAGACAACAACAATCTGGACTCCATAGATGCCCATTTGAGTTAAAATTAGCGCAGCTATTACTGCCAAGAATGTATGGTACTATCAAAGTTCATAAGAATGGCATGCCAATTTGGCCAATTGTCCATACAAGAATGATAATTGAAGGACTTTTTGCGGAATATCTGACGGCAATTTTGAAATCTTTCAAGGTCGTTTCATAAAACTACAAACCATCTCAACAAATGACTCAGCAAAAGTCTAAATATCACTGGACGTCAAATCAATGTTGACTATAATACAAAATACACCAACAGTAGCGACTATAAACATTAGGTCCGTTCGCGTACTTGGAGTCGTGTTCAGGTACCAAAACTTCCAGAAACATGTGGTGGGAGAAATCCATGAAATGTACAGAAATGCTTTTCTCTCATATAATTTTTCATTTAATTTATTTAATTCACATGCCCTTTCTTCGCAAAGACGAAGAACACAACCAGAAGTAGCAGTTGTTTGTTTTTAAAATCCCGTTCATTGCCGCCTGGTCTTGTTACTAGATCGTTACCTATACCTATACGTATCTGTTTGTTTTTCAACACTCGTGGTTTGAGGACAAATGGGTTTCCGGTGTACTGTCACATTGATCTTTATCAACCGGAAATTTGTGCGCCAAGCGAGATCAAGGTTGTTGCCGATGCTAACGTGAATCAATATTACGTCCTCGGCTATAGCTTATTGCCTCTCTTCTCTCCTCAAAGAAGAATCGCTATGTATTTTCGGAAAGTTGTTGCTTCTGGAATTAAGTTATGCTTGGAATAGATTTAACTTCCATAAGCACTTCATATTCTTTTTTTTCTATATCACAGCCCCAATATATCTGAAGCTGATACTGACCGTTCTTTCGAAGCACTTTCTGCCAACATTGATGCTCTTGTAGAGACATTTCCCTTCTGCGAAAGCGTTCTTGCTGCCGACTTTAATGTGCACAACGTTCAGTGGCGCAGATACTTTTCTACTACAAGCCGAGCAGGTAGAGAGGTTGAGTTGTTTTGCGAGTCTCATAATTTTGCAGCAATTAGTGGATTGCCTTACTAGGATACCGGATATACCAGACGAAAGTGCTAATCTGTTAAATCTTTTTTAACATCTTATCCCGAAAATTATGTCATCTCTGTTGCAGCTCCTTTAGGTAGCTCCGACCATTGTTAAGATTCGGCCCATTTAACCGCAAGTTCTCTGGTTAATAGTAATCCATCTGCCACTAAAAGATTGCTATGGCACTTTCGCCAGGCCGATTGGTCCTCGTTTAATAAATTAATTAGAGAGCTGAATTGGTCTGAATATTTCTCTACAAGAGATGTTGATGAAATAAGTGGCACCATACTCCACGGGCTGCCTTCTTTTGTTCCACACAGCTTTAAACGATTCAAACCGACTGCCTTCTGGTTTGATGATGATTGCAAAAAGGCTAGTGGGAATAAAGAAGCGTCATTTCGCGCATATTCGCGATGTCGTTTCGAGTAATTGCGGCAGATATACAAAACTGCAATTGAATATTCAAAAAGCAAAGTTTCAGTTTGACCTAGGCATCAGGCGGAAAATCTTTGCAAACCACAAAAATAGCAACTTTTGGTCATTTGTTAAAGCCGTGGACAATAATTTTACCTCTTCTCCCGTGCCACCACTATTTCCTTAGGATTTAGGATTTAGGACCACTATTTCCTTAGGGCTTAGGATTTCCCCTGCCCGTGGGTGTTTTGCATGCTTCTCTGGACGCGAAGTTGAGAGAACCAGTAAGGGTGTCAACTGCCTTATCCAGTTCATGGTAGCAGTCAATGCTCTTAGGAACAGTTTCCAGTGAGGATCGAACTAACTTCCAGTCCGTCCTCTTTCTGTTAATAAAGGCTACCTGCTCGGCAGAGCTGCGGCCAGCCACGTTGTACGATATGTACCTGTGATCAGAGTAAGAACACTCCTTTAGAACCCTCCAGTCACGCAGAAGTTGCGAGTTAACGTCAAGCACCTCCCTACGGTTTGAGGTAAGGAATGTCGGTTCGCTGCCAGGGTTGGCGATGAAGAGGTCGTGGGCAAAGATGAAATCAAAAAGTTCCTCGCCTCGACTATTTGTATTGGAGCTACCCCATACTTCGTTATGAGCGTTAGAGTCAGCTCCCAGATCAGCGGCACACTTGATTTCCTGGCTTCAGCCACAATCCCCCTGACAATGTCGCAGGGAGGGCTAGTGCCATGATCATGTGCCATATAGCAAGAAGCAAACCAGCATGGTCTTTGGTCGCATTCCTCTGCAACAGCCATGTTATCCTTGTCACAGAAGTGATGTAATACAAGGACATTTATGGTTTTCCTGACAAGAATACAGACACGTGGCTTACAAGAGTCGTCAGGTGTTATCAGTCTGTATCCATTGGTGCGTAACCCGCAAACCCGGTTGTTAACAACCCATGGTTCTTGGACAGGCGGAGTAGCAGGGCAGCTGATGCTGCTATGGAATGGTGAAGATTCACTTGGAGTACCTTCACCATTAATGAGTTAATTAATTAGGGTTAGATCAAGGTCCTCCCCCTCGGACATAGAAGCCGTCTCAGCCTCTTGCTCTGCGCCCAGAGTCATCAAGTCCAGGCAGCCACCCAACTCGGAGGCAGTTCCGACACTAACCCCATCGGCAAGGAGGGATTCCAAATCCGATTCCTCATCAGATCTCTCCCTCAGACAGACATCAGACCCTTTTTCAAGTGGCTCCACGGCCGTTTGGGTCACCATCTTTGGGTCAGGCTTGGCAGGTATCGGATCTCCCGAAGCTGAGCTCTTTGGCCTGTCGCTTTGATAGATACGTAGGGCCAGTTTTTCGACCCCGTACCTGATGATGCCCTTTCGAGCATCCAATGCCGGCAGCGCCTTTTCGTTGATGACGAAGAGGGCTTCCCGCCGATTGTCCACCGGCTCACCAATCTTCACAACCCTCCAATCCTCCGTAGGAAGATCAGGGTTGAAGAGCCGAATAATGTCCAGGACCTCCACTGGATCAGAATGGAAAGCAGGAATCCATGTCCTGCATCTTGGCCGACTGGGGAACTCATCTTTGGGCACCACCTTAATCCTGGCGCCTGGCCAGAGTTCCCCCAGCTAGGAGATAGCCTGCTTGTAGAAATCGGCCGATCGTTGGTCTCCACACGCAACCAGCCTGATTCCCTTGTGCCAGCCCGCGTCGTTCACCGTAGGCCCGCGGGCACCACCTTAATCCTGGCGCCTGGCCAGAGTTCCCCCAGCTCGGAGATAGCCTGCTTGTAGAAATCGGCCGATCGTTGGTCTCCACACGCAACCAGCCTGATTCCCTTGTGCCAGCCCGCGTCGTTCACCCGAGCTAGCCTTCTGCAGCTTACAGCAGACTACGAAAAGAGCCTGCCTTATCTTGCCTTATCCATTTCCCTTGCTGGCATCAATTACAGCCCAGTCAAGGCACTCTTTGGCCATTTCATTAAACGGCCGAGTTAACCCTGAAGGGGTAGTCGTTGTCTTCTGCTTTTTGCAGTCCTGCCTGCCCTGGTACTACTGCTCAGCCGACTTTGTTCGTTTCTGAGTTGTACCTGCAGGATTTAGAGGGAGCGGGTGCTCCCCAGTGTATGATTTTGCCCATTCAAGGGACATTTTGTCATTGTCGGACATTGTGTCAGGGGAGACGTTTTGAAACTTCCTCAGAACTTTGAAGGCTGCCCTTCTAGTTTCGTAAGCCCGAGAACATTTGGCGGAGGAGCGTTGCGTGCCTGAGGAGGAGGTGCCACCGTAGGTAGCACTTGTTGACGGACGGGTTGGCTCGTTCGCCGCTACCTTCCCGTCACACTGGCCACAAATGGGCTTCGTGGCTTTCACAAGGCCAGGCTTGGTGACCAGAGCCGCGGAAACGCCGGAAACAGGGGTTGAGGAAGAGCAGATAGGCCGTGAAGCTGGCTCATTTGTCATGACTCCACAGCCTTCTGCAAGCTTAGTCGCTGTGCCGGTAGCCATTGCAGCTGACTCATTCATCATGTCTCCACTGACTACAGCAACCTTAATCTCAGTCGGTAGAGCTGGCTCATTCGCCATATCTCCACTTCTTGGGACTTTAGCTGCAATCGCTGACACAGCCATTTTTGTCTCCCCCTTCACATAAGAGGTTGGATTAGATTTATTGTCAGGCTTTTGCCTGACGAGTTTTGGTTTTTTATTATTTCTGTTGCTCATTCTTCAAGGGTCCCCACTCAAAGCCGCTATCTCAAGTCCGATTGTGTAGTCACCTTTAATGATCCCATGGTAATCTAGTGCAAGCAGGGAGGCCATGCGAGGGCTGCCACCAGCCCTTATGGGGACAAGTGGTCAGAGCCGGATCGGTGCTAATCAGGAGTCCAAATCAACTGAACCTACACCACCAACTTAATGGCGACGAGACGAGAGCGTACTAAGAGGCCTGCCAGGGTTTTAACGGGACGGAGATGATCGTATTAACCCGGAGCCGTTCACGAAGTGGATTTCACTCCGTCGCTACCGCGCCCGAGGACGACTAGGTCTGGAATGCTACGACCACCAGCCCAAGTACAAAAACGAGTCGTTAGACAAAGAGAAGTCCGAGGACGAAAGCGGTCGTGATCGTGAAGAGAGTCTAGATCATTTAGCGTTACTCAGGATGCACCGAGAGGAGGCGATCTAGTTTACATCCCATACAAGTCCACTAACTAATCAAATTTAAAATAAGCGGCAACCTTATGATTTGTAACACAGGCTTTGACACAGGTTACCCGATGGCCAGTTTTTCTCATGGATTCCAATAGGACCGAAGAAATTAACATCGCCAGCTTTCAGAAAATCTCGACCACAAATAAGCTGTCAGATTAGATTGCTCGTGTATGGAATTCACATTCCAAAGTTGACAAATTTTCGTGCAAATTGTATCAAATCAAATGTCAGACTTTGAATCGTTATAGTAAATCTTTATTCCCGTGATGTTAATTTTTTCATTACTCGGTACGCGAGGTTCTTATAATTGATTCCACCGCACATTATCCAGTTCGTAGCACTCAACAAAAATTTATTTTAGTACAGCTGTTGAGTCGAAGTCGAGCGCCTGATCAAAGAGCAGGACTGAAGATCACACTGCTGGATGGTCGAGCCAACTCGTTGGGCGTAACCTGACCACATACGGGCTTATGAGCTTTCCCCGGCCCAGGCTTGGACACCAAGCCTCGAGACGAAACAAAGTTGAACAAAACTGACATCCTGCTTGAATCTTCTGGGACGGCCTCAGTCAGTCATATTACCACCAACCCTAGCGGGCTGCCAACAATCTGCGGAGTTGGCTCATTCGGCATGTCTCCGTACCCGTCATTTTCGCTACTTCTGGCTGTAAAGCTGGCCTAGGTATTCTCTTGGATCTGGACGGTATTGCATTCATACCAATTAGGTTTTTCTGTTGTTTTTTTTCAGAGCCGAATCGGTGCTTATCTAAAGTTTTTATTACTCAGAATTTAAAAAAAAACGATCTATATCTAGCCTGCTTGCTTTTTGTTATTTTTATGTGATGCACAACGTGCAGTGTTTTTAAGAGTTGCTAGCTTTTATCGATTAAATTACCAACAAATTCGCGGTGAGTTTATTAATTTTCAAAAGATTTAACATTTCAGTTGAACATATAACCTCTTAATTTTAAAACTTTTCCTCTTCTACTATTGGCACAATGGATTATTGGTTACAGTCTCTTACAAAGTTACAAATTTTTTTTTCGCTTACAAATTTTGCATTATTTTACTATGGGAAACAAAGGGCCCTATCCGCAAACATGTGATTTACATACGAATCTCGTGAAAGCAAAATTTTTCTTTTGCTTGTCATATATTTGTCTAAGTTTAAGAAGGAACTTCTTGACTTTTTTTGTTATGCTTAGTAAGTCTACGCTTCTGATTTTTATGCAGAAGTCAAAATCATCGCGCTCGGTCACTTAAGGTTTCTTCAAATTTAATAATTTAGGATTCAAAACTTGGGGTTTACTGGTTACTTACTGGCGAGGCAGTTCACTCCACATTTCCACAGAAAGATCTCCATGAGGACTTCTTTGTCTTGCGTGCGCCTTATTTAATGATGAATTCCGTATTCCACCATAAAGGCTTGCAATTGTCCTGGTTGTGGGCGGGGTACACGCTGTCCTAAATATGGAGTTGACAGCACTGTTAAAGGTTCGACTCGGTATCTGATAATGCCCTTTTGGGCATCCAAGACCAACAGTGCCTCTTCATATATGTTAAAAAGGGTCTCACGCTGATTATCAACAGGCTCACCAATTTTCACAGCCCTCTGTTGGGAGATCTGGGTTGAAGAGCCGTACGATATCTAGGAATTCCACTGGATCCGAATTGAAACGAAATCCATGCGATGCACCTGGGCCTACTGGGGATCTCGTCGTCTCGCATGACCTTTATGTTGGTGCCTGAACAGAGTTGCACCAGGTTCGAGATTGGCCGCTCATAGAAATCGGCAAACTAGCCTGATTCCTTTGTACTAACCTGTGGACTCGAGCCATGGCCTTTTGCGGCAGACCCCAAATAAAGCATGCCTTATGTGAAGCCAGTTTTCAGAGGGGATAATTCCGTCTCCCTTGTTGGCTACAACGATGACCGAAACAAAGCACTCTTTGGCCATTTCATTATATGGGCGAGTTTGTTTTATTACTCTATTGCCTGTCCTGATTATTTGGCTTAGCCTTCCTTTATAGTTCCTTAGTTGATTCTGCGAGTTTAAGAGTGAGCGGGTGCTCTCCAATAATTGCTGTGGCCCATTGTAAGGGCTTTTTATCCTAGCCTGGTCAAAGAGGCGATATTTTTGCTCTGAATTTCGAAGGCTGCTCTTCGTTTCAACTCGAGAGAGAGTTGGCGGAAGAATGTTTGATACCTGAAGAGGAGTTAAGGATGTGCTGGAGGCCAGTGATTCCACAGCGTCCAGCAAGTTTAGCAGGTGTACCAGGAGCCAATAGAGCTGACTCATTCGTCATATCTGTACGACATCCAGGAGATTTCGAAACAGTCGGCAGAGCTGGCTCATTCGTCATATATCCACTTCTTGGGGCGTTAGCTGCAACCGACGGCACAGCCATTTTAGTCCCTCCTTCACATTAGAAGGTAGTCTAGATGTAATGCCAGAGATTTAATATGGATTTATTTTCCATGCAGAATGGTTCCCACTCAAAATCGCCACCTCTCTCCGTATGTGTAGTCACCTTAATGATCCCATGGCTATCTACGAGGGTTGACCCAAAAGTAGTGATAATCGGCTATTTCCAGTTCGCATAAAATAAAAAAGAAATTTTTTTCTATTACCTCATACTCAGACTTAGTGCGTAAGTCAGCACAAAAAAAAAACAAATAAATAGGCTACAATTCCAGGGAGGTACAATCATTTGAAAACGAACAATCGAAGAGCGAACATCAAAATGGAGAAAAACGAAATTAGAGTTGTCATTAAGTACCGGTGTTTCAAAAAAATTTCTACCGAAGACATATACAGCGACTTGGTGGAAACACTAGGCAACTCGGCTCCTCCAGATTCCACCGTTTTACGTTGGACCAAGGAGTTCAAGCTAGGAAGAACATCCACTGAAGATAAATACCGCGAAGGATGTCCATTCAAGTCCCTCACTGAAGGCAACGTGAAAAAAGTCGAGGATATCGTGTTGGCAGATTAAAGAGGGACCATCAGGCATATAGCTGAGGTCGCAAGTGTTCGAAGAATCGTTGCCAACGAATGCCATCTGAAGAAGACCTCTGCGCGTTAGGTGCAGAAAATGTTAACCGACGAGCAAAAGGAGAAACGAGTCGACATTTCGAGGGCGAATATCGTTAAGTTCCAGGTAGATCTGGAGAAGTTGTTGTCACGTTTCGTAACCATGCACGAGACTTGGATCCACCATTTTGATGCAGAAACCAAACACCTGACCTGGAACCGATTCTGACCTGTAAGTGACCCGCTTCACCGATGCCGATGAAATTCAAGGTGTCGATTTCGGCAAGGAAGGTTATGCATCAGGTTTTTGTGACGCTGAAGGAGTTATTATGGTGGAATATTTGGAAAAGGAAGCCATTATATCAGGCTCTTATTACGGCAGACTAAACAAGAAGCTTTTGGGAGGCTATTGAGGAAAAAAACGCGGGAAACTTTGAGCCCGAGTTCGGTTTCATCAAGACGGTTCACAAGCCTGCAGTTACGATGGCTGCAATTCAAGAAACGGGATTCTAGCTGCGTGAACATGCGACCATTCGTCACATCTAGCTCCCAGTGACTTTTACCTCTCTCCTTGGCTCAAGGAACCCGTTCGGAGCAAGAAATTTGAAGATGATAGCGAAGTGATGGCTGCTGTTGGGGCGGGGCGGTTCGGAAGATTAAAGACAAACAAATTTTTTGTAAGGGTATTCTGATTTTGGAAAAAAGATGGACTAAATGTGTTAACTTGTTAAGAGACTATGTTGGAAAATAATTAATTTTTTTAAAGTTTAATCGCCTTGGTTTATAGTGATTATCAATACTTATGGATCAACCCTCGCAGCTCATAGCTTAGGTGGAAACGCACACAGTACGGCTGGTTTTAGGAGCTGAGCGCAAATTTACCCACTGCAAAAAATGGAGCAAGGGTGCAAAAATCACACCAGCTCCAGGAAATCACTAGATCTCAGTCAGGTATATTCTGATATGAAACACTAGAATAATGAGTCTAATTTTTTTATTTAAAAGAGATTGTTCATATAATGAGAGTTACATAAAGAGACAAAAATGTCTAGATACAGAAGCGGAAATAAAATAACTAAACTAGTAAAAATTACCATGTAGCTCAAACCTAGTAATAAAACTGCAACTGTACTACAAACAAGTTGCACGTAAATTATCTACCTGCGCAACAATTTAAAAGTTGTTTGACGGAATCTTACAGTCGACGGCAGCTATTATAGTCCTTTAAAAAGTAATCGAAGTTGCGGATATGGAGAAACTATCGGAGGCTTAGTGTTGCGTCAGGGAAATGCGGCTCATCTAACCCTATGATGCAGCTTATCTCAGAATACTACCATTTTGAGATTAATTTATGTAAATACACATTGTTAAATTTTTCATTTTAGTCAGTGATTGCTATTTTATTTTATTTATTACCCATAAAGCTTATAAAATGAATACAACAGCTCTTTTACATACAAATAAAAAGTTTATTGTAATTATTTTCTGGTAATACATTCATTCTGCAATTTATAGTCGGATATTATGCTTGTAAAAGGTAATTTGTTTACTCACTCACACCTTCGGAGCCGTCTCTATAGTCCATCCACTATTTAAATGTTCGTTATAGTTTGGGTGAATAAATTGTTTGTTAATTGGGACTTTCTGATGTAGATTAGCTATGTTTCGGTCAATGAATCGTTTTGAGCGCTTCAGACAATCTATGCACCAGCTTTTGATTATTAACTACGTTTTTTCTAAACATTGGTCCTATACGTTCATATACATATATTCATTGATTTTTTTCTCCATTCAGACATTCGTGGGCCCAGAGAAAGTAACAAATTTTGATCACATGTCTCAGCTGTCTTGCAGCGAGTATTTCAAACACGGCATTATTCAACCATAGTTGAAATAGTGACCAAGCGCGTATCCAAAACACTCTTCGAATATTCGTCATCATAGTTACGATAGTGAAACAGATCGTTGTAGATATGAAAAGTACGTAATTTCGATGGAACATCTTATTTTTTTGCCATTGTTTCATATACGGTACACGTGATGAAGCAATACTGTTGCGATAATCATTTTTCGTTTACTGTTGACGGTAACGAATGAGAATTGGAAGAATCAATTCGCATGGTGTTCGGTAACGATGGGTGCTATTAACTGGAATCGAAATCAAAGCAATTCGTTATTTTATGTTTATTAACGAAATCAGACGACTGGTAGTGGTTAATCATAGTCAGAGGTTTATTGCTCCTGTAGATCGCCGTTTTTCATTCCGGTTTCCTCTCCACGGCTCGGAAGTTGCGAGTTTAGCATAAAAGTGGGAGCTTAAATTTGTTTATCAAATGAAATTCGATTTAGGATTTATTTCCTTGTATTTCAACATCCGATTAGATATTTTCTACAGCACATAAGAGAGATACAAGGAATTGATTTGATTCTATTAACTATAAAAGGCCATTTAGCATAATAATGCAAATTCGATGCATCTGAATAAGTGTGTGTCGCAGCGGGCGCTATGCGTCCGGGTTTTCAGCAAACTAGAAAATATGAGCCCCGAAATATATACACACATTTATCGACGCATGATAATACAGCTTGTTTCATCTCGAAGTCATTTATGTGGCATTTTCGCAATGCATCGAATTTTCGTGCTTACAGCTCCACATCGCAATTTGCATTTGTATCTTATCAAAGCCAGGTTTCGTGGTTGTTGATAAGTTAAACGAGTATAATTGATTTCCAGTTGTTGAAGGCCACGAATTTGAGGTTTATTGCATCATCGCTCACATTTTTCTAACATTTTTCAAATAAAAAATAAAATAAAAATAAATCAAATCGATCATCCCCGATTACAGTAAATATGCTTTGCTCAAATTACTCAAATTAAAATGCCAAAGTACATTCGATCAAAATGCGATATTCTGAGACAAATGCTACGATTCAACCAGAATGTAAATAACTTGACCTCAAAAATTCATTCAATTTTCGCCGATTGTTTGATTTTCTCATAATAACCACTGAACGAATCTGAAAGTACTGTCAACGATTTCACGGACGCAATAAAAAAACGATATATTTTTTATCAGTTTTTTATCAACAAATTAAAACTATAAAAATGTATTAAAAAAAAAAAAACAAAAAAAATCGAAATTAAAATGAGTGCAGGCCGGCGAGTGCGGACCCAAAAAAGGTGTCTCCTCGTTGATGTGATTCCAACCCTCCTGGTGATCTGGAACATACATTTTTTGGTGAATTCTTTAAAAAGAAGGATGTAGAAATAATCTGATGTAGGGGATTTGAAATTTTTTTTATTATTTCGAAAATGGCGTCCATGGTCATGTTTTTGCATCATATTTTCATTTTTGGAAATTTTCTAAAAAAAGTAAAAAAAAAATTTAAAATCCACACGTTAAACCAATTTTAATAGTGTTAAAACCGTTTGTGTAAAACTTCAAATAATTTGGTCTATAACAACTTGAGATATCATGTCAACCGTACCGAAAAAAGTAATTTCGAGAAAAAGTTAAGAGTTTCGTTTCGGGCAGTCTGAGTCGTTTAATATTATACTTAATTTTTTTCTCATCAGCGATCCCTGCCTAATAAAATGTTCCTTATTTCACTTCAAAAGCGAGATTTCCTGAAGCTCTTTCAGTCATACGAGCAGCTCGAACTTCTTTTGAAGCTTCAGAAGCTCGTAACTCGGAGTTGTTAATTCGTTGTTGAATATTCGAATATATATATATGTACATGTATGCTATACACATATAATATGCATAAAATATGTCATGACAGGTATATATTTATACATATACAGTACGCCCTCGATAAAAGCAACCGATGAAAATTCGAGCAGTTGCGTTAATTGAGGTTGTTGCAATTACCGAGTCACAAAAAAGTTTTGCCTTGAATTAGAATATAACGTGAAAACTAAAGTGTAAATAATAAAAGAATATTGTTCGTCGTAAAAGAAAAGTAATATAATTTAATTCATGAAAAAAAATATTCACATATGTAATACAGTATTTGGTTAAATTGGTTTCAAAAATTGGGAAATGTTCGTTTGCTTTTTCTTGGAGGATACATTAATGTCAACGACCAACTCTCGCAGTTTTTGAAGAGTCAAGGTATCTTCTAGTGAGACCGAGTTTTCTTCAGCCCATTGAAGACAAATGCTAAATGCTTGGATAGCATGTTCTGTTTTGATTTTTGGCCGTGGAGGACTTACACTTGCACCTGTGCTTTCTTCACTCTCGATTTCTTCGGCTTCTAGATTGTTGCAAACAGGCACCTGCTCGATATCGTTTTCCGCAATCCAATTGCTTAATCCCTCTGTGAAAAAAGTTTCAGTGGCAAATAAATCTTGAAGCAAGTCATTAATGGATGTCATCATTTCGCGGTCACTAATGATTTTATCGCTAATGACCCTCAAATGCAGCTCATCCTCCTCATCCCACTCACTATCAGGAGACATCAAAGGCTTCCAGAACTTCTGTATAGCCGAAGACTTAACCTTGTCCCATGCAGTAGCCAGGAGGCATATGGCATGCCTCAAATTAAAAGCCTTTATTTTACTCTCCAAATCTGAACCTCGGCTTCCGACTAAATGTACCAAAAGTCCTTTTTTTGTAGTACAGTTTTGTCAAGTTGATGACATTTTGGTGCATTGGTTGAAGAATAGTGGTGCATTTTGCTGGTAAACACATGGTAACAATCTTTCCATCATCACTTATCATCTCCCCGTCTTTTGGATGACACGTCGCGTTGTCCAATAGCAGTAGATCCTTTTTTGGCAAATTTTTTGATCACAGAAACTGTCTTACCTAAACCAAGGAAAAAATATGAAAACAATTTTAAAATTCGACGAAATCAATGAGAAAATTATTTTACCTCAGGCACGAAAGTTGAATGAAACCAATCTTTAAAAAATTCGTGTGTCACCCACGCATTTTTGTTGGCCTTGTAAACGGCGGGCCTATTTTCGAAATGCTTAAATGCTCGAGGATTTATAGCTTTTCCTATAACGAACAATTTGACTATGTGCGTATCAGACGCATTAGTGCAAGCAAGAAAAGTGACTCTCTCCTTGCTTACTTTCCTACCAGGAGCAGTAGCTTCTTTGGAACCCACCGTTATGTTTGGCAAAAGCTTAAAAAATAGGCCAGACTCGTCCGCATTGTAAATTTGATCTGGTAACAAATCAAGCTCTTTAATTTTATTTTCGAATTTAATCAAAAATGGTTCCACCAGTTTTGGCTTATTTGACAGCTTTTCTCCGCAAATTTTAAGCATTCGGACTCCGTTCCGTTTTTTGAAATTTGAAAACCAGCCATTGCTGGCATTAAAAGCACCTGGTTTTTCTTTAAGTTTTTTTTTGTGAAGCGTGCATGGTTTTGACTTAAGGATTTGTGCGGAAATGGGTACGTTTTGCCTGCGTTGCCTCTGGAACCAATTGTACAAAGCTTTTTCCATCCTTGGATCCTCGCAGGCTTTTAAAGTTATGCGCTTTTCCGGTCCAGACTCAGAATTTGATACGAATTTGTTAAGCAAAAGTTTTCTCTTTTTTATTCTGCTAATGCTGGACTTGTTGCACTTGTATGTTTCACAAAGCGATTTTACTGATGCACCGTCACTCAATTTGGTTAAAATCTCTGCCTTCTGCTTTATAGACAGTTTGCGAACTTTATTTTACGATAGCAATGATTTCTAAATTAAAACAAAGCAATTACCGACCGCGAGAATATTTGCTGAACACTGGTAAATTAAAAAGCAAATCATAGAGGAAAAAGAAGGAGTGTAGTGTAGTCACACAATTTCACTTTGCCCACAAGCTACAATTCGGGTTAGGTGGGAAAATGTGGGTGAAACACACGCAAACCCTTTCATCTAATTTTAATGCTCACCTTTGTTTATTCACGGACACGAAATAAAAAAATAACAAATGGGTTTTGGAAGAAATACGAAATATTTTCCTCTTCGTTTCTTCTCATTCCTTTATGACGCAAATACAATGCACCCACAATCTATGAGTGTTAAAAGTTCTGAGAGAAGTAGCTGTAAAATAACTGCCCGTTACAGTAAAACCAAACAAAAACAAAACAAAACTAAAACGAGATAAGAGCATAGATGGAAAGTTGCGTTTACTGAGTCACATTTTTTTGGAAAAATTGCAATTACTGAGTCACTATGGTATAAATTTGGGTGTTGTTTTAACCGAGGTATTGCATTTATCGAGGGTTGCTTTTACCGAGGGCGTACTGTATATGTGTATCTATAATATCCATAGTATGTAAGTTTACCAACAATTCATCATACTTACTTTATCATAAGTTCACGAAGATTCCTTGTTTTTTATTCACTTTTACACACTTTTACTACACTGGTTTTAATACAGTTTTGTTCTTCTCTATAAATATGTATCGTCAATCGGAAATTTTAGAAGACTGTAACGGACATTTTCTAACTCACATACAAGAAAGCAAAAGTTTTTACAGTCATTCCACATTTGTTGTCCATCACATGAAAATTCAATAAAAAACATTCCACAGCTTTTTAATTATCTCCTAAGAGTAGGTTTTCCCAATGCCTTCTAGAAGTACGGGCCATCATGCTACGTAATCATTGTTGCTGTGACGTAATGGTGTCAGGTCATTTTGACAGTTCCACGAGGCAGTGCCGATACACACGGAGATTTCACTTGCGAATTTTTAGCTAAAATATAAATAAAACGTCGGTTTTTTGTGCGTGAATGTGTTGCATTTTGATTAAGGTTTTCCCTCACACCGGGATGTAGCACATCCTGTAAAGAAAACTTCACATACACAATATGTACACAAAACTTCCACAAATATGCTCGATTTACTGTAGTTTGCGATGATCAGAAAATAGCCGCACTAATGTCAACTGACCTATTCATGTTCAAAAACCAGTTAAACATATGCGTCAAATCATCATTCAATTGTACCGACAGTAAATCGACACGAAACATCACCTAGCCTTAAGGCCCTCACTCACGAGCAGTCCAAATGGCCTGAGTCCATTTGGCTTGAGTCCGCTTGGTTTAAGTCCAATTTAGCTCGCCACTCACGATAGAGCTTCGATCCAGGCAGTCCATTCCATTTTGTGTCATTAATTTAGAATAAATTGAAGAAAAAATTATGTTTAATTTATTAATGGATCTGAAGCATATGGAGTTGTTTGCGATTGCAGCTTGCATCTAGATAAAGAAACGAAAACCAAAAAAGAAGTGGCCAAAGGATTGGCTTGCCGAACGGAAACAAATGAATCACGTAAATTTGGTAAAAGAATTCACATTCGAGCCTTCTGATTGGCAAAATTATTTAAGAATGGATGAAACCACAAATAATAAGTTGCTACAGTTGGTCACCCCGTTAATCAAACGAAAGGATACGAATATGAGGCAAGCTATCAGTCCTCATGAAAGATTGACCGCTACTTTGCGATACTTAGCAAACGGTTGCAGCTATGAAGAGCCAAAATTTCCTACAGTAATTTCACCCCAGGTTTTGGGTAAAATAATACCTGACACCTGTACGGCGATTTTGCGATGTCTCCAAGATTATTTGAAGGTAGCTATTTTTACATATTTACATGATTTCATTAAACGTTTTATTTCAAACAAATTATGGTCAACAAAATAAGAAATAATCTACAAACAAAAAAGTATTCTTAATCTACACTGGGGTAAATTTAAAAAGTTTGCCTCTCTTCTCTTCATCAATGGAAGCAAGATATGTTCGCATGGTTGGATTTGCGGGCATTGGGGCGATTTATTTGATTGAACAGTTCCTTTGCCCGTCGCTATCAGACTGTTCATGTTTAGAGTCCCAATTTCAGCGCAAAAAATTGCATCATTTGTAATTTTTTGGCAAAATGGAACCATAGAGGGAGCAATAGATCGCATTTTTCTGACACATATTGTCCAAAAGCGTCATGTGGTTTTGGGCAAGATGGCATTGCTACAGGTGTGTCCATCCGTTTAGCAATTTTTTCCAGAATTACATCCGTCTTTGTTGGGGGACGTTTGAATGACTGTGTAGCTTTGGAACTAGAAGATGAGATGTTTGCCTTAAGAAAGGACTTCATGAAGCCATTTATTCAACAAATTCTAACTAAAGAACGAAGAATATTTAACTATCGGCTATCCCGGGCGAAGAGGATTGTTGAAAATGTGTTTATGTTTAAATAATGGCTAGTCGATTTCGTATACTGCACAGCATCATTAATTTGTCCTTGGATCGGATTGATATTGTTGTACTAACATGTTGCATTCTACATAATTTTCTAAGGAGGAATTGTTCTGACACATACAACGTACAACAAATGGAATCGCAGGAGGAAAGTCAAATTATCAGTTTACTAACAGGTCTGCAGTCTACTACATCCAGAAATGTAAGTACTTCAGCAAAGCTTGCTCGTGAAATGTTTATGGAATATTTCGTTGGTGAAGACCAAGTCTATTGGCAAGAAGAGAGAATATAACATTTTCTGCCTATAATTTATCAACAATATATAGCATTAACCACATGCCTCATCTTCAGCAAATAGAAGCTCATAAATTATTGATGAAACTGTTATGCTTCTTCGTGGTACGTCTTGATCCTTTAAAAAACTGAGGTAGCTATGGTACCAAAGTTTAGGGATATGAATACTATCAGGGTCCGAAGCACTTGCTTTCACCTACGATAATAATTCCAATGTAAAATTAAATAAACAATTTGTGTTAAAATAAAAACTAAAACCTACTTTTCTGTGTTTTTTATTGTAACTACACCGCATACTTTGTAGTTTTTTCAGTACAGTTTCCCTGTTAGCTTGGGGTTTTTTTTTGTACGAAACAGTACAAGAATATCGTTCAGAGCAGAATTTCGTTTTGTTGTGATAATTTTCGTTTCCGACTTGCCAAAAACATTCATGATACTTATATTTTTTCTATAACTTCGAAAACAAAATCATGGCCACCACTACCCATTATGCTAAATTTTTCGATTATATCAAATAATCACACAAACAGTTAATTAGCTTGTGACGGGCCCGCGTGTGAAGCAAGACTGCCACGTTGTTTGGACTGAGGCTACAACACACACGACAAGTCCATTTTATGGGTTTTCAAAACTCGGCCTACTATTTCCCCACACACGGTCGAGCCAAAAAGTGGCTCGATGGCCTGAGTCCATAGACTTTGGACTGATTGGAAATCCAATTTGTTTCCGTCAGTCCATGAGTCCCCAGTGCGCCAAATTCGGCATTTCGTTACGAATTCTTTGAGACCGGTATATGGAAAACGTTATAAAAACGCCGAAAGTGCTCAAACTTTCCCATCTTTAGCTCCTGAAAAGCTTTCGTACAATGGTTCATTTTTTTTCAAGATTCATTGCGAATTCTTTCGGAATTCCTTGTGAATTTTTTGTGAATTCTTTGCGAATTCTTTAAGAATTCTTTAAGAATATTTTGCGAATTCTGTACGAATTCTTTGCGAATTCTTTAAGAATTATTTGCGAATTCTGAACGAATTCTTTTCGAATTCTTTAAGAATAATTTGCGAATTTCGAACGAATTTTTCACGAATTCTTTGCGAATCGTTTGACATTTTTTTTTTAATATTTTTAAATATATGCATATAACATATACTCATTAAAACACTTATTATTTTTATTTCTATTGAATATTTATTGTTATATTATTATTGTTATAAAGATATATTGTTTATTGCTATTAAATAGTATTTTTTTTTTAAACTCTTGTTAAGCCGGCCTTTGGTGTTGTAGAATATCTTTTTTATAAAGCATTCCAGCTCGTCTGGTGTTATTGATGAAAATCTTCGCATTGCAGCTTCTGAATACAAAAAGGAGAAGTTACTAGAGAACAAAAAACTTGACTAACATTTGGAACCTTTAAAAATATACATTATTGTAAAATTTTTAATTTTTATGTTAGTCCCAAAACCCATCCATGTAAACTGAACAGCAACCTCATCCGTCATGATTGCTTGGAATGACTTTTTCGCAAAAAAATGAACGTCTAGTTCAGCAATAGTAGCAAAAAAATCTCTCTGGTTAATTTTTAAAAATAAGTTAAAAACCACGTACCCTAAACGCTGGAAGCCAAATGCTATGTCCACCACACAACACGAGCTTCCTATTTAATAGGTAGCGTTATTTATAATGTGATCAGCTTCACCAGGCATTATAAAAATGCTTTCAGTTTAAGGCAATATTTTGTAAATATTAAAGATACTTTACCAATGCATCTGCAGTATCACTTTCCACACGTACTCGTTTTTCCAGTTCAAGAAGCTCATCTTTTGAGGTTATTGGGAAACCGGGAAGTAAATTTGAAGGACGCAAAGTAGGAAACTGTTTTTTGCGAATTTCGTTGACATTAGCTTTTAGTGAAAATACTTCCCTTGCCAATTTTTCTACAGCTAACTTAATTTCGCTTCGCTCCTTTGTAGAATTTTTTAAAAGAGCATTTTGCTCTTGCAAGATTTTTTTTAATTCTGTCATTGCATCTACAAGCATGATCGATTTTTATTTTTCGCCTCTCACAGATAAGGGATGTTCACAATGATTTACCTTCTGACGAAGTTCCAATATTACTCGCTATTATAGCTTCAGATGCAGTTGGCGTATTTGAAGGTCTTCCCGAGAAAACAATGTTTTGCTGGTGTCCACTTCCAACAATGTGACCTTGTCCTAAATATTTTTTATGCAGATGTGATCACTATAATATTATGATTTGTCGCTACCTTGGCTTTGAGCTTCATCAGTATACCAATCTTCATCTTCTTCAAACAACTCCTGTGTTAGTTGGGAAACTGCTGTACCAATATTACCCGGAGAGGAATGAGTGTAGTACTTACTGAAATTCGCACGTATTTTAATGGGAGATATTTTCTGCTGAAGCCTGACTTGACGGATGGGTGTGGAAAAAGTTGGAACTTTTTCACCTAAAATTAAGTAATTATTATTTTGCGATATTTATTAGATAATTCAGTAGACAATACCAGGGTTGATTTGTGGGAATGCGCAGTAGCCCTCACTGTGGTCGTCGTTGGAATTGTTTTGAGTTGCCTTTATTATTGGATTCGAAGTGTTTAAATATGTATATATGTATATAGATATATCAATAAAATTTATATGCTATTTAAGCCTAGGTAATTAAACAAAAATTATCTTATCAATGTATTATATATAATCAATCATGATGAATAAGAGGAACAAACACAATCATATCGCTGCTTGTAAATAAAGACATACACTTTAATACTTCATTAGGAAACATTATTGTCTGAATGCTTTCTGACAGAACTATATTATTTGTGCTGAAAATGCCGAGAAGCCTCGAATCAAGTGGATAATCAAAGACTTGTTTTAAATTCAAGACTGCTTGTGCTTTTATGGCAAAACTATCTTCACGGATAACTATTTCTTTAGTTTTCATAATATTATTTTTTAGGATACAGTAATTATCAGGTGCATTTTTAGCAAAAAAATACTTTTCAGTAACGATATTCCATATTTTGGTTTTCTTCCGATCAAAGGCTGCAACTAGATATTTTTTTATTTCTTTCGGCGTACAAAATAAACTTCTTTCAATAATCCTGTTATATATTTGAGAAAGGTGATTGGTTCCTTCGTGTACCATTTTTTTCAATTGATTTAATTTATTTTCAAACTTAAAAGCACTTATGTTTTCTAATCCTTTGAACTCTTTTGCGTTCAAATGCAAATGAATTAGATTATGGCAATTATATGCAACATTTTGTGCACCATATAAATCTGAAAAATCATTAACAAAACTTTTCATAAGACGATGTGCACAATCATTATTCACGATGCAGTTTTGCGCGTCTAAAAGAATATGCATAGCACACACCAGTTTAAGGAAATGTTGATACCTGCTTTTATCTAACAAATCAGTAAGTACTACCGGTCCAACGTACAGTAAAAAAAGCCGATATTCAGTAGCCTTCCAGAAATCCAGCTCATCTGTGCTACGTAACTTTCTATTGAATTCTTTCGTGATCTGATTCTTAATTGTCATAATACGTAAATTCAATATCTCAATGCGTTTTTTATTCAATAAACTTGGTCCTTGTTGCGGCTTTATCCACAAGCGCAGCAACTGCCTCATGACACCTAAACAAACAACATGCATATAATCTAGAGGAAACTGTGAAACACATCCTATTTGCAGTTCCTCTAAAGCGATTTTTTCAATGGGTTTGTGATGGGCAGGCTGCTCTCTTAAAGAAAAGCTTTCATCTGTTCTAAGAAGTGCTTCTGTATCTAACAAGGTAAGACGGTTATTTATTTTCATACCTTTTGCGGTATTACAAGAATAAAAACCAGAGTGTCCTTTGATGTGAAGCAAAAATGACTTAGCTGGTGTGTCACAAATAAAACTATGTATTTTGACACAATATAACACTTCATTGAAATAAAAACCGTCAGTCATAACTTTTTTAACATCATCTATGAAGTATTTTAAAAATTTATAACTGCTATTAGGCTTTGTGGATCCTAAAAAGCAGCAAACGATGTATACCTCTGAATCTCCAAAAACATTCAACAATACTGGCCAAGCCTGACTTTTTTTTTTTTACTATTTTTGTGTAAAGGAAGCCCATCTACGTTAAACTGAAGCAAAATAGTTTTATTTTGAGGAAAATTTGAGTTTTGGTGGAAAAAATCCGTCAAACGATTTTTCACACCGTAATGAATGTGATTGCCATTATCTAACTCTTCTGCATAAGAATTTCGAGGAGTTTCTCTTAATGTCATAATGTCTAACGGAAGCGAACTATGCTATTTTGATAAAATTTTTAACAATTCATTCGCTGTTCTACTTTGTACATTACATCTAATACTCCAAACTGCTAACTCTGATGAAAGGTCCATGAAATCATTCGTTTTTATAGTCGAAACTATCAATTTATTGGAGAATAATGCATCTGGGCCGCTACCACAATGAGGGCTCGAACCTCCTAAGCTAATTGGGTTTGGAATCGGCGACAGTAATGGATTTAGCAATTTCGTTTGCTGATTTTGACCCGTTTCAAACAGTTCTTGAATTTCCCGTTCTGTATCCCGATATTTTTTTTGTCGTGACATACTTACTTGTTTTGAGCGATTTTTCACTGAACAACACACTTTGAAAAAAAAACACAAACAACACAGTTTATAAACAGTTTTCATGCACGGATGGCAATGACAACGACTGACTGACAAATGACAACGACAAAAGTATCGTTTGAACACATAATTTACACTAAACGCTGATCGCGTTATGTTCGGAATTTGTTCTAACTTATTTCCGAACGAATTCTTAACGATTTCCCTATCGTAGATTCGTTCGCACTTCGTTCGGAATTCGCTCGAACTTCGTGAAATATTCGCAACGAATTCCGAATGATTTCAAATTTGTTTCTTGTATACTTCAGAAGAGATTCTTAAAAAATATTCATATATTTCTCATAAAATAATGAACAATCTTACCCCAGTCAATAGTTTTACTTATTTCAACGGCTTTTTATATTTCTATCTCTTTTCCTCACTTTCGGAATAGTTGTAACCGATTCCAAATTCCGAATTTGGCACGCTGGGTCCTTTCGAGTTCTCCCACACACGGTGAGATTTTGGCCTGGCCTCAGGCCATTTGGACTGATGGACTGCTCGTGAGTAGAGGCCTTTACAACAACTGATACATATTTCGTAGCGAATTTTTTACACTATACCGCACGCACCGCATTAATTTTTGTTTTCACAGTTCACTAGCACTGTTCCGCAGAGCTCATTTTATTTTCACTTCACTCACTTTGACGAAACCCGTACAATTTGTGTTTTCCCGCGGACGTCCCTACGTGTGTTTTTCGCGACACATTGCTCTGTTACTGTGACGTCGTCACCATTCTGTATGACGGCCCGTACTTCTAGAAGCCATTGGTTTTCGCCATTGTTCTAAGCCTGTTGCTGGCATTGTAGTTTTTTTGTCTGCAATAAATGAAACTCTGAAGTTGCAATGTATTGCTCTTGATTGCAATAGACTAATTTTTCCACACGTACTTATATAAGTGTACGCATATAAGTCTACTTGCATACATTTAAAATAACACTTGCTATTTGCAAAATGTAACAAAGTATATTCAACATAAAATAAATAAATTTCTTTTCAAAGATATCATATTTGAGTTTAGGCGTTTCGTGAAAAATGTACAGTGAGTCACAGCCAAAATCGTACAACGTGAAAATATATGATAAAACGTTTCTCATTATCGGATAAACTGCAATAAATTATTCAAAGTAAATCATATGGCAAGGACATTGTTTTGTTCTGTGCCACTCACACTAAGTGTCACATAAACAATTACCTGCACTCATTGATTCATTTAAAAGCACTTATGTTTGCATAAATACAATCATCCTTGTGATTGATTCCACTCACACTAAGTGTCACATAAACAATTATCCATACTCACCTATGTTTATGTAAACACAATCACGCTTGTGATTGATTCATCTAATTAAATCATGTGATCTTCTGATTGTCTCAAAATTAAACGATTCCTTCTGTAAACACATTTATGATGTGTAACCGATTCATGTGATTTTCGATTAGGTCCAAAAGATAAACATTACGGGGTTTTGATATGCGAAAAGTTCAATTAGCGAAAATCATAAACAATTTGTAGCAAACAAAAAAATTCAAAGAATAAGATTTGATTTATCATCATCGTTGAAAACTGTAAAAGGTAGTATTGATTGACATATTAATTGAAGCACCCTATATAAAGGACGATCCTGTCCAGTCGATAATTCAGTCAGTAGCAGTCAGCCGTTTATTCTCATTTATCCGTTGAGTCCGTTCCGAGCATAAAATTATAAAAGTGAAAAGTCAGAAATTGTAAAAGTGAAAAGTCAGAAATTGTAAAAGTGGAAAGTCAGAAATTGTAAAAGTAAAAGGTTAGAAATTACAAAAGTGTAAAGTTAGATTTTGTAAGAGTTTAATGCTGTATTGAAGAACCTTAAACACTGTGAAAATTAAATATTGTGTGAGACACCGAAATAAAGTGTGTGAGATGTATGAATAAGAACGAATTTTATTTTGCCCATAACAGTTTAAATTTATGAAAAAAGTTTTTTTTTGAAATATTTTTCCACAAAAAATTTTTGCTAAAAATAATAGATTACACTTGAAAAATAAAATGCTCTCTCACAGCCAAAATCGTAAAAATTTCTTTTAACATTATAATTCATATTACTTGCTGCAGTCAATATTTTGTGGGATATCCTCCCTTTTCAATGACTGCTTCCAATCTGCGCTGCATCGATTTCACGAGTTCTTCTAAACATTTTTGGTCAATTTTCCCCCCCAGTCCTCCAGCAATGCACGCTTTAAATCATTTTTATTTATAATCTTATGTGATTTGATTTTTTGGCCAAGTAAATTCCAAACATGTTCAATAATGTTTAAGTCAAGAGACTGTGCGGGAGTTTTAATAACTTTTAGCCAGTTATACAAAAGCCATTCTTTGATTATTTGGGCAGTGTGTTTAGGGTCATTGTCAGCGTAGAACTTGAAATCCTTCAATATTCCTAATTTTTCTGCACTCGGCTTCAAATTTTTTCTCCAAATATTAAGATATGCCTATTCGTCCATTGTGATATCTATAATGAAACACACCCCTAAACCATAACCGATCCTCCCCATGGTTGACTGTGGGACGTAAATTTTTAGTTTCATGCTCAGTATTGGGACCACGCCATACTGTTACTTTGTCATCTGATGTAAAGAGATTAAATTTACTTTCATCAGTGTAAATAAATTCTTTCCAAAACTCAAAATCATATTTCAAATGCTCCTTGGCAAAAACTTATCGTTTCTTTCTATTCTTCGTATTTATAAAAGGCTTATTTCGAGCTGTGCGGCCATGTAAGTTTCCTTTTCGAAGAACTCTTTGAACGGTTTCTACACTGCATGTTTTCTCCAGTACTTTTGACAGATCTGCAGTTAGCTTTGGAGCGCTTAAAAAAGGATTCTCTTTCATTTTTCGAACGATCCATCGTTCGTCCTGTTCACAGAAAATTTTATTATGTGCTTTTCGGGGCTTATTTGTAATCCTTAGTTCACATACATAACGTTTGATAACTTACTGCATAGTGCTAATCGATCTTCCAACAATATCGACGATATCGCGATATTTTTTCCCCTTCACGAAACTATTAATTATTATGGCTCTAACTTCGATACTAGTTTGCTTCATGTTTGTATATAATTCAAAATCACTCACGGCGATATGTAACTTGATCCAAAATTACTAGAAACAACGAACGAGTTTTCACTAAAACGCTAACTTTTCCAACTCTAGGCTCACAATTGATGATGAACTGCATGCGGACTGCGTATTGCGATTTTAGCTGTTAAGGCAAAATTTCATCATCTTATTTTTCCACGGAAATTCTCAAAGCGAAGTGTTGAGCTGCCTAAATTAAGGGTGCGATTATTGCAAACATCAAAAATTTTTGTATTAGCTAATTCTCAATTCAAAGAAAGGAATTAAAAGTGCAATATGCCATGATTTAAATATTTGCATGGCTTTTACGATTTTGGCTGTGACTCACTGTATACTATTGTTGATTTCAAGTTTTCCATATTAAAGAAACTCATGCAGCAAACAAATCGGATGACACTCTCTGTTCCCTGCTAAAGAGATCAGGTTCAAGGGTATCAATTTGACCAAGATAGATGTACAATGCAAAAACATAGGTGGCAGTGTGACAGCTGCAAAATTTTCTATGGGGTCATTTTCTGGGGACATAGTCATGTATATGAGGGACAGGACCACTTAAAAGGGACAGTTCAGGGACAAATGTTTAAAATACGATTATATATTCATATAATGTATTTATTATTAACAGAAATATTTCTCTTCAGTTATTATTTAACAAAAACCATTAACTAAAAACAATATAAATAAGTATAAAAAGTCTTATAGGTTATGTAAAGTGCTTTGTTTATTGTCGCTTCGACAATCAAATAAAATTAAGGCCATTCACACTTTGTAGCATTTTTGCAAGGCATAATGAATTAAATTTATTTGGAAGAAAGTGCAAGCCGTTGCATATTACTAAAAGCCAACCAGAAAAATTTCCAAATGTTCATACAAAATCAATGCAAATATCCAAAGATGCAAGAGTAAAAATGCAATACCCTTTTTAAAGTGTAAATTTACTCTAGTATATTAGCAATTTTGTAAAAAATTTGCATGAAAACATAAAATGTTTGCAAGTAGGCACGTAATAACATGCAACGGCTTGCACTTTTATTCCATACAAATTTGATTTACTATGCCTTGCGAAAATGCTACAAAGCATGAATATCCTTATTATTTATTTACGAATTCAACGAACTCCTTGCAAAGAGAAAAATCAATACAGTTGTTATTATTTTCTTTAAGGGGTTATATACAGTTAAAATCGATTTTTTATTTATTGCATTTTCAGAATGTATATTTAACTGATAATATTCCCTGAAAATTTCAAATCGATCCGACAAGTTTTTTCCGAGATATACGCATATTTGCAATCACATTTCGGACTGTTAGAAAGTAGGCGGAGTACAGACCGAAGCGCATGGGAGTAAGCGAGAGGGAAGAATGGCTCGTAAACAGCATCAAATCGAGGTATTAGAAGCTGGTGAGACTACAAAAGGTACATCTTATGGCTCTAAAATAGATGACTCCATGTAACTAAAAAATATATGATATATGTGTTAATTTCTTCCGAAACTTTAAACGCGTTTTTCTCAAGACTATGTTTCCAAGTCGGTGACCACGATTTCTAAAAAACGGCTCGACCAAACGGTTTGAAATTTTAACACAACTTTCTCAGATATATTTCTCAGGTATTAAACGAAGGAATAAGATTTCGGATAATTATTTCTGTTTTTTTAACCAATTTTAAATGGCAATTTTGGTCAAAAATTCGATTTTTTTTTTACGAAGTTGCCATTTTGTCAAAAAAAACTAAATTTCGATTATTCCTTCGTTCAATACCTAGTTTTATCTATCTACTAAAAGAATCTGTTTGGTTTTTTGACTTGAGATGAATTATACCGAAGAAATCGTGGTCACCGCCGAACACCTTTTTTTGGAAGACCTTCAGGAGATCGTCTGGAGGAGCGCACCAGATCAATATTTTAACAAATTATTAGTGCCATTATAAACTTAGATGTTGGCGCTAAATGCATGTATACTTTTTGTTTTTGTAAAGTAAAATACCTTTTCACAAAACATTAATAAAAAACGTCTTTTTCTGGCCTTCTAACAGTATATAACCCCTTAATATATTGTTTAAATAACTTTAAAGCATTAATTGACTTATAATCGAAACGATTCCTTTTCTTCGTTTTAATTTCATTTAAATTAGAAAAAAACTCTTTCCGCACTTGCACTGCTATGTGGAAGCGACATAATTAAAAATGCAAACATTGCAATGTTTTTGTACAAAGGCTTCTTCACAGAATTATTAATATTATACACAAAGTTCCAAAATTTATCTGATTCTAGAGAAAAATGTTGAATTGTTTTGCTTTCAAATAATTGTCGATATTCTGTAAATAATGTTTCTAAATCACAGTTAAGCTTTTCAAAAACTTTTTTAAACCTTTTTACCAAAAAAGTTAAACCCATTATTGTATCAGAAAATTTTTTAGTTTTAATATAGTCCAAATCAAAAATTTTCAAAGCGTTTAAAACAGAATCGTTTACATCTATTCTTTTTATTATTTGAGTAACAAGTTCAATATAGAAATTCTTTACATTAGTACAAAAAGGATCCTTTTCTTCATGTGGCAATTCTTCTAACAAAAGCAGTGCTTCTGCACCTGTATATATTTCATTATTTGGTATATAAACATCTTTTCTAGAGAAATCTACTTCAGTAAACTTAGCTTGATCTACATATGAATCTATCATAAAAATTTTGAATATAATCTTCTTAATTTCGATGAAATGTCATTTAAAGTTACTTGAATTTTTGGACTCTCTGATTGAAAGTTTAGGTTCATGTTGACTACAATCCTCAAAATATAGGGTAAGATGGGGTAAAACCGCCAGTTTTACACATTTGACGATGTCAAACAATCATTTATTTAATTATCAATGAACCAAACAATATTTCTAATAGTTTAATCCCTTGGGTCCATAATTCATTCGGAAAATTTTTATGTAGCTTTTATTGTAAAAAAGTTGTGATCGTTCAGAAGAAAAGTTTAAAACGGCGGTTTTACCCCACCCAGTGGGGTAAAAACGCCATTCTGGTTTCAGTGTAGGTAGGTACCCAAATAATGTCAAAAATTTCTTATACCATTTTTTTATTTAACTCTAATGGATATTACATATTATTATGAATATATAAAAGTGAAAAAAAATGGAAATTTAAAAAAATAGCCAGAGACAATTAATTCTCACTGTCATTGCTGTCTTCAACGTAGTCGATTTTTTTTGGTCGACCACGCTTGGAACGTCGGCGAGAATTTTCAGTCTTTTTGTTCTCGCTTGCCTTTTCTGAAGCCTGTTTCAAAATTTTCTTTCCTGCTCGTGCAGCCGCAGCCGTCATTTGTTCTTTCTTTTTTCTCGCATTCATTTCTTGTTCGGTTCGCAGTGTTTTCATTTCATTGTCGTCGGTCAAAATCGCTGTTTTTCGGCGCTTTCGGCCGCGGTTTGTGGACTTCCGAGGTGCGGCCTTTTGAAAGGGGTGAATTTTTTCCAAAACTACGTCGAAATTGATTTCTCTGTCTTCCTCTTGCGGCTCTTCGACTGACTCGTTTGGGGTCCTCGGGCGTTGAGGCACATTTTCTGAGCGATCAGTGATTTGAGACGGCAAAAAATCGATTTCGGTGAAAATGTTCTCGTTCAGTGGACAAATTCCAGTGACTCTAAAGCCAGATTAGATGTTCGAAATCGAAGCGCCCTTCTGAATTGGTTCACGAGCCATGCCAGGTATGTCGTGCATGGTTATAGTTCTTGCAGCATTTTCTGGCAAACGCATCCAGTTGTCACATGCTGCATTAAAAAATTTCGTGATCGGCCCAAAAACAGTTCTGTCAAGCGGTTGTAATTTGTGGCTCGTATGCGGTGGGAGAGACAGAACAATAATTCCATTCTCTTTACAAAAATCCAAGCCTGCGATTGTCATATGTGACTCGTGGTTGTCCAAAATCAAAAGAGCTGGTGAGTCTAGTGTTGGGCGAGCGTATCTTTTGAAATGTGCCAAGTATTTCAAAAATTGCTCCCCTTTCATCCAACCAGATGGATTAGCTGCTCCGTCAGCTCCGATGCCAGCAGTAGCAAGGAAGTCATTCCTAAATTTATTCGTGGAAATATGTAAAAAGGTGGCATGCAGACTCCTCCGGCAGAAATGGCGAGAGCAAGCGTAACTAAAACACCACGTTCAGCGGATGTGATTGAACCTAAATTCCTTATACCGCGCTGTGCAACAACTGATAAAGGTTTTTGTACAGTCGTCAAAGCACTTTCGTCCATGTTCCATATATTTTCGTGTTGGATTTTGAAGCGTTCAATCACGCTTTTTAAGTAGGAAAAGAACATGTTAACATTGTGTTCATTGAAAGCAGTGGTTCGACCGAGGCTTGTTGCTTGCGGTTTGCGTAAAGATAGCCCAGAATGACGGGTCATGAAGCCATGAAGCCAGTCTTTTGATGCCATACCTGCTTCTCCAGGCTTCGATCCATGCCAGTTTTGCGGAATTCTCCTTTGCATTTGATTTCTGTCTTTCATTGTCGAAGCGAAGTCATAAGCAAGTCGTCGAACTGCTGTCCGCGAAAAACCATGAAACATAGCTGCTGCTCTTATGAGATGTTTCACAAGCGATGCCTCCTGGTCGTCAGTAAAAACTGGGAAGAAATGTCGCATTAACAAAGTGCTAAAAATGAAAATTGAAATTTTCATATTTAAAAGATAAAATCATTTTATATAAAACTTTCTTGCAATGAAATGTTCGAAAAGGAAAGTTGTTATTTTTCAATTGAATTTTTTAAATCAACTCAAAATTAAAGTCGAAAAGTTAATGAAATGACAAAAATTGAATTATAAAAAAACTTGTTTTTTTAACGAATCAAAGAATTGAATAAAAATAGGTAGATAAATTATCATGAAATATTTAAGTCTTGAATATTGATGATAAAAGGAAATCTCCAATTTCAAAATTTCCAATATGTGGATTCAAAAGTTTTTTAATCAAAAACCATATAAATTGAAAATTTGTAAAAATTTTTTATTTAACAATTTCAAAAATCAATTTTACAATAATTAAAGGCCTAGCGAATTTTAAAAGTGTTGGCTTCAATATTACGGAAAAGTGGAGTTTTAAAAATTAAAAATTCAAAACTAAAACTTTCGGATTCCTTCAATTTCACAAAAATTTATTATAAAATTGGATTTGTCAAAATCAATAACTTTACATATCGTTTAAATTGACAAAAATTGTGAATATTTGCCACTATACCTGGTGATGATGGCCAAAATAATCGTTGTGCGCTTTGTTGACTCGGTCTCGCAAAGTCTCCCGGGGAATTCCATACTTTTCGGCGACAACTACCACCTTATCGCCCTTCTCAACTTCCTCAATTGCTCGTTGAAATATATTTTCATCAATTTGACTTTTTTCCTTATGTAATTGCGAGGCATAATGCTGAAAAACATTCATTCTGGATTAAAATGAGTTTTCACGTTATCAAGTTGTGTGGCGTTTTTACCCCACCTTTTCGCGGCGTTTTTACCCCATGTGCCAATTTTTGGTCGAGAGTTCATAATTTGTACAATTTTGAAAATATTGGCTAACTTGATACATGTACATCTGTATCAAGGTTCGTACTATAAGTGGACACTTACCTCGTTTTTTTTCAAGTCCTTAATTTACACTTAATTGAGCGATGTTTATGACACAAATTTTTTTTCGTCGTCGAGCGAAACAAAGATGACGCAATAAAAATTGTCTCAACGAAGTTTCAGTTTTCCTGCCAACTGCAAAAACTGCGCATTATCGATCAGAATCTAAATTATCAACGGTTGCTTGTTTCGGCGCTTCATTTGAATTTGAAATCCAAATGGCGGTTTTACCCACCGGCGGTTTTACCCCATCTTACCCTATTGTAAGAAATAGAAATACATTTTTGTTTTTATTTGTAAGATCCCTTAAAATGTTTTTCGCAGACGGATTATTTTCTTCAATCGCGTAAGATGTAAAATAAAGTTGTAATGCATTCCACGATTTCAAAATGCAAAAAAACTACTTGAAGTTTAGAGAGCCATCTAGTTGCGCAAGATTTCAAGATTTTATGCGGCTTAGTTTCCAAATATTCTTGAAATTCTATTAATTCATGCTGCCGTGTTTTGCACTATTTTCAAAAAATGGATATATGTCTTTTGCAAGCTGGTCTGTTTCCCGGGGTAATTTTGCACATGCATACGAGGCACAGTTATGCAACGAATGTGATAACAACCATTTACATATAACTCTTTAATCTCATCAGAAAGCTTCTTCTGCACTGAGTTATTAGCACTCACCATCACACTGGCGTGATCTGATCCCAATCCTATAGTATTTTCTAAAGGGATTTGGTTTTCGAAAAAATAATTTTTAGCAGCATTAAAGAGTCTATCTGCATTTGAAGATTCCACCTCAGTTAAACTTAAAAATTTATCTATTATTTTTGCTTTTCTACTATCGAAATATCTTGCTAATAAACATTGGCACTTTTTGGTTGAAATATCTGTAGATTCGTCAATTATTATTGAGAACAGAACTGATTGAAGATCGGCTGAATTTTGAATTCTTATAAATGGCTCAAAATTATTTACCAGTAAATTTTATGCTTTAAAACGACCAGCAAGCAAATTTCTGGCCACGACAGAATCAGGGCATACATTAGCAACGAATCCTGGCAAGTGATCCATTGTTCTTAATGAGATATTGTGCTCTACCAAAAAAGCTAGACACTTTATTTCAGCTCTATCTTTTTTTTTTTATATCTGATGAGGTTTGTTTTTCGGTAATTGTGGCTATTTTCGGTATAGCTTCGTTAGCCTTAACATTATTTATATGAAATTGGGATTCTTCGTGACGTTTAATGTGATAAATTGTTTTTGTAGTTATTAAAACATGACAAATCTTACAAGTAAATTTATCTCCGGAAATTCCCAGCCAATTAAATTCCGTTTCCCATTTTGAATTTATCCGTCATTAGCTTTAAATTTGTTAGGAGCGCTGCAACTCAAACTGTTCGAAGATCCACCTCAGTTTCGGTTATATTTAAATTGGGCTCTTCTACTTCTATGAAACTGCTTCTACTAGTGTACCTTAAACATCGATAGTTGGATGTTTCAATAATATCGATGTTTTTTTTAAAACTATCGATAGACTATCGATGGTGTATATGTGTTTTTGCAAAATTAGTATATACACCCAGGATTTATAATTTTTTTTAAAAAATAACTAAGAATTCAATTACTATTATAGAGAAACACAGAAATATAGAGTTTTATTCATTTCAGAAATGCTGAGCATTTTGATTTAGGAAAAGCAATTCGTTGAGACGCTTTGAGACTTTAACCGGTTTTCGCAATCACTGTGAATTACACCAGTTTTCGAAAAAAATCGTTCACTCGGAACAGAAGACGCAAGTATACATGGATGCTATAGAGCAAACATTCTCATTGTCTCAGTGTTTGAATCATAACAGTAGTTGTCGTTTCCAATGGGAGGTTTTTCCAGGTTTTGATATATATTTATGTATTATTGCATCATTATTTGGGAAGCTATAAGCTTTGCCTTTGAATAGATCTTCAGGTAGAAGTAATAACTGCTTGGATTTTTTGCTTTCAACTTTTCCTTCGTTAGTGAATTTCATCAGTTTCAACAGTTGAGTTGCTTCTAGATGCAATTGCTGTGAATTCATAAGTACTCTTAGTTGACTCTTGCTTTTGTGTCATCAGAAAAGAAGTATATTCTATTTGAAGAGATTACGCAGATTAAGAGATTCCATCGTCTCAGCTATTTTTTTTAACCTTGGATCCAGAATGATGGCTAACATCATAAGGGCTCTTTTCTCAAACGGTATTAATCGTTCCCGCACTGACTTGCATAAACCATTATAAATATTCTCTCCAGCAGTGTTTTATATGTTAATTCCCACTTTCGATAATTATAGAGTCAGCCCTCGTAATAACGGAGCTATATAAGAAGGAGTAATGTAATTTGCGCCAGATATTGTTGCCGTTGCCACATCAAATGGTTCTAATAGCAGAGTAATATTCGGCAGAATAATATTCGGCGAGTAACGTTTCAGGTGCCTTCTCACATTCGGCTAATGCCAATGTCAATTCTTGCCTGATATTTTGGAAACATTTGATCTTGGCGTAGGCGTTATTCCAATGTGAACGGAACTGCTGAATCAACTTCAATTCAGGTTTGTTGAACTGCCGTTGTGCAATTGTCAGTATGTCTGAAACAACTGAACTCGATTGAAAATAAGTATCAATATCTTTGCACTTTTTCACGATCAAATCAAAATCAGGTATGTTTTTGCATGTTTTTCGTCCAAATCAGCCACGAAATCACGAAAGCCTTCATGTTTTCCTTTCTGCAAAGGCACTATGTCCAAAACAACCATAGGAACGTATAGTTCATCTAAATATTGTTTCGGGCAGAATCATCTGCTTATAATTTCGCTCTTCCAAAATAATTTTTGATGATTTTTCCAGATTTCGTTACACTGCTCTCAAAGATGTTACTAGGACCATGGGTTTTTGCTATAGGTTCAACAGAAAGTAATTTCCGTTTTAAATGATCTGATAAATTTTTCGTCTTTTTACTTGTTTTGTATTGATTGCTGCATATATTACACTTAGCAAAATCATTATTTGGAATTCTTTCTCTCATAGTCGCAATTTTGTGCGCTTATGATTTTCACGTGCAGTTAAATTTGACATTTTTTCCTTCTTCATGTTATTCCATTTTACAATAAATAACAAGTGACAAAACTATAAGAGTGGTCTGCTATCTTTGGTTGGGCCTGTTTTATAATAACAAGTAAAGGAAATATTATTAAATGAGAAAAACGAAGCCAACGTAAAATACTCCCAGTGGATGGGATGATATCGAAATGTTGCCTTACGCATTTTTTTTCAGTTTTCAAAAACTATCGATTGCAAAAAAAAACATCGAGGTTTTCGATAGTTCTGAACCATCGATAGTATCGATAGTACTATCGATGTTTAACGTACACTAGCTTCTACTAGATGTAGCAGCAGTATTTTCATTTTTTCTTTTTAGTAAATACCTACAAGTACTTAAGATATATTCTTAGGCAATTAATTCCATATCGACTATCCTTTCCATTATTTTACATAAACAAGGAACAGGAACAGCAACAACATTAATTTTGGATTTTTAATAGCACTGAAACTCAAACAGTTGGAGAATCCAGCTCCGTTTCCGTTATATTTAAATTCTCCTCTGCTTGTTCTACTTTACAAACATTTTTATACTAGATGTAGGAAGAGTATTTTCATTTTTATCTTTTTAGTAAATACCTACAAGCAATTTAGATATATTCTGAGGCAATTAATTCCATATAGACTAACCTTTCCATTATTTTGCGCAAACAAAGCAACAACACAGCGACAGCAGCAGCAAAAACATTAATTAATTAATTAGAGAAGTTCCTGGTTCCCGTTGTTTCTTCATACAAGCTCAAAGTTCCTTCCCAGAAAAACAAACTTATTTATTTGTATTATTTTATGTTTATAGTTTCAATTTTACTTACACCCATACCCAATCCAATGAATTAAATACAACATAAATTGCGTCATTCCATTGCGCGAAATTATGTTGTGTTAAAATAAGTCATTGGAAACTTGGTCCTGGTGGAGCTGGAGCATGATGGATTCCGATTGACAAAACAATGACAAATGACATTAGGTGTGTTCGTTACACCTGTACAATCTGTACTTTCTGTACTTTTCTGTTCGTTTCACCGTACAGTACAGTACAGTTCGAACTTAGTACATGAACAGTTCCTAGTTACTAGACCGTCACCGTTCATCTCGTCCGTGGTATACAAATGTGAATTGTGAAATGTACTGTACTGGTACTGTACGAGTACGGTGACGGTCACGGTGAAACGAACTGTTCTTATTCTTTTTTAAATATCATTCGCTAGAGAGGGACATCACTTCGGGAAAAAAACACCACTTCGGGACAGTTCAGAATTTATCGCTCGAAAGGGACAGAATGACCCGATCGGGACAAATCTGTCACACTGATAGATGGTCATTATCTCATCAAATGTGATTCCATCCATATGGGGCATCAATGAGTTTATTTTTGCTTATGGATCATTGGTGCCATCATAGAACAAAACAGTCAATTGTGAGGCCACCAAAGAATTGCCTGGAATAAATTTTACCTCTTGCTGAATTCCCGTTGAAATAGGCAATGAGGGCAAAACCGAAGCTTTTATGATGTCTGTAAAATCAGATATTTCATTACAGATGGCATCATATTGATTTGAACAAGAGGTCTTAATGGATCCAATTATAGTATCCATAATGTAATATGATGTTGGTTCTATACCTTTGGTCTTGAATCCTTTTAATTGGGCCAGATTTCTGATCAATTGGGTGGGATCATTTTTCGACCTGAATATAATGTCCAAGACATAAGGCTCAAAAAGGAGAAGTGCCTTGTTTTCAGCCTCGATATACGCTTTGTACATTAAATGCCTTGCTTCATGTCCAACAACATAAATCTGGAAACGAAGCTTGTTACACGGAGGAAAAATAAACGCGTTGAGGGCCATGATGGTTGATCCTTATGCTGAATTTGCGGAATACTATCGTTCAGTTTTAAAATAAAATATGGAGAATTTTGTTTTGACGATCGAAGCCTACGTCGGATGTCGATTTAAATGTGTGCGTTTCACTGCTTCGTAGAGATAAAATCTACTTTTTTTTATTGCTTCCAATAAAAAATCGAAACATCTTTATTATTCAAAATCAGTGATTGCATACACAGTATTTCCCAAATGAAACAATCATTTTCCCAAATGGAAAAATGTTTCCCCCAAGTAATTAAAATACGAGGGTTGATCAATAAGTAATGATAATCAATGTAAACCAAGGTGATTAAACTTAAAAGATATATTTATTTTTCAACATAGTCTCCTAACAAGCTAATACATTTAGTCTACCTTTTTCCAAACCCAGGATACCCTTAGAAAATATTCTTTATCTTGAGTCTCCTAAAATGCCTCAAAAACGCCATCACTTCGCTATCATCAAATTTCTTACCCCGAAGGTGTTTCTTGAGCCGAGGAAAGATGTAAAAGTTCGAATCCTGTTTTTTCAAATTGCAGCCATCGAAACTGCAGCCTTGTGAGCCGGTGTTCACCTTCATTGGATGTTCTTCCCAGCGTAAACTCTTTGGCTCAGCGTGCAACGGTGGAATATGGAGGAGCAGAGTCTCCTAATGTTTCCACCATGTCGCCAATTAGACAATTTTTTCAAACAGAGGTACTTAATGACAGCTCTTATTTCGTTTTTCTCCACTTTGATGTTCTCTCTTCGACTCTTCGTATTCAAATGAATGTACCTTTCCTTAGAACTGTGTTATACTGGAGCTAGTGCTTTCGGCACTTTGACTCCCCTCTTCTGGGTGGGCGACTCCTCGGCCCAACTCACTTCTCTCCCAAAGCAAATTATGTCACTTAGTGCAGTTGTTCCGCACTATTCCGTTAGCTGTCTGAGGCTTGGATATCTCTCGTTAGGACGGGCTATGGTGTTTTTCAGATGTTCCATGGTATTGTTAGGATGTTGTTCTAGTCTGTCAAACAGTTTTAACGTTTTGTCGCGTATGTATATGTCTATTGTCTCAACCCTTAATTCTCTGTGTATGTCCGTATTCCTAACATACCATGGAACTCTGAATATTTTCCTAAGAGCAAGGTTTTGGCATATCTGCAGTTGTTAGTCTTGTTAGTTAGTCTTGCACGTCTGGTAGAAGGCAGTGCTACCATATGTCAGTATGGGTCGTATGATTTGTTTGTAAAGGAGCGTTTTGTTGGTCATATTCAGTTTGTCTGGTCTGGTCATGGGTTGCAGTCTGCTCAGTACTCCGTTAATGGCTTGTCTCTTGTTTTTTATATGTGTAGTCCACGTTAATCTGTTGTCAAATGTAAGTCCCAAGTATTTGGCTGTCCGTTGCCATTCTATTGTCTGATTGTCAACTGTAAGTTGAGGTGGTTGTTGTCTTCGTCGTCTCGTTACGAAGATAGCTTGCGTCTTCTCGGCGTTTATTTGAATTTTCCATTTCTGGAAATATTCTAATAACATGTTTATATAGGATTGCAGCTTTGAAGATATAGCTTCTGCATGCTTCGAGGTATAAAAGATGCATGTGTCGTCTGCGTACAAGGCTACTTTTGTGTTGGGCATATTGGGGATGTCTGAGGTGTATAAGCTATACAATATCGGGGAGAGTGGTGAACCTTGTGGGACTCCAGCTTCTATTGAACGCATTGTGGAGGATTTCATTAAGCCGGTCGAGAAGAAGACGCTCAGCGATTTTTCCTACGGAGGATAGGAGACTTATTGGTCTCCAATTTTGTGGGAAGTGGAGGTCTTTGCCTGGTTTAGGTACAACTGTTATAATCGCTGTTTTCCAGACCTCAGGGAAGCTCTTCGTTCGAAATATAGCGTTAATAATGTCAGTAACTGTTGTCAATGTATTGTCAGGAAGTTGTGTTAACCATAAGTTCCCTATTGAATCAGGTCCAGGTGATTTCCGCTTATTAAGTCCGCTAATGAGTTGTTTGACCTCTTCGAAGTTTGTTGGTCTGATTTGATAGTTTTCTGTTGGTGCAGAGGCAAGAATTTGGTCTACAGACTCACAAACCTCTTCTTCCTCGTCAATATCATCGTCCGGGGAGCGGTTTTCCTGAAATTGAAGCTCTAGTACCTCAGCGAAGGCCTCCGCCTTGCCAGCGCCGTCAAATTTCAGTCCATTTGGTCCATGGATTGGGGGCACCGCTATTCTGTTTTTGTGCCGAAAATATTTAGTCATGCGCCAGTAGTTGTTATCACCAGGTTCCATGCTATGCAAAAAGTCCCCCACTTTTCGTTGCGAAACAATGCGATCTGACAGCTGATGGTATTTGTGAGCCGGTTTGCTTCCGTTCTTATGCTAGGGTCACCCGTACGCCTAGCTCTTCCCCGAACTCTGTTCCTCCTCCTTATGAGATCTTTTATGTTTCTTGGGAGTTCGTAAGGGTTATGTCCCTTTGTCGGAGTTTGAATCGTGTTGACCTCTTTTGCCTGCTTTATTTTTTCAGTCAGTGTGTTAATAGCTCTGTTAATATCGCTGGCGGTTTCGAGTGTTTCTTCGAAATATTCGTTCGCCATTGCGTCACGGAAAGCGTTCCAATTTGTTCTCTTCATCATTCGAAGAGGCTCGTCAATATACACATCTTCTATGATGAATAGTACCGGCTTGTGGTCAGATGACAGTTCATCGAGGACAGTCAGTCGCAAGTTATGGTGGAAGTTTTGCGAGAGTCCTATATCTAAGACATGACTATGAACTGTACCAAAGTGTGTGGGCTCATCGGGGAGATGCAGGCTTATGCAGTTATCCGTGATGAATCTTTGTAGCTCGATTCCAGCTTGATTGCTTCTCACGTCTCCCCAGTGGCGGTGATAAGCGTTTTTGCCACCTGTGCAAACGTCTTCCTCAGGTTCTTGGGATTCCTAGGACATCCCCCATAGCTGGCCGGGTGATCACCGCCACAGTTCACACACTTGGCAATTTCTTCGCGTTGTTTCTTGCATTGGGAGAAGTGGTGTTCCCCTTCGCATTTGACACATTTCGCCTGTGCGTGACAGTTATTGGCTGCATGACCAAACTGCTGGCAATTGTGGCACTGCGATTGCCCTCCCCTTGGTCGCTGAGCTTCAACTTTGCAGATGTGGTGACATACTGCTTTTATATTATAGATATTAGTTTCCGCCCTCGGGAGAAGGATCTTGACAAGCTTTGAGGTCCCATTCCTCAATTTGAGGAAGAAGACCTCTAGCGGGTGGAAGCCCTGAGTCTGCAGATACTCCTTGATTTCCTCTGGTGTGAGGCCATGAAGACCTCGAATCACCACGTTCAGATTCTTTTCCTCTGGGAGAAAGTACATATGGTACTGCACTTTCTCACCTGTGAGGAACTTCGTCAGTTTTTTGTGGTCTAGTGGTGTAGAGGGAATCACCTGGATACCTAAAAATACTCTCTTAGCAGATTCATAATTTATTTTTAGATCTTTCAGAGACCTACTTATTTGTGTCCACTTGTTTGGTTCCCGGATGATCACAGGTACTGTCGTCTTCTTCTGTTCGGGGTTATTTATCTGTGCTTGGTCTGTTTTGTCTTTTGTTTTGGTTTTTTGTGAGGTCGTGGCTGTGTTTTGTGTCGTCAGCGGTTTCATTGCCTGGACAGGTTTTGGGAGTGGAAGTGCTGGATACTCTTCTTCAGCCCGTAATCCCACTGGTTGATGGGAGAGCATCCTCAACCTCCATATCTACTGAGCATAAGCTATTATTTTCATCTTCCGTGTCTTCCGCCGCTGATGACATTGAAGTTTGTACTATACCCTTGGTTTTTGTCTTCTTTTTGTCCATTTTAGTTGATAGTGTCGGTGATGTTGCAAGTTTTCTTTTCAGTTTAGTCTTTTCCGTATTATCAGTCATGTTGAAAATTCTGTCTGTGAGCTCTTTGTTTTGTCTGATGAGCTCTTCGTTTTGTTTACGCTGCGCGAGGAGCTCTGCCTGAATGTCCTCCAGCTGCTTAATTATTCTATTTAAGGTTTCGTTGGATCGCTTGATCTGTTCGAGTAGTTGTGCTGTCTGGTCGTCTCTGTCAGAGCTCATTTCTTCTTCTTCTTCTTCTTCCTCGTCTGTGTTGTCTATAGCGTCTTCTGGTTCTATCTCAGAGATAGTTCCGTCGTCCGCCATATTTCGTTTCGTCTTCCTCGCTCTTTTGTTTAATTAATATATATATCACGTAGCTACCAAGAGAACCAGCAATCCTCGGCAGCTCGGATTTGTGAACAATCTTTTGCTTTGGGTTTGAATCTATTATTGAACCAAATTGCCACTCACCTGTTGGAAGAGAGCTTTGTGTCTCCAGACACGTAGCTCCTAATTCTGTTTTTACAGTTTGTACAGTTTTCTTTTAATTTTCATAATTAATTATTATTTCACACAACTGTATTTATAGTCACAATTTTTTAATTTTGTTTAATTGTCACAATGTTTATATTTTATTTATTACACACTTTCACTGTCACCCTATTTTGGTTTTCACTTTCACCCTGTTTTTGTTTAGTATTTTAATATCACATTCACTTGCGTTGAATGTCCCTTAACGGGTCTTTCCAATTGTTTCAATAATTATTTTCACAAAATTTTGTTTTTCTTCGTCACATTCACTGACACCGGATATGACCTAACGGGTTTTTATTTTTGCGCGATCGAACAAAACACGTCCGATTCTTCCTGCGTCTTCACTCGAATTTTCGTATTTGAATGTACCTTTCTGGAATCATGGCCTATTTATATGTATTTCTTATGCTGACTTAGTGAGTATATGCGATAGTGAAAACAACTTTTTTTTGGAATTTTATGCGAACTGGAAATAACCGATTATCATTACTTATTGATCAACCCTCGTAAATTGAGAACTACACTCAAAAAAAAAAAAAAATTTCACCACTTAACACTTTTTTAGAATCACTTTAAATCAAAAGTTAAAATCACTTTGAAATAAAAAGCGAATCTTATTTAAATTCCACTTTATTATAAAAATTTTCTTTTCAAATCAAAATTTTTCATCATTGAATTAAAATGAAAACGTATATAGCGCCAAATCATATTTGAACATTTTTGATTCAAAAATTTTCAAATATGATTTGTCTCCATATACGTTTCTTTTTAATTCAATGATGAAAAATTTTGATTTCAAAAATAAGATTCGCTTATAATTTCAAAGTGATTTCAACTTTTGATTTAAATTTGATTCTATTAAATGACATTTTTCTCAGTGTCCGTTTTAAACTTAAATGATTGGAATTGTTTTTGCGGGATGATTAAAATTGAAAAATTTTTTATTTATCTTGAAAATTTTACTTGACAAAGTGGTTTCGAAAGCATGCACTGTTTCTCATCAGACACCAGCACACAGTGCATACTTGACTGGTGTGACCACTTGCAGTTGGAAATCATTAATTGTTATTTACGCTGGTTGTGACAAATTTTAACATCTCCGACTTATATCCACGGAAATAATTTACTCATAAAGGTTATTGATTTGTGATCACGGTTCCCTTCTTGTCTATAATCGCATAGACAACGTATATCGTCTCTAAAGCTTATCAAAGCAGAGAATAATTGATACGGGAAGCTCGATCGTTTTGCGGAATAAGCCTCCGAAAGCAGAATCAAATTGGAATTGTTTTTGCGGGATGATTAAAATTGAAAAATTTTTTATTTATCTTGAAAATTTTACTTGACAAAGTGGTTTCGAAAGCATGCACTGTTTCTCATCAGACACCAGCACACAGTGCATACTTGACTGGTGTGACCACTTGCAGTTGGAAATCATTAATTGTTATTTACGCTGGTTGTGACAAATTTTAACATCTCCGACTTATATCCACGGAAATAATTTACTCATAAAGGTTATTGATTTGTGATCACGGTTCCCTTCTTGTCTATAATCGCATAGACAACGTATATCGTCTCTAAAGCTTATCAAAGCAGAGAATAATTGATACGGGAAGCTCGATCGTTTTGCGGAATAAGCCTCCGAAAGCAGAATCAAATTGGAATTGTTTTTGCGGGATGATTAAAATTGAAAAATTTTTTATTTATCTTGAAAATTTTACTTGACAAAGTGGTTTCGAAAGCATGCACTGTTTCTCATCAGACACCAGCACACAGTGCATACTTGACTGGTGTGACCACTTGCAGTTGGAAATCATTAATTGTTATTTACGCTGGTTGTGACAAATTTTAACATCTCCGACTTATATCCACGGAAATAATTTACTCATAAAGGTTATTGATTTGTGATCACGGTTCCCTTCTTGTCTATAATCGCATAGACAACGTATATCGTCTCTAAAGCTTATCAAAGCAGAGAATAATTGATACGGGAAGCTCGATCGTTTTGCGGAATAAGCCTCCGAAAGCAGAATCAAATTGGAATTGTTTTTGCGGGATGATTAAAATTGAAAAATTTTTTATTTATCTTGAAAATTTTACTTGACAAAGTGGTTTCGAAAGCATGCACTGTTTCTCATCAGACACCAGCACACAGTGCATACTTGACTGGTGTGACCACTTGCAGTTGGAAATCATTAATTGTTATTTACGCTGGTTGTGACAAATTTTAACATCTCCGACTTATATCCACGGAAATAATTTACTCATAAAGGTTATTGATTTGTGATCACGGTTCCCTTCTTGTCTATAATCGCATAGACAACGTATATCGTCTCTAAAGCTTATCAAAGCAGAGAATAATTGATACGGGAAGCTCGATCGTTTTGCGGAATTATTCTCTGCTTTGATAAGCTTTAGAGACGATATACGTTGTCTATGCGATTATAGACAAGAAGGGAACCGTGATCACAAATCAATAACCTTTATGAGTAAATTATTTCCGTGGATATAAGTCGGAGATGTTAAAATTTGTCACAACCAGCGTAAATAACAATTAATGATTTCCAACTGCAAGTGGTCACACCAGTCAAGTATGCACTGTGTGCTGGTGTCTGATGAGAAACAGTGCATGCTTTCGAAACCACTTTGTCAAGTAAAATTTTCAAGATAAATAAAAAATTTTTCAATTTTAATCATCCCGCAAAAACAATTTCAATTTGATTCTGCTTTCGGAGGCTTATTCCGCAAAACGATCGAGCTTCCCGTATCAATTATTCTCTGCTTTGATAAGCTTTAGAGACGATATACGTTGTCTATGCGATTATAGACAAGAAGGGAACCGTGATCACAAATCAATAACCTTTATGAGTAAATTATTTCCGTGGATATAAGTCGGAGATGTTAAAATTTGTCACAACCAGCGTAAATAACAATTAATGATTTCCAACTGCAAGTGGTCACACCAGTCAAGTATGCACTGTGTGCTGGTGTCTGATGAGAAACAGTGCATGCTTTCGAAACCACTTTGTCAAGTAAAATTTTCAAGATAAATAAAAAATTTTTCAATTTTAATCATCCCGCAAAAACAATTCCAATTTGATTCTGCTTTCGGAGGCTTATTCCGCAAAACGATCGAGCTTCCCGTATCAATTATTCTCTGCTTTGATAAGCTTTAGAGACGATATACGTTGTCTATGCGATTATAGACAAGAAGGGAACCGTGATCACAAATCAATAACCTTTATGAGTAAATTATTTCCGTGGATATAAGTCGGAGATGTTAAAATTTGTCACAACCAGCGTAAATAACAATTAATGATTTCCAACTGCAAGTGGTCACACCAGTCAAGTATGCACTGTGTGCTGGTGTCTGATGAGAAACAGTGCATGCTTTCGAAACCACTTTGTCAAGTAAAATTTTCAAGATAAATAAAAAATTTTTCAATTTTAATCATCCCGCAAAAACAATTCCAATTTGATTCTGCTTTCGGAGGCTTATTCCGCAAAACGATCGAGCTTCCCGTATCAATTATTCTCTGCTTTGATAAGCTTTAGAGACGATATACGTTGTCTATGCGATTATAGACAAGAAGGGAACCGTGATCACAAATCAATAACCTTTAAATGATTATTCTACTTTATACGTACCTACATATACACTAGAAGCACTCAAATTCGTTGCTAAGCTTCTTAAAAATATGACTGCAAATATTCTGCGATTGCTTAGGCAAATTTTAAGGATGTAAAGCTTCCAAGCCTCAAAGCTAATTTTTAAGTCAGCTATATTTTATTTTGGTGTTTAGTAAATATAAGTGCATTTAAATTAAATTGCCTTATTTTGGTTCAAGCCTGTAATTTTCTTAAAAAAAGATTCGTGTTTGCATTTTTTTCTGACATATGTGATATACAGTGGCGAGCAAAACTGGATGCGAAATATTAAAAATCAAGTTTGTGTTTCAAATCAAGGAAATTAAACAAAATTAAAATATATATTATTTTTTATTTTCAATAGCACAACTACATATATACAAAATTCAAAAAGGTACAGTATGCAAAATCCGTATTCGTACCCCAACTATTTTATGTGAAAAACCTCTATATTCTGAAACAAGTTGCTGCCAATTGAAAAGGCATGCAATAATATCATTGATAATATGCATATTAAACAAAACAAAACAAAATAAAAAGTGTAAATATCACAAGTTTGGCAAAAGTAACAATATTTTTATTCGTACGCTTTAAGAACCTAAATATAAAACGCTTATTCTTAAATTTTAATATTTGGTTGGTCAACAATATAAAAGAAAGTACTTGATTTATATTCACTCAAGAATCGATGGAAAAGAGGTTCAATTGATTTGAGATGCAACATTAATTGTTGGTCATTGTTTAGCTGATGTCTGATGGCGTGATTCGCAACCAGATTTTTTATATTTGGCAATGATTTCTGTAATGACTTTTTAATCTAATCTTTAATCAATATAATCGCGTCTATTCCCCCGGTATATTTAATGAAAGGGGATCCTCAATCAATTTTGATAAATCAGGATCTCTTGATTGTCGCACTTTGGGGTTTCCCAGCAGGATACATAGTTTCTTTAAATGATGATTGTCAATGTTATTATGTATTATTTTTAAGAACGTTAAGTTCTCTGTAATTAGATCAGAGAATACACGAATAAGAAACCTTGTTCGAGACATGCCACAACAGCCTCCAATTGATGGATCTAGATACAAGGATTTAAACAAGTAGTCATATTCAAGTAAAGATTTTTTAATCTATTTTTAAGATCTTGTGTACTGGTCCACGAAGAACAGGGTAATGGATTTCACATAGAATTCGAACGAAATGTCCATAAAAGTTGTACAATAGCATGGCATCAATCGTAGAGTCAGAAAAGTGGGCAACTCCCAATGCATTGATGGAAGTAGTAGACAATATATTTGCCAGGGTTGGCAGTTGATCATTTGTTACACAGTTGACTCTGGACCATTTTTTTGTCTCTAGATTTCTGATGTTTGACCTAAAGACACTGTTTTTGCCATAGTTCAAGAAGTCAGTACTTTTTATGGTTTCATCATGGTTGATGGTTAAACCAAGTTTACCGGTACCTATTGCTATGTTTGTAAATAATTTTCTATTGTTTTCACAAACATCCTTAATGTATAATATATTAATAATAATAGAGTTTGATTCATGGATGGTCTAAGTTTGTATTGAGAACAAATGACTTGATTGTCTCCCTGAGCCAGAACCTTTATGCTAGTATTAACAGCCTGACCTTCTCTATGAAGAACCAGTAGATTCACGATACTCCATCCCTTTAGACGTAATCCTTACAGTCCCCCAAGTTGCCCACTCCAACACACTCTTTTGTTGGCTTTATTGGCAAGTTCCCAGATGCATCTATTCTCATTAGATCCCCTCTGTTACTGTAATGAATCCATGATTTCTGGAATATTTCATGAGTTTTTTTTATAAGCTCAGGATATCCTTCCCCATGACTTCAAATACAGGGTTGTTTGCTTCACCTCGTTGATGATTATTCCACTTTTTATAGTCTATATGATCAGCTATGGTGATATTTTGGTAATCAGTTTCACTCTGTCCTTCTGAATTCAGAAGCATCTTCCCAATCACAGTTGTCAAATCATCAGCCATAGTTAATCTATAAAAAAGAGGTACAAAATGTGTCTTGATCAAATATTCGGTCATCACCAAATAGTCTCTGATTTCCCAGCTCATCAGAGAAATCATCCGTCCATCAGGTTTAAGCGCTCTTTCTTTTGTTTTTAAGCCAATTAATAATTGATCCAATGAGATACCATGATCATTAATTCGTTTCAAAAAGTCGGGTCAGTTTGTAGCTGTTTGTTGCAAAAGTGATGACAAAATTTTATGAGAGGGAATGGGACGTGTAGGGTTTTGTCTTAAGTGTCTAATCAGTTCTAATCGAGCTAGTGAATGACTCTTGTCTGAGTAAATAATAGACGGATGGACAACATCTGGAATGTCAAAACACTTAATAAGCGGAAACCTGTGCCAATGGTCACCAAAGTTACGTATAGTATGATTGTTCGCCCAAGTGCTGTTTTTTACATTCTCATACAGGGGAGATTTCTTGGTCTTGAATTGGTTCCTTATGACCAGATATGCTAAATCACTAGCCAAATATTCTGCATATTCGGTATCTATCTACTTTTCCAAATTAACTTGTAAATGTAATTTTTCTAACTCTGTGAAGTAATTTATGAATGGATGCCCCCAATGTCGAAAGGACCCATACATAGTTAATAAAATTTCAATTACATCAATGCTATTGGCCATCTTCCACATTGCAGGGAGATAAGGAGCTTCTACGGAAATCTCTCATATAAATTTTTCAATATGATTTTTGAAATCTTCAAACTTGGGTATGAGAGGTCGGTATTTTGGAGCAACTTCAACCATTTTGCAATTACACATCGGTTCCAACAATTTAATACCATTGTAAGATGATGCTCCTGAAACAGATAACATTTTATCACTAGTTTCATAAAGATCTTGCATAATGGATGTTGCATTTGATGGGAATATATTATCAATTCTATTGTTTTGTGATATGAAAGTATTAAAACGGGCTATATATGTGTCTTTCATCATGAGTATACAATTTCTGTCTAAGAACAGTTCATTGTCTTTAAGTATGTGAATCCATATCCACCATAAACTAATCCGAAGTTGTCTGATGTCCAGGTGAATGTGAATGTCTCTTTTAAATCCTCCTCTTCGGATCCAAATGTCTCGAATAAATGGGCCATTTCTTTGTTTGTGGTACAATCTCTTTCTGTTTAATATGCCATACCATTTATGAAATGTATCTGAGTACTGAACTTTACATCCTTTCATCTTCGGGTAGAAGTATTCTTTCATACTTTTCCAGCGGTTGAGACACCATCTATTTTCATGCGTGCCTTTCAAAAACCATGTCAAAAAATCATCAATTTCATCTGATATTAGAGGAGAGTTTGTTGCATACGACCCAGCTCTGCCGAGCCGTCGTCAGTGCAGCATAATTTAACCGTTTGGCAGCTAACTATCAAAATGCTAATACATTCCAAAACTGCTATAGAAAATTTGGGTATAAAATAAAAAAAAAATATATTTCAACTTAAAACATTATAACTTCTCCAATTTTACATCGATTTACATGAAACTTTTAACATTTTGTTGATAAAGAATTAATGGAAACAACTGTTGAAGGCAATTAAAAGATATACAAGTAGTATGTTATAAAAAGAATGGAAAGCCAAATAAAAATTAAAAAAAAAAGTTTAACAATTGTGTTTTGCTGTGCAAATTCCATGTAACCCCTTCTTGCAACGGCAACAGATAAGGTTGGAACGTTTTATTCCAGTCCTCCTATTACTGCAGACCCCACACTGCCGTAAATTGCGTCCAGGTAGTTTTTCCAAAGCAAATTTTGGGCTTGAAGTTAATGCTTCATTTTCCATATTTCTAAAGGTCATCCATTCTTCTTCGATTTGTTCAATAATAGCGGATGTGAATTGCAGCCGGGTCATTTTTTTTTCTGTGGTGTTAGATATATATAGGATATAGCTATTCAACACCATCCTTCCAAAAATGTTGAAAACCACCTTCTTCCAGAATTTAAAAGCTCTCCTCCCATCTAAGTAGGAATACAGCATTTTGTCTGATTCATCTACCCCTCCCATATGTAGATTGTAGTCGTGAATCATACTTGATTTTTCTTTTGTATACTCGTAAGAGCCCTTCTTTTTTGTAACTCTTACACTGTCCGAATTCGCATTGGAGGAAATAAGAATCACTGGATGCGGCTTTGTTTTCTTATCTTTGAACGAGCACATCAAGATATTTTGATTAGCGAAATATTTTGCCACACCTACCTCAGCTTTTTTGGCTTCTGCGGGAATTTCTTTTCTATTACGACGGATTGTTCCCGTGAGGTAGGTATTTCTGTTTAGAAGAGATTTAGCTAAATGTAAGCTTGTATAAAAGTTGTCAGTAAATAAATGATAACCCTTATGTAGATAATTTCCAACTGACAATAACTTTTCTACCACTGAAAATCCTAGTCCGTCTTTTTTTATTAGATCCCTGTCTTCTGCATTGTTGGCTCCTTTGTAACAAAAAAATCCTAAGCAGTATTTTGTTATTGAGTCGCACAACATCCAGAATTTTATGCCCCATTTATGGTGCATTTTATTAGGAAGATACTGCTTTATTGATGAATGGCAGTGTGTACCGACCAGTGATTCATCAATAGATAGTTGTTGATGTGGTACATAATGCTGGTGAAGCAGGTTACAAGCATTTCAAACCTTGCACAAGGGTTATAATCCGGATGACCTGGGGCAGCTAGTAATTCATTGTCTACCAAATGGAAAAATTTCAATAACAACAGAAACCTATCCCTGGCAAACATCCTTCCAAACCATGGTATTCTTCTGGAATTCTGTCTCCAATAACAGTAGATAGTTGGTCGTTTCGTTATTCCCATTTCTATCAAGACTGGAATGAAAGCTTTTATTCCTGGAACATTAGTTCGCCTCCACTTCTTGATACGTGAATTATCCGATAAAATATGCGATTCTATGAACTGCGATGCATATCTATTGGTTTCTCTAACAATGCCTTCAAGAAGAAATGTTGTGAAAAATAAATTGAAGTAATCAATAAGACTGGCATTCGATGGAGGAACGCGTCTTGGTCCAGGTGTTTCAAAAAAATCACCTGTCGCCTTGGAAAATGTTTTTGTTGGTGGAATGGGTATGAATGTTAGATCTTCCGTTTCTGAAGAAGAAGACGATTCTGAAGATTCACTTTCCACTCTCAATCTTTTCTTTCTATGACCAATTACACTATCGTCATCACTGCTTACATCAATCGTGTCCGAAGATTCATCCTTAGATGTGAAATAAGAACTCAATTCAGAGTCCGAAAAATTATCATCACTCGACATGGCTACGTTTTTCAATGCGAAAAAAAAGTTTTAAAAACAATATTTAAAAAATAAAAACTGATGTATCGTACTTTTTAAACTTGAGAAAGAACACTTTTATTTATAAAACACATGAACGGCAAGAAACAACCTCACACGACGATCCACAAACAAGGCATTGAAATGGCAGCGCTATCGCGCCGCTCAGCTGTTTTAGAGACGAAATATCGAAGCGCGATGGCGCTGCGTAGCTGCCAAACGGTTAAATTAAGGAATCGTGGAGAAACATCCCCTGCATGCTTTGCCCGCCGACTAGCTCAGTCTTGTCGTGGGCATTTGGGGTCGACGATCGTTCATGCTACGACCGCAAACGAAACAACACAGCTACACACATTCTAAGGAGAGGGACAGTGGAGATTTCACGCCAGAATCATTATCTATCATTTTTCAATTTGTAATTCACCGGAATCACTTCCTCTACATTTTGATGACAGTATCCTCAGTTTGTCCAAAATTTCTTTATCTTGATTCTTTAGAACTTCTTGCGATAGGATTTTCCAAGAGTGTTCAGATATTGCTATTAGTGAAATAATGGGGAATCTGTAAGTGTCTGAAAATGTCAAAAGAATTTTATTCCATTCTAAATAAGGTTCTACAAAAAAAATCATTCCGATGACAGTCAATTGATATTTTAAATAGTTTAGTCCTAAGGTACTTGTATCAGTGGATACCATCGGGAAAGATGGAGGGATTGAATGAGGAATGGTAGAGAATGTTTGGATAAAGGACTCATTTCTCCAGATGTTCAGTAAATTTTGATTTTTTGACAGTCTATCGATAGTTATGCTAGTATATCCGAGTATATGTTGATGATACTTGTCGATGCGATCCAATCTCCTTTGATGAATGATTGAAACTGTACTACTTCTGATTATACCAATTAAAATTCCCTTCAGATAACTGGATGGGTCGACCTTTTTCCTCAAGGTTAAGGGAAACAAAGCAGGTTCATCAGGTAATTTTTGAGTACCCCATGTCGAGTCACCAAATATAAAACCTTGTATCAGTGCCACATGATATGTTTTTCAAAAGGTGTTCGCAAATCCCAATCCCCGAGTGTTACTGATACTGAATGTGTATTAGTTGACCATGGAGTTGTTTCTGGTTTCCAATGAGACAAAGTTTCAGAAACTGATGTCGAGTCGATTGTAATTTCTTCAATTTCTCGTAAGCAGTTCTTGCATTTGATGTGTTGATGATAAAATCCCTGTCCTGCATCAATTGGGTGTAGTTCTCCAACTGAATATAAAGCATTTATCAAGCAGCTCTGAAACATAAAATCATAGTTTACGTCCCCGAGATCTGCTAGGCTATTTGTCGTGGATATCATCCTTGTCAATTTGGATGGATTCTGTGCAGCATATCCACCACTGCTTTGTCTAGAGCAACTGAATCAATGTAAAGCCGATCCAGTCCTTTTGAACCCTTTTATAGATTTAGACCAATCCTCTCCCGTTAAGGCCTCTAAATTACTAAGAATACTTCTTGCTAAGTTGGATTCAGGATTGACAAACCACCCTATTGCTGATCGGGGAGATGGAGCTCTTCTCAACATTGGAATTTTCGTCTCTTTCTCCCATGATTGTAATATGCTGGTGGACTCGAGAGTGGAAGATCCCATATATGCCGGGCATGTTCCTCATTCTGTTTTTAGGTTTTTAAAGCCTTTAGGTATCAAGCCCGAGATATACATTGAGCGCGGGTATTCCAAGTCACAATTAGAGCACTGTTTTCGAGAAAATGTAGGGGGCCCACAGAACTCAGCCGGATGAGTGACAGTAGCTCCATAAACCTTTGATCCCCAAGACATTGTTCTTAAATAATCAGCCTGACTTGCTGTACATTCCCAAATGTTTGTCGATTCAACAGTGGTTTGTATCATCCCTAATAACATTTTGGTAGAATAAATTTCTGGATCAACTATTATTTTATCATATCTAATTTCCAAATAGTCTTTGAATTGGTTGCGAATCGTTCGTGAGTTCTAGAACAGCCCAACAATCGAATCTACAATCCCAAAAAATGTGCTGGACTTGTATTCACTCAAGAATCGAGGAAAAAGCGGATTGATTGTTCTCAAATGTAACATGAATTGACATTCGTTGTCCAGTTGATGCTGGACAGCTTGACTAACCACGAGATTTTTTATCCTTGGAAGAGACCTTTGTAGTGATCGTTTGACCTCGTCTTTGCACAGCATCTATTCCTCTTGGAATGTTTAAGGAAAGAGGATCTTCTATGAGTTTAGATAAATCTGGATCTCTTGTTTGTCTAATCTTTGGGTTTCCTAATGAAGAAAAAAGTTTTTTTAAGTTTTTCATTTGTTGTATTATTCAAGATTATTCTTGAAAATGTTAAACTTGCGGTTATAGGCTCAGCGAAGACTCTAATTAGGAAACAGGCTAACGACATTCCGCATGATCCTCCAATTGAAAGGTCTAAGTAAAGAGATCTGAATATATAGTTGTGTTCGATTAAAGCAGATTCTTTTATTTTTAATACTTTGTGCACTGGTACCGTTAATGCAAGATTGTGTATTTCACATATTATCCTTACGAAATGTCCAAAAAAGATGTAAAGCAGCATTGAGTCAACAGGTGAATCAGAAAAATGAGCGACTCCAAGAGCATTGCTGCACGTTGTCGATAAAAGATTTGCCATTGTAGGCAGCTGGTCATTGGTCACACAATTTACCCTGGACCACTTTTTCGTCTCAAGATTCCTTACATTGCCACGGAACACACAGTTTTTCCCATAATTGAGAAACTCTGTACTTTTAATTGTTTCATCAAGGTTGATGATTAATCCAAGCTTTCCTGTGCCTATAGCAATATTGTTGAATAGCTTTCGATTGTTTTCGCATACATGTTTTATGTTGTCAGCAAGCTGAGCCGGAGTCCGTGAAGGACGTAATTTGTATTGAAAGCAAATTACTTGGTTATCCCCTTGTGCGAGGACCCGAACTTTTGTGTTCACCGCTTGCCCTTCTCTCTGTAAGACTAAAGATAGATTATACTCAAGCCTTTCTGTCTGAGGCCCTCAAGTCCACGAAGCTGACCGTTCCAGCAGACACGCTGATTTGTTTTATTGATTAAGTTTCCGAAACTGTCAATGGTCATTAGATCATCACGAGGGGTATAATAGATCCAAGAGTTTTGAAAAATTTCGTGGGTTCGGGAAATGAGCTTTGGGTATCCCAAAAATTTGCCCATTACATCAAACACTGGATTGTTTGCTTCCCCCCTCTGGTGATTATTCCATTTCTCATAATCAATGTGGTCAGCAATTGTGATGTTTTCATATTCGTATTCTCCTTGGCCTTCCGAATTCGATAACCTTTTTCCTATTACCGTTGTGAGGTCATCTGTCATTGTCAAACCGAAGAATAAAGGCACAAAGTGGGTTTTGATCAAATACTCTGTCATGACAAAGTAGTCCCGGATCTCTTAACTCATAAGGGAAAACATCCTCCCATCAGGTTTGAGTTTCCTTTCCTTTGCTTTGAGGCCTATTAAAAGTTGGTCAAGCGATATTCCATGATCATTTATTCTTTTCAGAAAACTAGGCCAATCTGTAGCAGGGTTTTTTAATAGTGAAGATAGAACTTTATGAGATGGTATGGGCCGTTCTGGATGTTCTATCAAATGTCTTCGTAACTCCGATCTAGACAAGGAGTGACTTTTATCTGACTATATGATTGAAGGATCCACAAAATTTCGGATAGTATGGTTATTGGGCCACGTATTTTTTCTAACATGTTCATAGACTGTTGAATTGGGATCCATTTTTCCCAAGTCGACAGGCCAACTCTTTTTAGTCTTGAACTGCTTTCGAATTACTAAATAAGATAAGTCACTTGCTAATTTCTCAGCATATTTCGTGTCAATTTGTTTTACCATATTGACCTGGGAATAAAGTTTTTTTTAAATCGGAGAATTAATTAATGAAAGGATGTCCCCAGTGACGGAAGGAACCATATATTGTCAACAGCAACTCTATGTTCTCAGTTTGATCAACCAACCTCCACAATGTACGTGTAGCGGGAATTGTCTAAGAGGTATCAGTTACAGTTTTTTCTATGTGATTTCTAAAATCTTCGAACTTTGGTATTAGTGGTCTTTAACTTTGTGCAATTTCGGACATCTTACAATTACACATAGGCTCCAACATCTTGATACCATTATAAGCTGATCCTCCAGACTCTGAAAGCATCTTGTCACCGATTTCATACAATTCTTGCCTTCTTGTATTGGCATCATAAGGAAATGATTTGTCGACTCTATTATTCATAGAGATGAATGTATTGAATCTTGCAATGTAAGTGTCTTTCATCATTAAGATACAATTGCGATCAAGAAACAATTTATGACACTTGAGGTAAACAAAACCGTACCCAATATGTACAGTTCCAAAATTATTTGAAGTCCAGGAAAAATTGGAAGAATTTTTCTCCACAGTTCCTGTAGCACCAAATGTTTCTGTTAAATAGAACATCTCTTTTTTGTCGTGCAATTCAGGTATAATGCAATAACATGAAGGTCCCAAAAGAGGTGACCCCATTTCATAGCATATGATGGTATGTCTAATTTGTTCAAGCTGTGGGTAGGAAGATTTTTCTCTAACCATCCTCGAATAAATGAATCAACAACAGGTCTAGTTATTTTGTCCCTTGTAGTTGTTTTATATAAGATATCATTGAAAAATTTACTTTGTTGATAAGTTCTCTTTTTGTTCAGAGGTCCAAACCATTTATGAAAAGAGTCAGATCCAAGCACTTTGTCATTTTCCATTTTTGGAGCGAAATATTCCTTCATGTTTTTCCATCTACCCAAACACCAGGATGTGTTCATTTGCCCTTTTTGCATCCATAATGAAAAGTTGTCTATCTCGTCTGAAATTAAGGGAGAGTTCAGTGAGTAATCTTAATTGCTGAGATGTTTCATTATATCCTTCTGATCAACCTCTAACTCATCAAAAATTAACTTATAAGGGTCATCACCCCAATCAGGATCTAAATAAAGATAATCATAATCAGCCATATAATCACTTGCGTACTCCATAATTGTGTTTAACAAGTTTAAAGAATAATCATGGCTGCTAAGATGATTCATGATGTCCTTATTCCTCATATCTAAATCTTCAAGGATCAAATGGTATGGATCGTCATTCCAATCTATATCAAGTAACAGGTCATGAGATTCAAGTAAATAATCCCTTGCGAACGCCATTTTCGTTTTAAAACAGATTCACAAAAGCTCATTTTGAAAAGAAGTCCGTAATTTTCTGTTGAGTGAGCGACTTTCGGTTATCATTGTCCAATGAATTTTCGATTGTGGTGAGAGCTGAAATCATCACTTGTGTCGGTTCTGCGGGTGTAGAAGCGTAGGGTAGTAAGAGATCTCCTTGGCTCGCTCAATGTGATTGGAATTGGCGGTTGTTCTTCTTCGTTATCTTCCTCTTCCTCATCCAGAGGGGCCAAATCCAACAGTTCAGCATCGATTAAAGGCACCGTGGACACTGATTTCATCGTCTACATGATCATAATCCTCAAATGTTAACTTTCCATAGTTAGGTAGAAGTCCCCAATCTGAGTCAGAATTTGTAATTATTGGCGACTCTGATGACTGTTCTACGTTTTCGCTTTGCTTAAAACCGCACTTTCTGAAGCAGTTGTAAATAATGGTAGGGTTGACATTTTTCCCGGGCTTATAAATCATGATTATAGCGGTCAAAACTGTTCACCTTTTCCATCCTCAAAAATTGAAAAAAATATCTCGTCCAAAAATGTCAAGTATTTAATTTGATTCTTCAAAATTTCTTCTTATTCGCAATTTCCCACCATTCCATATTTTGTTAACTATTTTGATTACTCAACGAGATAAAAACGAGATAAATTCAGAATCCCTGCGTTTTCTTGTAAGAAACGGAGCATGACCACGGTTCAACGCCATTTTGAATATCAAGAACTGTCAAAATATGGTTAGGCAGGTGGCCAAGCAAATGGCATACCATATTGCCTACCATTTATGACATGCCATAGGCCGCCTCAACTAGCAATTTCAAAAGGCATGCTAGTGGAGGCGGGCCTGTCGAGGGACCAGATAAAAATTTCAAATTACCAAGAGCTCAAAATAACAGGAGTTTAACCAAAGTTTCAAAAATAGAAAAATAAGATGTTTATAAATTTTTTTTTAGAGTGATTATGATTCAATGAACTCAAAAAAAAATTATCCGCAAAACGTTTGGAAATTTGGTTCGTGAGTTATGTTAGAAAAAGTAAAGAGTGCCTAAGGGCACTACTGGGGGTTTATGTAAAAAATGGTTTTGGTATACATTTTCATTACTTATAGGGTTTTATTCAAAATTATAGTGAACAATACAAAACAAAATATGGAATCATCATTTTGCATGTCCCTAATGTATTGTGAAATGTATTGTTCATGTTCTGAGCTGATACTTACGGGAGTATAGGTAGGATCAAGCTCTTCACAATTACTACTGAAATCTTCTTCAGAAGAATGAGTAGAATTCATAAATTCAATCAACTGATCATCGGTTAATGCGGATAATCTGAACCGTTTACGATCTCGATCTAACATTTCTAAGAAAGAAATGTAAATACATAGGAAAACCACGAAAAAATAATTTAATTAAATAGTAACGGGATAAAAATAATCAAATGGAAGAAACCGATGAATTCACGCTCGAACCCGCAAGAGTGCCCTGAGGTACTCTTCGAGTTTTCGGTCGGAAACGCATGATTAACTAGTTTCTCCACATTCAATTTTGCATTAATGAAAAGAAAAATATCGGAACTTTTCAATAAAAATTATTTCACTCGCATCGGACGAATAGAAGTTGATATATTCTGGTTTTGAATAATACAATTGAGCACACAAACTTTCACGAGCTTTTTGCTTGATCTTTCACATATAACCTTTGCCAGCAACGATATGGAATGACATGAAACATTAAACTCGCGGGAAAGTTGACACTAGATGTATTACTAACGGTACTATTATATATTTTAATAAAAACCAATGTTGCTTTTTAAGTAAACTCGAATTTTGTAATGCGTGCCTTGGGGCACTATTGCGGGTTTAGGGGGTTGAATAACCAAGAGGGAGGGAAGAAAAAATTCAAATAAACAATAGTTTGGTTTAAATTCGTGTTTTATTATTCCAAACAAATGTTTTTCTATATGTTTAGGAAATCAAGAAGACAGAACAGGAATCTGCTAATAGTACACTTTATTGCTTCGCAAATTCAAGTTAGATCAAACAATTAAGTCTATTCTGATTATTTTTCCAATTAATGCAAGCTTTGAGTCTAGTTGTATGTATTTTTTAACTTTTAAATTTGTAATCAGAGACCATTTAGGAAAGTAGTGTTGGAACTTTATTTCAAGATCAAAATTAAAAGGAAAGTTGCGGTCGATTAAACCTTGTCCAACTTGTTTTATGTTAAAATCAATTAGTGAGTAACCCAGCCATGTAAAGAATCCCCAGCCTGTTGGTCAGGCCAATTGAAATACTGTTCCATCAGAGGGGATAGATGGCCTTTCTTTATAACCATTAGTAAAGCGGAAGATTGAATTTGTATCCAATATGAACAAACTGAAAAGACAATTGTGAGATTCTTTATAAGTTCTGAAATAATTGGAGTATAACCAAGATCTGAGCGGCCTCCCAAAGCATCGAGCAATTTGATTAGCTCTGTTGAATAATCGAAAATCAAGTCTCTTGGAAACTCTTCAAGAAATTTCTTATTTTTAAGTTTTAGAGCCCTTTGAAATTCTGACCTTGCGAATCTGAATAAAGGAAAATTAACTGTGTCCTCTTGTAATTTATGTACATCAGGATGTAATGAATGAGATGTCTTAACGTCTTTGGCACCTGCTAGTAAGACATACACCTCTGAGATTTGAGAGGTCGAAACGGATGTTGTAATAATTTCTACCCGAGCATAATATTTACCCATGGTAGTCAATATATTAGATTTATGACCAAATATTCTTGTGAGGTATGTTTTGAAAATTATAACACCTCTGCAAGATATTAGTCTTGCTGAAAATTCGAATAATAAATGTTCAATCTTGTCTATTGTGTCTAAAGCTGTTACCTCCATATCTAAAGTGATTAGATCCAGTTCCATACAACCCGAATAAATAAGTTCAGAGAAATAGAGCCAAGTTTCCCTTTGGCTCAGATCGTTTCGATTAACCCAACAATCATACAGGTTCACACATCTTGACAACTCATGAACTGTGTGGACAATAGCTGCTGGTGGAGAAGGCTTGTTTCCTTTCAAGTGTACATCTTTGTAGTCACATAAGCTATTGAATATCACTTTACAAACTGGATACTTCCTCAAAATAAGAGCATTTATCCCTCCTGATCCATCACCACCACAAATGGCACTTCCTGGAGTTACTCCGACATAATCAAGTATTTCGTTTAGTTTATATTGGGACCCTGTAGCCAATTGTCCTAATCTTAATCCAGATATAAGTGGATTTTGGTATCTTAATTGTTCTAGATTAGGTATATTGGGCTCTGTTTTGTCAATTCGATAACTAACCATCACAGCTGTGCATTTACCTGTGGTTCCTTTTCCCCATATCAGAAGGTTCTTTGGAGGAATGGGCAATTCCGGCCGAATTTCCTTTATGGAGTGACGTACCTCCCTGTCAATGTTACAGAGAGGAGTCAACAATTTATTTAATGATTCCATGTTGATGTCTGTAGACTCATCATTATCTCTACACTTGGATGATAATATTCTAAAAGAGACTAATGCTTCTTCATCACTTTTCTTTAAATTTCCCTGATATAATATTTGCCAACATTTTTCTCATATAGCAACCAAAGATACTATAGAAAATCTATATGTATCAGAAAATACCCATAAGTTGGTATCCCAACTTAAATGGGCTTCTATCAAAAAGAGTTTTCCTAAGGCTGTGAGCTTATATTTTAAATAGTTTAAACCGAGAGTGCTTATATCAGTTGAAATCATCGGAAACGAAGGGGGTATTTAGTGTGGAATGGTTGAAAAAGTTTTTATAAATGACTCTTCCCTCCATATATTGAGTAGGGTTGGATTCTTGGCCAATCTGTCTATTGTGATGCTGGCATGACGAAGTATATGTTGGTAGTACTTTTCCACTTTATCAAGCCGTCTCTTATGGATCACTGATATTATACTGTTTCGGATCGCCCCTATTAATATCCCTTTCAAGTAAATTGGCGGATCAACATTTTTTCTCAATGTTAGTGGAAATAATGCAGGATCATCAGACAGTCTTTGTGTTCCCCAAGATGAGTCACCAAAGATGAACCCTTGGATCAGCTCTACGTGATAGGATTTTTGTTGAGAGCTTAAGGTCTCCCAGTTCGCAAGTTTTATAGAGGAAGATTGAGATGTAACGGCCGACTCGACATTTTCTAGCTTCCAATGAGAAAGAACATCGTGAACATGGGAATGATTATAGGAATACTCACAATTAAGAGCGGTTTCATCTATTTTTCGTAAACATGAATTACACTTAATGTGTTGGTGATAAAAACTTTGACTCATATTATAGGGTTGTATTTCTACCACAGAATATAGTGCACTAATTAGACAGCTTTGAAACATGAAATCATAGTTCACATCTCCTAGGTCTGTCAAACTGTTGGTGGTAGAGATCATCCTAGTCAATTTAGATGGATTTTGAGCTGTGTAGCCCCCACTGCTTTGACGTGACCAGCTGTATCTATGGAGCGCTGAGCCTGGTCTTCTAAAACCTTTAATTGAGTTTGACCAATCCTCTCCAGTAAGAGCTTCGAGATTACTTAATATGCTCTTTGCCAAGTTGGACTCAGGTTGAACGAACCAACCAATTGATGAGCGTAATGATGCGGCCCTCCGCAACATAGGAATTTTTGTTTCTTTCTTCCAAGACTGCAGGATGCTCGTTGATTCCAATGTGGATGAACCTAAATATGCTGCACAGGTCCCTTTTACAGTCTTCAAATTGTCTAATCCTTTTGGCACAAGCACGGAGATATAAAGGGAACAGGGATATTCCAAGTCAGAATTTGTACATTTCTTCTTGGATTGAATCGGGGGTCCAAATAGTTCGGCAGGATGTGGAACCGTGGCTCCATAGACTTTTGCTCCCCAAGATTGAAGACGAAGTGAATCAGCTTGTGCAACCGAGCAATCCCAAATTTTTTCTACCATTCTTGTTGTGTTAATGAACCCTAGTAGGGTTTTTTAACACAACATAATTGTTGTTCATTGTTGAGCTGATGTCTGATGGCTTGATGGCAATGAATTCTGTAATGACATTTTAATCTCATCTTTGATCAATGTACTCGGGTCTATTGCCCTCGGTATGTTTAATGAAATTGGATCCTCAATCAATTTTGATAAATCGGGATCTCTTGACTGTCGCACTTTGGGGTTTCCTAGCAAAGTACATAGTTTCTTTAAATGATGATTGTCAATGTTATTATGTGCTATTTTTAAGAACGTTAAGCTTTCTGTAATTCGATCAGGGAATAAAAGAATAAGAAACCTTGTTAGAGACATGCCACAAGAGCCTCCAATTGATGGATCTAGATACAAGGATTTAAACAAGTAGTCATATTCAAGTAAAGATTTTTTATCTATTTTTAACATCTTGTCTACTGGTCTACGAAGAGCAGGGCTATGGATTTCACATAGAATTCGAACGAAATGTCCGAAAAAGCTGTACAATAGAATGGCATCAATCAGAGAATCAGAAAAGTGGGCAACTCCCAATGCATTGCTAGAAGTAGTAGACAATACATTTGCCAGGGTTGTCAGTTGATCATTTGTTACACAATTGACTCTGGATCATTTTTTTGTCTCTAGATTTCTGATGTTTCCCCTAAAGACACAGTTTTTGCCATAGTTTAAGAATTCAGTACTTTTTATGGTTTCATCATGATTGATGATTAATCCAAGTTTACTGGTACCTATTGCTATGTTTGTAAATAATTTTCTATTGTTTTCACAAACATCTTTAATGTTATCTAATAATTGAGTTTGATTCCTGGAGGTTCTAAATTTGTATTAAGAATATATGGCTTGATTGTCTCCCTGAGCCAGAACCTTTATGCTGGTATTTACAGCCTGACCTTCTCTATGAAGAACCAGTAGATTCACAATACTCCATCCCTTTTGACGTAATTCTTCGAGTCCCCCAAGTTGCCCATTCCAACACACCCTTTTGTTGGTTTTATTGGCTAAGCTCCCAGATCCATCTATTCTCATTGAATCCCTCTGTTACTGTAATAGATCCATGATTTCTGGAATATTTCATGAGTTGTGTTATAAGTTAAGGATATCCTAAAAATTTCCCCATGACTTCAAATACAGGGTTGTTTGCTTCACCTCGTTGATGATTATTCCACTTTTCATAGTCTATATGATCAGCTATGGTGATATTTTGGTAATCAGTTTCACTCTGTCCTTCTGAGTTCAGAAGCATCTTCCCAATAACAGTTGTCAAATCATCAGCCATAGTTAACCCATAAAAAAGAGGTACAGAATGTGTCTTGATCAAATATTCGGTTATCACAAAATAGTCCCTGATTTCCCAGCTCATCAGAGAAAACATCCGTCCATCAGGTTTAAGCTCTCTTTCTTTTGCTTTTAAGCCAATTAATAATTGATCCAATGAGATACCATGATCATTAATTCGTTTCAAAAACTCGGGCCAGTTTGTAGCTGGGTTTTGCAAAAGTGATGACAAAACTTTATGACAGGGAATGAAACGTGTAGGGTTTTGTCATAATTGTCTAATCAGTTCTAATCGAGTTAGTGAGTAACTCTTGTCTGAGTAAATAATAGACAGATCGCCAACATCTGGAATGTCAAAACACTTAATAAGCGGAAGCCTGTGCCAATGATCACCAAAGTTACGTATAGTATGATTGTTCGGCCAAGTGCTGTTTTTTACCTTCTCGTACAAGGGAGATTTAATATTAATTTTATTAGCATCAACAGGCTACCTCTTCTTGGTCGTGAATTGGTTCCTTATGACCAGATATGCTAAATCACTAGCCAAACATTCTGCATATTCGGTATCTATCTACTTTTCCAAATTAACTTGTGAATGTAATTTTTCTAACTCTGTGAAGTAATTTATGAATGGATGCCTCCATTGTCGAAAGGACCCATCTCAATATCATCATTGCTATTGACCATCTTCCACATTGCAGGGAGATATCTCATATAGATTTTTCAATATGATTTCTGAAATCTTCAACCATCTTGCAATTACACATCGGTTCCAACAATTTAATATCATTGTAAGATGATCCTCCAAACAGATAACATTTTATCACCAGTTTCATAAAGATCTTGCATAGTGGATGTTGCATTTGATTGGAATATATTGGGTTGGGGAAAAAGAAATGTATTTGTGATCGAAATTTGACGCTTTATTTAACATACTTAGAATTATCCGATTTAAGTCTAATGTGCGCCGTTATGTTCGCAAACTTGTTGCCATTTAGAAGGCAACTTCATTATTCCCCTCTTCATTATCCCCCTCTTCTGGTAGGCTGAAGCAGTGTGCTGCAGATTTGGCTGGCGCTGGGTATATTGATTAGAAACCATCGGTAGTGTACTAGATGGAGAAGCCGTCGGCGGAATATTAAATGTAGTGATGGGCGTTTCTGTTGTTTTCAAAAAACGAAAACGAACTGTTTTTTTCTCAAAAACAACTGTTTTTTAAAACTGTTTGAAAAAAACAGTTTGAATTAACGAGGGAAACAAATTTTTTGCTGTACGACAATTTGAGTTTGGTCGTGCTAGGATTTTCACATACTAGGTATAACTAGTACGAGTACGAAAAAATACCTGTTCCAAATACCTATTTCAAGTATGTACATGTATACATACAATGCATACGATTTGCAGTAATGTAATGAAATGGACTAATATTCCCTCCTCCACCCTCGAGACACAACGTTCCCAAGCTAGAATGGTGATGGTGCAAGATTACCTTCAAAGAATACCGAGTCATTAGTCTGTGCAGCTTGTCCATAACTTTCCAATGGTCGGTCATTTATTTGGCAAGTCTTTCTCCAATCTAGGGGCCATCTAAAGAAAAACGATCAAATTCAATCAATTTAATTTTATTACATATATGCAAAAAACACCTCCTGTACTCGTTCAAATGACAAAAGTAAAAAATTACTAAGATAGGACCAACTAATCCTGTTGTCATCTATATGACTTTTCATCGAGCGATCTCTGATACCAAACTTTTCCTGGCTAATCTAAAACAGTCGGATTTCCACTTCGCCTCACTGAAGCATGTAGATTTTATTAAGAAATAAAAAAAAAATGTGTCGTTTATTAAACAGGCACTCACTAGGGGGCCAACCTCTTCCGTAAGGCTAGGCATGAGTCCAGGGGCACTTTACCTCCCGTGGTCTCGTAAATTAAACCCTCGTCAGTCCCCTGCAGTCAGAAGGAGGGCCTCAGCACACCCGGAGACGCCAACTGATGAGCCAAAAAGGATCTCAACCTGTTCCTCTTTGGCACTTTTAATGCTACTTTTAGTTATCCGGCAAATTTCATTTTGCCGTATCTTCGAAACTAGGCCGCTTTTTCCCAGACTTGTATGGAAATTTCGGCCGAAACAACTCAGAAAGATCTCCGAATTCATGCTAGATAAAAAGATTCTTTTTGGAAAATATGGACGTTATTGCCCGATTTCCCCTATCAAAAATTTTGCCCTTAAAATATCACTAATATACTCCTCGACCACTTCCAATCATCGAAAGCGCGGTAAAGGAAGTTTTTGCCAAACTATGGCCTAAAAACCCCTTACTCCCCTACAAAACCAAAAATTTTATATCACAGTAATAGGTCTTGGCCCGTTATGTCCCAAACCACTCTAACCCAAAATTGGCCGATTTTGTCCGAATTCAGCTCCTTTTGCCCTAAAAACTTTTCGAAAATTTGAATAAAATACTTCCAAGTACGAAAATACTCGCAAGTACGAAAATACTGCTTTCCGCAGCTAAATAGTTTCCACTGCCAAACAGTTCGTTTTAACAAACGAAAAACGGTTCGTTAAAAAAAAAAACGAAAAACGATTCGTTTTAAAAAAACGAAAAACGATTCGTTATAAAAAAACAGTTCGTTTAAAAAAAAACGATTCGTTTGAGAAAAACGAAAAACGTTTCGTTTGAAAAAAACAGTTCGTTTGAAAAAAACAGTTCGTTTGAAAAAAACGACAAACGTTTCGTTTGAAAAAACAGTTCGTTTGAAAAAAACGACAAACGTTTCGTTTGAAAAAACAGTTCGTTTGAAAAAAACGATTCGTTTGAGAAAAACGAAAAACGTTTCGTTTGAAAAAAACAGTTCGTTTGAAAAAAACGATTCGTTTGAAAAAAACGACAAACGTTTCGTTTGAAAAAAACAGTTCGTTTTAAAAAAACGATTCGTTTGAAAAAAACGACAAACGTTTCGTTTGAAAAAAACAGTTCGTTTGAAAAAAACGATAAACGTTTCGTTTGAAAAAACAGTACGTTTTAAAAAAATGATTCGTTTTAGAAAAACGATTCGTTTTAGAAAAACGATTGGCTTTAGAAAAACTATTCGTTGTAGAATAGTTGGAATAATTGGCTTTAGAAATAATATTTGTTGTAGAAAAATGGTTCGTTTTAGAAATGCTGTTCGTTTTAGAAAAAAAATTTCGTTTTAGAAAAACTGTTTGTCGCTATTTGGAAAAACTGTTCGTTCGTTTTTTGCAGCCAAACGTTTTTTTCAAACTGTTTGGCGTTTTTGAGCCCATCACTAATTAAATGTAGAGGCATATGATGTATTGGATGTAGAGTGAAGAGGATGCTTCCGCTGCCTGATTTCCTTTACAACTTTCAGCACCTGCATTTGAAAATCAAGTGTTTCAAAATCATTGAAATCTTCAAGAGAAGGCAGTAATCCTTTAAAAAATGAAAGATGTCGATTTGGTTTTTCCTTCAGAGCTGCAATCATTTGCAATTCAACAGGATCCATTTTCGGTTTTTTTGATGCAGGTTTTTTGAAAAAAGGTTTTTCAGCTGCTGCAGCATCACGTGGTACGCTTGGAACTGTTTGCGTAGGATTCCCATCTATTTCTACAGGCACCTCCGTAACACCACCATCAATATCGACAATATTTTGTGAGAGAGTATCCTCTGTTTCTCTTGTTTCGAATATTTTGTTCAGGAACTGCAACTGAGATGCATAAACGTATGCTTTTGCTTTTGACGCCCCTGCTCCCGATTTTGCTTTAGTTTTGGCAATTGATTTTCGATACGAGTCTCTGACTTGTGTCCATTTCTTCGCAACGTATTTACCTGAAAGAAAATATTTATTTCATTCACCATAAGTAGTATCAACTTGTTGTATATTTTTTAATCAGATTTGATGATTCATAATTGTGTTCAATATTATAATGATTATTTCCATATACTCTCCTTAATTTTTAACTGAGTAGAGTAAATTTGACATCATATAGAAGGTTTCTTTGTCAAATGCTGGAGGGTGGTCATAATTTTGATTCATCGCCTGCGCTTTCTTCCATTTGCACCAAGATTCCGTCCCCTCTGGGCAATACGAGTGCTGAGGATTATCGTCCCTTGAAGAATAATGATAAAGTGCAGCTAACGCCTCGTTTTGCATTTTCTTAACCGATTCGGAACTTCTGCGAATAGCAAGTCCATAAAAAATGGATAACTCTTTCATAACTTTATGAGTTAATTTTTCTTTTGGAAGTGCTAGAGCTTTTGATTTTTTTTTGTAACAAGCACTTTTCCTTTTTTATCTTTTGGTGCAATCACATTTTCATTTTCAATAGCTTTTTTTTCTCTTGGTCTTTTGGAGCTTTATCTTGCTGGGTTTTATTTTTTTTTGGCTTCAGTTAGGCGGTGAAACATGCGTTTTGAAACGTGATTTACGCTTTTAAGTTTCGTAACAACTAAGTCATCATAAAGATTGCTTTCAAGGAGATTTGTAAAAGTTTTGAAATCGCCATCGCCGATGTAATATGCGTATTTAGCATTATGAATTTCTTCAGAACGCTGAAACATTTTAACTATGCCATTTACTTCCATTTTGCCGGCGCTACCTGATTGATACCATGATTGATACTACATTCGTCTTTGTGCTCTTCGAACCAAGCTTCACGTTCTAAGGTACCCTTTTGCTTACTCCAAAATTCACATGCCTTACAGATTGTACACAACACTGATATAGCCAAAACTTTATTTGAAAATTTGTCAATTAATGATATAACACCAATGAGAGAGCTAAATCCTCGTTTGGCCCACGAGCCATCACCAGAAACCGATAATTGATTATCTGTATAGCCTTTTTGAGCATTCAGTTCCTTCTCGTTTTCACCTGCTTTTTTGATAATAATTCCAAAAACGTTTTTACTGAATCGTAAATAATACTAACGACATCATAGTACAATTTAATGTCAAACTTAACATCAAAATCCATCAATCCGCAAAAAGTATTCAGTCCTTGCAGTCCGAGACCTAATAATCGGAAGACAAAAATTATACGGCGATTTATTTCATATGAATTTTTTTTCTCCGATCATTGCACAAGAATTGACAGTGTGTAAACTACATTTGCACGTAACTGAAATTTTAAATCCAAGTCCACGTTCGGCACACTTTTTAAAACTTACATCGCCATTACAATTTTTACGCTATCAAACGCGTTGTAATGTCCCGCAAACAAGAGAAAAGTTTATTATCGAGTAAACAGCCGATGGATCAACATTAATTTCAAGCATAGATCTGTTATCTAATTTTTTTGAAAATGTACTAATATCTTTTACGGTTTCTAAACTATCAAATTGATTTCCACTAAAAGCGCGTTTTCTTTTTCGGTATGATTTTTTTCCTTTTTGATTATAAAAAGCCATGATTGAAAGTACACGATGCTGACAGGCTAATATTCGAATCTGTACTGATGAAATATATCCGAAATACACGTAAACAGAACATACATATGTGGTGGGATTACATATTTCGAAACGCCTGATGTTCGGGAGAGACCATTGTTATACAAAGCCACTGTGGTCAGATTGGGCTATTTCCCGCCAATTGGGCTATCTAAAATTTGAATTCGCGGGACGTTTTTTCATTTTTCGGGTCGGCGGTTTTTGGGCTATCTATTTTTATGAAAAACTATATTTGGGCTATAGAGTAAAACCTACTAATCGGGACACTGTATGATCGAACCAACTGAACAATTGAACTATAACATCACCGCACATACAATTTCTTGAAGAAAATTCACTCTGGAATCGGCCAAACTCTAGAACTGAACCGTGAACCAGATTAGCTGGACAAAAATTTGTTCAGGAGTACTTGCTAATCCGACCAAAAACGGTTTTAAGACCAGCATGAAAAAGTGTACAAGACTGAATTTTCCAGAATTTTTCAACTGTTCAAGATCAAGGAAAATTTATCGTAAATTTTCTGCATGCCATTCTGCTGAAAATTCATTTAATGTGTAGAATTTGGTACGTTACAGATGGCTTCAATTTCATTGGTATTCGGATAATAATAAAATATTGCTTAGTATCATTATTGTATATTTGCCTTTTGTTGGCAGCTATGAATGCAATTTATTTGATAATTTTGATGTAAATAAATCAATGTTTGTTCAGGCTACGTAAAAAAAAAACTGAAAAAATCTAATACGCAAAATACAACGAACTTAATGTTCGCAAAAAGTTAGAAGTAATACAAGCATCCGAAAAACAATTGCTCAGCCAAAAAAAAAATCCTGATAGCTTTAAAATTATCAAAAGTCAAGTTCAACGTATTTAAAAAATAAAAGCCAACTAAAACGGAAATTGTAAAATTTCGAAGACACTAGCAGAAAGCGGTTGAAAATAAATTAATCATACTGCCAAATAGATAAATTTTTGTAGATATGGTTCTGTAATGCACGTTCCAAAAATTTGCCAATATCCAGCCAGCTACTTCCCAGTAAAGCCCGTCAAATCGCTACAAAATTAGAGCTTTATGATTTAAAAAGGGTTACAATATTCACTCGGTACATTTTGTGGCGAAGAAGCTAATGTTTATTTAGACACAGTTCAGGAATTTCAGTTACAGCTAAGAATACTATGTGATGGCTCTGATGCTTCAAATATCTATAATCTTGATGAGATAGAATTTTTTTTTTTAGAGCAACACCACAAAAATCACTTTGCTTTAAATAATAAACATGTACAGATAGAAAGCCTTCAAAGCAACGTGCGACAATTACAACAGTGCTTTGTAAGTGGAGAAAAGAAAGATTTGGTGGTCATAAGAAAAGCCACACTTGATATTGAAATGCCAACACATAATCGAAACATCACCATCTTTTTTGATAAAACTAGATGCGATAGCAGTGATAATGTGGAAGACATTAAGCTGCGATTTTTCCGCCTATTTGCACTTCCCATTTACAGCCCTTCGATCAAGGGATTATACCAAACATAAAACTAAATTACCGCACAGATATGATGCACCTTATATTGTTTGCTCTGGAAAATACTGAGCGTACTTCAGACTCTACAGAATTAGCTTCTATATTTGCAGCTCTCTGCTGATTACGATCTGTTCGGAATAAAGTGTCTCCCCTTACAATTACAAAAGTGTTTTTGGAAATGTGGGTTGCCTCGAAATCTGAGGGTCAAAAGCGGAATCATGATGAGAGTTCAAATTCAAAGTGATTAAAATTCAAATACTCTAGCAGACATTCAAAATTTGGCAGAAGTCGATCAATTTACGACCACAAACGAGTATCTCCCGAAGGATTGGGAAGATGTCTTTTTTGAAGGGGTTTCAACTGAAGAAGCCATATCAGCTTTTGTTAATTCCGATAGTGAATTCAAATCGTAGTGTTCTGAAACAGAAAATTAAGTTCGTCAGCAGAAAACTAATTCCAGAATCACCATAATGAAGCAAATACGGAGCATCAAAGCTTAGGATCTCTAAAGGAACATATCTTAAGTTTTGCAAACATTAAATGATTGCGAAGTTCTAATGGAGCAGGTACATCTTACGAGCGCAAATAGGCAGATTTCGATATCTAACTATTTTAAATCTTTAAACTGAACATGCGTTTCTGTGAAAAATTCGAAAGTATGCACTGACTCTCATCAGACACCAGCTTACTGTGCACAGTGCATCAGTCAAGTATGCACTGTGGGCTGGTGTCTGATGAGAATCAGTACATACATATTTCGAAAACGATCGAGTTTCCAGTATCAAATTTTCTCTGCTTTGATAAGCTTTAGAGACGATATACATTGTCTATGCTGATTTATAGACAAGAAGGGAACCATGATCACAAATCAATAACCTTTATGTCTAAACATAATTTTAACAGCTGATGGTCTAACAGGAAAAATAATTTATTCGAATAATAATTTATTTAAATTGGATAAAATACTAATATTTGACTCATTTTAAATAAAGCATTCAGCCATTCTAGACTGTTTCTTATACTAATTGAATCTTTGTGCCACCCAAATTTGCATGTTATTTCTGCAGGCTTTTATTTTTTGTGTGGAAATTTTAAAAAACCCTTGAAAAAATAAGTGCGCTTCCACACTTATTTTATCACAGACTTTTCCAAAATGCTCACACAGTTCCTGTAATTTATTCACATTTTTCCTGCTCTCCCTTTTCAAATACGTTGAATAAAATCTTATCTGTATAAAGTATTGAAAATTTTAACTGTTTCAAACGACTTCTGTGCTACTTGGTATACATTTTATGGATATAAATATTATGATTTAATCAGCTTAAATGAGTTGATTTAGTTATAAAAACAGTTATTTAGTGTGGCGGTTTTTTGGGCTACAAATAAAAAATCTTCGCTATTTTGGGCTATGAAAATTTGAAATTGAGCTATATTTTCTCCCAAATATCTGGCCACACTGTACAAAGCATTTGTTAAAGTTTGCTCGCGCGGCGAGAGCGTAAGAGGGAGAAAAATACCGTTCGACGCGCGCACCGAAATATAGTCATAGAATGAAAACGAAGCGATGAATAGGTTTGAAATTTTGTACAGGCATTCTTGAGATGGTAATTTATCGAAATAAGCAAAAAACAGAAAAAAAAAAATGTTTAACAGCAGAATAACCCCTTAAGGGTAGAACAATGGTTTTTTAGCGTGTACCTATTAATATAAGCCAATAAGAAAGAACTCCCAAAGTCAGCTCAAATCGAGAAAGATAAAATTAAGTTGTATCATCAGAACATTATAAATCAGGAAAATTCATACTCAATATGTATAAAAGTAAACCAAAGCTAAATGTACTGTTACTTAGTACTAAAAATACGTTTATAAAATTAAAAGACAATAGCAAACATACACCAGAAACAATAACATATTACAATGAGGCAAAGTTTGGAGTCGAGGTAGTAAACCAAATGGCGCGCAGATATACCTCCAAAGCTGCATCTTTTCGATGGCCTCTCAATGTGCTCTTCAACATTTTAGATTTCGCGGCAATAAACCCATAAATCGTATACAAAGAGTATGCTGGATCAAAATTATTCAGAAAGGATTTTCTATTTTAGTTGGCCACAGAACACAGAACAAGAACGCCAGATTTGCCGAATTGGGTTTTGTAAAAGAAACGGAGTAAAAAATGTGAAAAGATTGTTTGCGAAAACAAATTTGAAAATACAAGGAAGTTTTATTGCGGACTGTAATACTTCAGGCATTTTTTGCGGCTGTCGCTCATTGTGCTTTAGTGGCTGTTAGAAGCCAAACCACCTCAATAGCTCGAAAAAACAAGTTGACAATATTAGGCACAGGGGCGATATTTGAAACATCATATCTATTTGGTGTATAAGGTAAAATAAAGTAAAATTATGAACCGCATACTATCATCATTGATGGTTTGCTCACTGCTTTCTCTTAGCATATTAATAAGATGTTTAGAAATGGTTTTTAATTGTTGAGTAAAACTGCCACATCGTAAAGGAAACGAACACTTAACATTTAATAGCCAAATGGTGGATTGAGATGCCAAACATACAGAAAAAAAACACATTCCTGATGATAATGCAATTTAACTTATTACAGTTGAGTTCGTAGTAACCTTTATCATCCAAGACTGAATATTCAAATTAATTCGTCTGTTTACACATGCATCGAATTCATGCTCAAGGTCATGAGAATGTAAATACAGGTTAAATAATTCATAAAACATAATGACAAAGCCACAACAAAAAAACTGAACTTAAAGTTTGAATTGTTTTTTAATCGTTGCTGAATTTTGGACGCACTGATGCGAACATTCATTTTCCCCAGTGATAGAGTAATGTAAAAAAGCGGTTTTATCATCGCTTTGGATTTTATTTTGAATCTTGTCGCAAATTTGTTTGCTTTCGTTTTCCTTAGGACGATTTCTTGAATTTTGAAAAGCAGATTTTTTTTGGGAAATCTTGTTTCGTAAATATGTTTTTCATTGCGATGATCTAGCCTTGGAGCCAAATTTGATAACATCTTATTTGGGATAGCAATTATTCCTACGTTAGATTAGCCGAGATTATATCTAGGAAATTTCTCAATTCGTTAATTACGGTAATCTCTTTGACACGATTCATACTCTTACTATCAGTATGAATATGCTTATGCATCGGCTTGAAAATAATACATGCGTTTTTTTGCGTCTCGATCAAGAGCTGGTTAGAGTAGGCAGCATTGAAAACCTCAACAACTGAGGTAGGATTGTTATATATTGCTTCAGCAGGAATTCAAATTTAACTACGGGTTTCAAATGTGTATCATCTGCTGCAAGTCAAACAAAACTTGAGAAGATTAATGATGTGCAGGGGAGTCTATGCAAGGCAGATGCTAATGCTAATTAACTTTGATGCAGATCAGGTCAGGTGATTTTTGTGTCGCTTTTGTAATTTGAAAGATCTTGAAATACTAATTGTAGTGCGGAACGAAAATTGATATCATTTTTGAGCAATTAAATGTTTGTTTTTGATATATGATTCTTAAAAATTCAGTAACATAATATTCATAATCAACTTGTTAGAGTTACGAAATAATTAACCATCCATTGTTTATTCACTGAAAAATATAGCCAGTTGTTTCAAATGGTTTCTGTTATGTTTATTTAGAAGTTTTTCCACCGAACTATAAGGTCTAAATATTTTAAAACTGGCCTGTTACGGCGGCGGCAGTCAAGGTTTAATCTATTTAGATACAATCTTGCACATTTATTCAAATTTATGTGAATAAAATCTCAAGTTTTTAATATTTTTTTCTGTTTTGTCCTATTTCACTTCTGTATATTGCTTCACGTCACTTTTCTTTTGTTTCTTATGCCAAAAAAAAACTCTAGGACACTCGGTCCTCGATCGAGACTCGATACATTCGACAGCGAAACGAGACTTGTCAGTCTGACAGTAATAATATTAACATCCCACCCCCCTTGAATCGACCTCCGATTCACCATAAACAGTCTGTTGGGCTAATTTAGTAGCGGGCCGCCTCAGCACGCCTGACTTTGTCTTTATATCTGCAAATCTTATTTGCCCCTCTCTGAATGAAAATATTTTGATCACACGGCCCTTTAACCACTGGCCTTGATCAATAGTAGTGCCGCAAAAAAGAACGACATCGTCAACTTGGATTGGCTTCGACTTATCGTGACATTTCGGGTGATTTAATAATTGAGGTAAGTATTCGACAGTTTAGTGCTTCCAGAAACGCTTTTTCAGCTTCTGGGCAAATTAGCGTTGCTTCTGTAGGCAGATGAATTCATCATCAGGTGCTAGGGTTTGCGTTGCATTAGCGCATCCAATGAGGAAGTGGTTAGGAGTTAATGGCTCGGCTTCATCTGTAGTCAACGGTACGTCTGTATAAATACGGTACGTCTGTATTAAATAAACAAAAAGAACCATTCTAGGTTAAAAATGGCATCAAAAACTGCATTTTCATAACATTAAGTCTTCTTACCTCTAATTGATAATTTATAGTAAAAGAAAACATTTTCCAATGGCAAGTAAGATAATTTTTTAAAACAAAAACTGAGTTATATTTAGTGACTATTTCTAATTCTTCTTGATAAGAACAGTACCATTCTAGGTTAAGTTGATTTCTTAATGCATTGACTTGAAACTAGACATCTTAAAAACTAGTTGATCATTTAAAGTCAGAATGAAATTCATTTTCCATTGTCAAATATGATGACTTATAATATTCACCAAAAACTGGATTGAGCTTATGGACTATTTCTAGGCCTATTTGATATTCCTATAGATATTTTTGTTAGTTTACAACTTCAAGCAAGATACACTTGCTCCTAAAATTTAGCTTAAAATCTTAAATGCTGTTATATATCTTACTTTGCTTTGTCTAGAAAACTCGCTAACTCAGTGACATGCTCTTTGTTCTGTGTGATTAGGATAGAATCTACCGTGTTGTAATGACTAAATATTTGAAACTCCTTTCTTACATTGGAGTACTTCTGACAATAAAAGATTTGATGATCTAGATCATCTTCCAGGTTGCAAAAATTGCATTTAGGACTGTCTGTCGACTTCATACTAAATAATCTCTTGTTATTAAAACATTTGTTAACCAGTAGTCTATTTAGTTGTTTAGCGGTGTTACTCCTGAAATTAAATTTTTTGAACCAAAGTTGCTTTCTATTGCTAAGAAAGGCTTTGGACCATGTACATTGTTTTAATTTGATAAGCTCCTTTCTATGATATTCCCTCCACTCCTCCTTGATTTCTGAAAATATGTCCATCAGGCAGTGGCGGCTCGTGACCTAATTTTATGGGGGTTCACAAAAAGAAAAAACCTTTATTGGGCACATGAATACATATTTACTTTGCACTTTTCTTAAGAGTTGCATGTGTTTTAGTTAATTTGCCGAAACATCGCAAAACTGCTTTAGAATGAGTGAAAAAAAAATTATAAAAAACATAAGAGCTTACAAAATTCTTCAGAGGGCTATTTAAAAATCCTTGAACAGTGATATTTTGACGAGACATTTAAGAGATTTGAAACTTATATTTACAGTGAACATTGTATTTTCATCAGTGAGTTTTAATGGTGAGTCTTGACCGTGATGGGCTTAGCATGGTTTATTACAGCATAACGGATGCACCGATATCAATAAATTTTATTAAAATTTACAAACAGTTCTAGATACACATAATCCCAGAATTTATTTAAAAAACGGTATGACTCTTCTTGTATAAAATTTTTCATATATCCACACTCCAAAACCTTCGGTGTTTTATGACTTCATTAAGTGCCCAGACTATCTTTGCACAATCGAACCTGCCAATACATTCAAATGTATATAGTTTTAGAATAGGAGACAAAAGAAATTAAACTCCCAAATCATTTCCAAGCATTTACTTTCTCTTAAGACTAATCTTTTAAAATACTGAATATATTTTACTAGTATTTATTTCACAGCAAACATTTCAGAAAATTTCTTTCTTTCTACCATGAATTAAATTCTAAACATGTTTTTAAATTATAGAGACACAAATAAAGGTAATAGTAAAATTAAACCCAATAGTTGTTATAATACTGCGCATTAACGTTCTATCTGCATTTTTCTCATTTTTGATTTAACATTCAAAAATTACATACTCTATTTCCTAATTCTATAAAAAATTTTTGTGGAGGTATGTTAAATTCAACATTGAAAAATGCACTTCCATATACCTCCAGTACAAATTAAAACACAAATCATTGAATATCTCGAAAGTACCAAAATGTATATGCTTAGAAGGGTAGAATAATCCACATACATACATGTATATGTAAAACGCTCGAAACGGCAGCACTAATCAGCGAATAGAACTGACCACCGACAACAATGTGTAAATGCATCAAATTGGTTGTCGATCGCACGTTCTGAGTGTGAACCCCCTGCTAGTACTGAGACGAGCTAAATGGATGCACCCCTCGCTTCCTCGCATGCTCCTCTAGCCCCCTAATTCCAGCCAGACAATCGCACGTGCGATCGCTAGTACAGAAAACAGTAGAGATAAGCAGATAGGAAAATTGTGTGGCTTGTATGTAGGAATAGAAAGTTTCTGGGATAATAGATACGAAAATGATCGGCAGGTAGCATTATGTGCTGCCATAACAAGTTATATATTGTTCAATGTAGTTCAATATTTTTGTTCAATATGTATAGATTATTAGTTTTGAATAATTGATTTCTTTGAGGGGGTTCACGTGCGAAAGTGAACATTAGGACGAGCCGCCACTGCCATCAGGGCTTCATCTGCTTCATATTTGGTGATAATTTCAGAGCCATGAAAGGACTCTTTCCTGGCATCCTCATCAACTTTAGCCATTCCACCTATGTTCTTATGCCCAGGAATCCACATGACCTTGATTCTGATATGATTGGTAGTCATGCATAATTTATAGATGTCACAGATAATTGTTTTATTTGTTGGGTTACTTTTAAGCTCAATGCATGCTTGGTTGGAGTCTGTGAAGACTATTACTTCATGGTGTTGAGTGCTAGTTCTTGCTGAGATGGCCAGGAAAATACCCACCAGCTCCGCATTTAAAACTGATGTGTGGACACTTAGAGAAAAGATATTCGAGTTGATATCATCAATTTTCATTGTAGCACATCCCACCCCCAAGCAGGATTTCGCTCCATCCGAAAAATAGATACTTTGGTTCGTCCTGGTTACATCTAATCTAAGCTTATCAAATGTATCTAAAACTTCTTGTGCCTTCATTTTCCCAACTTCCCTGAACACTCCTGTACTTTTTTCAGTTATGATCAGATTGGACGGCATATCTGTATCGGGTGAGACCTCCACTCTATCAAAAACACTTTTATACTTGTTATAAACTATGGAATAGTTTGACCCATTCTTATTACCCGTGAGCTTTCTGAACAGATTATGATTTGCTAGTTTGATTTTCATGAGCTCTTTTGCTAACATGAATTTAGCTCTGAAACTTGTCGAGAGTTCGTTAGCCATATCAAAAACTATTATGTTCGCCGTTTGGTTCGCCAGGCCTAGACATCTTAGTATTTTTGCTTTTACACTATCAAAACTCTTGTTTAGATATAATGGTGATTTCACATACGTGGATATGTGGCTTTCAAGTTTGGATCTAACAAAAGACTTATACAAAACTATACTTTTATCTGGAGGTAGCCCACTTTTAATCCCTGTCACTCTTTTGACAACATTTACTTCCGTGATGCTGCTTTCTATTTTAGACTTTTGGAAATCTGAGTCAGTATAATTGAATTTAAAAATTTTACCAAGGAACTTTATATTGTTGACCCACTGAATGTTTTTATTATCTATTTGAATTTTCTGTGAGAAACTCTGGTTTTTATTAAGGATCATCCCTTTGCATTTGTCAGGGTTTAAAGGTAGTAACAGAAAGTTTGCAGTATTTGCGAAACTCAGACACTCTTTCTGGAGACGTCTGAAAACATCTATCTTTCTCTTATGTGAGGAAAAAATCACAAAGTCATCAGCATATTGCGCTATTTTAGTAGATTGACTTATATTGTTGTGAAATTTGGCTGTATATAAATTAAAAAGCAATGGACTCAGGACATCCCCCTGTGGGATGCCGTTCTTAACTCTAACACTGTCCGAACCTAAATGTAGACTTCTGAATGAAAGGAAAGCCATAATCCAGAAAATATATTCTTTGGGAACTTTAAATTGATCCATTATATCCATTAGCTTTGCAGTGTCTACACTTTCATATGCATTGGAAATATCCAGAAACATAATCATAGAATATTTTTTCTCGTGTTTTGCCTGACTAACCCAGTGATCCAGTGTGTTTAGACACATGCTAACTGATCTGTTTTTAGTATATGCATACGTATGCACTGGAAGTTTGTCTAGAATTTTGAATTTATTTACAAGTCTATCTTTAAAGATACTATTTATTACCTTGGTCATTACATTGAGTAATGAGATGGGTCTGAAGCTTGAAAGTTCACTGGGGTTTTTCCCCGGCTTTAAAATGGGGCAGATTTTAATACATAAGAATTCTGCAGGAATTGAATTTGAATTGAGTACGTCATTTATTGCTTGAGTAAGAGAATTTAAACTATGCTCATCCAGAGCCTTTAGCATATCGTAAGTGATCGCATCTGGTCCAGGTGCTGACTTTTTATTGTGGGTACTAAGTATGTTTCTTAATTCTTCGAGGTTTACGGCTATTTTTTGCATCGGAATCGGAATGCTACTAAAACCCAGACTACTTGAATGACTCTTAGTTTTAATAAGTTGAAGATAATCCGCATTGTTTTTGGGATTCCAGAACGAGGGTGTGTTATACGACTCACTTTTTTTAATGTTTTTAGCAAACCTCCAAAACTCTTTGACATTTCCTTTCAAGGCAATCTCATTTAGTTTATCCACCCAGCTGTTTCTTCTGCATTCTCTGACCTTCATTTCCCATTTCTTTTTTTCTTTAAGAAATTGATAAAAATCGACCATTCTTCTGGAGGCTTTATATATTTTTAACGATATTTTCTTTTTGTTCCATAATCCTCTTATTTCCTCACACCACCAGCTTTTGTTAGAATGGACTAAGGACGGATTGTTTACTTGATTGTTTTTAACAATATCTTTTAGTTTGTTTGAAAAAGACTCAATATTGCCAGTGATATTGGTTTGATTTATCATGGTTAAATTTTTTTTTGATAGTAGTAGTTTTTTTGGTCTGCCTTCCATTCTGGTTCTAAATGTGAAAGTGATAATGCTGTGACCACTATTGCTAACCTGGTTGGGACCAATAGTCCACCTGAGATTTATGGGAATGAAACTACTGAGAGTGATGTCAGGGACAGACGCCCCTTTCCTACCAGGTTTTTTGGAAGTTGTATAAGTTTTTTTTCCGTTGTTGAGGCAGAAAATACCTTGATCCTCTAAAATTTTATAAAGTTTATTGCCTCTAGGATTATTTAGATGGTCGCCCCAGAATTTATGCCTGGCGTTTAGATCACCTGCTATGATAAAATTACCATAAGCCTTTCCCAATGAAATGATTTTTCTGATTTCAATTTCTAACAGTCCACAATTTAAATCCGGAGGGCAATAAATCGAGAAAATCATAATATTATCTTTAAGATTAATCGTGGTAATACCCACCACTTCAAGAATCGACTCAATTTTCATTTCTTGGAATTGAAGATCTTTTCTTATGATTAGACAGACTCCCCCGCCTTGTCTATTTCTTCTAGCTTTTGACACCATGTTAAAACCGCTAATTGGGTTGATTGTCTTCTTATTGTCCGCATTGAGTGTCTCAGATAAAATTGCAATATCGAATTTTCCATTTTTCAGGAAGTATTCAAGGTTATTTTTATTATTGTGTAGTCCCTGAATGTTCAGTTGGATTATCTTCATTAGAATACATTGTGTTATTTGAGTTTTTCCTAGTGTCAGCATTTCTTACTAATATATCAAAAAGACTTTCTAACACCGCTTCCTTATTAAGTATAATATTTTCTACTTTATTGTTCTTTAACAGTTTGCTTAGGAATTTTTCTATTTCACTTGTGATCTGGTAGGATGGATTATCAAATATTGGAGTTGGTCTTGGTGTTCTAGTACTCCTTTGCACAATCTCATTCTCCTCTTTATTTTTTTGCATTTTGAGAACCGTAGAAAATTTTTTTTTAGTGAGAGCTTTATTTACCTCTCTTTGAGGGTTTCTGGTAGGCACTGTAATTTCCTCACCTAACAACGGGAACTCACCAAGTTATTCTACGTCGAGAAGCGAGAAGCTGTTGCTATCTGTTACCACTTGTCTCGCTTCGAAGTATGATACGTTTTTCTTCGCTGCTATTTCCAATATTAGTGCTTCATCTTTCCACTTGGGGCACTTTCTGTCTACCGCAGAGTGGTTTCTAGAGTTGCATAGGATGCATATTAAGTTATTGCATGCGCCATCACAATTTATTTCCCCACATTTTAGGCACTTCTTTGCCGTAGCTTTACAAAATTTGGCTATGTGACCTAGCCTTCCACATTTAAGGCATTGCCTGGGTTTGACAATAAAGTGCTCCACCTTTATTCTAAGGTAATCTATTTTAATAAACTCAGGTAGGTCCTCTCCTTCGAAAATAACTTTGACCGAAAATGCTGGAATAAATATGCTCGGATCAGTCCTATCTCGCATGTAGAATCTTTCTGCCGCCTTTATTTTCACCTTATCCAGTTTATTTCCATATCCATTGCAGCAAATCCCTAACTCTATTAAGTCTTTAATCTCGAAATTTAATGGAATGTTTCTAATCACTCTATATCTATACACTAGATTATTTGGTATATAGCCTTTCATATTATTATTACACAAAAAACTATCATTCAGCAGCTCATTTGCATCTGTAGCCTTTTTGAAGTTTATTTTTATTCTACCAAACCCATTATTGAAGATTTGGTCTATATTCTTGACTTTATTTCCCCTGGACAGCATGTAAAACATCACATTATTCAGTTTGTCTTTTGAACCATCCGATTTTGTCTTTTCAACAATGACCGAATATGTTTTCTTGGTATTCTCAGTGTAACGATTATTGTTTCTGTCCAATACTACTTTGTTAATATCTTGTCTCTTTTCATTTATCCCCTCCATGGCAACAGGGCCATTCAAGACCGACGCCAACATGGCGTCACTTGTCGATTCTTTGAATTCTGCACAGCCGCTTGTCAGCTCTGAACCACGCGTAACAGAACACACTTCTTGAACAATTTCATCAGACATAACCTCAATAGTTTTGATTAGTGGATTGGCATCCAAATGATTTAACGATTCTTGAGAACTTAAAACTCCCTCATCTTCATTTTTTCTTCTTTTTAACTTGGGCTTCGAAAAACCTTCCGCTATGTTATCTTCTATTTATACCCAGCAATTTACATACCCACAATCGACCACAAAACTAATGCGGAATAACTTCTGTGCAGTACGCACCACCTCCCTACTTTGTAAGAATTCAAATACACAATTTAAACCACCAAAACAACCAAATATACTGATTTAAACAAATGAAGAGATTTTCCAAATAGATACTTATCAGTTTGAATCCAATGTGCAGAAAAGAATTTCCTGATGAAAACAAAGCAACAATTACTGATAGAGCACTACACTTTACAACTCTCTTTCACTACGCAGTACAATTTAATTTTTTCTTAAGCTTGACTGAGCACAACGATTTCGAATGCAACCTAACACCACGAGTGGTAATCGCCGAATGCTTCAATCAGAACAGTCTGCAATGCTTCCACCCTAGGCGCTAGTTCGTGGAGAGTGGATGTTAGGGTGCGCTTAACAATCGGGATTAAACGTTCCCAGCATCCACCACAACTTGGGTTAAGCGGGCAGGTAAAAATTAACTCTATGTTGCATTTCACGGCTTCTGCTTCTACCTGATCGGTATTCAACAGGCGTTGGCTTGCTTTTTTCTCTTTTTGAGCAACAAATTTCGTAAACAAAGCAGGAAGGCGTCTGCTGATAATTTTTCAGCAAGTTCAAAATGGACAGCTCCTATCGTCACACATGTAAAGATAGCGTCAATGGTGACGAATTGATTGGCTCAAAAAGTCTACGCCAGTATAGGTAAAGGAGCGAGCCATTGACGTAAGGCGGTCTATTGGCAGTGGCGGTGATGGTTTGGCACGATTAAGCTGGCACCTTGAGCACTTAAGGCACTCCGCACACGGGTCGTTAGCAATTCTATACGTGAGAGATGCGTTTGACACTTGTCAAGCTCGCGAGAAAACGAGTGCCGTCATCATCGTATTATGTCCACACACGGGTCGTCAAGAAAACGTCAGTATGCGTCGTAAAATCATACCATTCGGGGCATTTTCCCACCTCCCCCACGAATCGTACGTTGCCGTCATCCATCGCGCTTGCAAAAACGACTACTCATTCGACTTGAGGCCTGCAATGCACAACGCTTGATACGCACTCAATGTGAACCGACTACGCTTCTCACTCTTCACGATAGGCTAACGCTCCGTTAGCGGTCACCCATTGATTTACATAGGTTGTGACGACCAAGCGTAGAAATATCGCATCTACGACGATAGCTCAACGACCCGTGTGCGGATTGCCTAAAGCTAACGGATTTCAATGCGGTTTTTACGCCCAATATCCAGATAACCTTTGCCGGACTTCGTTCAAAATCACGGACGCATTTTAATGATGAAATGTCACAATCAATTGACGAAATAAGTCACAATCAATTGAGAAACCCTGTGGTTTTTTTTGGTAAGATTATTGGTCGTCTAACGTTGAACACTGAATAAGATGCCTGATCAATACGATCACTAACTCTGATGATTCCCTCCTCATAGGTAAGGTAAGATGTAACTTTGTATAGGCAACTTCTATTATTTACTTGACCCTTCGATGTTAAAAAGCTTATCTTAGCAGAAAATACTTCTGTTTGCTCCGTTTTAACGATATCTATCTCAGCGACTGACAGATTAGCTGAATATGTCACAGGCACAATCTGATCTTTTAGCTTGTTCAAAAACTTCTGAATTCCTCATAGCATTCAGGCAACACATCTTTTTAACCTGGAAAAGCAACTAAAACGGTCAAAACTGAGCCAAATGGTACTTGCCTCGATAAGGAAGTGATACAACTTAATTTCTTCTACCGTGTCGATGTAGTCAAAAAAGGCATTGCTGGCCAATGGTCCTCAGGTTGACTCAAAGACTGTTGCCCCGTTAACCGCGGACTTCTGGGAATAAATCTTGGCATTAATGGAGCACGAGTTGCCGTGTTCGCTGTGTTTTCCTTGGTAGGCACCCGTTTCCACTGTATTTTGAATAAATCGAGCCCAGAACAGTGCGCTAATCAGACCAAAATACGTTGCGCTTTTCGACACGTCATGTTTACTGGTAATTGCGACACAAACGGTTGGCTATAACATTAGCTTGTAGTTCGAGCCTAGGTATTGACATCAACTTCTGTGAGGCTGTGCCGCAACACACGCGGCATCCACTCCATCTTGATTTACTACGCGCCACCATTCAACTGCGGCGAACGCCACTTCACTAGCGTCCATAAACATGTAAAGCTCGATGGTTTCAGCTTTGGTGCAAGATGGTGAATAGCACCTATCTATCTTAAAACTTTTTGCTCTTTCGAACTCTTTCCAACAAGCAAACCACTTCTTAGTAATGTTTTGGTTTTCTGTAAAAGAGTATTTGGGTTATTCGTTCTATCTTCCAAAATAAATCATAGATTTAGTAGGGTAACAATGGGTTTTATAAATTTTTATTTAATTTTAAAATATTTAATTGTTACTAGTTTTAACTTTAAAAAATTCCATATATTTTTAACAACCAATTGACATTATTTTCTCTTTATTCAATTCTATAACAAAACAATATGACAACTCTTCTGAAAAAATCATTGACAACAAACCAAAACATTTTTTCTTAACCTTACAACATATCAGTCAAAATGGACTGTTTTTGGCTAAGCTCTTTTTCAAAGATGGTAAAGATAAATTAAAATCAAATTGATGGTAATCATCGTTGAAATTTCTTTTGATGGACGAAACGGGCTCATTAAAGGCGTAGTTCGTCCGATAGGCAGGGACAGATAAAATGTTGACTTGTCTCATTCTGTGACCCTTGGTATTGGGCCAAATAAACCTAAAAGGTTTTCACATGAAATGTCACCCATGAGAATCTTAGCAGCAAAGATAGTTTTGAAATTTTCACGTCTCTTATTAAGTGTATTCATGGCCAGTAAGTTAAGTCGATTAATGTAAGGAGGCAAGCGAAGAGGATCTAACCAAACAAAACCGAAGAAATTTTTTCTGAATGGACTCGATACGGTCCACATAAACCTGCTGATAAGGCGCCCAAACTATACACGCATATTCAAGTATTGGTCTTACTAACGCACAAAAAAGAATCTTAGTAAGATGTATGTCATGAAACTCTTTGGATCGCCTCCTCACAAAACCCAAGGTAGATGAAGCTTTTAATAAGATGGCGTTAATATGATCGTCAAAAGTAAAAGAATTGTTTAAACGTACTCCTAAATCGAATACTTTGTCAGAATAGCTTAAGGGAATACTATTCAAAGAGTATTCAAAGCTCAACGGATTAATTTTACGCATGTACGAAACAACGGTACACTTGTCAATATTAATTACTAATTTTTTAAGGTCACACCAGGTCGTGAGGTTATTAAGGTCAGCTTGAAGTTCCAAGCAGTCGTGAATATTAGATACCTTTTTAAAAAATTTTTTCGTCATCAGCATCCAATGTTTGTCTATCCACAATGTCATAAGGCAATCGATCGTCCCAATCTAGTATCGCCTTTCAGGTTTCTTGGAGCATGATTTTTAAAAACAACCAAAAATCGGCTAACCTACCAAATGGGTCGAGTACAGACATTGCCATCTCAAGGAATTCACGCTTTGTTGGAGGCGCTGACACAGAACCACTTCTTTTGAAATTCGAACGAATTAAGTGTTAAATTGGAAAGTATCAATCACTGTATTCCAATAAATGCATAAGACCTTTTCAGTGGTTGTTTGTCGGTTACAGAATTGTCAGTGAAAGAATTGGACTTGAAACCACGCAACTCCAATCCAGGCAAAACACGAACGACATCTCGGACCTCATTAAAGTTGCAGACATTATCATCAACGTAAAAATTGTTCTTAATAGCGTAAAGGGCATCCGAGAACTGATGCTTGAGGTCGTCGGCATTACGATTTTTAATAAATTGGGCGATGCATGGTGAACAAACACCTCCAAATATAAGTGACATAATAACATATTGTTGAGGCGGCTGGCTAGAGTTAGTATCACAACTTAGTTTTGATGGCGATAGGTTCCAATACATTGTTAGAAAAAACCGAAAGTGGGATTGCAAGATATGCATTGTCTAGTCCCAGCAGCAATATCGTAACTTCTTAACGGTAACTTTTCCAACTTTTTATATCTTGACGATAACTGTTCAAGCAGATTCAAGTTTGTAAAAGCGCGAACGTTTTTACGACATATCTGGTTCAGCTGTCATCTGCTATTTTGAAGCTGACACCTCATACTGTTTCCGTCATAAACAAGTCATCATCAGTGTTGCCGGAATTCGGGACGTAAAATTCCCTACACCAGATGCAATTTTTCCCCACACTAAGAATGATTTTTCCCTACGAATTGCCCTACGTTCCAAATCAAAATGATGTTACTGTTTCCATCCTATTTTTCAATTGCATAGCTAACCGAACATGTTTTGTATTGTTTTCACTCATATAAAACACCAGACAAAAAAAAAAAAATGCTAGTATAGGTATATTTATGTATGGTCAAATAAACAACATTCAATAAACATTTATTTATTTATTTATTTGGTACGTATTCAATACAACAGGCAAGACTGCCCAATTACAGATTGGATACCATGAACAAAATAAAATAACAAGAACTAAATGATAATATATAAATATAAGTATATAAAATAATAAAAGTTAAAATAAAATAAAGTAATAAAAAAACTCTAGCGCACCTGAACCACTAGAAACACTAATGTTCGAAGAACAGTAGAAGAATCGTGCAGGTTTTGAGTGCATATTCCACCACATTACGACATTACGACTTATTACGACCAAACTGTTTCAAATGACACGTTTTACTTTGGTCGTATATGGTGGAAGGTTTCAGATATTACCACTGGCATGAATTTCAACGTTTATGAGAGCAAAACATGGGTTAATTATATTCGTTATCAGTTGCTTATTTCACATAATTTTGAAAGCAGCATCTCATATAACATCAATGAAGAAAATGCTCAGTGCCTGCAGCACTGTAACTGAAGTTGGTGTTTGGGGCTGCGATCCGAAAAATTTGCAGAACTTTGCGAATTGCAACATTGATTATTTATTTTCATTGTAAATGTTTCCGGTATGAATACTAACGGTAAGCGTTTATTGATACAAAAGTAGCACAACCGACTCGTGCTGACAACCTTCTGCCAGTATCAAAGCCAAGAATATATCACATCTGCTTCACGTTGTTATATTACATTCGAAGTTAAAGGAGTCTAAAGAAATTTAGAGTTACCAGCAGCGAGTTTTTTCAAATAATCGAAAGCTTAATATTTGCTGTTTATTGTCACTACAATATCATTACCATTTGAAAATTCTACGCTAAAACCGCTTAATAAAGACATTGCAATTAAACACAAAACCAACAATAGCTGGCAACCCTATCGTGGCTTTTCAACCAAATTTGGCCTGAATAATGTTTATGACAGGTTTCATTAATTGTATGAAATTCGTATTGATTTCATGACTGCACTGGAAGTTACAGTGCAAATAGTTTTATTTTCCTGAGCGAATTTTCAAAACCAAAGACACAAAAATTACCATAGCTGGTAGCACCAATCAAATTTTTCAACCAAATTTCCACCAAACAGAGATTAGAGTTAGGTTTAGCTACTGTGCCAATTTCATGAAAATCTGGTAATTTATTCACATTTCATAGGGCAAAAAGCAGTTTTTTTTCTTGGTAATTTTTCAAGATGGCACCACTGGCACATAGTTGCCCACAATTCAAAATCGCTTCTATCAAATCTGGTCTTACTTAAGTCCAATGCATTCTGTAAATTTTAGCTGTATCTGATTATTGGTTCGTGAGTTTCCGTGAACAGAAGTTTTTGGTGGTAAAAATATAGGTTAACTGGGAGAGGGTTACCGTTCTGGTCCGACATGAAATTTTCAAAGTTTTATTTTGAACGTGTAGATAAAACATAAGATTTATATACATATTGGTTTTATTGTAAGAAACGGACATTTTTTTGAATATTCGATGGTTTGAATGTTTTCACTTCCAAATTTTTTTTTTCAAAATGAAGACACCAAAATTATCATAGCTGGCAACTCCAACCGAATTTTTCAACCAAATTTCTACCAAACGTGGTTTGAAGTAAGGTCCAGCAACTGTGTGAGTTTCGTCAAAATCGAACGATTCAATCAGAATTTATAGGGCTAAAAATAGTTATCTTTTTTAGTGGTTTTTCAAGATGGCACCACTGGCACAGAATCGCCCGCATTCCAAAATCACTTCTATCAGACCTGGTCCTATTTAAGACTAATACATTCTGCAAATTTCAATTAATTCTGCTCATTGGTTCGTGAGTTTCCGTGAACAGAAGTTTTTGATGCTTAAAATATAGGTAAATTGGGCAAGGGTTACCAGGCGTGCCCGTTATACCATATCTTTTTTTTTTTTTTGATTATGTAAAACAAGCACAAGATTTACATATGAGTGGCTTTTTTTTGAAGAAACGGCATTTTTTCAAGAGAGACGATGATTTGGAGGTTTTCACTTTCAGTGTCTGCCCTAGCTACAGGGTTGCCAGCACGCTCATAAAAAGCTACATAAATCTACAACTAAATAATACTAACACGTCCTGAAAATTTCGTAATGATTGAATAGCTCTGTCAAAAGTTATCGCAATTTAAAAATTTTCAAATTTTCCCGTCCTCTTTTTAGGCACCCAGCGCACACATAGGGTTAAAAAATTCCAAAGCATTATCCGATTCATATGTAAAACACGTTAGAAATTTATTTCGTTAACTTTATTTTTGCGAAAATTATTTGTGCACGAAATAATAGGTATATTAAAAATATCACTTAAATGGCCGCCGGCACCAAAAGGTTAACAATAACTGACATTTAAAGAGACCTGGACCTATTCTGCATATACACCAATGTATCCTGAAAGTTTCAGCTCAATCGGATGGCGCGTTCCCGAGATTATCTCACTGAAATTTTTTGATGATATATATATATATATATATATATATATATATATATATATATAGAAATATGAATTTTTGGCCGAATCGATTTTAATACTAATGTTCTTCGAACATTAGTAAAAATAAAAATAAAAAATTAAGTAAAGTAAAAAAGAAAAAAAAATCCATTACAAACACGAATGCCCAATTCTACAATAAATCGACCTATTAAAAAATAGTAAGTAAATGAGTAAATATAAGTATAAGTATGTAAAAAAAAACAAATAATTAAAGTGGTAAATTAAATAAAGTAATATTAAGTAGAAAAAAAAGAAAAAATTAAGAAAATAGAAAATAAAACTAATTAAAAAAATATATAACTATATATAAAAATAAAAATATACAAAAAATTCAAGTTATAAATAAGAAAGTAAAATTAAGTAGAGCAAAAAAGAAAAGAAAGAATCCATTATAAACAAGAATAGAAAATAAAACTAATTAAAAAGGATCAAAAATTTTACTACGAACCACATTTTTGAAAATGACAATAGATTGTGGAAGAGGACCAAGTTGAAGACTATTGTGAGTGCGTAAGAGTCACAAAACGGGAGAGTAGAAGAAAGTGTCAGTACGAGCATACGGCACTTCAAACTAGCTAATGATATTATTAGATGCTAATGAGGAAGAAAGGTAGCCGCGACAGATTTTGAACAGGAAACACTCATCCAAGTAAATTCTGCGCTGCTCAAGGAGAGGAATGTTGAGAAGAGATAGACGTTCACTATAGGGTAAATACGGCTGACTATATTTAAAAAGTAAAGTACGTGTAAACCTGCGCTGAACTGATTCAACAGCGTCAGCGAGGTATTTGAAACGAGGACACCACACTTGACTGCAGTATTCAAGTACAGAACGGACTAGGGTAATAAAGAGGTGGACACAAGTAGAAATACTAAATGAATTGTGGCAGGAACGAACCACGTAGCCAGCAATTCGAGAAGCTTTTCTAGTGATAGTAAGGACATGAACGTCGAATTTCAGTTTGCGATCAAATGTGACCCCAAGATCTGAGAAATGATCGACACAAGAAAGGAAAGAACCATCAATAGCATAAGGAAAGGCATGAGTGTGAAGCTTTTGGGAAAAAGACATAGAAAAACATTTGGAAACATTAAGGGACAAACAGTTAATGTTACACCAACCAGAGAGAGCATGCAAATCATCGTGAAGAAGGAGAGAGTCATCAGTATTTTTGATTACTCGAAAGATTTTTAAATCATCTGCATAAAGAAGACATGAAGACTTAAAAACCGTGGGAAGGTCATTGATAAATAGATTGAACAAAAGTGGTCCTAAGATGGAACCTTGAGGAACACCACAAGAAGGGGAGAAAGGTGAGGACGAGAAGCCGAAGAGGGAGACAATACAAGTGCGATCAGTTAAAAATGAAGAGATCCAGGAAAGCGAAGGTTCACGAATGCCATAATGCTTCAGTTTGATAAGAAGCAGCTTATGATTAACAGTGTCAAAAGCTTTGGCAAAATCAGTATAAATGACATCAACTTGATTATTGCTGTCAATTGCAGAAGCGACTACATGAGTAAACTCAAGAAGGTTCGTAGAGGTGCTCCGGCCTTTTGCAAAACCATGTTGTTGTGCTGCAAAGACACAAAAGAGGGCATCATAGATACGATTGAAAACAAGGCGTTCCAAAATTTTGGAAAGGCAAGGAAGAATGGAGATAGGGCGATAGTTAGAGGCAAGGTTCCGATCACCCGATTTGAAAATGGGAAGAATGGTAAAGAGCTTCCAAGAAGATGGAAATTGACCACCACAGAGACTGACATTGAATAAGATAGCTAAAGGGACGCAAATTTAAGAAGCAAGATTTTTTACAATGAAATTGGGAATTCCATCCGGGCCCGGGGAACAGTTTGAGTCAAGAAAGGACAAAAGCAATTCAACCTATAGTGGGTTAGTTACGACTGAGAAGAGGCAAGCAGGGAAATCAAAAGAAAAGCAGTCAGTAGCAGGAATCAATGGAATAGTGTAAACAGAGGAAAAAATAAAGCAAAGAGATTGCAAATGTCAGGTTGGAAGCAGTAAAGGCATTAAACACTAAGGAGTGAGGAAGAGAGGAGGAAGCTTTTAAGGAGCGTACAAAAGACCAGAAAAATTTAGGGTTGTTCGAGTTTAAAGAAGATTCAACAGACGAGGAATAGTTGAGTAGTGCTACTCTAATTTCTTTCTTGGCTGAGGAACGTAAACGGGAGAAGATAGCATAATCTTCACCCGACCGAGAAATCAAAAACTTCAAACGCGCTGAATTTTTATCTCTAAGAGCACACTTTACCCTCGCAGTAAACCAAGGGGGGTCACGGGAGCGACGAGAACTGAAGACAGGAGTATACGACGAAATCATCTCAGTAAGAATACCATAAAATTTGGATACAGCAGAGTCAATATCGAGACCACGGAAGCAATCAAACCAATTAATTGAATTCAAATCATTAGACAAGCAGTCAAAATTAGTTTTTTTTAAAGTTAAACCGGCGCGCAGTGGATGATTTAATACGATTCGAAAAACAAACAAATCAATTGAAAGGGGAGGATGATGGGGATCAGGGTGCATGTAGGGTATTGGAATAGAGATAGAGAAATCGAAGAGGACTCAACATTAGAAAGGATGAGGTCAACGATCTTGTTATTAGCATAAAATTTCAAACATATATTTTTGAAATTTATGTAGTGATCTTTATTACAAATGTTACTTAAAGTACTAGGTGGGGTGAAAAGTAAGCTCCTTGACCACCAGAATGCGCTGCAATCGCCAAAAAGATTATTGTGCCTTATAGTCCATTTATATTTAGGCGGACATGTCAAATTTCAGAGCGACACAGTCATTTGTTTTGTTTTGACAGCCGATTTTTGTTGACGTGTTTGGCATCATGTTGAGTATGGATAAAAGTGATTTTCGTTCTCTCATAAAACATTATTTTTTGAGAGGCAAAACGGCGAAGGAAACAAAAGAAAAGTTGAACAAATATTATGGGGCTAGTGCTCCTTCAGACTACTTCGTGAAATATTGGTTTCGAGAATTTCGTGGTGGCCGAAACTCCACTGCCGATGAAGTCCGCAGTGGCAGGCCCTCCGAAGCGGTTACAGAGGAAAATTCCAAAAAAATACATGAAATGGTGTTGGCCGACCGGAAAGTGAAAGTGCGTGAGCTAGCAGATGCCACAGGGATTAGTACTGAGCGCACACGCCATATTTTGGGCGAGATTCTGCAGATGAAAAAATTATCCTGCCGCTGGGTGCCGCGCATGCTGACTCCGGACCAAAAACACGAACGCGAGCGCACTTCGGAAGCGTGTTTGGCCATGCTGAGGCGAAATCGGGTGGACTTTTGGCGTCGATTGGTGACTGGATCCACTATTTCACGCCAGAGAACAGAATGAGTGCCCGGCTATGGACTGAAGCCGGCACGAGTGCTCCGAAGCGGCCAAGGGAGGCTCAATGGGTCGGAAAGGTCATGGCGTCGGTTTTCTGGGATTGTCATGGCATACTCTTCGTGGACTACCTCGAAAAAGGAAAAACAATCAACAGCGAGTATTACTGCGCATTATTGGAGCGATTGAAAGCTGAAATCAATGCGAAACGGCCTCACATGAAGCGAAAAAAAATTTTGCTTTTACAAGACAACGCGCCGTCACACAAGAGCATCGCAACAATGGCTAAAATCAACGATTTAGGGCTCGAATTGCTTCCCCATCCACCTTATTCGCCTGACTTGGCTCCCTCGGACTATTATCTGTTCCCAAACCTCAATAGATGGCTCATCAATAAAAAATTCAGCTCGCGCGAGGAGATCATCGACGCCGCGGAGGAGTATTTTGCAGGCCTCCCGGAAAATTACTTTTCGGACGGGATCAAAAAGTTGGAAAATCGCTGGAATAAGTGTATCGACCTAAAAGGGGACTACGTTGAATAAAATTTAAAAAAAAATTTAAAAAAAACATTTTTTCATTCCCAAGGAGCTTACTTTTCACCCCACCTAGTATTTTCTGCTAGTTTTCCTATATTAATTTTTTATGTGGTTAGCAAGTAATCTTCATGAAATATCATACTAATTTTTATGTTTGAAACATACGCAGCCTTGATAAAATTGCAGCCTAGCAATCTAAGAAAGCGCATACATTCATCGTACAAAGAACTAATCAAATTTCTTTCAGACTGAAACAGCAAATTGAATATGTTAAATTGGGGTAAAATATGCTGCATAAATTCAAGATAAGCTTTAGTATATTGGCTACTGAGCTCATCTAAAATAGTTTTTCCTAAAGCACTGTTATTTTCAACGTATGCTAATAAAAATTGTTGTTGGAGTATTTCCCATTGCTCCAACACTCTTTTTACAGATTTCAATAAAGCAAGCCACCTTGTACCACTGGTATTTATCATTTTATGTTTTTCTTCATTCATATTTTCTTGTATGCTTTCTAATATTTCTTGCCGTTTAGGACTACGAGACTAATATGAATAGATAAAATGTAAAAGATTCTCTATGTTGTTTGGCAACTCGTCTGCAACATGGCTTGCTATCAAATGCGCAGAATGACAAATGCATCCGAGTACAAAAATATTTGGATTGTCTTTAATTAATAACTTACAAAAGATTCACGCTTACCCATCATCACATTCGCATTATCGCTACAGTAGCCAACAATGTTCGAAATACAGGGTGGCCCAAAAGTTTCTCCCCACAAACTTCTTTTTATAAAAAGCAAACCAACAAACATAATTTAGAAATTCAAATTTATTTGTAATGCTAACATAATACAGATTCTTATTCTTATTCTAATTATGCGTATGTCTACCGTTATTATCTATACATTCTAAAATACGTCGTCCAAAACTATCACATACATTTTCTTATTCGGCCTCGGTGTAGCTTCTCCATTCTTGCTGTACTCTCGCAATTAGTTGTCTATTCTTCGGCGTCGGATGTCTAAATACACTCTCTTGAAGTCTAGCCCAAAAGTGTTCGATTGGGTTAAGATCAGGATAGTTTCCAGGTCAATCTTCCCAAACAGTTGGAAACATCGATTTTGCCAGTGTCAATGTTGCCTTTGCTGTATGCGATCGTGCCCCATCATGCATAATAATTACCAAATTTTTATGTGGAAACTGTCTTCTGTCATCCTGACATGCTGCGTAAGCTGGTAAAATGTTGTTCCGGTAATAGGATCCATCTACGGTTGTGTTTTGCTCAATAACATGACGCATCGACTTTCCACGTGAGCTGATTCCTCCTGCAAAAATTATTTTGAGGTCGAATTTCGGCTTTTGTATGGGTTGAATAGTGCTTGGATAACTTTTTCTTACTGTCATATTTTGCCTATTCGGCGTTGGGTGCAAAATAATTATAGATTCATCCGCTAAAAGTACGTTAGCTCTCTTAGACCTTCCAAGAGCACTATCTTCACAGAATTCTTCGCTTTGCAGCCTTATACAGAAGTTAAGTCTATCTGTGACATTCTTTGCAGTAAGAAGCGGCTTTACTCGTCTCCATAGGCGTGTCGTCCCCAATTGGTGGATTTCATGTACCGTTGATCGAGACGTTGTCTTTCGCCGTTGTTGGTAATTTTCGGATTGATTCATCCTTTTAGTCGCTGTCCTTGTTCCAATGCCTGGCTTGTTTTCCACCATCTTCCTTATTTTTGTTTTTGTTGTCGGTGAAAGAGTTGTCGGTCTACCGGAACGTCATTTGTTCTGTATATCGCCTTTCCTAATTTCTAGCCATAATCGTACGGTCTTCCTGTCGACGCCTGGTGTGCTTGATATTTCGGAAACGGATTTTCCTATTTCGCCAAGAGTTTGAATTTGTTTGTATCCTATTCGAAGCCATAGTGAAGAAGCACAAAAGTCCTCTAGGATAGACTTTAAAAAAATAATGAGTTTTCAGGTAGCGTGTAAAAATTGTTCTAAGAAAAATCACTACTTACGATAAACACGGCAATGAAAAAGGATCCTTGAAGACAGGTGCAATAAAATTTTACAGGTAGGTTCGCAGAAAGACTCTTAATTACCCGAGTAATTCAAATTAGCTTTATAAAGGGTACGTCTCTATATCTGACTATAGGGAAAAATGCTGTTCAATTTTTTTTCCTGGAAATGCACTATATCGCTTTGCACAGCTATTATTGATGTTAACGTTGTCGTAGCTAAGCACAATATAATTCTGACGATAGCTGAAGGGTTGATATTTGACCTCCGCTTAGGGTTTTTGATAAACTGAGAAGGGATAAATTTTGGCAACGGGTAATGAATAATGCGTTTACTTAAATAGGTGGGGAGAAATTTTTGGGCCACCTTGTAGAAAGATGATGCTTATGTAAAGACTGTAAAAATTCACTGTAAAGTGTAGCTGCGTTAGCACTATGCCAGTATTAAATCTAAAATGTGTGTCTCTATTTTATAATTATACTTTATATTATACTTTACTAATATGCATAAGTTTTTACTATTACTTATATCGGTGCTTTCGTCTATTAATATTTATTAATAGGTGCTTTTGATTTCTTCATCAATGTCCTCAATAAGTGCAGGTGAAATTACATTATTTATAATATTCGTACATTTTGTTCTTCTAAGCCTTATTTTTTTGACAACTTGCTATCTTTAAACACTACTTTAAATATTTCTACACTATTTTGAAGACTATTGATACTTAAATTATGTTTTACGGCAATTAAACTTATTCTAGTTTCGGCATCTTTTTCCGTCTCTTCTAAGTTTGGCTCAAGGAATGTTTTCAATTTTGATGAATTTTTCAGTGTGGAAGCTCTGTTTTGTAGCTTATCAAATTTTTCTAAGGAGGCTAAGTTTTATCTCGCTAATATTTAGTAGAAATAGACAGCATATGTACAAGCTATTCAGTAGTATACGATATTACTTGCTGCTGGATTTTAATAGTTCAATCATATGCTGACCCCAACGAAATGGATATTATTGTACCGTAATTTTTCATATTAATTTATAGTCGTATCTACTGAAATCAATTGGCAATATATTTCTACATCATATGAACCAGTTTGAATAAGATAATGAGGTCAGTGCCTGAACTTTCCCATAAAATCATCTCTTTCATTGTGATTATTCGTAATTTTACGACTTGGCAGAGATTTTTTTAAAGAAATTTCTTTTACATATGTATCTATTGATGCAAAGGTCGCGAATATCAATCTACTCATGCTTTAATCAATCAGCCACTCAATACTTTACACTAGTATTGTAAAGTGTATATTTGCTCATCGATTTTTGTGGAATGGATGCCGATTCCCACAATGACTGCATTATTTGCTATATCAGCACGTGCAGGATTGCATTTGATGACCAACAATATTGTGACAGTTATAGATATAACTGTCTTTATCTAGAAGGTCAACATTTTAATTTCGAACTTTTTGTAAAAAATTGCTATCTGTTATTTAACGCCGCATTGTCTATTGAACAAAGGTATAGATGGCGTTGTAGATATTAACCTGAGTTATGCATTAAAATCATATGCAATGGAAAACAAATATCTAATATGATAGTGTGAAGGCTAGACTGACATTTATTGTTGTTATCTTTTATGCAGATAAAATAGAACAGCATCTCTTTTGTTATGCAAATTCAAATATTTGATTCACAATCAATTTATGATTTTGTCTGTAATATGTTTTATTCATGAAATGGTTGAGTGCGAATTATAATATGCATTTAATTTCCGTTTTAATTTTTCAAATAGTAATCGACCGGACGTCATTTTTTCTATCTAATATTGGCTTTGGGGTCGCGAAAAATTGTGCATTTGTTTTGAATAGATTAATAAAAAGTGTTTGTTACTAATTTTCTTCTAGTCTTTCGTTATTATAGAGCAGATTTTATTTTAATATACTTTAGCAAGCATATTATTTATTTATTTAACGGAACAATTCCTTGGACAATTTTTATATAGAAAGTAAGCGGTAAATTTATACATTTTATGATAATTATAATTGAACTGATATACTATAATAAGAGTACAGTGGTGCCCCGATTTACGTCGAGATACATTCCATCCATAAAAATACGACGTAAATCGAAAGACGTAGATCGAATGTTAGATGAAAATTAAATAAGTAAGAAGTTAATTCACATTTGTCCGAATCCAAATAATTTTGTTTAGTAATAATAATAATCATAAAGCTTTAATAGAATTCGTAATCTTTTGCGTTCACAGTAGGGAAATCAATCTAGAGTTTGGACTGGAAAGTCCGTACAACTAAATAATGTTCTTAATTTAAGGTATCCAAGGTATGCTAAGCAGGGTTCGCAAAAATCCGATATTTATAATAAATATCAAAAAATCCTATATTTAATATATATCCGATGTATATCGGATATATATCACGTTTACGAAAAGTAAGCATTTTCCAGTCTGTAATTTATTTGAATTTGTCAAAATAGAAAAATTATAAAAATTAGTCTGCATATTTCACTTTTTATTCCTTAAGTAACAAAGACGTGAGTAAAAATTTGACTGATCAATTAAAATCATGGTCAATTTTCAGGCTTCAGGCACCAGATCTATATGTGGTACATCATCGTCTGACTCCCACTCAAATTGGCCTTCGGAATCTACGCCCAATATTTCTTCTGGATTCCCAAACCCGGTCCATATTGTATGAAGGAACTGTACGACAAATTATCTTATGGGAATGGTTGAAAGTCTTGAAGATATGGACTAATTTATAGGCTTTCTCGATTCGTAATTGGTTACGTATCTTCGACTGCACAAGACCGAAGGTAGAGAATATTCTTTCGAGACCAGCTGTTGATGCTACTGCTAACAGTAATTGTTCACATAGTGTTTAAAATCTTTCTTTGCCATCCCAGTTGAGCCATCGATTATCGTTTGTGTTCATATTTAGGAGCTTCCACTATTCTAAAGGTGGAGTCTGTTTAAAATTTTCACCAAAAAGATATTTAGGAGACATGGATGATTGCGTCAGCAATGACGTTACAATAGGCATGAAATCGGGCAGCAATTCAGCAAAAATTTTATCTCTCTGATCATTGCTCAAATTTTTGCCCAGAAATCGGTGATCCAACATATTAGCCAAAAAATGAACAGACTCTAATGCCATGTCACGTCTATACCGAAATAAATTCTTGACTGCCAATGTTTCATTTTCTAAATCCTTTTCTAGCCGGTGCCATATTTCTACTGCCACCGATATTATTGTTCCATTTCTTTGGGCTCTGTCTAAGGCTCTAGCTATTGGATCCAAGCGTGACAAGAGTTGAATTGCATTGTTTGTGATTCATTTTTTTTTATTATTTTGGCATATTTGTACCAATATTCCTCGATTAGCAAGGTAAGAGCTTATACAGTCTCTCGTTGTAGTCCATCGAACGGTTATGGGCATTACCAACTTTTTACCACCGGCAGCCTTGTACCAACTTGCGGGCAGATGTTTATTCCTAAAATATTTGATCACCTTAATTATGTTTCCAGAAACGCCTTTGATTTCCACATCTTGCGCTAGCAGGTTTAGTATATGCGCACAGCAACCATATTGAATTATGCTGTTACTATATTCTTTACATAATTCGTGCCTCATTTTTTCGACGTTAGCTGCATTGTCGGTAACGAAGCTCTTAACAATCACTGTGAAGTTTTTGTTGGTATTTGTAATTATATCCGTAGCAATTTCTTTTAAATAATCAGCAGTATGAGGATGGCCTGATGTATCGATAGTATCAATGAGTATCGATTGTCCTTCGGGTGTAGTGAGGCTCCAACAAATTATAGGCTCATTTTGAACGTTAGACCAACCGTCCAAAGACAAAGATACGGCCTTGCCCTCGATTTCATCTTTTTGTTTTTGTAAGGTATCAGCATAACTTTCTTCTAGGAGACGGCCTCCTATTTGACGAGATGTGGAAGACTTATACCCTGGACGAAGTGAAACTTCAAGTGATCAGCGTGCAAAAACGGTGTATTGGTGGCATAGAAAAAGTTTGCGACCGCCAAATTAATTTTTTTTCGCTTGGGATTCCGATGTAACAATTACTTTTTCTAATATGTTGAATGGTCCGTCAGTCGACAATGCGCGTTTTTGTTTGCCACTGATTCGATTATGGTGTCATTTGATGTTGAGGGGTGGGTGTCATGAACAGAATCTGAAGATGGCACATTTGAGCTAGAAGCCCTTGACAGTGGACAAACATTCACAAGTTTCAATAGCAGCACAGAAAAGCCTTGCAGCTCTTTCTTGCACTTTTTACATTGAGCCCATTTGCCACTGTTCCCCATCTTTGAAATAATATTAAATTTTCCCCATACAGCATTCGCAGGTTTCGGCGTGGCTCAAATTGTTTCGAGTACTGTGGAAAAATGAAATGTAGAAAGAAAAACACTTAGGCTCAACGATCTGACAACTTGTATTGTTTTCACATTACTTTCAAACTTATCGTTCAATAGGTCAGTTATCTACTTCAAAAAATCAGCGGCACACTCGTTTTCGTTGCTTCAGCAACGATCCCCTTGACAATGTCGCAGGGAGGGCTAGTGTCATGATCATGTGCCATATTGCAAGAAGCAAACCAGCATGGTCTTTGGTCGCATTCTACTTCAACAGCCATGTTATCCTTTCCACAGAAGCTATGTAGTAAAAGGACGTTTATGGTTTTCATGAAGAGAATACAGACACGTGGCTTACATGAGCCGTCAGGTGTTATCAGTCTATATCCATTGGTGCTTAACCCGCAAACCCGGTTGTTAGCAACCCATGGTTCTTGGATAAGAATTAACTCCTCCTCTGTCCTAGACAGGCGGAGCAGCAGTGCAGCTGATGTTGCCTTCGAATGGTGAAGATTCACTTGAAGTACCTTCACCATATTGAATTATTTTATTAGGGTTAGATCAAGGTCCTCCCCCTCGGATATAGAAGCCGTCCCAGGCTCCTGCTCTGCATCCAGAGTCATGAGGTCTAGGCAGCCACCCAACTCGGAGGAAGTTCCGACGCTAACCCCATCGGCACGGAGATATTCCAAATCCGATTCCTCATCAGATTTCTCCTTCAGAAAGACATCAGACCCTTTTTCAAGTGGCTCCACTGTCGTTTGGGTCAGGCTTGGCAGGTATCAGATCTCCCGAAGCAGAGCTCTTTGGCCTGTCGCTTCGATGGATACGTAGGGCCAGTTTTTCGACCCCGTACCTGATGATGCCCTTTCGAGCATCCAATATCGGCAGCGCCTTTTGATTGATGATGAAGAGGGCTTCCCGCCGATTGTCCACCGGCTCATCAATCTTCATAACCCTCCAATCTTCCGTAGGAAGATCAGGGTTGAAGAACCGAACAATGTCCAGGACCTCGACTGGATCAGAATGGAAAGCAGGAATCCATGTCCTGCATCTTGGTCGGCTGGGGATCTCATCCTTGGACACCACCTTAATCCTGTCGCCTGGCCAGAGTTTCCCCAGCTCGAAGATAGCCTGCTTGTAGAAATCGGCCGATCGTTGGTCTCCACACGCAACCAGCCTGATTCCCTTGTGCCAGCCCCCGTCGTTTACCGTAGGTGGAGGACCCGAGCTAGCCTTCTGCAGCTTCGAGTAAACTACGAAAAGAGCCTGCCTTATTTTGAGCCAATTTTCGGAGGAGATGATTCCATCTCCCTTGCTGGCATCAATTACGGCCCAGACAAGGCACTCTTTGGCCATTTCATTAAACGGCCGAGTTATCCCTGAAGGGGTAGTTGTTGTCTTCTGCTTTTTGCAATCCTGCCTGCCCTGGTAATTCTGCTCAGCCGACCTCTGTCGTTTCTGAGATGTACCTGCAGGATTTAGAGGGAGCGGGTGCTCCCCAGTGTGTAATTTTGCCCATTGAAGGGACTTTTTATCCTTGTCGGACATTGTGTCAGGGGAGACGTTTTGAAACTTCCTCAGAACTTTGAAGGCTGCCCTTCTAGTTCCGTAAGCCCGAAATGATTTGGCGTAGGAGCGTTGCGTGCCTGAGGAGGAAGTGGCACCGGAGGTAGCACTTGTTGGCTCATTCGCCGCTACCTTCCCGTCACACTGGCCACAAATGGGCTCATTCATTTCACATGGCTCATTTGTCATGTCACCACAGCCTTCTGCAAGCTTAGTCGCTGTGCCGGTAGCCATTGGAGCTGACTCATTCGTCATGTCTCCACGAACTACAGCAGCCTTAATCTCAGTCTGCAGAGCTGGCTGATTCGCCATATCTCCACTTCTTGGGACTTTAGCTGCAATTGCTGACACAGCCATTTTTGTCTCCCCCTTCACATAAGAGGTTGGATTAGTTTTGTTGTCAGGCTTTTGCCTGACGAGTTTTGGTTTTTTATTATAAATTTTGTTCATTCTTCAAGGGTCCCCACTCAAAGCCGCTATCTCAAGTCCGATTGTGTAGTCACCTTTAATGATCAAATGGTAATCTAGTGAAAGCAGGGAGGCCATGCGAGGGCTGCCACGCGAGGGTTGCCACCAGCCCTTATGGGGACAAGTGGTCAGAGCCGGATCGGTGCTAATCAGGAGTCCACCTCAACTGAACCTACACCACCAACTCAAAGGCGACGAGACGAGAGAACTTACTAAGAGGCCTGCCAGGGTTTTAACGGGACGGAGATGATCGCATTAACCCGGAGCCGTTCACGAAGCGGATTTCACTCCGTCGCTACTGCGCCTGAGGACGACTAGGTCCAGAATACTACGACCACCAGCCCAAGTGCAAAAAACCAGTCGTTAGACAAAGAGAAGTTCGAGGACGAAAGCGGTCGTGATCATGAAGAGAGTCTAGATCATTTAGCGTTACCCAGGATGCACCGCGAGGAGGCGGTCTAGTTTACATGGTGTTTACGAGGAGGCGATCTAGTTTATATGGTGTAACTAACCCGACTTTGTTTTATATATATATATAGAAAATTACTCTCGCAAGTGCCATTATTTCCAAAAAAATGTGGCTTTGCCGGATGTATAAGTCGTTTATAAGATATATAAGACATTTGAATAACTGAGCGTATTAGACCTACTTAATTAATCACACTCTTATACCGATTAAACAATCCAATCATTCTTATCACTTATAACATTTATCACAGTCTGGTAGAAAAGATACTTTTAGTTTGAAATAATGCTGATCGTGCTAATGTTGTATTCCTTTTCCTCGCTGAAGCTGTCTCCCGCTTATGTTCCGTTAGTCTAACACCAAATAACCGTTGCGTTTGACCGATGTATATTTTGTCGCATTCTGGGCCGATAATTTTATATAAGCCACATTTTGCCTTTTTATTCTTTTTGTCTTTCACGTGACATAATTTAGTACTTAATTTTTTAACTTTACTGGTTGGAACTGCTTTTATATCAAAGACTTCAAGAAGTTCCCGAATTTTTTTGAATATTGACGAAAAAATAATTGGAACTCTTATGGTTGTGTTTTGTTATACCTGTGTATTTTAGTTTCCTATTTTCAACAATTGATCACTACGATATATTGTGCGTAAAATATTAAATCGATCGTTTGAGCGAAGAAGTGCGTTATTTTTTAAACATAATTTGAAAGGGGAGAGAAAAGTGTTACCAACACTACCACATATGAATGATAGTTTTCATTCTCAAAATTGACACGTTACTGAAGCAGTAAAAGCCTTTGTTGTATTTTTCTTCTTTTGGTTTGTGGTTGACTTTTACAAGCAACCGGGGTTGGCCTAGTCCACATATGTTTTGGCCATCGGGATCGACTTGCTGTTTTAGTTTTATCTTCTTAACATTAACATTTATCATTCCTCTCGTTCTTCTTCTTTGCCTTTTCTGTGGAGATTAGAAGCAAAGATTTTAAATTCAGGATTTAAGTTTTTGAGAAGGGTTATTTATTTAAACTACTTTACCTTCAATTATTTACGAATTTATATTGTGATTGTATGAGAAAACCCTTTTTCGATACATTCAAAAACTTTCAAGAACTTTCAATCAATCAATGTATTTAATTATTAACAATCGAATTCAAAACGAACTATTTAACAAAGAATGTATTCAATAATAGCCAAACTTCCCTCAGAACGTTTGTGGAAGACAACTCAAAACAATATTTTTTCACAATTCCTCGAATGTTCAAAGCTAACTCGATTACATGAAAATCTATTGAAATTGACAATGTCGATAACACAAAGTGCTTCAGTGTTGTCAAACTTCTAATCTCAAACATCCTGCCCGGCTGAACTATCACGTTTCAGGACATCTTCGTCTGCTTGAATTAGTCTGCATAGCTTCTGTACTGGTCGCTTGCACTGATGCTTGACAGGGTTACCATTGTACATCAGAACAACTTATTTTATTTAATCAGGGGAAAATTGAACTTTTCATTTGTACATTCAGAAAAAACAACAATATTTTATATTATCATTATGTCACAATCGAACAATGCAAAGCCAACCTTGATGAAAAATGAACGGAACGAATTGTAAGTGATTTAGTTAAATCGTGAAATCTCAGACATTCTGCCCGGCTGAACAGGTATGTTCAGAGAGATCCAATAGTTTGCAAACCTTTTGCACCGGTCTCTTGAATTCTCCTTGTTGATGCCTGATTGTAACTACTCTGGTTAATCCATCATCGCCTGGATGCAATTTTATTATTTTGCCAAGTCTCCAATGTATTGCGGGCAAAGTTTCGTGCCGAATAATGACGACGTCGCCAACCTTCAAGTCGTCTGTTGCTTTGTGCCACTTTGATCGCTGCTGCAGAGTCCCCAAATATTCATCATGCCACTGTTTCCAAAAATGTTGCTGCATTTGCCGTAGTTGACGCCAATACGAAAGTCGATTCGTTGGTATGTCGAATACTGGTTTGTCAGGTACCGCAACAATCGACCTGCCAATCAAAAAATCAGCTGGCGAAAGCGCCAAGTGTTCGTCCAGCGTATCATGTAAAGCCACCAATGGTCGTGAGTTCAAACAAGCCTCAATGTGAACTAGTAATGTGTGTAATTGATCGTAGTAGATAGAGTTTGCTCCAATGATGCGAACTAGATGCTTTTTAGCGGATTTGACCGCTGCCTCCCACAGTCCTCCGTAATGTGGAGCTCCAGGTGGTATAAAATGCCATTCTGTTCCTCGATTTGCCAATTGCTGTTGTGTATATGTAGAGTGCCATTCCTTAAGATCTTCTTGCATGATTCTATTTGCACCCACGAAAGCTGTTCCGTTGTCGCTATATAGTTTATGACATGGGCCTCGCCTGCTTACAAATCGTGTGAATACGTTGATGAATGCCTCTGCTGATAAATCTTCCGTCAATTCAATGTGCACTGCCTTGGTCGCCATGCAAATGAAAATTGCAGCGTATGTTTTCCTTGAAGTTCGAACCCTCCTGGAGCCAATGCGAATGTGGAATGGACCGCAATAATCCACTCCAGCCACTGCAAACGGTGGTGTCGGTGTAACTCTCGATCGAGGTAGTGAAGCCATTTGTTGATTAATCATAGAATGTCTTTGTCTTCGGCAGATAATACACGCATGAATACATTGTTTAACAAGTGTACGCGCGTATAAGATCCAATATTTCTGACGAAGAGTTTGTAGCATGAGTTGAATGCCTCCATGCAATGTGTCCTTATGCGGCTGTTGTACGATGAGTTTAGAAAGAACGCTTTCCTTCGCCAAAATGATTGGTCTTCGTTGCTCTACGGGAAGTTCAGCATTCTGCAGCCTACTCGCTGCTCGTAGTAAATTGCATGAGTCCAAGTATGGATTGAGAGGGTTCAGTTTGCTCGCCATGGTGAGACCAGATGTTTTGCGTAGCTGATATATTTCAGGACCGAAGTAATTGTTTTGATCAGCCATGATGTACCAGTCCAATGCTTCCTCCATTTCCTTTACAGAAAAGACTGGTTGTAGTCGTATGAACTTGTTTGCCTTAAGCCATCGAAAGATGTACGCTGTGGTGCGTAGAAGCTTTCCTAGATCGCTGTATCTATCGAGTATATTGAAACGCATTATTTCATTGCCAATTTTTTGTCCAGTCTCGATAAACAATTTTTGCGTGAAACGTGTAAGTTTAGCCTTAACTAGTCTCAGCTCCAATTCCATGTTAATTTGGTCATCTTCTCGGAGTGGTTGTGATTTATTCGTCTCCATAACATCAGCTGGACCATTCCACCAGAGCGGATGATTAATCAATGCTTCTACGCCAATGCCACGACTTGCACAATCTGCCGGGTTAAATTGCGTGCTAATGTGATGCCAATTACCAATATCTGTGTGTTGTTGTATGTAGCCCACTCTATTTGCCACAAATTGTTTGAGTTGAAAGGGCGATTTTCTTAGCCAACAAAGTACAATACTTGAATCGCTCCACATAGAATATGGAACATTCATGAGCTCCATGGCCTGTCTAGTGTCCATCATGAGTTTTGTGAGCAAATGTGCTGCAGCCAATTCTAGCCTTGGAATTGTGATTTCCTTGATTGGAGCCACCCGTGTTTTCGCTGCAATAAGCCTTGTTGTGCGTTGGTTTTCGTCTACGTGCGTAGTGATATATATCACAGCTGCGAAAGCTTTGGAACTAGCATCGCAATAGCCATTCAATAGTAATGTACCATCGGGAACAATGCCAAGCCATCTGGGGATATGTATTTGCTCCAATTTTACCAAGTCGCGGCGGTACGCGAGCCATTCGTCGAGCAATTCGGTTGGAATCGACGTATCCCATTCTAATCCTGCCTTGCTCAGCCTTTGTATAAACATTTTGTTGACTATTGTTACGGGAGCCAACATGCCAGTTGGATCATAAATTCTAGCTGCCTCACGGAGAATCTGACGCTTAGTTGTGGATGGTGTAACCTCTAAATTGATGCGATAAAATAATTCATCTGTATGCGGATTCCATTGTAAACCAAGTACTGTAGTTTCCCTCAAGCAAAACTCCATATTGGTATCAGTGGAGTTGCCAATTATCTGAGCCAAGAATATCGCATCATTAGATCGCCATTGCCTCAGATTAAATAATCCTTGTCGCAGCACTGTGCTTACGTCACGAGCTAATTGTATAGCATGATCTCTCGTTGGGACACTTTTCAAATAATCATCGACGTAAAAGTCTCGTAACACGCTTTCTCGAGCATCCTGAATTCGTGGTAAGTCAATGAGAATGTGACAATTGTCTTTAGCACATTGCTGCATTGCACTTATAGCAAGATATGGGCCACTCGCTGTACCATACGTGACAGTTGCCAATTGATATGTTTGCAACGGTTCATTGGGGAAATCTCGCCAAAGTATTTGTTGTCACTTTCGATGTCTTTTATCCACATAAACCATTCTGAACATTTTTTCTACATCAGCCACTATAGCAATAGCAAATCGTCGGAAGCGATGCAAAATGTTAATCAGTAGATCCTGGATGATAGGGCCAGCAATTTGTGTATCATTTAGAGAAACACCATTTGATGATTTAGCCGATGCGTTGAAAACTGTGCGAAGTTTTGTCGTAGCGCTACTTTCCTTGAGCACGGCGTAATGTGGAATGAAATATAATTGCGATGGATCGCCAGGTTGATCGCTAATCGCATGCATGTGACTAAGGTCATGATATTCGCGCATGAATGCAATATACATTTCCCGTAGTCTCGGGTTAGATGACAATCTCCGTTCCAGCTGGTAGAACTGTCGCAGTGCCAGTTGGTGAGAATTTCCAAGTACCGGTGCATCAGGTCGAAATGGAATTTGCACAAAGTATCGACCATTCTTGTCACGGCGATGCGTTCTCATGAAAATGTCCTCACATATGTCTGCCTCATGTAAATTATCCCTATTGGATTCAGTCTCATTGACTTCGAACAGCTGTCGCAGTAGTGTGTCAGTGCGTTCGTCGTCGTTGATATTTACTGATAGTGAACATTTACGTGTTGCCAATGAACGAGTTGTACAATCGGTTACCGACTGCACTTCAGCAGGCCCGAACACAACCCAGCCAAGTTGAGTCGCCTGAGCGCATGGTTCATTACCATTGCCACGTATTATACCATCAACAATTAATTGACCCCATACCTCAGCATCAATCAATGCATCAATTCTTCCAGTGATTCCAAATGTTGGATCTGCCAACGTCAAGTTGCGTAAATGTTGCCAACAATTTTCGTTGATCTGAGCCAACGGAGTCGGTGAAGTTATTTTGTCAATAATGTAGAGCTCGATGTAAATTCGATATGACGGATTTATATTCGACGTTAGTGTAACGTGCATCTTGCCACGTGTGTAAGCATGGGTTGAGTCTCCGATTCCCTCAATTTGTATTTCGCAATGTTGCCTACGAAGAGCCAAACCATTAAAAAAGCGTGAAGTAACAAAACTAACCTGTGAACCAGGATCGCAAAGTACTCGACACGGATGATTGTTGCCAAAGCCATCAGATATCTGCACGATTGCCGTTGCCAAAAGGACAATTTGGTCAAGAATGACCGCGAATGTTTTGACTGGTTCAATAAGTCATGCTATATTACGCGGTGGGCCACCCAATGCTGACGGTGCCAAAGTCGGAGCCTTTTTATTTGTTGTTAGATTCGACGCCTGGGTCCAAGCCATAGTTGATGATGCTGATCTACAGAGCAATGTGTGGTGTCTACCATTGCATATGCGGCAATTTATGGAGGTGCAAACTTTGGTTGCATGTCCGGGACGCAAACAGTTGAAACAAAGGTTTGAATCTATGATTTTATTAAAGCGTTCAGCCACTGGAAGCGATGTGAGCTTTGAACACTTGTCAATGCGGTGTGAGTTCTCATTGCAGTATTCGCAATGTCCATGTGATGTCGCTGCCAAATTTGATTTTATCTGTTGAATAGAACTAGCTGAAGTCGTCCTGCCATGAGGTGCATTATTTGAATTGTTTGAGCTGTCTGGTCATTGGATTACGCCTGTTGAAATGCTGTGCGCACGTTTTTCCACAAATGATAGCAACTCTTCCAATTTAGGAATGTTCTGCGTAGTCAGACTCATTCCCCAAGCCTGTTGTGTCGTTGTCGGTAACTTTGATGTCACTATCGGAACTGCTAGTGCATCCCAGTGTTCAATTGGTAATTTCATTACTGCTAAGGCACGAAACGATTCACGAACTGTATCCACCACAGACAATAGCTCCGAAGTCGTTTCAGTTGAGCTTTGTTTCAGTTCAATGAACCGCGCCACATGGATTTCCGCCAATTGCTTCGGGCTGTCATATCGCTTTTGCAATGCCTGCCAAACTTCATTATATCCGCCAGTGTACATTCCTCCAACGAGCGCCACTGCATCACCTTGAACTCCCTCACGTAATTTGGCCAATTTGTATGCTTCAGGTGCTGGTGTATTGAGGACAAGGGTTTCGAACGCGTCCTTAAATGCCAGCCAATTTTTCAAAGTGCCATCAAATTTGGGTACGGAAAAACGTTCCAATTTCATTTCATACTCCATGCCATGTTCCACTGGGCAATACAGACCGATTAACTCCTAATGCAGCTCCTATATCGCCAGTGGCCAATTTCCTTTTTAGTTGTGCCATAGACCTTTTATATGTCTCTTCGGTCTTTGCAGCCAACTCCTCATGGACTGTCACCTCGCCACTCTCCGCCATTGCGATCAACTCCTCATTTACAGCCGTAAATTTTTCAAAGGCAGCCTCGAGGGTTTTTTGTTCCTCTGCCATTTCGAACCCATCAGCTTGATAGCCCGCATTCAGCACTTTCTTTGCGATGCGTTCAATTGTGTTGAACGCCGCAGTTCGCCTTCTTAATTCAGCCATGCCGGTTTTTTTTTTCAATCCAATAATTAAAAATTTTTTCACCAATTCGTTTGTTCTGCCACAGTCCACTCAAAATGTTCTCTCAAAATTCCTCACAGGAGGCACCAAAAAATGTACATCAGAACAACTTATTTTATTTAATCAGGGGAAAATTGAACTTTTCATTTGTACATTCAGAAAAAACAACAATATTTTTTATTATCATTATGTCACAATCGAACAATGCAAAGCCAACCTTGATGAAAAATGAACGGAACGAATTGTAAGTGATTTAGTTAAATCGTGAAATCTCAGACAACCATTAACACCCTTTTGATCGCTAACATATTCGACAGTCGCAACTTGAACGAGACCATCGCAACTCGGACGAACGTCGATGATGCTTCCGAGCTTTCATCGAGTTGGAGTCAGATGATTGTTCTGCATAGTAACGATATCGCCAATGTGTAGGTTCGGTTCAGTTCGCGCCCACTTAGTACGTATTTGCAACGTTGATAGATATTCATGTTGCCAACGCTTCCAAAAATGTTCCTACATGCGCTGTACGCGTTGCCAATATTTCAAACGATTACCAGGAATGTCATGTACTCTCGGCTCAGGTCGAGCATTAATAGGACGACCGATTAAGAACTCTCCAGGCGTCAAAACTGAGATGTCCTCTGGATTGTCGTGCAACGCGATAAGCGGACGAGAGTTGAGACAAGCTTCAATTTTTATTAGAAGAGTATTAAACGAGTTATATTGCATCGGCTGCTTGCCGATGACACGCAACAGATGTTTTTTCGCAGAACGAACAGCAGCCTCCCACAGCCCACTATGATGTGGAGCTGCGGGGGGAATAAAATGCCAATTAACACCCGCATCTGAAATAAACTGCCTCGATTGAGCTGCATTCCATTGACAAAGATCGCGTTTCATGATGCGGTTCGCTCCAACAAATTGTGTTCCGTTGTCACTAAACAGATTCGTACAATTGCCTCTTCTACTTACGAACCGGTCAAAAACATCCAAAAAAGACTTTGTTGTCAAATCTTGAGCAAGCTCGATATGTACGGCTCTAGTGGACATGCATATAAAGATAACTGCATACGTTTTGACGATAGCTGTAGTACGTCTACTACCAAGATGAATATTGAATGGGCCACAATAATCGAGGCCTGTATTGGTGAATGGAGGTGCCACCAGAACTCGCGATCTTGGAAGCCAAGCCATCTGTTGTTGTAGCAAAGCTCGGCGATGGGTTTTGCAAATAATTCATTGATGAATGTATGATTTCACAAGTGCACGGCAATGTATAATCCAAAATTTTCGACGCAGGAACTGTAGCATCTCCTGAATGCCACCATGCAAAGTTACCACGTGTGCATTGTTAATAAGCAGTTTTGCGAATGTGCTTTCCTTTGGAACTAAAGCAGGGTATCGTTGATCATATGAAAGACTTGCATTTGCTAGCCGACCTCCAAGACGCAGAATGCCACTATCGTCTAAGAAAGGGTTCAACGGAAGTAACTTACTCTTCGCATTGATACAGGAATGAGCTTGGAGGTGGTTGATTTCAGTCATATACGCATTTTCTTGTGCCTCGCGTAAATGCCAAAACAATGCTACTTCCGATTCAGCAGATGAAATAAAAAGTTGCTTCCAATATTTCTTGCCAGAAGGACAAAAACGCATCACGATAGCGGTAGTATGCACTAGTCTCTGCAAAGTGCAAAACCTATCAATCAGAGACAATTCCTTACCGTCTGGGGTTCTAGTTATTAACCTTGATAAATTAGTTCGTCCCAGTAGCACATATAATGGTTTTGATTCCAACTTAATGACCTCGGTCTCGATGGATGTTAACGCCGGTGTAACCAAATCATTTTCAGTGTGTTTCTGGATACATGGTGGGCCTGTCCACCACATTGTGTGAATACCAAGAGCAGCTGGAGTTATTCCGTGGCTAGCGCAGTCTGCAGGATTTAGATCTGTTGTAATATGCCGCCAACGGCTGACGTCGGTATGCTGTTGGATGAAATTAACACGATTGGACACATATTTATCCAGCATAAAACTATAGTAGAGTCACGCCACAGGGTGTAATCCATGTTGACTAATTGAAGAGACTCCCGAACTTGATTGAGCGTGACAACGAGTAGATGTGCAGCATAAAGTTCCAGTCTCGGGACAGTAAGCGCCTTCATTGGGGCGACCTTTGTTTTTGCTGTCACTAATGATACATGGCTTTGTCCACTGTTATCGACGCTCTTGATATAAATTACAGCGGCATAGGCCTTATTACTAGCGTCACAGAATCCATGCAGTGTGATGGTGGCGGAACGATTCATGCCCAGCCAACGTGGTACACGAATCTGTGTTAGCTGAGTTAGTGCATTGCGGAAGGTTAACCACTGATTCTGCAAATCAGAAGGTAGAGGAGAATCCCAATCTAGCTTTGCTTTCCAAATATACTGAATTATTTTCGCTGTGATGATCACTGGAGCTAGTACCCCCAATGGGTCATAAATTCTCGCTATCTCACTAAGAACAGAGCGCTTAGTCGGTGGGGCCAGATTTCCGTCATGTTCAAACTTGAACTAGAACTCATCGTTAATCGGACACCAAAACAGTCCAAGAACTGATGTTTCTGAGTTGTTGAAATCAAGCTCCTTAGCAGACACCGTAGACCCTGTTATCGCAGTAAGTGTTCGTGTGTCGTTTGAACTCCACTTTCGTAGCCTAAACTTGCCTTGTTGTGGAATTCTATCGACATCAATCGCCAGATTCAAGGCTTCATCAGATGAGTCAGCGCTAGCGACAAAGTCATCTACATAGAAATTATTTAGTATGCTATCTCGCGCTGTCACTGCTCGGTTTGCATCGGCAATAGCCAGATAATTATCTAGAGCACATTGTCGCAATGCACGTATTGCGTTAAAAGGTCCACAGGCCATACCATAAGTGACAGTCTTTAGTTGATAAGTCCGGATAGGTTCCGATGGTGACTCTCGTCACAGAATCTGCTGCCATCGACGGTGAAGCTGATCAACCAGCACTTGTCGAAACATTTTTTCGACGTCTGCAGTGATGGCAATGGCGAATTGACGAAAACGAAATCAAATATGAATAAGCGCATCTTGCAACGGTGGCCCTGTCAGTTGTGTGTCGTTCAATGACACACCGTTAGTTGACCTCGCTGAGGCATTGAAAACAACTCTGAATTTGGTTGTTGCAGCATGATGGGGAATAAAATAAACCTGTGATGGGTGACTGTGCTCGTACGATGCCAACTCCATGTGACCTAGTGCTAAGTAATCATGCATAAACTTAATATAGTTGGCTTGCAACGCTGGATTTGCTGTTAGGCTGCGTTCCAACCGATTAAACTGACGCAATGCAAGCTGATGGGAATTTCCAAGTGGTGGCGGATCCGGATGAAATGGTATCTGCACCACGTATCTACCTTCCCTATCACGGGTGAAGGTGTCCTTAAATATTTGCTCGCAAACATCTGATGTCACATTCGTCAGAGATGGCGATTCTTCTATTTCCCAAAATTTACGAAGTAGCTCGTCAAGCTTCTGTTCACTATCACCTTTCTTTAAGCGAGATGTACCCTCATCCTGAAAACTTATTTTATCTGCACATTCGTCTGTCCGAGACATTGTGCGAGGCGTCGCACGGTGGGGTATTTCATATGAAAAGTTGGCCAAAAATATTTACGTATATGTTTCTGCTTGAAAAGTCACGAAAATCTTATATGAACTCTATGCAATGCAAATAAAATGTAAACATAAAGATCTAGCTACTTTATAATAGCAAAAGTAATATTTTTTGAGTAAAATTAATTTTGCTAAAATACTCTTTTGGTACCTATTATCCTATAACAAAAACATGAAATTTTATGTCTTATAATAATAAAACAGATCTTTAATTTATCTCTTAGAAATTATTAACTAGTGCGGAAACTGTAAATTAAATTATTTAAACACTTTAATACTAAATATTTTATTATTATATTTAAAAAGTAAATAAAAAAGTAACAGTTGGCACAGTATACAAAAGTGAATACAAGAAAATAGAAAAGTAAATATCACTCTGATTCACAAGATGAATGAGAACTATGGCTTGAATCTGAATCTATAGCTTTTGGTTCTTCAGGAGGTTTTAGTAAACCTACTACCTCCCTAGAAAGCGTTTTAAATTTCTTTCGCGGTAATTGTCTGAAACTGGTAATAAATGGATCGGATGAAATCAGCAAATTATTTAACACATCTTCGTTGGTCTTGATGCGAGATATTTTTCTCGAATAACTTTCTCTGTATCTCTTTAAATCTTTGTTTCGAGCTTCTTGGGCTTCTTCGCTTAGTTTACCAATGGGTAATAAAGCTTGTGATATGACTGCAGGTCCGTGAACTAAAATTTTGTGAACAGTAGGAGGCATTATGTACCAAGGATATGTATCAACAAAAAGTTGTGCTGTTTCCATACTGTACTCTTTGAATTTATCGGGGTCTATTTCAAACTCACATGTGATCGTCTGCATTATTATGTAAAATCTGTGTATTACGTTTTTGTCAATACCAGTGATACGGGCAGAAACACTGCCGTTTTCGAAAAAACGTCTAGCGGTATTACCATCATTGGTATTTCCTAGCCCTACTTTTGGTTGATCTATCAGTAAACCTAATTCGTTTTTAAATGCTTTTTGAAGCTCTTTTTTTCTTTCCCTAACAATTTTCTTGTCCTGATCTCCACGAGCTTGCCATTTTTTCAATGGAAGTTTGTATGACAAGTGAATCAGACACTCCATAAATCGTATCCAGGCGTGTAATATAGACAAGCCAAATGTAAAGTTTTCTTCTATTGTTGGTGTTGATAGACATTTCTCTAAATTATTGAAGTCCTTGCTAGTCAGACCACATATGTAACAACGTTGAGTAGATTTTGTGTCAGACACAGCATTGCATACTTTGCCATCAATCATTGTAAATAATAATCTATGCTGCACTTTATATTCACGATTTTTAATTTGAAATAATGTGGGTTGAAATAATGAGGGTTCGAATTTCCTCATCGACGCGGTTTTTTTCTGTAGTTGTTATGTCTACTGTTTCCCGGCCAAAACAAAATCTTATGGGTCGGCAATACCTAGTTGAACTGGGACGGGGGTTTTGCCATAATATTTTCGCATCGTTTTGTTTGGAATTTCCACTGATTAACTGCAATGGCACAAACGAAGTTAGAAATAAGCTTCCATCAGTATCGTCATTGTTATCAAACTTCTGTTTATATTGAGTCATATTTGTGCCATCAACCCCCCATTTTGATATAAGCAATACATTTTTAAAAAGAGTTTCATCCACGGTTTCAAGCATCTCCCTTGAAGCTTTATAAGTCTCAAAACAGTGTGGTCTAAAAGTGCTTGCAGTTTAATCTGAGCGCATGTCGATGTGATAGTAACACTTTCCTTCACTGGATAGCACTCTTTTTTTGCTTTCACATATTGCCGCAGCTTGCCTAATTTGTGGGTCGGAGTCAGATCTGAACGTCTATGGACAAGTGTCTCAAACATGTCCTTGAACCCTAACCAATTCTCGGAGCGACCATCGAAAACAGGAATAGATACAGGATCCAGCCGCATGTCCATAACGTGATTTCCCGAATCATGACTTACATTATTCACCACCAGCAAGCGCCGTAATTTTATTGACGCGTCATTGTATGCCTGTTCCACGGTGGCATATAGGATATCATGCTCGGGCAACTCCTCTGCTTGCGCCAAACCATTTAATACATAGTGGATGTCGCAGAATCTTCCATAATGTTTTACTAACGTCTGTAACTGCTGTTCAGCCTCCACCACATCTGCTCGATAGTCTTCGGCTAAGACCTGCCTTTTGATGCGCTGGATTGAAGTTTGCGAAGAAGCACGTAAATTTAAAGCCGCCATTTCAAGTCAAGTCTTGCGTACTAGCAGTTTAAAACCAAAAAGTGTTCCCTAGTATCACACTCGATAAAGCAAATACAATGAGCCGTCAATCGCCTTAAACCTTGATTTTACTCAAGACCTCACAGGGGGGCACCAAAAAATGTATGAGATAACCCTTTTTCGATACATTCAAAAACTTTCAAGAACTTTCAATCAATTAATGTATTTAATTATTAACAATCGAATTCAAAACGAACTATTTAACAAAGAATGTATTCAATAATAGCCAAACTTCCCGCAGAACGTTTGCGGAAGACAACTCAAAACAATATTTTTTCACAATTCCTCGAATGTTCAAAGCTAACTCGATTACATAAAAATCTATTGAAATTGACAATGTCGATAACACAAAGTGCTTCAGTGTTGTCAAAATTCTAATCTCAAACAGTGATTATCACATTTTTCGTGTAACATATATGTCTGAAGTATTAAAGAACTACTACATTTTACATAAAATTATATGCTTGAATTGACATACTTACTGCAAATGTGTACATTAGTAGTTTGAAAACTACCAGTATGTCAGACCACTATGTCAGACGACACATTTGCAAACACTGTCTACTTTATTGCTCTGGAATCCTAACTGAATCAACCTTAAAGAAGATGATTATACAACTAGAATACTTAAACTACTAGTACTAGAAATAAGTTTATTAGACGTCATTATCAACGTTTTCAATAATATCAGCAAGTTCTATCAGGTATACTAGTTTAAGATTAGTCAGTAAATTAAATGAAATAAATTTTTCTCATCTCTCAAGTGGTTTAGCTTGTAACACTCCAAAATTCTATGGTCTATTGTGTCTAATTGTCCACATAGATCATAAGTATGGCCATTTATGTCTTTCATCTTGAATAGTTTTTGTCTATTATAGGTCTGTTTTTGTAAACAATCTGTTGATAATTTATATTATTCTTCCTTTGATTTTTACTCTCTGAAACCACATCTTATCTTTGAATGCTAGCCCCGCCTCTAACAGTAGTCATCTTTCAAGACTCATAACCCTTCTCTGTTAATCCGACTGCCAAGGTGCCTTGATTTCCTCACAGATGTTGGAAAGAACCTCATTATTTGTCAGATGAATGACTAGAGGCCTACCATTTAGAATGGCTTCTTTTGCGGCTAGATCTGTGATTTTCATTAACGGAATGTTTTTATGATGTTTTTATGTTTTATGGATTTCATGATTCTGATATAATAATGACCAGATCATCAGAATAATCTGGTTTATAGACGACTGTTTGTCGAACAAGCAGCAGGCAACATTACTGTCAAAGAGAATGAGAATTTGACTCCAACCTTTTTTTGAATTCTCACATCTAATGCTCCACAAATTGCCGCAAGTTCAGTGCTAATGATCGATGTAGCAGAAGGTAGTGAGAAAAGGTATTTCTTTAGATCTGATTCAAAGGCAATTGCACACGCAACTCCGAGCTGTGATTTAGCTCCATCCGCGGCTATGACCTGGAAATCCTCTTCTTTTCTGTCACAATCATTGAGTCAAGTCTGCATCTAAACATTATGTCAGATCTCTCGTCACTGAGCTAAAGATACCGGCATGTCTGCAGAAGATCTTTACATTTCTTGGGACCAAGCTTTCAACTACAGGATTCAAAAGATTTCCTGCACTGCTTAATTTAGCTAGGTTTAGTTTGAAGGCCCTCTGAATTATAATAGATTAGGATTTGTCTTTGCCATGCTGAAAAAATCTTTAGTCATAGCTCTAAGGGTCTTCTAATATGTCGGTAATTCATTTGTCATTGGAAAGGATAAACTTGTCAAAGTTTGTGCTGTTAGAGCCAAACATCTTTTGATGACAGCTGCTTTCATTGAATGAATTCTATTGAAAAAGTTATTTGGTGCATTCAAAGTTGGCGAGATATGGCTTTCTTATTTCGAACTTAGAGATTTATATAGGATTATGCATTTGTGAGAATTAAGACCACTTGTCCTTCCAGTAAACATTTTAAGTAGGTTGACATTTTTGTCACCTTTTTCTTATGTTTCCTCCAGGTTATAATTGATGGTACTATTAGTCGTAAACATTTTGTCCGGATGTTCAACTTTTGATGACTAAGGGATTGGAAGAGCATTGGAAGAAATTCTAGGCAGTATAGTGCTTTTATTATGTAAACAAATAATTTTAAATTTGAAAGGATTCACTTTGAGGTGAAGACTTCAACATTTTTCAGCAAATCTATAATCACCTGCCTGTAGCTTTTTTTTATAATAATTTTGATTTATTAAACGAAAGGAGATATCTCCTTTCCTTTGAGAAACTGTCTGGGGTATAGAAACCAAGATGTAGTCAATAATCCGTATTAGAGCCAGATATTGGAAGAACTTGACAAAGTTTAATTTTAAGGAGAAACTGACAGGAATCGTCAAAGGTGACTCTGATGAATGCATAGAATCTCTATTAGTATAGGGAGAAGATAGATTGCTGGTATAATACCATGCGGCTACAGAACAAGCAAAGACTTCTTCTTTCTTTTGAACATCGGCTACTTCTATTTTCCTCAAAGGAAGTTTTTCAGGGAAAATATTTCTCACAAGAACTTTATCCTGAGGAATCCAGCAATAAGGATTTCCGGGCAAGGGAGTCAATTAGGTTCTTAATTCATCTGATATCATATCTTGTGAAATCTCTAAGAAATCTTTATGTACCACTTCTAAACAAGTCGTACACTTAACATGAAAATGATACGCATAACTGCATGATTCTGCTGTTGGATGTTGACACATCACAGCTCACAGGTAGCTAATAACTGAAAAAATTGCTTAAAAGCTGATATTGAGATTGTCATTAACTATAGGGTTGTTAATTTTCTCTGGGGTAAAATGATTTGTGCTTATATTTATATGTGTGTATGAATGATAAAGAATGGTTTCTTAATGCTCCGACCAACAACGGAGGACTCACACCCACTAGTTTAGATCCCTCATAATTGACTTTAATTTGAATCTTAGTTCCAAAATATGGTTTAAAGGACCTATCTGCTGTTCCCCATTTTGGTAGTTCAAAAATTAATTTTGAGTAAGGTCCGTTCTTGCAAGACTATACACTAAATATGTAGTCTGTAATACACCTTCCAACATATATTATGTTGAAAAATTCTCATCTTTATTTAGAACTGTTTGTAGCTTGTTCATTAGTTACTGTACTATCATTACCATTCATATAAGAATTAACAGTCCCAAAGATTTTACTGGCAAGTACCACCAATTCTAAAACAATTCAATTCAATTCTAAAAAACGTTCAAAAAATAATTTGGATTATCAAAAATTGAAACTGTTGGACTTTGCTCACAACCCTCATTCAAGACCGAATTTATTCTATCCGTACTATTTTTAATGGTAGTTGGGAATTTAATCACAGCAGCATATATTCTCTTAGTTAGTGCTTTATTTGCTTCTCTTTTGTGATTTCTTGTATTTTTTCCTGTAATATGACTAACTAAACTCGGAAATTTATTGTTTAAGTCATATTTTTCAAGCAATGTAAAGCTGTTTTCGTAACTTTGAGGTACCTATTTACTTGCTTCAACTTTCGAGGTATTTATAATTGATGCTAATTCCATCGTTAGTTTTTCTTTCACTCTTACAGGGAATGCTCAACTTTCACAATTATGATCTCTACTGTTGCAAAGAATACACTTGATACTTTCGCATTGACCTTTACATTTATTTGCTCCACACCTGAAACATCTTGCTTCCTTTGCTCAACAAAATTTTTCGATATGTCCAAACCTACCACATTTATTACAAATACCAGGTTTAAATTTGAAGTGGTTCACCATAATTTTCACATATTTTAGCTTAATAATGTCAGGCACTTTTTCACATTTGAAAGTGAGTTTAACAGTTTCCGAAGTTATTACGTTTTCACTATTATTTCTATCCCTGACAAAAATTCTCTACGTCGCAACAATCTTACAGTTAACTAGCGGAACTTCCATAGCATTACATGAAATTCCATTTATCACTAGTTCAGATTCAGGTATATCTTTAGGGATTGCTTTCGCAGCACCATATCTAAACAACAGGCTGTTAGGAATGAATCCTATACATCGTAGTTTTTTGAGTATAGCTTTTTCCAAAAATCTGTTAGCATCGGCAGCCTTTTCAAAAAATAGTCTTTTGTAATGGAAATAAAATATTTGTTTGCGAATAGTAATACCTTTTGCCTTAAGGCGGCTTTAGATATGCAGTGCTTGTCAAATACTGAGCACCTAGTTTGGCAAACTTCGCATGTGTCCTTGGGTTGCTCGCCTAGTGCTTGCCCTAGGCCAAGCACAAACATTCGGGCGCTCTCTATTCCCGTGGTTTGTCGATCTTTCAAGTAGACGAGCACTGTGTTCGGGTATGTTCGGATCCCCGCTTTAGACATTCGGTATTTGTTGCGGTTGTTGATAAATACTGAAAAGTGTCAAACTGTGTGGCGCGAGTAAATATTTTCTTTGCATTTTAAAAGTTAACCCAGCACAAGTTACCACTACATATGCAGCTACTTTTCCTGTGTTTGTCAAATCCATATTAAATGACATAAATTTATTTAATTATTTACTCAGAGATGCAGCAATTATTTCGTTATTTTGTACAAGAAAATGGCGGGAGTGAACAACGACGAGCAGCTCGTACATGTTCCAGTTTTGCAAACATTCGGCAATGCCCGAATGTCTAATTCAATGTTCTTGTCATTTCGCAATCACCAAGCCAAATGACTTGACTAGGTGTTCGGTATTTGGCGAATAGGAGGTGTTTGACAAACACCGCATATCTAAAGCCGCCTTTATGCTTGGCGAACAAGTCGCCGCTTTGCAACAGACTCCCAGTATTACTAAAAAGGAATGAAATAAAACATTTGGTTTCAATTCTCCTTAGTCTACAGTGCCTATCTGGTATGGCTCCTGTTATCAGACTGCTTTATAATCATGAGTCTCCTACTTATATAGTTAAATTTTTTACAGTTAGTTTTATTCTTTATGGATCGGGTGTTTTTAATATTTATTAGTTATTATTAATGCTGCTGTCGTATTAATGCTGTTGTCGCTATACAGCTGTTACGAGTTGCGCTGCTCGCCGCGCCGCGTCGCTGGCTTCATTCATATATGGGCACAGAATAATAAACAGATGAACTACTATGTACAAACTATTTATTATCACAAAGAAATATATAAATATCAACGACTTAAACACGACCACTCTCGACGGCGTCTGCAAGAAGAAGAAGGAAAGGTCGTGACGTTTTTGCAAAGCGATGGTGTCGGCACGATGCGGGAAATTTCGATACTACGGTATGCATTGTAGCCAACCTTGCGGTCCCTACAATACTCCCCCCAAGTGTCCTTGACATTGTAACGTCAACAGTTGGCGAATCGAACGGTTTTCGTAGATTTAGCCTTAGGTCCTGCATAAGTCCTGAGAGTTGGTGTAGCTGTGTTGCTTCCGTCATCTGGATGTTGCTCTATATGCGCTGGCTTGATTCGATCAACGCTGATGTTCATTGCTTTGCCTTGTACGTCTATGGTAAAAACATTATCCGATGGTCTGCTGAGAACTTTGTACGGCCCTTCGTATGGATGTTCTAGTGGTGGTTTCACTCGATCAACTCGTATGAAAACATGCGTGCAAGAGTAGAGATCCTTATGTATGAAAACTCTGCGTTTGCCGTGGTGACTCGTTGGCGTAGCTCGCACTCGTCTCATATGTTGACGGAATTTTTCAATGAAAATCTTCGGGTCTGGAGGCATCTCTTCGTTCGGGAAAAATTCACCAGGAACTCGCAACGTCGTTCCGTATACGAGCTCTGCTGCCGTTGTGCCGATATCTTCCTTCAAGCTGGTTCGTAACCCGAACAAGACGGTGGGTAAAACCTCCACCCAATCCTGTGTGTTATGGCACCTAATTGCTGCCTTCAAAGACCGGTGCCACCGCTCTATCATGCCGTTAGATTGTGGATGATAGGCGGTTGTACGGGTTTTCTGACATCCGACTAAATGTGCAAGCGCCTGGAATAATGCAGCTTCAAATTGTGAGCCTTGGTCTGTTGTCAGAATCGTAGGTGCTCCAAATCGCGCAATCCATGACGAGTAAAAAGCGTCTGCGATGACGTCAGCTGTAATATTTTTGATTGGCACCGCTTCTGGCCACCTCGTGAATCTATCGATCATAGTTAAGGCATAAGAATAGCCTTTCGATTGTACCAAGGGACCGACAATATCGATGTGTACGTGACTGAATCTGGTGTCCGGCGTTGGAATATGCTCCGGAGGTAATTTGATGTGTCTGCCGATTTTGCTGCGTTGACATGCAAGACATGTACGTGCCCAGCCAATTACATCTTTGGCTAAGCTTGGCCAGATGAATTTTTGTTGAATCAACTTTTTCGTCGCTCGACCACTGGGGTGAGATAGGCCATGATTCAAATCAAATATCCTCTTCCTTAGTATTTTCGGAACATAAGGACGAATATGTCTTGTCGAGACGTCACAATAAATCGTAGTTTCGGTGTCGTCAATTCGAAGTTTGCGCAAATCTAGCGTTGTATTTGATTTCAAAAGAGATGGAAGTTCGTCGTCCTGTTGCTGAGCGATTGCTAGATCGTTTGTAGTTATTGCAACTGGCATCTGCAAACTGGCGATTCTCGATAGGGCATCTGCTGTAACATTATCTTTTCCAGCGACATGAACTATGTGCGTCGAAAATTGGCCGATAAAATCAAGCTGTCGAAGTTGCCGTGGAGAAGCTTTCTCTGCTTTCTGTTGAAAAGCAAACGTGATCGGTTTATGATCAGTTTTGATGACTAGCTGTCGACCTTCGCACATGTACCGGAAGAATTTGATTCCACTGTAGATGGCTTGAAGTTCCCGATCGTACGTGCTATACTTACGCTGGGCGTCACTGAACTTTCGCGAGAAAAATCCTAATGGTTCCCAAATCTCACCATTTAGCTGCTCGAGAACTGCGCCCATAGATGTATCCGATGCATCGCACTGAATTGCCAAAATAGCGTTTTCGAGCGGATGCCTTAGAAGTGCTGCATCGGCGATCTGCTTTTTACATTGCTCAAAAGCTGTTTCGGCTGCTGGGTTCCAGTTGATTAAACGTGTATCGTTTTTCTTGGCTCCAGCCAGTAACTCATGTAAAGCGGATTGAGTTTTCGCCGCGTTTTTGATGAATCGTCTGTAAAAATTGACTGCGCCTAAAAATCTCCGTAAGTCTGCGAAGCTGGCTGGCTTTTTGAAATTTAAAATTGCTTGTGCTCGTTCTGGAAGCGGTTTCGTGCCATGCTCGTCAATAGCATATCCCAAATAGTTTACCGAACTTGCTCCAAAAACGCATTTCGAAACGTTGATAGAGAGTCCATATTCTCGTAACCTCTGGAAGATTATTTCGAGATGCTGTCGGTGCTCTTCATGAGATTTTGAAGCGACAAGGATATCGTCGATGTAAGCGTATACAAAATCAAGTCCTCGAAGCGCTAAGTCGATATAACGCTGAAACGTCTGCGCTGCGTTGCAGAGTCCGAAGGTCATAACTTTGAATTCATAGAGGCCGAACGGCGTTATGACAGCAGTTTTCGGTACGTCCTCTGGCGCTACAGGAATCTGGTTGTAGGCTCGTATTAAATCCAATGTAGAAAAGAACTTGCATCCATTTAGCCGTTGCGAAAAATCGTGCAAGTGTGCAATCGGGTACTTGTCCGGGACGGTGGCAGCATTCAGGCGTCTGTAATCGCCGCATGGTCTCCACTGACCATTCTTTTTGGGCACAAGGTGTAGTGGACTGGCCCACTGACTGCTGGACGGCTGACAAATATCTTGCTCGATCATGAAGTCAAATTCCGCTTTAGCTTCTCTGAGCTTTTCTGGCGTAAGTCTGCGGGCTCGCTGTGCAATCGGTGGTCCCTCCGTGCAAATGTGGTGAAAGAAGTTGTGACTGATTACCTTTTTCACGTTAGAGGCGATCGTAACATCAACAAACTTCCGCAGTATATCCTCATATGCCATGTTATCTGCAATCGTTGAGACTTGTTGAGTAGGCTTATCGCTGATGTTGGCGGTACGGGAGAGGTTAGTTCTGCTATCTATAACCTTCCGGGCTCGCAAGTCTACCACAATTCCGTGATGTTTCAACAAATCCGCTCCGATTATCGGCTGAGAGACGTCTGCGACGGTAAAACTCCAGTTGAAAAGGCGTCGAAACCCAAAGTCTAACGATAAAACTTTCTGTCCATACGTGGCGATTATCGTATTATTCGCAGCATACAGTTTAATATTCGTCGGTTCCGTATATCTCGGTGAGAAATGCCGTGGAAGAACCGATAAGTCTGATCCGGTGTCAATAAGGAAGCGCATGCCAGTTTTTCGATCTGCAATAATTAGGCGGTTTTTGTCAGTTCCGTCGTCTCCGATCGCCTTAACACGAGACGACGAAGTTAGTTTTCCGCTGGCTTGTTACTTTTCCACTGGCAGGGTGAACGACAATTTCTCGCCCTACCGCCGAACTTTTTGTGGAAGTAACACAATCTGCCATTTCTCGTCTCCCTGGATTTAGATCGGTATCGCGATCCGTGGTATCGTCCTCTAGATCTGCTTCGGAACCGTGTTTCTAATCGGCTGAGCTGATTGACTAGTTGTGCCATGACGTCGTCACTTGACACTTCAGGCGTCGCTTCTCGCACTTCGGACACATTAGGCGGCTGTTGTAGCTCCAGCATCATGTCGGCCATCTTAGCGAGCTTCTCAACGTCCAGTTCACTGGAAATGCCCAGGACCACTCGTATTTGCTCCGGCAGCTGCTCTAAAAGCAGTGTTCTGAGAATGGCATCGGTAACATGATTTCCTCCCAGGTTTTTCAAGTCCTGGAGATAGTGTGAAGGCTTCTTGCCATCGCGATTATGACCTTGCAGAATTCTTCGAAGTCTTGTTTCTTCAGATTCTGCGAAGGCTGAAAGAATTCGCTGCTTGACGGCTTCGTATTTATTTGTTGGTGGCGGATTTCTAGCGATCGATATAACATGGGGCATGATTTCCGCCTCGGCATGTTGAATCACATACTTAAACTTCGTTTCGTCCTGCGTTATTCCATGCGTGTGGAACGCGGCTTCTACTTGTTCGAACCAGAACGCAGGATCGGCTTTGTAAAATGCCGGAAATTTGCTGATGCGCGCGGACTGCACGTATACTGGCGTGGGCAGGCTGCGTGGCGTGCTTGGTGGCGGATTCCCTGCTCCTTCGGGCCTGCTAGGCGATGCGTGGTCTGGGCGAGACATCGTGGCGTTGCAATTTCAAAATCAGCGTGGGCTGAATAAAATCACAAATGGCGTCGATTATCACAGCACAAATTGTCTCTGCTGTACTCGATGTCGAGGCCGATATCGTTAATTTTCCACGTACGGGGTCACCAATTCTATGGGCACAGAATAATAAACAGATGAACTACTATGTACAAACTATTTATTATCACAAAGAAATATATAAATATCAACGACTTAAACACGACCACTCTCGACGGCGTCTGCAAGAAGAAGAAGGAAAGGTCGTGACGTTTTTGCAAAGCGATGGTGTCGGCACGATGCGGGAAATTTCGATACTACGGTATGCATTGTAGCCAACCTTGCGGTCCCTACACATATATGGCAATACCATCGAATGCAGAGTTGGACACGAGATGACTCTAGTGACGATGAGAAAAAGGATTTCTCTCTCTGCGCTTGAACTCCAGTCCGATCGGATATCATTATCCTTTGTGTGATTAGTAATCAATTTAAATGTTCAAAATCTTAATTAATAAATGTGTATTTTAGTATATGTAGTGTGTTTATATCTCCTACGTAATTGGTGACCCCTAAAATTGTAAATTTCTTGAAAACAGTACTGGGAGCACAAAACAAAGGCAGTGTACATAGAGAGAACAAAAACAGTGAACGAGGACGGTGAACAAGAACAAAGACACTTCACATTGGACCACTATTTCATACATCTGTCGTCATCGTTACATTTACAAATTGAATCTTCATCAACATGACGGATCCTGGACCATCAGAACCCGATAACAAAGAACCTAGTGCTATTTCTGTCGATCGTGTCGATGCAAAACTGCCAGCATTTATGCCTTCTGACCCGGTGCTCTGGTTCGGATTAATAAACTGCTACTTTGAGAATGCAGGAACAACCTGCATTCCTGCAGGAATGCAGGAATATCACTAAGCTTAACCATGCGTTTACAGCACTGGACGAAAAATAAACGATAGAAGTTCGTGATCTGATCTTAAAGCCACGGGCTGAACGCTCATACGAACTTCTGAAAGCAGAGCTCATCAAGTGCATGGGTGCATCTAAGGAGCACAATACCTGCCGCCTTCTTGAAAACGAGCCACTCGGGGACAGGAAGCCTTTTCAGTTTTTGCGTCACCTTCGCAACCTTGCTGGCAACGATTTCCCGGAAGATGTTCTGCAAAGCCTTTGGCTAAGTCGCCTACCGACGCACTTACAAGCCCTGTTGGCGCCACACAAAGATTTGTCTCTTGACAAAATAGCTGAGATCGCTGATTCGATTGCCGAGGTGTACGGGCCGTTAGCAAATATTTTCGAGACAGCTGCCGGCAGCAGACAACCAGGTTTGTCATTTTCGAATAAGTTAGACTCGCGTATTGATAAAATCGAACAGACGCTGGCAGATATTCTCCAAAAGCTTGCAAGAATCTCGATGAACTCCGTATCGAAATCAAACAATCGCAAAGCGTCAAATTCACGGTCGCGTTCTAGTTCGTCCACGTCGTCCCGACCACGCTCAACAAGCTGCACATGTTCAAATAATAAGGAATTGTGCTGGTATCACAAGCGATATGGGTCTTCAGCTGTCAAGTGTCAAAAACCGTGCTTATTCACCTGCTCAGCGCAGGAAAACTCCTAGGGCAGTCGCTTAATGCGGCAAACGACCAGTGCCCGCCATCATCAGACCGCCTTTTCATCACAGATAAAATAGCTAGAATTAAGTATTTAGTAGATACTGGAGCTGATCTTTGCGTTTTCCCTCACGCAAATCTTCCAAAATCGCGAGAAAAATCTTCCTACCAGTTGTCTGCTGCAAACGGCACAATAAATGCGACATTTGGAACGATATATTTAACGCTTAATCTTGGGCTACGCCGTGAGTTTGCGTGGAGATTTGTGGTCGTAGATGTTTCCAAGCATATTATTGGTGCCAATTTTCTCGGTCATTTCAATCTTCTTGTTGATGCTCGCAACGAAAGACTTGTGGATTCAACCACCAACGTCATTTCAAAAGGACAAACTGCTGAATGTGTTCCTAGCAGCATTAAAACAATATCTTCTTCATCACCTTACCACAAACTTATTTCTCGCTTCCCTGATGTAACCAGACCAGCTGGGTCCTTTTCAAAGCACCGCCATAGCACCAAACACCACATCATTACTAATCCTGGGCCGCCTGTTGCATTAAAAATACGTCGGCTGGCGCCAGACATGTTGAAATTCGCAAAAAAGGAGTTCGACGTAATGCTGAAACTTGGTTTCGCACGCCCATCGCAAAGTTCGTGGTCGTCTCCTTTACATATGGTGCCAAAAAAAAATAACGAATGGCGATTCTGCGGCAACTATAGAGCACTGAATGCAAGAACATGTCCAGACCGTTACCCGGTTAGACATATTCAAGACTTTGCCAATACACTTCACAACAAATCAGTATTTTCCACTTTGGACGTGCGTGCGTTTAACCAAATACCAGTAGCTGAGGAAGATATTGGAAAAACAGCAATCATTACCCCTTTTGGCTTATTTGAGTTCCCCTTCATGACATTTGGGCTCCGGTATGCACCTCAAACATTCCAAAGATTTATAGGTGAGGTACTGCAAGGACTAGATTTCTGTTTTGCCTATATTGATGACATACTCATCGCATCTACATCAACAAAAGAGCACCAATATCACTTGCAGTTAATCTTCGAGCGTCTTGACAAGTTTGGCGTTGTCATTAATCCTGCAAAATGTGTCTTTGGTAAGCCAGAAGTAAAATTTTTGGGATACGTTGTTTCAGCTCAAGGCACAAAACCCTTGTCAGAAAAAGTTGATGCCATACGTGCGTTTCCGTTACCCGAGACTTTTAAGAAACTTCGTCAATTTCTCGGCATGCTTAATTTCTTCAGGAGATTTCTTTCTAAAGCTGCCGAAATTCAAGCACAAGCTGAATCACCTACTTAAAGGATGTGTCAAAGCCAACGCAAATATTTCTTGGACACCAGAAGCAGTCAATGTTTTTGGAAGCTACACTTTTAGCTCATCCAGCATACAATGCACCACTAGCCATATTCACAGATACATCGAACTTTGCAGTGGGTGCTTAACTACTTCAAATGATTGATGGCAACTGGCAGCCGATCAACTTTTTTTCAAAGAAGCTAAGCCCTGCTGAGATGAAGAATAGCGCATACGATTGTGAGCTACTAGCGATCTATTTGGCAATAAAACATTTTCGGTATATGGTTGAAGGCAGATGTTTCACAATATTCACCGACCATAAGCCAATTGTCTTTGCATTTCAAAAGAAAGACCACCAATGTTCTCCACGCCAATTTCGTCACTTGGACTATATAGCTCAATTCACCACAGACATTCATCACATATCCGGCGAAAAAAATGTGGTAGCAGATACTTTATCTCGGGTGGAAGAACTTACACCAACAATCAACTATCAAGAGTTATCTATGGCGCAACAGAATGATGAAGAGTTAAAAAGACAACTTAACAATTCGTCCCTGCAGTTTAAACGCATTCAATTTCCAGGCACACAATAATTAGTCCATTGCGATTTGTCTACCAAGCCAGCGATACCTTTTATCACCAAGGACTTTCGTAAAGCAGCTTTCGATTCCGTGCATCAATTTGCACATCCTGGAGCCAATGCAACAGTCAAGCTGGCTACTCAACGTTACGTTTGGCCCTCCGTTAAAACCAACTGCAGGCAATAGAGCCGTCACTGTATTCAATGTCAACGTTCGAAAATTACGCGAAACGTTTCATCACCTATTGGCTCATTTAATTTTCCGTCATCAAGGTTCGAGCATATTCACGTCGACATAATTATTATGCTGCCATAAGATAGATTTAGATACTGCCTAACCATAGTAGACAGGTTTACTCGCTGGCCGGAGGCTATACCGATGCAGGATCAAGAAGCCTCGCCTGTTATATTCTAATTGGATTGCGAGATTCGGAACTTCACTTCGCATCACTTCAGACCAAGGCAGACAGTTTAAGTCCTACCTTTTTAGACATTTATATTATCTACTAAGTACGACTCGTCTCAGGACCACGGCATACCACCCCTCGGCTAATGGTGTTGTGAATACTAAAATGTAAACAAACACAAATGTCATTACATATTAAAAATATTCACTTTGTGATTTTAGCGCCATTTTAAGAAAGTGGTGAGCTCTAAAATTAGATTTGACTTAGCGAAGACTCAAACAAGTACACTTAACGTTAAAAATAACACCGAAAACCAAATCCATACATTTTAGTACATATATTTATCACTTAGCAATTGAACGAAAATGTTACTATTTAAGATCAGACATTAGACAATAAAGTTAGTCTTTCTTGGTAAGCCAAACTGGTCGGCAACCAAAAAGACATTTCAAATAAACATTGTCGTTTATTTTACTTTGTCTCGAATATATCTTAGCTGACGCTAGTAGGGGCGGTTGAATTCGCTACGCTGAAGCTGAGATTATTCTGAGAGGACAATTTTGAAATCATATCCAGTGCTGCGTTTTGGTGTTTCTTTGTGCAGTAAATAAAACTCCGAAGTTGCAGCAGATTGCTCTAAATTGCAGTAGATTGATTCTTCTATAGCGTTTTGGTAGTCTTTATTGACGGTTGTCACGTACCAAACATAGAGGCACAAACTGCGCTTAGTGCCCCATTTCATGGCGATCCTGTAATAAACGATCTTGCGAACGATAAATTTTGGATCTATACGTTACAAGTTACGTATAACTTAAGAAAACATATCTAAACCATTGGCTAAACTCGACTACGTGCCGTCCATAGCAGTTAAACGATTTTACCGATACATGTCTAGTAACTCACGTTCCTGTGAATTGTGATATTACATTTTTCGAGCACCTGCTGAATTGCAGCACAACAAAATTTTGCAATAGGATACTTGCAAATTATGGGAAAGACGATTCTGCAGCCTACATTCCAGTGAATCAGAGTCCTGCACTTTTCGAGCGGCATCAACTTAAGAACCTTGGAGTCCGATAACATTTTGCGATTCGACAAGAACATCTGTATATTTTTTTTGAAAATTTCAAGAAATGCAGATTTCGAGAACGAGAAAGACTACGAATCTTGGACGACTACTGAAATTATAAATACGCATAGTGAAAAATTGAATTTAAGTTATAGTTAAAATATAACAAAACCTTCAAAGTAAGCAATATGACGTTGCAAATAATATGGAAAGTAGAAATTATGATGAATACGAAAATACGAATTAAAAATAAAATATTTAAGACGTAAACCAACGCAAATTATTGCAGCAACAATAATGAAAATGAAAACAAATTCATGTATTTTTTATTAAATTATTTATTATGTATTATATTATTCATGTAAGATAAAGCCACAAATAATATGTTTTCAATAGAAAGCAAATTTAATGAAATTAAACAGATTTTACGAACATAATAAAATGGCTTTTCGTAGACTAATAAAAAGAATCTAAATTAGTTTAATTAATTGGCAAAAAGCATAATGGAGGTACAAAGAAAATTTCATATGGTCTTTAGTATGAGGAAGTAAAATACATTTGTTTTTTTTTTTTTAAATGAGCCTAAGCAGCATGCCAAAAGAGGAAAAATATTTCTAAACAAAATATGAAGCAAACGAGTTATTTTTTTTTCTGAAAACTGAGTCAATTGAAACATAGCAAGATGAGTAACTTCGATATTGAGATTGCATTAGAGTGCATACCAATTTTTACTGGCAATCCTAAAGAGCTTGAAGCATTTTTAACAATAGTCAACTTAATAAATGAGAACCTTAATGAAGACGGGAAGAACAAATTACTGAAATTTACGAAAAATGTAAAATTAGGAATAGTAGTTAAAACACAACTGTTATCATTGGATATAAATAACTACGTGGAACTAGAAAGAGCTCTAACAAATAGATATAAAATTAAGAAAAGTCAGCAACAAATTCATACACAACTATCCCAATTACGCCAGCGCGGAACAGCTGAGAAGTATGGCGATAAACTATCTGAGCTCATGAACGAATTGAGTGATATACAAATTAATAGCTTAGGCCAGAATCCATCTTTAGCAGAAAAAGTAGCAATACGAAAGTCAAATGACTCGTACGCACTCACCATTTTTAAAAATGGTTTAGACGAATCACTCAAACCTACAATTTTTGCTGCACAGCCCAAAACATTTGCAGAAGCAATTCAAATAGCGATTGAATTAGAATCAAGCTTAAATATAACAGAAAATATTATGCTTGTAAATAGGAAAAACAATATACATCAAAAATTGAATAATAATTATAGCAACTACCCAAGCAATAGCAACTGTCAGAGAAACTACTATAGCACATATAGGAACCATAATAGTTATAGTCAAAACCAAAGCAATAATTATAGAAATAACAACAGGAATAATGGAAACAACTATAATTCCCGAAACAATAATTGCAGAAATTATTACAGAAATAACAATAATCCAGAAACGATTGAGAAAAATACTGTAAACCAGAGAAATGAAAATACTAAGAAAGAAATTGCACCTGAAACTTACCTAGAACATTCAATAATACAAGAAAAAAGCATAAAGCACATCGAAGTACTAAATACAAATAAAGTAGATGCATTGATCAATAATATTAAAAAAGAAACTGAGTCATTGGAAAAATATCGATCAGTCGAAGTCGAGAGACCAATAAACGAAAGATTTAACGATAAACGAATAGTCAAAAATGTAATAAAAAGCATTGAAATGAATCAATTGAGTACAGAGGCATTGGCAAATATTAAACCAACACAGAAAAACGATACCAATGACAACAAAGTATTAACATGTAGAAGGCAAATAGTCAAAAACCAAAATAATACAAGGCAGTACAAAAATACAAGAAAACCTGAAAAAGCGCATAATCTAATCCACAATAACCTAAAAAAGCTGATTTATGTAACAGCAATTCGACAATTAATATTAAAAATTCGATAAAACCAAAACACGACATGAAGCCTAAAGAAGCCTTCCTTTGTAACAGCGATTCGAACGCTGATATAGAAAATTTGATGAAATCAAAATTCGATACAGAGAATATTTCAAGAGTGATAATGGAAAATAATAAAATCACAGTTAGATGCAGTGATAATCCATCAAAATTAGTTTTGCCATTGGAGAAGCTGACATCACAAATAACTGAAAAGAATATATCAAATGTGTGCCGAAACAAGAGCCACAAAATTCCAAACACATCTAATATAGAGAAATTCAAAAACATGTTCAAAAGAAAGCTACAAAAAATTCAAATACAAAACGAACCGATGAAAATAATGATCTACAAAACACCTAAAAGAATAATTGAAAGCTTCATTCAATTTAATTACATTAATGAACTACAAATCAAGCTGAGAAACAGCATTAATTTCATGCAGAATATGAAAGAATAAATCAAAGAAAAGAATAAAACTAACTCAGAAATTGAAATAAACTTTTGAACTTTAAAGTAAATCATTTATTATTATTATAGTTTATCGAAGATACTTTTCGAAACCAAAGTATGTTCAATCAAATACAACAAAATATTCCGATTAAAAATGAACTCGTTGAATTTTATAGAAATTTTAAATGAAAACATAAAATAAAATTAAAACAAATAAAAATACCACAAACCATACAAAATGTGAAAAAGAAATGTTAACTCATAAATACTAGCATACAGAAAATGTCAAAATCATTGATTAAAGCCATATAATTAAAATACCACAAATATGAAAATATTATACAAAAAATAAACACAATAAAAACGTATTTATACATAAGTATTGTAACTACCTTGTTATTTAATACATTATTGAAGAAAATCTCAATACATGCACCCATTAATTAGCATTTATGAAAATTATTATTTTTTTACAAGAAGAAATACTAAATTACAAAAATAACATAAAAAAAAGCTTTGAGAAGAAAATCACACATACATATATTATAAGTTGAAACTAAAAGAAATTAAGCTATTTATGTGCATAAACAAAAATATTAATGAACAAAATTGTAATCGAAATTGTGAAAGCATGGATGGATCAGTATTCAAAAAATTTCCTTTCTACAGAAATGAAATTTTTTTTCCCAAAGGAAGAGGGTGTTGTGAATACTAAAATGTAAACAAACACAAATGTCATTAAATATTAAAAATATTCACTTTGTGATTTTAGCGCCATTTTAAGAAAGTGGTGAGCTCTAAAATTAGATTTGACTTAGCGAAGACTCAAACAAGTACACTTAACGTTAAAAATAACACCGAAAACCAAATCCATACATTTTAGTACATATATTTATCACTTAGCAATTGAACGAAAATGTTACTATTTAAGATCAGACATTAGACAATAAAGTTAGTCTTTCTTGGTAAGCCAAACTGGTCGGCAACCAAAAAGACATTTCAAATAAACATTGTCGTTTATTTTACTTTGTCTCGAATATATCTTAGCTGACGCTAGTAGGGGCGGTTGAATTCGCTACGCTGAAGCTGAGATTATTCTGAGAGGACAATTTTGAAATCATATCCAGTGCTGCGTTTTGGTGTTTCTTTGTGCAGTAAATAAAACTCCGAAGTTGCAGCAGATTGCTCTAAATTGCAGTAGATTGATTCTTCTATAGCGTTTTGGTAGTCTTTATTGACGGTTGTCACGTACCAAACATAGAGGCACAAACTGCGCTTAGTGCCCCATTTCAATGGTATAGTCGAGCGATTTCATCGACAACTGAAAGCAGCGATCATGTACCACCAGAATAGCCATTGGCTAGAAATTCTCCCTACAGTTCTGCTTGGAATTCTATCTTCCTGAAAAGAGGATCCCCGAGCAACTACGGTTAAAATGTTATAAGGACAGACACTGAGATTACCTGGTGAGTTTTTCGAAGATCATCATACATCTACGGACAACGCAACAGAGTTTGTTAGGAAACTGCGTCAATATATTCGCAGTGTAATACCAACTGCTGGTTCGCGCCATGGTGAGCAAAACACTTTCGTTTTCAAGGAGCTAGCTACTTAAAAAAAGTTTTCGTTCGGCGTGACAGCACGAGACAACCATTGCAGCAGCCGTATGATGGACCCTTCACAGTGGTGAACCGCAATGACAAGACGTTTGTCATCAACATAAACAACCGGAACATCACGATATCTATAGACCGCCTCAAACCAGCATTTGTAATGTCTAACACTAACGACATTACAATGAAACCCAACTACACTTCGATGTCTGCCAAATCAGCACAGGAATCTGAGCAAATGTTTGCAAAATCAGTACGGGAATCTAACCAGATGTCTAATGTGACACAAGAGTCTACTCAAAAGTCAAATACTACTGCTCAAAGCGTTCCACAACCACCAAAACTAAAACGTGTAACTTGGGAACTAATTCCAAAATTTCCAACGCAAAATATGAATTCGTCGTCTTTGACAACACACACAGAGTTTCCGTCGCCTACTATGCAGCATCGTGACACCAAAAGCAGCTCTCAACAAACTTCTGAGCCGCTTATTCGACGCCCATCACAAATCGTTAGGACTTACGGACCTGCGAAGAAAACTAACAAAACTGCTGCTCCGTCTGTAATCAACAACGTTCCGTCATTTCTTGTGTATCACTCCAGGGGGAGTACTATGGCAATGCCATCGAATGCAGAGTTGGACACGAGATGACTCTAGTGACGATGAGGAGAAGGATTTCTCTCTCTGCGCTTGAACTCCAGTCCGATCGGATATCATTATCCGTTGTGTGATTAGGAATTAATTTAAATGTTCAAAATCTTAATTAATAAATGTGTATTTTAGTATATGTAGTGTGTTTATCTCTCCTACACATATTTTGTCGTTTTAGTTTGCGCGATCAGTGTCAACACTATCTATATTATTCCCACCTCTATTAGAATCCACAATATGTCGAATGACGAGATCTTTTGTCATGTGTAGGAAGTGGATAGGTTTGAAAAATCGCCTAACTCCATCAATATCTAATTTTTTAGCAGCTACCATATAGCTTTTCCTATTATCCTTAAAATCACATATGTTAATAGATTTGTTACCATATTTTTGGTTGTTCCCTATATTATCAACATCATAACTAGTTTTATTGGCCTGTGACAAGTTATGCAACGTTTGTTCATGTATCACAGTAGTGTCCTTCACTTCATTCATACTAGTTCTGATATTTTTACTATTTACACTTACATTAGATCGATCATTCCTTCTTTTAATAGGAATAGGTGTATTAAAAAAAATATCAGGCACTTGTTTTAACGCACCATTTGCTATGTCAAAACAAAACACGCACCTTTTGTTTTGTCATGTTTTAACGCATCTTTCGCTGTTACAGCTAATCACAATTTCTTCAATAGGCCTTAGGAAACCGGCACATTGAATGTGATGGTGATAAAATTCTTGACCTCTGTCAAGACCATGGGTCGCTCCAGTAGAGTATAAAGAATTAAGAATACAACTCTGAAACATGATGTCATAATTTGTATTTCCGATATCAGATAAGCCATTGGTAGTTGAAATCATTCGAGTAAGTTTGGACTGCAATTAAATATGTGAAGCGTGGATCCCGTTCTCTTGAAATCTTTCAGAGATAATGGCCAATCTTCACCTGTTAAGGCTGTCAAGTTGCTTAAAATACTAACCAATACTTAAAGTACTATAACCAAGGTTAGAATTTGGTTCAACAAACCAACCAATAGCAGATCGCAACGAAGAAGCCCGTCGAATCATAGGGACTTTATCCTCTCTCTCCCAAGACTGTAGAATGCTTGTGGATTCCATAGTAGATGAACCCATATAAGCAGACCATGTTCATCTTCCTCCATAATATTTTTAAATCATTTGGGATTCAACACTGATATGTACTTAGAGTTAGTTGGGTTGAAGAACAGGACCATATAGATTGGATGGTTTTTGATCTTGCATTACTGCATAGCAACATTTTTAGGCTGTATATTTCTGAAGCAATTATAACTCAAGTTGGTCTATAAATTGCTTTCGAATAGTTTTTGAGTTCTGAAACAATCCGACTATAGAATCAAGAATCCCAAGAAAGGTTTCAGCCCTGTACTCGCTTGAAAATCTTGGGAAGATATGTTTTATTGACTGTAGGTGTAACATAAACTGCTGTTCACTGTTGACCAAATGTTGTGTTGCTTGACTTACAACATGATTTTGAGTTTTAGAAACTGTCCTTTGAAATGATTTGTTTATCTGATCTTTGATCATTGTTATTGCATCAATCCCCTTTGCAATATTGAGAGATAATGGATCCTCTATTAATTTGCCTAAGTTTGGGTTTTGAGTTTGTCTAATGTTCGGATTTCCAGCTTGGATCATACAATTTTTAAGGAACGAGTCCGATGTCTTGTCATGTACAAATTTGAGGAAAATTAAACTTTCCGTAATCGGATCAAGAAATACTCGGATTGTAAACCGTGTCGATGCTATACCGCATGATCCACCAATAGAAGGATCAAGGTATAAGGATTTTATTAAGTAATCAGGTTTATTTAATTCAGTTTTTGGAATTTTTAGTACCGAGTGCACAGGTCTCCAAAATGTTGGTTTGTGATACAGAGAATTAGAAAAAAATTTCCAAAAAAGTTATACAAAATGGTCGAGTCAATAGGAGAGTCGGAGAAGTGGGCCACTGTCAGGGCATTACTCGATGTAGTGGATAAGACATTAGCCATTGTCGGAAGCTGATCATTGGTAACACACGTTACACGAGATCAGCTTTTAGTTTCAAGGTTTCTTATATTCCCCGAGATATGCAGGTTTCACAGTTATTTAGAAATTCTTTGCTTCGAATAGTTTCATTATGATTTATTATCAAACTAAGTCTCCCCGTCCCTTCTGAAATCCTATTAAAAACTATTTGATTATTTGCATAGATATCGTTAATATTAGTCATCAATTAATTCTCATTTCTTAACCTGTTTTGCGAGCAATTCATTTGATTGTCTCCCTAGGCTCAGACTTTAATACTAGTATTAACAGTGTTGCTCTCTCTTTGGATAACCAATGGGTTTACTATACTCCATCCTTTCTGTCTAAGGCCCTCTAGGCCACCATCTTGACCAAGCCAGCAAACTTACTTGTTTGTTTTGCTCATTATTGTATTGTTGGGTTCCATTTTAATTAACTCCCCTCTATCGTTGTAGTATATTCAAGAATTTTGAAAAATTTCATGGGTTTCTGTAATAAGATTTGGGTAGCCTAAAAATTGAACCAAAGCTTTGAAGTCAGGATTTTTAGCTTCTGCCCGTTGATGGTTGTTCGATTTCTCGTAATCTATATGGTTGGCCACAGTAATTTGCTCGTAATCATTAGAACCCTGACCGTCTGAATTTGATTACATTTTGTCAATCACAGTAGTCATGTCATCTGCCATAGAAAAACCATTAAATAATGGAACAAAATGACACTTGATTAAGTACTCAGTCATTACAAAATACTCACTTCCCAGCTCATTAAAGAAAAATACCGTCCAAAGGGTTTCAATTCACGCTTCTTTCCACGTAAACCGATCTAAGTTGATACCTTCAGACTTTACTTTAGACAAAATCTCAGGCCAGTTAATAGCAGGATGACTTCGTAAGGAACACAAGATTTTATGAGATGGAATTGCTGAATTGGGATGTTTCTTCAAAAATGTAAGTAATTCTGTTCTTGTCAAGGAGTGACTTTTATCAGAATAAATAATTGATGGATCAATTACATCAATAATTTCAAAACACTTCTTAAGAGGGAGGGATATGCCATTTATCTCCATAATTTCTAATCACGCTTTGATTTGGCTAAGTATTTTTTGAAATATATGGATAGAATACAGATTCTGGATTTAACAATCCAACTCAAATATATCAAGATTTAGTTATTTTAAACTGATCTTTGATCACAAGAAATGTAAGATCTTTCGCTAAAACGTTTGAATAATCTACATCAATTTCCCGTTTGAGCGTCACCTGATAATATAGTTTCTCCAATCCAACCAAAAAGTTCAGAAAAGAATGGCCCCAATATCGGAAGGATGGTCCCATCGTTAATAAAACTTTCACTGAATTGACTTTATTTATAAATCTGAAAAAGTGGTAAATAGAAGAACTCCAGTAGGGAGAACGATGGATATTCTAAACTTAAATAAACTTAACGAGATAAAATAAATTGCTACATTCTGTGTTCCGACTTGCTGTTCTTGGTCGCGATTCTGATTCAGTCTCCAGAGATTTTTTTCTTACAATGCAAGAAAATACGCGAACTGTGACACTTTCTTCCTGAGCCACATCCCCTTCCTGATCCACACTTCATGATCCACATTTCTTTCCTGATCCACATTTCCTTCCTGATCCACACCTCCTTCTTGATCCACACTTTCTTCCAAATCCACACTTCCTGATCCACACTCTCTTTCTGATCCACTCTTCCTTCCTGATCCACACTTCCTGCCTGATCCACACTTCCTGCCTGATCCACACTTTCTTCCTGACCTACACTTCCTTCCTGGCCCACACTTCCTTCCTGACCTACACTTCCTTCCTGACCTAAACTTTCTTCCCGACCTACACTTTCTTCCCGACCTGCATTTTCTTCCCGACCTACATTTTCTTCCCGACCCACACTTGCTTCCCGACCCACGCTTCCTTCCTTCCCGACCCACGCTTCCTTCCTTCCCGACCCACGCTTCCTTCCTTCCCGACCCACGCTTCCTTCCTTCCCGACCCACGCTTCCTTCCTTCCCGACCCACGCTTCCTTCCTTCCCGCCCCACGCTTCCTTCCTTCCCGACCCACGTTTCCTTCCTTCCTTCCCGACCCACGCTTCCTTCCTTATTTCCCGACCCACGCTTCCTTCCTTCCTTCCCGACCCACGCTTCCTTCCTTCCTTCCCGACCCACGCTTCCTTCCTTCCTTCCTTCCCGACCCACGCTTCCTTCCTTCCTTCCCGACCCACGCTTCCTTCCTTCCTTCCTTCCTTCCCGACCCACGCTTCCTTCCTTCCTTCCCGACCCACGCTTCCTTCCTTCCTTCCTTCCCGACCCACGCTTCCTTCCTTCCTTCCTTCCCGACCCACGCTTCCTTCCTTCCTTCCTTCCCGACCCACGCTTCCTTCCTTCCTTCCTTCCCGACCCACGCTTCCTTCCTTCCTTCCTTCCCGACCCACGCTTCCTTCCTTCCTTCCTTCCCGACCCACGCTTCCTTCCTTCCTTCCTTCCCGACCCACGCTTCCTTCCTTCCTTCCTTCCCGACCCACGCTTCCTTCCTTCCCGACCCACGCTTCCTTCCTTCCTTCCTTCCCGACCCACGCTTCCTTCCTTCCTTCCTTCCCGACCCACGCTTCCTTCCTTCCTTCCTTCCCGACCCACGCTTCCTTCCTTCCTTCCTTCCCGACCCACGCTTCCTTCCTTCCTTCCTTCCCGACCCACGTTTCCTTCCTTCCTTCCTTCCCGACCCACGCTTCCTTCCTTCCTTCCTTCCCGACCCACGCTTCCTTCCTTCCTTCCTTCCTTCCTTCCTTCCTTCCTTCCTTCCTTCCTTCCTTCCTTCCTTCCTTCCTTCCTTCCTTCCTTCCTTCCTTCCTTCCTTCCTTCCTTCCTTCCTTCCTTCCTTCCTTCCTTCCTTCCCGACCCACGCTTCCTTCCTTCCTTTCTTCCCGACCCACGCTTTCTTCCTTCCTTTCCTCCCGACCCACGCTTCCTTCCTTCCTTTCTTCCCGACCCACGCTTCCTTTCTTCCCGACCCACGCTTCCTTCCTTCCTTTCTTCCCGACCCACGCTTCCTTCCTTCCTTTCTTCCCGACCCACGCTTCCTTCCTTCCTTTCTTCCCGACCCACGCTTCCTTCCTTCCTTTCTTCCCGACCCACGCTTCCTTCCTTCCTTTCTTCCCGACCCACGCTTCCTTCCTTCCTTTCTTCCCGACCCACGCTTCCTTCCTTCCTTTCTTCCCGACCCACGCTTCCTTCCTTCCTTTCTTCCCGACCCACGCTTCCTTCCTTCCTTTCTTCCCGACCCACGCTTCCTTCCTTCCTTTCTTCCCGACCCACGCTTCCTTCCTTCCCTCCCGACCCACGCTGGTTATATCTTTTTGTAATGAAAGATATGTATACGTATTTAAGGGGTTAGTCCACTGTTAAACTGCTCCAAATGAACTTTTTTTTTAAACAGCTACCAAAAAAAAAACTATACAAGATATCGATTTGAAATTTTACATGCATCTTAATCAAAGTTAAGAGTTAACATTTTCATTGGAAGAAATTATTACAAAACAAAATGGCGGCCGCCCCAATGGATTGCCGCAGCACCGCCGGAAAAAAAAAAAAGCAAATTGCGCCTCGTAAATTCCTGGACAAAATAAGCATCTGTGAACAAAAACCCAAAAATATTTCATTAGTTTTGAGTATGAAAGACTGCACGGGCCTAAATTTAGAGCCCTAAAGCGATTAAAACAAATTTTGTATACTTTTGAATCAAAAAAATGAATCAAAAATTTTTTTTCAATAAAAAAAATGTTTCCCAAATCGTCAAAAAATTTTTTTTTGTTCTAAATTTAGGCCCGTGCAGTCCTTTATACTCAAAGCTAATGAAATATTTTTGGGTTTTTGTTCACAGATGCTTATTTTGTCCAGGAATTTACGAGGCGCAATTTGCCTTTTTTTTCGGCGGTGCTGCGGCAATCTATTGGGGCGGCCGCCATATTGTTTTGTAATAATTTTTTCCAATGAAATTGTTAACTCTTAACTTTGATTAAGATGGATGTAAAATTTCAAATCGATATCTTGTTCAGTTTTTTTTTGGTAGCTGTTTAAAAAAATAGTTCATTTTGAGCAGTTAAATAAAACTCCTTAACCCCTTAAATAAAACTCGAGTTTCGACTCTATTCGTTTTTATTTCTTCGAAAATTCCAAGTAGACTAGCCTAATCGTCTACGTACATTCAAAATGTCAATTTTCTTAGCCTACTGTTTAATTAAGTTTATTTAAAACATAATTCAGTGTTGAGTGTTTATAACAGTGAATTGTAGCTTGTTGCATTTCTAATACAATACAAATGTGTAGGTGTCATATACATAACTAGCTTGTTGCATTTCTAATGCAATACAATTGTGTAGGTGTCATATACATATTTTCTCCCCCCACACAATTAGAATTCTCCTGAAATCTATTTTCTACATCAAATTTTACAATTCTTTGCTTTTTTTTTAAATATACAATGTTTGTTTAAATTAAGTTCATTTAAAACATATGTTTAAACATAAATATAATTTCTTTCTTAAAATCAATTTCTTTGTTGTTCATTTTTTTAAAAAATCAGTGAAGCTAATTACAATTGTTGTTTCTAATATGAGAACTTTATCAAAATTATCAATCAGCATTCTGATCTTTTATTTCGTCAATATGGCTACGGAATATAAAATAATAGATTCCAGGTGATTTTCATCTTTTCTCTTCTCACAGCCATTTGTATCTTACAAATTTAGGTTTTCAAATATTAACAATCTATAAACTTTTGCTTTTTTCATAAGTAATTCTGTATTACATCGTCATTTGTTGTTAACATTCGGTCACATATTTGCAAAATTGATTTTTTTTTGTTTTATTAAAGTACGTTTTAAGCTAATTAATATATTTTACATTATGGTTCGCTCATCAATTCATACTAAAATAATGCATTTCATTCACATTTTCAATGTATATAAAAAATACTCGATTGCGTATTGTGTGAGTGCCTACTATGTCAATCAAGCCTCTCTTAGTTCTGTCGTTCATTTTTTTATATTAGAGTCTGTACTTTATTTGTCGAATGTCTTAATTCCGTTTTTAGTAGATCCTTGTGTTGTTGTCATCAATATGATTATTGTGTCAAAAAGATACAAATTTTAATGTAAAGTAAAGTAATATTTAAATGAAACTAACTGTTAGTATGAACACAAGTTTGTTTATATTTTTAGTTTTCCCTGAACTATTTCTAAGATCATTCTTTCCCTGAAATATGGTATATCTACTTGTGTAAATGTTGGGTTACAATTTCTTGTGAGGTATTCAGCTATCATACAGCAGAAAACTCCACAATCGCTCCCATTACTTTGCCTTGGACAATTATTAGCATTTTCTTTAATGAATGCTTCTGTAACAAACGGTATTCTCTTTTTATCTAGGGATTCTTCTTTCAAATAGTTCTCTAATGTATTAAGAAGTTGTGGATTATTATTTCCTAAAGAGTCGTAATATTTTATAGTTTTGTTCCGGAAATCAATTACCGCTAGGCACCAATGCGTACCGTTGACATGAACAGGAATTAATATAAGATCATATGCAAAAATATCTGCATTTTTCGTCCAATTTTTCACTGTTTTATAGCCTAAACGTAATAAAGTTGGAACAAAGAAAGTATTCATAGTAAAAACCTTCGGGAATTCATGAATTGAATAGATGTTGATTTGCTGTTGATTGCGTTCTACTAAAAGGTTTAAGTAAAAGTTTATAATATTGTCATTTAACCATGATGAGCCCACCAGACTATTTATATCTTGACGTGTTAGAGTTAAATTAAATTTTGATATTATAACTTCTTCCTGTGTTTCCCCATTTGTAGCCTTGTTAATCACTTTTCTTTCTTCTTTCGTAATAGGGTCCATTGAGTTTGTAGCCTTGTCAATCACTTTTCTTTCTTCTTTCGTAATAGGGTCCATTGAGTTTCCGTTACAATCCACAGACTTACGTACCCTCTTAATATTGACTGGATGAATATTTTCTAGCTTTGATTTTCGATATTTAGGTAATTGTTTGAGTCTCGTCGCTTTGTAATTTTTTATAAAGCCTGTTGTACGTGTTTCCAAATATTCCTCTCGTTTTACATTTTGTTTTGCTAGCATTTTGTTTTTAGTGTCGATCAAATTTTTTTTTATTTGTTCAAGATCTACTTTTCGATTCTGCACTTCGCATGGTGTGCACTTAATAGATGAATGGTACCTCTGATTATAATTTCGTAATACCTGTTGTAGTATTCGTTTCGGTGCGAATTTTGTCTTTCCACAAGTAAGAATCCTAAATTTTTCAGCTATTGTGCTATGTAATTTTTCTATGTCAGCAATGCCAATGTGGCTATGAGGCTTTGTCATGTGATGAATAATACCTTCATTTTGAAAATATTCTTTGATTCGAATCGCATTAAACTCATTACCTGAAACTGTTTTGTTTGGTTTTCCAAATTTCGTAAAATGTTCTTCAAGAGTTTCTATTATTGTGAGATGGTTTCTGTCAGGTAAATAATATGCTGTGCCAAATTTCGAAAACGTATCAATACAAGTGAGGAAACAATATTTCATTATAAAATACATGTCGATATGGATTATTTGATTTACATCTGTAGCTGTTTCCGTTAGCTGAAATTTCGGTCTGATAGGCCGTCGCTCGTATTTAACTTCCTGACACACATCGCACTGATTTATGACTAGTTGTATCAACTCTTGTAATTTTGGATAGTAGATGTTGTTTTTAAGCATTTGGAAGGTTTCTTGTATGCCTGAGTGAAAACTTTCTCTGACATGATAAAGCGATATCTGTTTTATTGCCTCGACTTCTGTGTGAATATCTTGTGCTCTGAATGAGCATCTTGCAAATTTAATTTGCCTGTCGTTTGAAAACATTTGTCTAATATGTTCCTGTACTACATTATATTGACTATCAGATAGCTCTGTGTATATTCCAGTTATGCCCTTCTTGATATACCTTCTTAAGATATCACGTAAATTCCTAAAGTCGTATTCGGATATATATATTATTCTTTTTCCATGCATTATCTCTATTTCTTGTGTCTTATTAATAAGTTCGTTTTGTCTGTATATGATATTAAACAGTAGTTTGATAAATAATTAACTAGAGAAACATCTATAATCAATTCAATAGTAACAATATTTATACGGTCAGTAGGTGATCTAGTGTGTTGAGGTCCTCTCAAGCATATACCGGATGTTCTTCTAATCTTTTTGTTTTTATCACTCATCGTAGTTGTTGAGATTGGTATAATGCAAATTCTGTTTTGGGCGTTTTTTGCCTTGTTTATCCGCATTATAAGCGCTACCAATTCTGGAATAAAAGTTTTCGATTTGGTTCATTTCGTGCCCTATGTATTTCCTCCCAACACGTCTCATTAAGAAGATAGTAGTATCATTTATGATTTCAAAGATTGGATTCTCACTTTTCATCTCCTTTTCAGTTTTAATTGCTATTTCATTTTCTTTTGAAGGAAAGTCTTGCGCCATTTTTTCATATAGTTTGTCAAACCATGTATTATATTTTCTCCTTCTCAAAACTTCATATTCTGGTTGCTTCATGTTTTCGTCTATGCCTGCCTTTCGTTCTTTTGCGCCGATTCCTAACATTTTCTTTAAGAAAGGTGGAGGGTTTGTATGATTGTTTTTTATAGTGAAAATTCCAAAATTCTTGTGGGGAACATCCAGTTTGTCCCAGATTGTTGTAATTTCATTCATTATAGGATAATAGTTTTCACCTCTTAGGGTTTCAACTGTTTTGTCTTCTAGGAAATTAAGGAAACTGTTTATTCTATCTTCATCCTCTTCACCACAAGGTATTTGCTGTTTGTAGCATATTGGGTAAAGTTTTCCTTTCCATTGAATCGGTTCTCCGTCTATTTCATCAGGTTTTATTAATTTATTAAAAAGTTCAGAGGTGTATATTGGTTGAAGGTTTGGGTTATCTTTTTCAAATTCCAGGTTTGTTTTTTCCTTTGAAAAGTCTCTATAAAGGTTTTGGTATTGGGACAATTCATTGTTTAATCTCTCGCAATCAAATATGTGATCATGTAGATCCATTTCTTCGTTGTAGCTCTCCTCCCTTATATTTAAAGTTCTCAGCTTCTGTGCCCTTATCAATAGGAAACTCAATGCTTTGGTCTCTCCAGGCATCTTAGATGAAATAGGGTGGCTTATTATCTTGAAATTAAGTGGATCCACAACTATTAAAAGTGTATTATCTGGAATACCTCCATCCTGATAGTTTTTAATTGCAAAGTAAGGGCTGCAGGTTACTTTTACCTCTATGAACTTTTTGTTGTTGATGTCTACAATGTCAAATTTTTTATTGGGGGGATCAATACACCATTTTTTTGCGAAATATGCTTGTAAGCTTGGCTCATTAGGATGCCCTTCTATTAATATGTACCGGTACTCTATTTGGTCTCCCAAAGCTATCACTTCATTTTCTTTCTCCGCTCTTATTTCATATGGTTCGTTGTCTTCTTCCAATTCCATATTTTCACATAAAAAATCTGGATCGTCATCGCTATTAGTTTCACTTGGTGCCTTGGTCTGCTCGCTAGTTCCCTCTCCTAATGAATATGATGTGTAGCCTTTGAGCTCATTGATTCGTGTTATCTCCATCTGGATAAGTTGTTCCCTCAGTAAGTGTGAATTTTCACGTTTCTCCAAATTGCATAGGAGCTTACAGATCATATCGTGTCGAAGAGATGCCTCTCTTTTTTTCCAGTTTTCGAGATTCCAATGCTTGCTTTGTGTTTGGGCCTCATGGGAAAACCAGGTATTGTTGAGTGTTTATAACAGTGAATTGTAGCTTGTTGCATTTCTAATACAATACAAATGTGTAGGTGTCATATACATAACTAGCTTGTTGCATTTCTAATGCAATACAATTGTGTAGGTGTCATATACATAACTCGCTTCCTTCCTTCCTTCTTTCCCGATCCACGCTTCCTTCCTTCCTTCCCGATTCACGCTTGCTTCCTTTCTTCCCGATCCACGCTTCCTTCCTTCCTTCCCGACCCACGCTTCCTTCCTTCCTTCCTTCCCGACCCACGCTTCCTTCCTTCCCGTTTACTCACAGTGTTGTTGAAACAAAACTTTATTCATTTACAGCGGACTGTGAGCGGGTCGACAAAATAATAATTATAGCGACGGAAAGATAACACATACGAATTTTTGAACTCTTAATTTGACTTCATTGCCGCAATACGCATATCGCATTAGAGGGTCCACATGCCATATCATATGTGACAGTTTTTACTTGATAAGCGCGAATAGGTTCCAATGGTGGTTCTCGGCACAGAATCTGCTGCCATCGACGATGACGTTGGTCAACCTGCAGTTGTCGAACCATTATTTCAACCTCTGCAGTGATGGCAATCTTGAACCGACAGAAACGAAATAATATATGTATTAGTGCATCTTCCAACTGTGGTTCCGTTAGTTGTCTGTCGTATAACAATACAACGGATTTGACACATCTGCCGTTAGATCCTCGATTGCTGAAACGACGCCTCCTTCAACCATTTCTCTGTACTTAGCAGCATTCACAGATCCTTCAAGAATAATAAGAGGCCCTACGCGATTATGTAGGATACATCCCCAAACTTTCACATAGGGGGAATGCTTTACCGTCGCTTGGATACATTCGTCCGAATATCGTTCACCAGTTCTGCGTCTCACTCGCACTGTTCCATGTGGTCCAAAAAGATTAAATTTGAATTCATCTCAAAAAATGACTCTTTTCCAATCCTCTGAGGTCCAGTTTTTTCTATCTTTGCACTTGTTTTTAAGCATTTGGAAGGTTTCTTGTATGCCTGAGTGAAAACTTTCTCTGACATGATAAAGCGATATCTGTTTTATTGCCTCGACTTCTGTGTGAATATCTTGTGCTCTGAATGAGCATCTTGCAAATTTAATTTGCCTGTCGTTTGAAAACATTTGTCTAATATGTTCCTGTACTACATTATATTGACTATCAGATAGCTCTGTGTATATTCCAGTTATGCCCTTCTTGATATACCTTCTTAAGATATCACGTAAATTCCTAAAGTCGTATTCGGATATATATATTATTCTTTTTCCATGCATTATCTCTATTTCTTGTGTCTTATTAATAAGTTCGTTTTGTCTGTATATGATATTAAACAGTAGTTTGATAAATAATTAACTAGAGAAACATCTATAATCAATTCAATAGTAACAATATTTATACGGTCAGTAGGTGATCTAGTGTGTTGAGGTCCTCTCAAGCATATACCGGATGTTCTTCTAATCTTTTTGTTTTTATCACTCATCGTAGTTGTTGAGATTGGTATAATGCAAATTCTGTTTTGGGCGTTTTTTGCCTTGTTTATCCGCATTATAAGCGCTACCAATTCTGGAATAAAAGTTTTCGATTTGGTTCATTTCGTGCCCTATGTATTTCCTCCCAACACGTCTCATTAAGAAGATAGTAGTATCATTTATGATTTCAAAGATTGGATTCTCACTTTTCATCTCCTTTTCAGTTTTAATTGCTATTTCATTTTCTTTTGAAGGAAAGTCTTGCGCCATTTTTTCATATAGTTTGTCAAACCATGTATTATATTTTCTCCTTCTCAAAACTTCATATTCTGGTTGCTTCATGTTTTCGTCTATGCCTGCCTTTCGTTCTTTTGCGCCGATTCCTAACATTTTCTTTAAGAAAGGTGGAGGGTTTGTATGATTGTTTTTTATAGTGAAAATTCCAAAATTCTTGTGGGGAACATCCAGTTTGTCCCAGATTGTTGTAATTTCATTCATTATAGGATAATAGTTTTCACCTCTTAGGGTTTCAACTGTTTTGTCTTCTAGGAAATTAAGGAAACTGTTTATTCTATCTTCATCCTCTTCACCACAAGGTATTTGCTGTTTGTAGCATATTGGGTAAAGTTTTCCTTTCCATTGAATCGGTTCTCCGTCTATTTCATCAGGTTTTATTAATTTATTAAAAAGTTCAGAGGTGTATATTGGTTGAAGGTTTGGGTTATCTTTTTCAAATTCCAGGTTTGTTTTTTCCTTTGAAAAGTCTCTATAAAGGTTTTGGTATTGGGACAATTCATTGTTTAATCTCTCGCAATCAAATATGTGATCATGTAGATCCATTTCTTCGTTGTAGCTCTCCTCCCTTATATTTAAAGTTCTCAGCTTCTGTGCCCTTATCAATAGGAAACTCAATGCTTTGGTCTCTCCAGGCATCTTAGATGAAATAGGGTGGCTTATTATCTTGAAATTAAGTGGATCCACAACTATTAAAAGTGTATTATCTGGAATACCTCCATCCTGATAGTTTTTAATTGCAAAGTAAGGGCTGCAGGTTACTTTTACCTCTATGAACTTTTTGTTGTTGATGTCTACAATGTCAAATTTTTTATTGGGGGGATCAATACACCATTTTTTTGCGAAATATGCTTGTAAGCTTGGCTCATTAGGATGCCCTTCTATTAATATGTACCGGTACTCTATTTGGTCTCCCAAAGCTATCACTTCATTTTCTTTCTCCGCTCTTATTTCATATGGTTCGTTGTCTTCTTCCAATTCCATATTTTCACATAAAAAATCTGGATCGTCATCGCTATTAGTTTCACTTGGTGCCTTGGTCTGCTCGCTAGTTCCCTCTCCTAATGAATATGATGTGTAGCCTTTGAGCTCATTGATTCGTGTTATCTCCATCTGGATAAGTTGTTCCCTCAGTAAGTGTGAATTTTCACGTTTCTCCAAATTGCATAGGAGCTTACAGATCATATCGTGTCGAAGAGATGCCTCTCTTTTTTTCCAGTTTTCGAGATTCCAATGCTTGCTTTGTGTTTGGGCCTCATGGGAAAACCAGGTATTGTTGAGTGTTTATAACAGTGAATTGTAGCTTGTTGCATTTCTAATACAATACAAATGTGTAGGTGTCATATACATAACTAGCTTGTTGCATTTCTAATGCAATACAATTGTGTAGGTGTCATATACATAACTCGCTTCCTTCCTTCCTTCTTTCCCGATCCACGCTTCCTTCCTTCCTTCCCGATTCACGCTTGCTTCCTTTCTTCCCGATCCACGCTTCCTTCCTTCCTTCCCGACCCACGCTTCCTTCCTTCCTTCCTTCCCGACCCACGCTTCCTTCCTTCCCGTTTACTCACAGTGTTGTTGAAACAAAACTTTATTCATTTACAGCGGACTGTGAGCGGGTCGACAAAATAATAATTATAGCGACGGAAAGATAACACATACGAATTTTTGAACTCTTAATTTGACTTCATTGCCGCAATACGCATATCGCATTAGAGGGTCCACATGCCATATCATATGTGACAGTTTTTACTTGATAAGCGCGAATAGGTTCCAATGGTGGTTCTCGGCACAGAATCTGCTGCCATCGACGATGACGTTGGTCAACCTGCAGTTGTCGAACCATTATTTCAACCTCTGCAGTGATGGCAATCTTGAACCGACAGAAACGAAATAATATATGTATTAGTGCATCTTCCAACTGTGGTTCCGTTAGTTGTCTGTCGTATAACAATACAACGGATTTGACACATCTGCCGTTAGATCCTCGATTGCTGAAACGACGCCTCCTTCAACCATTTCTCTGTACTTAGCAGCATTCACAGATCCTTCAAGAATAATAAGAGGCCCTACGCGATTATGTAGGATACATCCCCAAACTTTCACATAGGGGGAATGCTTTACCGTCGCTTGGATACATTCGTCCGAATATCGTTCACCAGTTCTGCGTCTCACTCGCACTGTTCCATGTGGTCCAAAAAGATTAAATTTGAATTCATCTCAAAAAATGACTCTTTTCCAATCCTCTGAGGTCCAGTTTTTTCTATCTTTGCACTTGTTTTTAAGCATTTGGAAGGTTTCTTGTATGCCTGAGTGAAAACTTTCTCTGACATGATAAAGCGATATCTGTTTTATTGCCTCGACTTCTGTGTGAATATCTTGTGCTCTGAATGAGCATCTTGCAAATTTAATTTGCCTGTCGTTTGAAAACATTTGTCTAATATGTTCCTGTACTACATTATATTGACTATCAGATAGCTCTGTGTATATTCCAGTTATGCCCTTCTTGATATACCTTCTTAAGATATCACGTAAATTCCTAAAGTCGTATTCGGATATATATATTATTCTTTTTCCATGCATTATCTCTATTTCTTGTGTCTTATTAATAAGTTCGTTTTGTCTGTATATGATATTAAACAGTAGTTTGATAAATAATTAACTAGAGAAACATCTATAATCAATTCAATAGTAACAATATTTATACGGTCAGTAGGTGATCTAGTGTGTTGAGGTCCTCTCAAGCATATACCGGATGTTCTTCTAATCTTTTTGTTTTTATCACTCATCGTAGTTGTTGAGATTGGTATAATGCAAATTCTGTTTTGGGCGTTTTTTGCCTTGTTTATCCGCATTATAAGCGCTACCAATTCTGGAATAAAAGTTTTCGATTTGGTTCATTTCGTGCCCTATGTATTTCCTCCCAACACGTCTCATTAAGAAGATAGTAGTATCATTTATGATTTCAAAGATTGGATTCTCACTTTTCATCTCCTTTTCAGTTTTAATTGCTATTTCATTTTCTTTTGAAGGAAAGTCTTGCGCCATTTTTTCATATAGTTTGTCAAACCATGTATTATATTTTCTCCTTCTCAAAACTTCATATTCTGGTTGCTTCATGTTTTCGTCTATGCCTGCCTTTCGTTCTTTTGCGCCGATTCCTAACATTTTCTTTAAGAAAGGTGGAGGGTTTGTATGATTGTTTTTTATAGTGAAAATTCCAAAATTCTTGTGGGGAACATCCAGTTTGTCCCAGATTGTTGTAATTTCATTCATTATAGGATAATAGTTTTCACCTCTTAGGGTTTCAACTGTTTTGTCTTCTAGGAAATTAAGGAAACTGTTTATTCTATCTTCATCCTCTTCACCACAAGGTATTTGCTGTTTGTAGCATATTGGGTAAAGTTTTCCTTTCCATTGAATCGGTTCTCCGTCTATTTCATCAGGTTTTATTAATTTATTAAAAAGTTCAGAGGTGTATATTGGTTGAAGGTTTGGGTTATCTTTTTCAAATTCCAGGTTTGTTTTTTCCTTTGAAAAGTCTCTATAAAGGTTTTGGTATTGGGACAATTCATTGTTTAATCTCTCGCAATCAAATATGTGATCATGTAGATCCATTTCTTCGTTGTAGCTCTCCTCCCTTATATTTAAAGTTCTCAGCTTCTGTGCCCTTATCAATAGGAAACTCAATGCTTTGGTCTCTCCAGGCATCTTAGATGAAATAGGGTGGCTTATTATCTTGAAATTAAGTGGATCCACAACTATTAAAAGTGTATTATCTGGAATACCTCCATCCTGATAGTTTTTAATTGCAAAGTAAGGGCTGCAGGTTACTTTTACCTCTATGAACTTTTTGTTGTTGATGTCTACAATGTCAAATTTTTTATTGGGGGGATCAATACACCATTTTTTTGCGAAATATGCTTGTAAGCTTGGCTCATTAGGATGCCCTTCTATTAATATGTACCGGTACTCTATTTGGTCTCCCAAAGCTATTACTTCATTTTCTTTCTCCGCTCTTATTTCATATGGTTCGTTGTCTTCTTCCAATTCCATATTTTCACATAAAAAATCTGGATCGTCATCGCTATTAGTTTCACTTGGTGCCTTGGTCTGCTCGCTAGTTCCCTCTCCTAATAAATATGATGTGTAGCCTTTGAGCTCATTGATTCGTGTTATCTCCATCTGGATAAGTTGTTCCCTCAGTAAGTGTGAATTTTCACGTTTCTCCAAATTGCATAGGAGCTTACAGATCATATCGTGTCGAAGAGATGCCTCTCTTTTTTTCCAGTTTTCGAGATTCCAATGCTTGCTTTGTGTTTGGGCCTCATGGGAAAACCAGGTATTGTTGAGTGTTTATAACAGTGAATTGTAGCTTGTTGCATTTCTAATACAATACAAATGTGTAGGTGTCATATACATAACTAGCTTGTTGCATTTCTAATGCAATACAATTGTGTAGGTGTCATATACATAACTCGCTTCCTTCCTTCCTTCTTTCCCGATCCACGCTTCCTTCCTTCCTTCCCGATTCACGCTTGCTTCCTTTCTTCCCGATCCACGCTTCCTTCCTTCCTTCCCGACCCACGCTTCCTTCCTTCCTTCCTTCCCGACCCACGCTTCCTTCCTTCCCGTTTACTCACAGTGTTGTTGAAACAAAACTTTATTCATTTACAGCGGACTGTGAGCGGGTCGACAAAATAATAATTATAGCGACGGAAAGATAACACATACGAATTTTTGAACTCTTAATTTGACTTCATTGCCGCAATACGCATATCGCATTAGAGGGTCCACATGCCATATCATATGTGACAGTTTTTACTTGATAAGCGCGAATAGGTTCCAATGGTGGTTCTCGGCACAGAATCTGCTGCCATCGACGATGACGTTGGTCAACCTGCAGTTGTCGAACCATTATTTCAACCTCTGCAGTGATCGCAATCTTGAACCGACAGAAACGAAATAATATATGTATTAGTGCATCTTCCAACTGTGGTTCCGTTAGTTGTCTGTCGTATAACAATACAACGGATTTGACACATCTGCCGTTAGATCCTCGATTGCTGAAACGACGCCTCCTTCAACCATTTCTCTGTACTTAGCAGCATTCACAGATCCTTCAAGAATAATAAGAGGCCCTACGCGATTATGTAGGATACATCCCCAAACTTTCACATAGGGGGAATGCTTTACCGTCGCTTGGATACATTCGTCCGAATATCGTTCACCAGTTCTGCGTCTCACTCGCACTGTTCCATGTGGTCCAAAAAGATTAAATTTGGATTCATCTCAAAAAATGACTCTTTTCCAATCCTCTGAGGTCCAGTTTTTTCTATCTTTGCACCATTCAAGACGAGCTTGCCTCATTCGTGTATTCAAAAGTGGCTTTTTCTCAGGGCGACAAGAACGCAAACCCATCTCGTTCAACCTTCTTTGGATTGTTCTGGTACTGCAAGACTCATTCATTGATTTCGACAACTCTGTCTGCAATTTTGATGCTGATTCGAATCGATTTGCCAAGGCCAGGAACTTCAAATGGTCTGCATCCCTTTGCGTGGTACCTCTTGTTCTTCCGCTGCCCTTTTTTCGCTCAAGGCTGCCTGTATCTTGCTTTTTACTAATGTTCGAAGACGAATATATATATATATATATATATATATATATATATATATATATATATATATATATATATATATATATATATATATATATATATATATATATATAGAAGACGAATATATAGATATATAGATATATATATATATATATATATATATATATATATATATATATATATATATATATATATATATATATATATATATATATATATATATATATAGAAGACGAATATATAGATATATATATATATATATATATATATATATATATATATATATATATATATATATATATATATATATAGAAGACGAATATATAGATATATATATATATATATATATATATATATATATATATATATATATATATATATATATATATATATATATAGAAGACGAATATATAGATATATATATATATATATATATATATATATATATATATATATATATATATATATATATATATATATATATATATATATATATATATATATATATATATATATATATATATATATATAGAAGAAGAATATATAGATATATATATATATATATATATATATAGAAGACGAATATATAGATATATATATATATATATATATATATATCTATATATATATATATATATAGATATAGAAGACGAATATATAGATATATATATATATATATATATATATATATATATATATATATATATATATATATATATATATATATATATATATATATATATATATATATATATATATATATATATATATATATATATATATATATATATATATATATATATATATATATATGTATATATATATATATATATATATATATATATATATGTATATATATATATATATATATATATATATATATGTATATATATATATATATGTATATATATATATATATATATATATATATATGTATATATATATATATATGTATATATATATATAGATATATATATATATATATATATATATATGTATATATATATATATATGTATATATATATATATATATGTATATATATATATATATATATATATATATATATATATATATATATATATATATATATATATATATATATATATATATGTATATATATGTATATATATGTATATATATACACTGAAAAAAATCATTTGGTATTTCATATAAAGAAATAGTCATAATTTACTAAAGAAAATGGTTGATTTTCAGCCTACTAATTCAATTTGTTGTTTCCGCAAATCATGAATCGTTAATTATCTCCGTATAATATTAATCATTTCTTTTACTGTCTTTAGACATTTTTATAATAAAAATAACTAAACTTTCTATAATGCAGACATTCATGCAAATTATATTGGCAAAATTTTCTATTTCAATAGTAAGAAACTCTACAAACAGTTGATCCTTTTTTAACTAAAGAAGATTAGTAATATCAACTAATCTAGATTTCCTTATTAATTCAAGTGTTTTGAAGAATAAATCATACTTTTAGACTTTTCTACCAAATCAAAGTCATCTATTTGCAATTAGTTAAAATTTCGAATTCTTTTCGTTCAGTGTATATCATCAAAAAATTTCAGTGAAAAAATCTCAGGAACGCGCCATCCGATTGAACTGAAATTTTTAGGACACATTGGTGTATATGCAGAATAGTGCCAGGTCTCAGAAAAAGTTAATAATCTTTAACCCTTTGGCGCCGGCGGCCATTTTAGTGATATTTTTAATATACCTATTATTCCGTACACAAATGAGTTTTGCAAAAATTAAGTTAACGAAATAAATTTCGAACGTGTTTTACATGTGAATCGGATAATGTTTTGGAATTTTTCAACCCCATGTGTGCGCTGGGTGCCTAAAAAGAGAACGGGAAAAATTGAAAATTTTTAAATTGCGATAACTTTTGACAGAACTATTCAATCATTACGAAATTTTCAGGACATATTAACATTATTTAGTTGTAAATTCGTGTAGTTTTTAATGAGCGTGCTGGCAACCCTGAAGCTAGTACAGGCACTGAAAGTGAAAACCTCCAAATTATCGTCTCTCTTGAAAAAATGCCGTTTCTTCAAAAAAAAGCCACTCATATGTAAATTTCGTGCTTTTTTTACACAGACAAAAAAAAAATTTGATATGGTATAACGGGCACGACTGGTAACCCTTGCCCAATTTACCTATATTTTTAGCATCAAAAACTTCTGTTCACGGAAACTCACGATCCAATGAGCAGAATTAATTGAAACTTGCAGACTGTATTGGTCTTAAATAGGACCAAGTCTGATAGAAGTGATTTTGAAATGCGGGCGGTTCTGTGTCAGTGGTGCCATCTTGAAAAATCACTAAAAAAGATAACTGCTTTTAGCCCTATAAATTCTGATTGAATCGTTCGATTTTGACGAAATTCACACAATAGCTGGACCTTGTTTTAAACCACGTTTGGTAGAAATTTGGTTGAAAAATTCGGTTGGAGCTGCCAGCTATGATAATTTTGGTGTCTTAAATTTGAAAAAATAAAAATTTGGAAGTGAAAACATTCAAATCATCGAATATCCTAAAAATGTCCGTTTCTTACAATAAAACCAATCTGTATACAAATCTTATGCTTTATCTACACGTTCAAAGTAAAACTTTGGAAATTTCATGTCGGACAAGAACGGTAACCCTATCCCAGGTAACCTATATTTTTAGCATCAAAAACTTCTGTTCACGGGAATTCACGAACCAATAATCAGATACCATTGAAATTTACATTATGGATTGGACTTAAGTAGAACCAGGTCTGATAGAAGCGATTTTGAATTGTGGGCAACTCTGTGCCAGTGGTGCCATCTTGAAAAATTTCAAAGAAAAAAAAACTGCTTTTTGCCCTATGAAATGTGAATTAGTTACCAGATTTTCATGAAATTGACACAGTAGCTGCATCTTACTTTAAACTCTGTTTGATAGAAATTTGGTTGAAAATTCGATTGGTGCTGCCAGCTATGGGAATTTTTGTGTCTTTGGTTTTGAAAATTCTCTCAGGAAAATAATAATGTCATATTTTTTGCCCTATAACTTCCAGTGCAGTCATGAAATCAATACGAATTTCATACAATTAATGGAACCTATTATAAGCATTATTCAGGCCAAATTTGGTTGAAAAGCCACGATAGGGTTGCAATATCTTTATTAAGTAGTTTTATCGTAGAATTTTCAATTGGTAATGATATTGTAGTGACAATAAACAGCAAATATTAAGCTTTCGATTATTTGAAAAAACTCGCTGCAGGTAACCCTAAATTTCTTTATACCCCTATAACTTCGAATGTAATATAACAACGTGAAGCAGATGTGATATATTCTTGGCTTTGATACTGGCGAAAGGTTGCCAGCACGAGTCGGTTGTGCTACTTTTGTATCAATAAATGCTTACAGTTAGTATTCATACCGGAAACATTTACAATGAAAATAAATAACCGATGTTTCAATTCCCTAAGTTCTGCAAATTTTTCGGATCGCAGCCCCACACACCAACTTCAGTTACAGTGCTGCAGGCACTGAGTATTTTCTTCATTGATGTTATATGAGATGCTGCTTTCAAAATTATGTGAAATAAGCAACTGATAACGAATATAATTAACAAGTGTTTTTCTTTCATAAACTTTGAAACCCATGCCAGTGGTAATATCTGAAACCTTCTACCATATGAGTTATTATGCATTCTTGAGACCAAAATAAAACGTGGCATTTGAAACAGTTTGGCCGTAATAAGCAGCTCATGTGGTGGAATATGCACTCAAAACCTGCACGATTCTTCTACTGTTCTTCGAACATTAGTGTTTCTAGCGGTTCAGGTGCGCTAGAGTTTTTTTTTAATTAAATTCCGAACGGTCCCGTCGCTGCATCCTACTTGCCGAGCAATTGCCGATTTTGACTTACCCGATTGGTAAGAAGCCCAAATTTCGGCCTTTTGTTCCAGACTTAAAGTGATGTATTTTCGCATCTCTGGGATAATTGTTTACCTATTCGCTTGCAAAATCAGACTGATGCAGAAATTTTGCATCCTGCAGTTTATATAGGATCCCTAATTACTACCTGGAAAATTTCTTTTGCTCTGGGATAAGCTAATTATGTCATTTTGATGGTAACTTGGAAAATTCCTAACTCGTAGATTTTTTTGTCACTGGGTGTATATTCCACAAGAAAAAACCAAACAATTCACAAGATTACAAATAATTAAAATTAAAACTAAAACTAAATTTCATCGAATTCCACATTTGGAGATGGAATGTGCAGAAAAGTATAAGTATTGGGAATCTGTGCTTGTGGAGAAGGTGTTGACGTATTTGAGTTGCCTTAGTGTACACCTGACTCCATCAAAGCGTCATATAGTAGATTGTCAATATATCTCTGAACTTGCAGAGATATTCGTTCATTTTTTATTTTCCTTATTTTTGAGGCAACACCGTCTCCAAAAATATCACTATCGTCCCTCCTTCTGCCTTGCTGCACTTGCTGTACCATGTCAAATGCCATGTTTAATCTGTTGTCTGCGTTAGCAGCATTAGATTTTCTTTTCTTTTTAGGCGATTTAAAAGGGGTATTTATTGCAAAGCCTTCAATAATATCCTCTTGTGAAGGTGCATCCTGAAAGGAAAAATTAATTATTTTTTTTTTGTTTTAGATGCCATCTACTCCAGAGGCATGGGAAAAAAGTACATGAAGATTTTCATCAAATTTGGAACTTCCCTCATTGCATCGGGGCAATGGGTGGGAAACATATTTTATTATTATAGTTGATGCTAATTATAACTTTATATACGCGGATATTGGTTGCCAAGGACGAATTTCTGATGGGGGAGTGTTAAAAAATTCGGCTTTTTACAAAAAACTTCAAGAAGGAAAACTTAATTTACCTCTACCAGAGTGTCTACCAAATACAACATCCTTATCATTCGTCTTAGTTACTGATGATGCATTTAGTCTGAGTGAAAATATTATGAAGCCTATAAGCGGTCATCATGAAAAAGGCTCTAAGGAGAGAATATTTAATTGCAGATTGAGCAGAGCAAGGAGAGTCTCCGAAAATGTATTTGGTATTTTGAGCTCTGTTTTTCGCGTATTTAGGAAGCCAATGAGTTTAAGTCCTGAAAAAGCTACGACAGTAACATTGTGTTGTGTCTATCTTCACATTTTTTTCAGAAATAGTAGTAGCTCTGCAAATCTCTCTACTCCTTTTGGAAGAATTGACTGGGAAAATAATGAAACGCATGAAGTAACACAATGATCATGGCGGACAGAACAACCATTCCCGCAGAGTTTTTTTACCATTGACGTCAATTCCAAGGAGAACATCTTGAAATCTTCAACAGATTCGTAATGAATTTATGAATTATTTTGTATCTACTGACGGAGCAGTGCCTTGGCAAAATATTTATGCGCAATAAATATGTAAAGTAATTGAAAATGTTTAAAAAAAAACCAATATTGAAGGAAGAAGTAAAATTTCATATAAAGAAACTACTTACCGGTTTTTCTATGGGTATTTCTGTTGAAACCATTTCATTAATTTTGAAAGCACCCTCTAAAAATTTCATGTGGGTGTACCCGAACCATGCTGGTTTGTACGTTTCATCAGCACCGGACCCTGGGGCCCTACTCTGTAATGCGATTCGTATTTGAAACGATTCGCATTCGAACATTTGGCACTCCAGATTTCGATTTTCGCATTTTATGTTTTGCGCTGTTCGAATTTCGCAATTTTGGCACTTGGCAATGCGAATGCGAATATCAAAATGGTTCGATTAGTACAAATTTCATTCGATAGCTTATTTGCTTTCGCACAGAAAGGTGAATGCAAAGAAAAAATGAGAATGTAAGGTTTTAGTGCAAGATATTTGTTATTGTTTATGATTTCATAAATTTTGATATTTTAAGGGAACAACCACATCTAAAAAAATGCAAACAACGAACAGGCTATTTAAAATAATTGTAGAATTTATGAAGAAACATCCGGTCTTGGCAAAGGGAGCATTAAAAACATTCAATGCCAAGACAACTGCTGCAAATTTGTGGTCCAGGCTCGCGGTAGAATTAAAAGCAGCAAGAACTATTTCCCGCGATGTGAATGGATGGAAAAAAGTAAGTCGTACATCACGTTAACTGTGCGTTAAGTTTAATGAATATTTTGAAATACAAGGTTTGGGCAGATTTCAAGTTCCATACCAAAGCCAAATTGTGGAAAAATGAAATGAGTATCAGAGAAACTGGCGGTGGGCTCTCAACACATTGTCCATTATCAGTAATGGTGGAGGTGGTTAATTTGATGCCAAACTGTCCAATGCATTAGTGGAGCGGCACGTTTTGGAGTTGCTCGAGTTCGCACTGTAAGTGGGGAGAGTACAAATAGCCCGGATCTTGAATTATCTTCTGAAAGCATTCCACCAAGTTTATCTGCCCCAAGGAATACTCCAAGAAGACTTCATCGAATAGAAAGAGACGATCTTCTGGAAAAACATGTGGAGAATCAGATTAAATACAAAGAAAATTCCATAAATATTTTAAATAATATTAATGAATATTTAAATAATATTTCAAAATATTATTTCAATCATTTTCAACACGTTGTGTCTAGGACATAGCACTTTCTCAATGGCCAAGCAAACCTCGGAAAAACAACTTGAAAATGTTTTTTGTGCAAGTCCAACATGACAATCATGTCCAATTTGGTGCTGGTAGCCGCCTTGGATCAGGAATTTCAAAACTGCAGATAGTTTGACTATTGCAGGAATAGCAGAAGATCTTTGCCGCACTTTTAATTCGCGCTCAATGTTACTGAGCACGTACATAAACGCGTCCTTATTTAATCGAAAAATTTTAATAAAGCTGGAAGAAGAAAAAACGTTTAGCGCGCACATTACCTTCCTCTCACATACTATAACTTTTGTTACAGAGACTCATTATATTTGAATGGTCTCTAAGGATTTTCTGTTGAATCCTCTCTTTGTTATAACTTCCTTGATGAAACCACAATGGAAACGAATCCCTTTTTTCAATGCAGTTGTTTCACTTTTTTACGTATACATGAAAGTGTTGCATATATTTTACAACACTGACGAAACATATTTAGTTGGCAACGCCACCACAGATGCGAACGACTTACAGAGTGACAATTTGCTATCGAATCGCACTTTGCTTTCGAATCGCATTGCCTTTCGAATCGCATTACAGAGTAGGGCCCCTGATTTTTGTTTTTCGCTTCGATATTGCCCCCGTATAACCTTCCACTTACTCTCTACTTCCGTCCCATCACTCCCCATTAATTTTCCAATTTCGCTAAAAAATATCTTTATTTTTCACTACATTTTTATAATCTTTATTGGAATTATCCCACAAAATAGGATAATCCTCTACTTTATGTATTAACTTAATGACTAATTCGTTTGTCAACTCCGTATTAAGTGCCATTTTGCACGTGTGCTTTCCAACTGAGAGTGGGAAGCAAGTAAGGAGCGCGACGAGCAAAGAGCAAATTTCGCACGTCCACACCAAGTGTGTCTGCGCGCAAATAGATCGTTGCATCCGAACCCGCGAACATTTTCGGTGGAGACGGAGTTCAAATGCAGTCCGCGCGCAGCTCGCGCACAGTTCCCCAGTTTGCTCGCGCTCAGTGCGCAAGCAGCTTTTGGTGTAGACGAAAGCTTTCTGCAAATTTATGCGTTAGAAATGACTGACCATCAGACGCTGCTTTTTGTTCTTCTTGTTGATAAACGGTTCTCCTCGGGGTTTTCTTCCATGAAATCCTGCTTCATAAAAAACATTTCTTATTGTGCCTGGCGATACTTTTTTCCCCCATTTCTTCTTCCACTTGGTCAACGATTTTTGGAGTACTTATCAGAGGATTTTTCTTAATTTTTCGAATATTTGCCCGTTTTTCCTTTTCATTAAACTTTCTAGGTCGACTGATCCTTACAACATGTTTGATGACTTTTCTTTCAGCAAATCTGTCGATTACTCCCTTTACAGTTGACCACACCCGATTTACCAAAGATCCAATTATACGCAGCAATCAACCTTGCTTATGCATATTTATTGTTATTTTTCGTTCCTCTTCATCTGTTTCCGCTTTTTTACGACCCATTCCGATAACACTGATTTTTATTAAACTTTTTTCAACTCAAAAATACAATTTCTAATATCTGTCGTACTTCAATCGGCTTTCACAACGTCATTAACTAGTTCCCGTTTTTTAAATTGCCGTTATTACAAAGATTTCCGTGAAAATATAAGGGTGCAAATTCTTTTGGCGTGCAAAACAGAGGATTGTTCTTAAACTTTGTTTATTTTTTATTTAACTATTATGGGCATCAAATGAAATGTTTCTGTTATAATAGTTGCACAATACTGTAGTAAATAAATATTTGATGCAATAGTTCCAATTGCAAATTTTATGTGAGTTTTTAACATTCTTTTCGGAAATTGGCAAGTGTGCGAATACTTTTTGGAGTAACTGTAAGTTAGAGTACAGGGTAGTACAGTTGATCGGTAAATGAAGGTATGATAGAACAGATATAAAAGAAAATGGATACGAAATGGCTATCCGTGTACCCATTCGTGAGTTAGTCTTTTTTAATACTCGCTCAACAATGCTCTCTCACGAAAATTCCGCTCAATGCACCCCTTTCTACCGCACTCACAACCGAAAAGCCCTAATGAGAAGAGAAAGCTCTTATTTACGAAAAATGTGTGGAATATCAGATCGGTGTAAAAGCGTGCAATGGGCAGCACGAAAAGAAATGCCAATGTCAGTTTGATTAGTGTTGTTGAATCAAAACATTGACTTTACGTCAAAATTTCTGGCAGAAAATTTCCACATTGTTCGTTGTGTGCAGTGGAAACATTATTCTACGTGAGTGCGCGATAATATGTGTCGGTTTCCCAAATAAATTAGCGTTCGAAAATTTCAATATAGTTCGAGAACGAAGTGCCGCGTTCCAGGCTGCAATAGTAGCTACAGAAGTGCTTCGCGGGGGGGATATCGTATTTCGGGTAAGTGAAAGTAACTTTTGGCATCAATTTCGTCTTAATTTTTTGAGTGAAATCATAGTTAATTTTATTTACAAAAAAACATTTTTATCTTCACCCGCCGGTTGTAGAAAAAGAAATGTCAAACGACGTTCTTTTTTTTCGTTAAATGGGTCAATTTTTCATGAACCGGGGGGTTGGCCTTGTCCTTTCGGCACTGGCCATCGGGTTCGACTAATTGTAGTCGACTACTTGTAGTCATTTGACAGCTGGTTATTTTGGCTTCCTCCGCATTATTTGGTATTATGACAGAGGACATTCTGTCATTTCTCTGCGGCTTCTTTATCGCTGATCGACTTGCGTCTATACCTCAGGGAACTGGGATGGGAAATTTACCAGGATAGGAACCACTCTGTTGCATTAATAAATTTATGATAACTTTAAATATAATATGAATAGTTTTGAAACTTATTATTTTTATTTGTCTTCAATTTATTTTGTAATTAATATATTTAACTTTAACCCTAAGCTTATTTAATTAATATATGAATGCGGTGTTTTAATTTAAAGGCACATTTTGCTTAATCAGTTCTTTTTCAATATTTTATCCTTAAATAAAATTGTACTTAAGCTTAGAAATAGATGTAAATACTTTTCTTAGAATATTTCTTTTTAATTTTTTGTTAATTCATAATACTGAAGTTGTAATCTTTGTGCACAGTTCATATCGGGTTGGTCTAACTTAAACTCTATTCAAAACTTTGATGCATCTTGTAAGGCCACCGTTAACTTCAAAAACTTCACTCTTACAACTTTTAATAATAACTACATTGCAGATTGGGAGTAGAGATCTCCAAGGACTACTATTCTATATAAATTTCAAATATCAATCATGCATGTCTCCAAAAATCCAGCAAGATAGCTCAAAAATTGTGGTTTATGATCTATCAAGAGTTTTTCAGAATCCTTATATTTTCTGAATAATTCCAGGCCAACTCTTCTGCTGGCCAAATGTTGACACATAAAGATCTTGTGATCAATCGTGTCTATCTCATCACACCAGTCACATTTAGGATCTTCCTTCACCTTGATTTTGAATAGTCTAAGATTGTTATAAGCTTTCTTAGTTAAAAGTCTGTTTATTATTTTTATACTATTACTTTTGAGACCGCTATTTTTAAACCATGTATTATTTCTAAAGGCGAGGCCTGAACTTAGCCAAGGGCATCTCTCTAAGTGCACCGATTTACTCCTATACTCTTCCTGCCATTCCTTAAGGATTTTATTTCTGATGGTTGATAGCAAATCCTCCTTGTCTAATGGGATTGAGAAAGGCGTACCTTCCACAATGGCCCTCTTTGCCTCCTCGTCAGCCATTCTCATGAAATTGGTACCTCTATGTCCCGGCCAGTGTTGCCGTCAAGGAAAAACGAATCTCCCCAGAACTGTATCGAAAAGTCGCTAGATTTGTTAAAAACTCAATGAAAAAAATCCGCTAGATGTCGCTAAATTTTTCAAATATGTGTAGACTTGATTTGGTTGCAATAAAAAGCAAGTTACTTATTTTTATTATTTATTTTACGTTTAAAATTCTATAAACGGCAAAATAACATCATTGTAGGTATCATCTTCGTCGGAATGTCCTAATGATGTCATAGAAACGGGATGTGCAGCGGAAGTTGATGATTGAAAGGTCGAAGTCGAAGCGAATGGCGCGCTTGTACTTGTCTCTTTTCGAAATGTTGCTTAAAACATCCTCAGGTATGTTGTAGGAGTGACAATTTTGCTTTAAAATTTTAAGTTGGTTTCGTATAGGTAGAATGGAATTTAAACTTGGTTTTTATTATGCTCATTTGACTGAACATTCGCTCGACTTCTGCGTTTGAATGTGGCAATGACAAAACTGTGATTGCCAAGTCTGATATATCTTTGTAAGTATTAAACCCTGCGGCGTCTTTGTATTTAATAACTTGCACCCAAAACTTTACAGTATCTGTTGTTTCGTTCCATTTCACAAAATGAATACAGTGCCATTGCTGTAAAATCTTTTCTATTTTGTCTTCTTTAAAACCAAATTCCACAGCAAGTTCAGCAATAGAATTGTCTTTTATTTGTATTAAACTATTTTCTACAGACAATTGGGTCATTTTTTGAAGAGCCATGTTATTATTGGGCAAACGGTTTTGTAACTCTTTTGCCAGTTTTATGGTGAAATCAATACACCCCTTCCTAACTGTTTCTACTGTTGGGGTGGCACACTAGTATTAACAACATGAGACTCAAACATGTACCCTAGGTACGGCACTGGGTTTAGATGCTTTTCAATTTTGACAGTCAAATAATTTTCGTCAGTTCTTACAGCGTTCGGAATCAAACGCCTGTTGCATACTGATTGCAATAAGTACATTAGCGAAGTAAGCATTTTGACGGTCAATATTCTCTCCTTCAAAAACTTTCATTGCCGTTTGAACATCATTTAAAATACTTTTCAGGTACAAAAAATGCAAACGGTTAGCTTCGTCTTTGTACATTTCACTCAACAAATTTGCTGTGTGGCAGTCGTTTTTATTAAAAACAAAATGTGTCTTAAGCTCTTCCCACTGTGCCAAAATACGAACAACAGTCGGTTCTATAGAGAGCCAGCGAGTATCACAAACTTTAAGGATTTTTAGAGGCTCCGCAGTTAATCCGGCTATGTATTTCTTTACATTGCTGTTGACGCTTTGATGAAGTCGAAAACCACTTATAAGTTTCCCTTAACATGAACTCTATATGTTGTGGCATAGTTTGACGTGATGCATGACTGACGGCTAATTGTAAAGAATGGCAAATGCATCTTATGAGGACTAAATTGGGCAGACTGTATTGCATTTTTAGTATTGTGTAAACGCTATTGTAGCGCCCTGTCATTACGGCAGCGTTATCAGTTCCAAGTCCGACCAAATTGTGTAGAGGTAAATTATGAGCTTTTAGGGAATTCACCAAAGATGAGACGAGGCCATTTGCATCAGCATGTTCTACAGGCTCAAGAGATAGAAACGCAGACACTGTGGCATTTTGTGAGTCACTGAAATACCTAACAATTATCTCCATGAATCTGGTGATGCTAACGTCCGTCGATTCATCTACTATGACGCTATATTTTTGGCTACCAATGTCATTTATTAAATTTTCTCTGAAATGTGGATCAAGGACTTGATTGATGACCTGAGTGCATTTTGTTCTATGTAGTTTTATGTCAGCGGATTTTGAGTCTGCGAACACATTCTTACATAGATCTGTCAGATGATCTATTTGCGATATGGCACTATGTTCCGCGATGTATAAAGCGAGCTTACCTTCAGCTTTTTGGGTGCATCTGTTTACTTTAGTGGCTGGTGCGAAGCATATTTGTTGGTTTTTTGAAAGTATTTCGCATTTTTGTTTATGCTTTTTTGTATCTGCATGTATTTTCAAATCGTTCAATTTAGCGAAAATTTCACTGTGGCAAAGCGAACAAAACGCTTTGGTTGGATCACTCATCACAGGTTTCAGCCACATTTTGAACTCTTGTTGTTGCTCCCACTCCGTTCTATATTTTTGAGCGTACACCTTTCTTTTAAGAGGAATATCCATTTCAAACACCTAATAATAATTTAAACTATAAATTCAACGATTCAATTTAGACTTAATTCTCACCTCACTAGTTCTCACTTAAGTTTTTCTCCGTTCGGAATGGGTCAAAAAATTAATTTCTACGACTTTCGATCGTAGGCGATTTGAAAGTATATATGAAGCAATTAATTGCCGTGATCTTTTTCTACTAATTAGTACTTGCGAGTACTTGGTAGTAGATCATGAAAAGAGCGCTATTTTCCTTGGCCTAAGTATATTCTAAACAAAGATTCCAACCATAGCAGAGATTCTGCGTTCAAATGCTAACGAACTTTTAAATTAATGCTAAAAGTGGTGCGTAAAAATTATCACATTCTATAGAAAATGTTATGTCAGCATACAGAAAATTGCCTAATTTCCCTCTCTTCGAAATTTCTGAGCTTTTTTGAATTTTTACGTAGCCAGATTTTTCAACATAGCATATAAACTATCAAAGCCATCTATTTTATATAATTCACCACCTGGGGCAAAAGACGGTGTAAGTACAAGGTATCTACTCGGGAACAAAAGCATGTGTAGATTGTAGTAACCAAAAGTACTAGTGAGTACTAAATAGTATGAGTGGAACACAGGCAATAAGCGCGATGCAGTGACAATGTGGATAGCTTAGTGTAAAAAACTGATGCAATAATGAATGGTGGGCAATTCCGACAGAGATGGTGATATGTGATCAACTTCAGGATAAAATGGTAAAGAGAAATGTTTGAAAAATCGTGGGGTTATCTGATGTTCTTAATAGTGACTTGTAAATTAGTGTTAAGAGTTTAAAATATCTGAAATCACTGATTTTTTTGTCTAAAAGATTTGTATTTAAACCACTTAATGCTGAGCTAAGTCTAAAACTTGAAAAGTCCCCAAAAGTCGTTAGATTTTATTAAGTCGCTAAAACGTAAAATAATGTCGCTAAAATCAACAAAATACCGCTAGAACTAGCGACAAAGTCGCTAAAACGGCAACACTGGTCCCGGCACTCAAATTATTTTTATAATCATGTTGGGATTCTGGTCCAGTAACGCGCAGATCATTTTAACAACAGAATTAGGTGATGAGGATGTGTCCAGTTGGTCACAGGCTCATTTACTGTCTGAAAGCACAGAAAGCCTATCCCATCCCATATTAGCTCCTTTTTCTATTGCTCCATAAATAGCCGCCAATTCCGTGTTGATAACATGCATGGTGTTAGGTAGCGAAAATTTATATATATTTAGAAATTATATATTTAGAAATTTATATATAAATTATATATTTAGAAATTTATATATAAATTATATATTTAGAAATTTATATATATTTACTCTGCCACCATCACCGCCCAGATTCTAGATCCCAATTCTTTTTCTCCTACAACCAGGGAGTTAAAACTGTTAATAAAAAAGCTATCAGGGTGAAACTTTGTTCGGGATTGGAACACACCCGCGTGTTTATTTATCACCGTAATATTAGCAGGGGCAAGCCCAGTAGAAGAGAGGCCATACTGCTCTAGCATATGTCTGAATTTATGATATACAATCCCATAATTTGAGGACGGAGAACACCTAGACAGCTCAAATACTAATGGGTTAGATAATTTGACAGTCATCAATTCCCTAACTGTTCCCCACAGCGCTCTAAAGTACGTTGGCATTTCATTTGCCATAAAGAATGCCACAATAGAGGGGGCCTGAGCAGAGATTCCCAGACATCTCGTCAGTGTCGCAGCTTTTTCGGAGTCGATTTTGCTGAAATAATACTTCGCGGAATTTAAGTTAGCTGTTATATGGCTCTCTAGTTTTGGTCTAAAAAAGTATTTGTAAATCGTTAGGCTACTATGTGGATTAAGACCACTCTTTCTTCCTGTGAGAATTTTTGAAAGGTTGTTTGTTTTTTTAATGTTTTCCAATGGTGCATTTAAGTCAGTTTTGATCGTGAAGTTTTTGTTGATGTGTTTTCCCAAATATTTAACCGTTTCCGACCAGAGTACCATTACTCCATTGAGGCTAACCGTACTTGGACCTAGCCTCTTCTACTAATGCATATAATCTTACATTCAAACGACGTTCAAATTTGGCGATCTCCTGTGGTTTTTACATTGACGTTGCCGCATGATCTGTGTAGGGCACACACCCGTACCTCATTCTCACACTAATAAGCAGAAAGTCGAAAATTGGACCATATCTTTCGTTCGATTTCTAATCCATTCTCTCTTATAATAACGTCCGCTGGTGCGGTCAAATTGTCTGAGCGCCTGGATTTTACCACGAAGAGCAGAGCCTGCTTTTTTTGGATTTGTCTAATATTAGTGATTTGAGTTTGACTGATCACCAAATGTTCCGGAATGAAACAGAAAAAATATAGCAGCTGTTGTGAAAAATATTAGCGCGCTTTGTGAAACCGGCAACCGCGTATCATCTGAAATCGACTGCAAGGATCTTGTGCAGCACGTAAATGAACTTAACCGTTTGGCAGCTAACTATCAAAATGCTAATACATTCCAAAACTGCTATAGAAAATTTGGGTATAAAATAAAAAAAAATATATTTCAACTTAAAACATTATAACTTCTCCAATTTTACATCGATTTACATGAAACTTTTAACATTTTGTAGATAAAGAATTAATGGAAACAACTGTTGAAGGCAATTAAAAGATATACAAGTAGTATGTTATAAAAAGAATGGAAAGCCAAATAAAAATTAAAAAAAAAAGTTTAACAATTATGTTTTGCTGCGCAAATTCCATGTAACCCCTTCTTGCAACGGCAACAGATAAGGTTGGAACGTTTTATTCCAGTCCTCCTATTACTTCAGACCGCACACTGTCGTAAATTGCGTCCAGGTAGTTTTTCCAAAGCAAATTTTGGGCTTGAAGTTGATGCTTCATTTTCCATATTTCTAAAGGTCATCCATTCTTCGATTTGTTCAATAATAGCGGATGTGAATTGCAGCCGGGTCATTTTTTTTTTCTGTGGTGTTAGATTTATATAGGATATAGCTATTCAACACCATCCTTCCAAAAATGTTGAAAACCACCTTCTTCCAGAATTTGAAAGTTCTCCTCTCATCTAAGTAGGAATACAGCATTTTGTCTGATTCATCTACCCCTCCCATATGTAGATTGTAGTCGTGAATCATACTTGGTTTTTCTTTTGTATACTCGTAAGAGCCCTTCTTTTTTGTAACTCTTACACTGTCCGAATTTGCATTGGAGGAAATAAGAATCACTGGATGCGGCTTTGTTTTCTTATCTTTGAACGAGCACATCAAGATATTTTGATTAGCGAAATATTTTGCCACACCTACCTCAGCTTTTTTGGCTTCTGCGAGAATTTCTTTTCTATTACGACGGATTGTTCCCGTGAGGTAGGTATTTCTGTTTAGAAGGGATTTAGCTAAATGTAAGCTTGTATAAAAGTTGTCAGTAAATAAATGATAACCCTTATGTAGATAATTTCCAACTGACAATAACTTTTCTACCACTGAAAATCCTAGTCCGTCTTTTTTTATTAGATCCCTGTCTTCTGCATTATTGGCTCCTTTGTAACAAAAAAATCCTAAGCAGTATTTTGTTATTGAGTCGCACAATATCCAGAATTTTATGCCCCATTTATGGTGCTTTTTATTGGGAAGATACTGCTTTATTGATGAATGGCAGTGTGTACCGACCAGTGATTCATCAATAGATAGTTGTTGATGTGGTACATAATGCTGGTGAAAAACTGTATTAGCGTGTTTTACAAGCATTTCAAACCTTGCACAAGGGTTATAATCCGGATGACCTGGGGCAGCTAGTAATTCATTGTCTACCAAATGGAAAAATTTCAATAACAACAGAAACCTATCCCTGGCAAACATCCTTCCAAACCATGGTATTCTTCTGGAATTCTGTCTCCAATAACAGTAGATAGTTGGTCGTTTCGTTATTTCCATTTCTAGCAAGACTGCAATGAAAGCTTTTATTTCTGGAACATTAGTTCGCCTCCACTTCTTGATACGTGAATTATCCGATAAAATATGCGATTCTATGAACTGCGATGCATATCTATTGGTTTCTCTAACAATGCTTTCAAGAAGAAATGTTGTGAAAAATAAATTGAAGTAATCAATAGGACTGGCATTCGATGGAGGAACGCGTCTTGGTCCAGGTGTTTCAAAAAAATCACCTGTCGCCTTGGAAAATGCTTTTGTTGGTGGAATGGGTATGAATGTTAGATCTTCCGTTTCTGAAGAAGAAGACGATTCTGAAGATTCACTTTCCACTCTCAATCTTTTCCTTCTATGACCAATTACACTATCGTCATCACTGCTTACATCAATCGTGTCCGAAGATTCATCCTTAGATGTGAAATAAGAACTCAATTCAGAGTCCGAAAAATTATCATCACTCGACATGGCTACGTTTTTCAATGCGAAAAAAAAGTTTTAAAAACAATATTCAAAAAATAAAAACTGATGTATCGTACTTTTTAAACTTGAGAAAGAACACTTTTATTTATAAAACACATGAACGGCAAGAAACAACCTCACACGACGATCGACAAACTTGCACTGAAATGGCAGCGCTATCGCGCCGCTCAGCTGTTTTAGAGACGAAATATCGAAGCGCGATGGCGCTGCGTAGCTGCCAAACGGTTAAGGAGGAAGTGAATCACAAACTTTACACGTTACAGCTTTTGCGAGTGAGGAATCGACGAGGACTTTTTGGAAAATTTCTCACTGCTGTATTCGGAATTAACGATGAAGTATATAAAGATATAAATGAGTTATCTGTAAACCAAGTAAACCTCATTCATACCATGGACATGTAAAGCAGATTGATGCTTAAAACGATGAAAACACTTAACAGCACCACTGGACGGATCAACCGACAGTTGGAACGATTTAGGACACAATTACAGTTAGGATTGGATCGTATTAACAAGTTTAGCGTTTGGTATCGAACAATTGATCATAACACAATCAACATAAACTTCATCGCAGCTTATAACAGAGCACTAAATTTTGTCCAAGAAGTCTTTAACAAATATACCAACATTCTTACTACTGTGAGATCAAAAACAGCATTTTGGGAATGTATAAATCTCAGCGATGTAACGGCAGATATCAATCGTACTCAAACCATGTTGCCTAAACACCTGGAAATTATTTTGCGATTTTCCGAGTCAATACAAATTCAAACCGATGACGTGGGAATCAAACTCAAAGGCTTTCTTCTGATTATCGATCAACGCAAATACGAACTGTTAAAGGTAACCCCTGTACCAGAAAATATTGAAGATGGAATTTTCCGAGCCTAAGGTTTGCATGACAGCTAGCTGAATAGTGATCATGTATCAATCAGCGCTCTTAAGTTATAAACGATTGAATGGAATGGTATCCCTATCAATGCTATTGAAAAAATAAACGCACACATTGAGTGACCAAAAAAAAATTTGAATTTCTACCGTGCATTTTGCACATACTCCGTGTATTATACAATCCTTGCTATAATTTTTACGTTAGATTTTTTCGCACGTTAAAGTACAGTTTACTTACGTCCATTCATAACTTACTTTCGCACATAATTAACTTTTTTCCCATTGAATGTAACAGATTAGATCATATCCTAACAATTAAACAAACAGCATTGATTACTTCAGTAAAAACTGGCAACAGTCAAACAACTTTCTATGATGTAGGGAAACGTCGCTGAAGAGTAAGCTCATAGATTGCAGAAAAATCTATAGCTAAGCTAATTATATTACCTACTGACCAGACTCGTCAAATTTTCTGCAACTGATCGATCATTAGAGGTAGCCCAATTTGCACCCGTTGATTACACTGAACCATGCTGCGATTAGCGAACCACAACAATCTACTCGACTGTAAACTAGTATAGTCGCGACATCATTACTAGCACTTGCACCACAGCCAACTTTCATAAAATCGTTACAATGTGAGTGACTGCGATGAACGATCTTGATAAACGTGCATAGCGCTTGACCAGATCGTCTGGCGGTTGCTACTTGTCAAACATGCGGCAATGAAAAATGTGGGTGAATGATTTAAAGATCAAGCGCCCTAACCGTTTTATGACCATTCAAGTATTACTCCAAGATCATTGGGAAGTAAAATATACTATATTGGGAATTTTATGTCGCTATGATTATGTTTATTTGTTATTTTAGTGTTTTGATGCCTGGTAGGTTACACTAATTACGTCAACTTTCCATGTTCACAATCCCATTCCTAAACCGCTATGCTCAAATGTTGGGATATATATAAAATGATAAACCTACTATTTGACGATATGATAACCGGGTAGATACGATTGCCGATTAGACCAACTGACAAAGGGTTAATATATATTTTTCAATTTAACTTAAAATACATAAAACAGATACACTCATTAACCACCTTACACAACATACCATAAATTGTGGTGATTGAAATGCATTTCATCTGACCCAAATTCAGGAAGTTGCTACCACGTAACGCAATGCAACAGGTGCCCACAATCTGAGGCTACAAGTTCAGGTTTAATGCCTTGTGCTTTGCAGTCGACCGTTACTCGTTTATCTCACAAATAGTTTCGGCGTTTTTATTGATGTTGAATAATGTTGGTGATTTATAGTGATATCTATCAATTGGAAGCTAATTAAAATTTTCTATTATAAAGCAGTTATTTAATCGGTTGGCTTTTACCGTAGAGTGGATATCTATGCATCGAAAATGTGATTTTAAAATATTTGTATTTTTCCCAAAGAATCGTTATTTTAACAAGTTGACCCCATCTCTGAGTCTGCCTAGAAATCATTTAGTTCAACTCCTTTTTTTAGTTAAGACCGATCAAAGTTCTATAACTGCTCTATGTCCTCTCTATAACTGCTCTGGACCATTTAGTCGGGGAAAATTTAACATGGTGCTTCGGAAAAATTAGAGGAAAGCTGAATTTTGTTGTAAACCTTGATACTGGCGTGTTGAACAAAATGTCAAATGTCCCCATGGATCCGAGTGCTGCGTTACTTTTTATACGAGGTCAAAGGTCAACAAAAGTGAGTTTTCCTAAATATCTCGGTAACGGTATCGTCTACAGAAAAACAATGTGTAACAAATTTGTAGCTTAAAAATTTTTCAACAAAAAAGATTCCAAAATTTTTTCTTGTAATAACGGTTTTTATCATAACGGTTTTTGAGATTTATTGATCCAAACATTTGTAACTAGCAGTATCCTGTTTCTCAACGACATGTTTATATTATCCGATTTTGATTACGACTTGGAATCTTTGTGAGTTTGCTTTTCTATGTTTAAGAGGCGCATACAAAAAAACATGTAAACAAACTTATCTACCAGAGTCCAAGGTAGGTGGTAAAGTGTACTCCGAAGAGTACCACCCTATGCCATAAAGTGGTATTCCTGAGCTTCCTTCCCCAATCTTCAGAAATTAGCTCGTTGCCAACTGTTAAACAAGATAACATCAATAGATTTTCCTGTCAATTGCCTATTCTTGACATCGCAGGACCACACCCACACCTTACCCACTCCCGCAAACGAACCACCCCGAAATAACCGATTCTGTAGTTTTTTTCCCCATACCGTCTTATCCCATGAAAGTTCAGGACAAGGTGACGCAGTTTCAGATAAAAATTGGATTCGAGGCTTTGACGCTATGCAGTCATAACAGGATTGGTAAAAAAAAACTGATTATTCGGGGATAGTCTGCAGGGGGTTGAGTTCCTATAATGTCAAGAATGAGCGTTGACAGAATTATGCCCGAATATTATCTTGCTTTTTCATACTCCTATCCTGTGCATGACGTCACAGGGCCACGATACGTTACAAAACCTATTTTCGCCTGCAATGTTGTTGTCTTTTCCTGCTCCTTCATGGAATATCCCTTTGACCCCGTATAAAAAGTAACGCAGCACTCAGATCGATAAGGACTTTTGACATTTTGTTCAACACGCCAGTATCAAGGTTCACACCAAAATTCAGTTTTCCCCTAATTTTTCCGAAGTTTCGCCTTCTTTACTATTTTTTTTTTTGCATGGCATCATTTTGCTCCTTCACGTAGCACATCAGCTGTAAATACTCGCTGCAGACCTTCGATCCGCGTTCTACGTGCTCGATGTACTATGTACGATGCTGAACACTCGCACCTTGAAACCCATCCACACTTCATAATGTTTTGCCGGTCGTGTTTCGATTTCAAGATAGACGATTATACAATATGCAAAACAAAAAAAATTAAATTAAATTGAATAGACAAAAAAATTGTTATCAATTTAAGTTTGCTATAAGACTCATTCTGATTTATGGACACAAATTGCGCGAGTGATCACCAGGGCCGCCCAAATACTCCCGGAAAAATTGTCAAAATATTCCGTTTATATTCCCTAAAAAAGTGACGAGATATTCCCTCAAAATATTCCAGTAAAATAGAAAAAAAATGTGTATTTTCTCCGGAGTTAAAGTATTTATTGGGCATTGTGTATTGATTGGTTACATTTTATCATGGTATGATATTTTAAATTTTCGATCAGAAAACTTCTGCGATTGTCACGTAAAATATTTTTGTAACCACTGAAAGTTCTTTCAACTTCACAAGAATTCGTTGGCGCATGCTTAAATTTTGTTATTTCGGCTAACGTGTATAATTCTGATAATTCATTTAAATTACCATCTCCATTCAAGACACTATTTATTTTAATTAGCTTAGCCAACCCGTAATTCTGGTCAACAACAGAATTGATTTTTTGAAAGAATCTTTCGTCGTTTAATGCTGCAAGATTCTTCCGGGTACTATGCACCAATTCAATGCCTTTTTTTAGAGGTAATCCTCTTCTCTAGAGTATTTATCGATCCAGTAATAAAAGAGAAGTTGTTTTTAATCAATGTAAGACTTTCCCTTATTTGCTCTTTTCGGAGTAATTCCTGAGCCTCTGATATAGATTCCTCTTCACAATCGAATAAGTCGATGACGTTTTTCACTATTTCGAAATGGTCCGCATAATAAATTGATGTTTCAATCCATGTGTTACATCTGGTGACGATTGGTGACGGGGGAAGCGCAATATTGTAAATTTCGACGAAAACATTCCTACGCGATGGAGCTTTCAAGAAAACTGCTTTAACCGAAGAAATTAACTTATTTACATCTGCATTTTTAGACTGCACTTATTCAGGTAGCCTATGGAATGCGTGAGCGAGACAAGTTGTATGAATCATTTTAGGAAAAAGGATTGATAGACCACGAAATGCTTTCTTCATGTAACTTGCTGCGTCTGTGACCACAAGGAGCACATCATTATACTTCATTCCTGTGAAATGCCAGAAGGAAATGCAATCATTATTTACTAACCATTTGGGTAAAGCAATGAAAGACTATCATTAAAAAACGCAGCGATAGTTGAGTGATCTGCTTTTTCTAATACTTGTATATTAAGCAGATATGCGCTTTCGACTTCATTTTCAACGCCTAGAATGCCGAAAACGAAAAATGCCACATTTCGTTGCTCAACATCGGTTGTATTATCCAGAGAAACCCATATTTGGTGTCAATCGGCTTTACTGCGAAGAGCATTTAACAATATTTCATAATTTTCAGGTAAACAACGTCTCAAAGTTGTCACAGACAGCACCGGAAAATCCAAATGTGTGTCCAAAAAGTTTTTAAAAGTTGGGTTGTTTATTGTGTGTAAAGGAATGTAAGCTAAGAAAGTAAATGCGCGATACAAAACTTATACTTTTATCGAAAATCTAACCAGAAACTAACGCTTCGCAACATTCCATATTGTAGTTTTTTTCATTAATTTGACTTATGTATTTACTACAGCTACCAGTAATTGCTGTGAAATTGCAGAATGATTTCGGGATGCAGTTAAATGTTTTTGCGTTTGGAAATGTTGTATCTCTTGTGAACGTTTTTCAGCAATCAACTTTAAATTGCACGCTTTACAGAATAAAACAGTTTTATCTGTCGATAAAACTGAATAAAATTCACTTGAAATGGTAATCAAGAAATCACTATGAGCTCTCTTCGACTTCGGCATTTTTCTTTTGACAGTTGGGGTCGTATTTGCAATAACTCATATACCTTTTTTTCTAACACACGAACAATATAGGCTAAAAAGAAGAAAAAAGTATTTCAACATCTCTCAGTGGTGAATATCTACTTATCGCCACTCGCGTATAGCTTCACATCGTTATTTTGGTTTCGCTTGTTTGCTATGAAGAAGATTTTAAAAAATTCGCGAAAATATTCGGGAATATTCCCGGAAAAATCACAACATGAAATATTCCGGGAATATATTCCGTATTCTTTATTCTCGATGGGCGGCTCTAGTGATCACTTTGAAAAGAGTATTAAGAAAGGGTATCTCTCTAAATTAACTTATGCCTGAAACCTAGTAATTTTTTGTAACAGGCAAATATTGTTATCATGCCAATATTCAACATTATTTTTTCTCCAATCTCTAAAGCACCTCCTAGACAGTCAATATTATTGATCAATATGCATTGATAAATAATATTGAAGGTAGCATCAATACGCTTCAATATAGCTTCCATATGTGGGCTATCAATACGATGCCTGGACATTCTTTGATTGTACGGTGTTGGTTGTGCTTGGAAAATTCGTGATCTCCTGCGCAAGTTTTTATTTTTAATACCTGTTTTTCTTATTGTCAAGCAATGATGTCGCATAGAGATTTAGCTTTTCTTGTCTTGACTTTGGCTGTGTGTGAAATGAAAAAACCAAACAAGAAAAGAGAAAGGCGCCGGTCAATAGAATGGTATAAGCTTAGATATCACTTTACACACGAACGTTTTCTAAACTATCTTGGAGTCACAGGACCAGAGGTTTATAAAAATGTGCTCTGAATGGTTGAAACGAAAATCTCGTTTGCACTGTTACATTTCGCTTGCGTCGGCCATCACATAGGTGGTTATACAGGTATTTCGATATCTCAGACAAGATGGATGCCAATATTGATCAATATGCCTCATAAACGTCAATATGAGCATAAATATAGCTTACATCAACACAGTTCAATATAAATCTCCATCAAAATCCTTCAATATGCTATCAATATGTTTGAAGCTCTTCTAAACGGTCAATATAGCCCCTCAAAACGTATTGATCAATGCGTATTGATGAATAATATTGGCCGTCTAGGAGGTGCTTAAGAGCATCCTCACACGGACAATATTATTGTTTCAATATCGATATCTGTGAATACATTGATCGTCTGAGAGGTATATTGGAACAATAATATTGATGGGAAAAATATTGAATGAAATTAAAACGATTAAATTTTTATTGAAAACAACAGCCGTGTTGATTTTGTGGCTAATACTAGGTGGGGTGAAAAGTAACCTCCTTGGGAATGAAAAAAATGTTTTTTAAAAGTTTTTATTTTTTATTTTATTCAATTTAGTCTTCTTTTAGGTCGGTACACTTATTCCAGCGATTTTCCAACTTTTTGAACTCGTCCAAAAAGTAAATTTCCGGAAAGTCCGCAAAATACTCCCCCGCGGCGTCGATGATCTCTTCGCGCAAGCTGAATTTTTTATTGATGAGTCATCTTTTGAGGTTTAGGAACAGATAATAGTCCAAGGAAGCCAAATCGGGCGAATAAGGTGGATGAGGAAACAATTCGAGCCCTTAATCGTTGATTTTAGCCATTGTTGCGATGCTCTCGTGTGACGGTGCATTGTCTTGTAAAAACAAAATTTTTTTTCACTTCAAGTGAGGCCGTTTCGCAGCGGTTTTGGCCTTCAATCGCTTCAATAATGTGCAGTAATACCCGCTGCTGATGGTTTTTCTTTTTTCGAGGTAATCTACGAAGAGTATCCCATGACAATCCCAGAAAACCGAAGCCATGACCCTTCCGACCCATTGAGCCTCTCTCGGCCGCTTAGGAGCACTCGTGCCGGCTTGAGTCCATTGCCGGTCACTCAGTGGATAACGGTATCATCAACAGTCACCAATCGACGCCAAATTCCACCCGTTTCCACATCAGCATAGGCAAACACGCTTCCGAAGTGCGCTCGCGTTCGTGTTTTTGGTCCGGAGTCAGCATGCGCGGCACCCAGCGGCAGGATAATTTTTTCATCTGCAGAATCTTGCTCAAAATATGGCGTGTGTGCTCAGTACTAATCCTTATGGCATCTGCTAGCTCGCGCACCTTCACTTTCCAGTCGGCCAACACCATTTCATGTACTTTTTTGATATTGTCCTGTGTAACCGCATCGGAGGGCCTGCCGCTGCGGACTTCATCAGCAGTGGAGTTTCGGCCACCACGAAACTCTCGAAACCAATATTTCACGGTGTAATCTGAAGGAGCGCTAGCCCCATAATATTAATTCAACTTTTCTTTTGTTTCGTTCGCCGTTTTGCCTCTCAAAAAATAATATTTTATGAGAGAACGAAAATCATTTTTTTCCATACTCACCATGGTGCTAAACAAGTCAACAAAAATCGGCTGTCAGAACAAAACAAATGGCTGTATCGCGCTGAAATCTGACATGTCTGCCTAAATATGAACAGACTATAAGGTACAATAATCTTTTTTGCGATTGCAGCGCATTCTGGAGGTCAAGGAGGTTACTTTTCACCCCACCTAGTATTTATATATGTATATATATTCCTGCGGTTTTTGTTCCTTCTATTTCGAGAAATCTATGTGTTCCGGGTCAAAGTGTGCTGACGCGGACACGGCAAATTTCACTATTTTATTGCCTGCCAAAAAACAAGGTACGCAATTCAAAGACTCAAACTATGAACTGAGAAGCCCAGCAAACAATTTGTGAGCGTTCGCCCAAAACGATAGTTTCTCGACAGTCAACAGACATATCCCTCATACAAAACCGAGTCTGTTCGTAAAACGATACGCAGCCATGCTTAGGATAACCGACGCAATAAATAATGCAAGCCATATGTGTGTCCCCTATGGCCTATGCGGCTCAGTAGCAGATTTTATATAGATTCTTCCCCTAGTTTGCTGGTCGATATATACTCGCTAAAACCACATTTTTTCTAACTCATTTACGAATCGATAAAAATGATTCTTCTCGTATGGCCATTTTAGTAGGACCAATGAATCGTTTTCGATTCATTTGCGAGCTCGTTAACGACAAAAAAATTCGTAAAATATGACTCTTTTATGAATTAATTACGATACATTTGGTTTGCTGAGAGGCTTGCTTGTACTCGGTTGCAGAAACCTGTTTGCGACGAGTTTCAAATAGCTACAGTGTGGGCGAATAAATTAAAACAATGGCTTCGCAGCAAAAAATACTGGCAAAAAAGTCTACTAACGGCAGAATGTTTGAAGGGCAGATAAGGATACTTCATCGGAATCGCGTTGGCATTAATGAACCAGACAAATGAAGTAATTCTAGATCCCATGGCTCTAAATCAAATGCCACCTTTATTGAAACACAGACAGCGGTCTCTCCGTCTGAGTATAGTTACCAAAGCCTAGACTCATCAACGTCTCATATTTTTTTCTTTATTTTGGCAATACATTTTTTCCGTAAAATTAATGTATAGTATATAGTAATATGTTATGTAAGGATTATAGAGTCAAAACCGGCTATCTCCACTTGGATTAATTTTTCAGTAGACGCATTTTTCTGCAACTCTCAAAATATGCACTATTAGCTCAAAAATTCAATTTTAATTTAAAATGTATGTCTCCTTCATGGATTCAATATAAAGATTTCGCCCAATAACGGAACTTATTTTAAATACTGAAAAATATTAAATTGGAGATTGTCAGTTTTGTTTTTAGCATGTGGAGATTGCCGGCATTGCTTCCAACATACTTTTCGTTTCTCTTCTCTGAATCCAGTTCTACGAGGATTAGGTTGGCTTATCACGAAAAGTATCAGCTATCGTTGATCGATACCACTATAGTGTAGGTTTGACCATTAACTACTTCGAGTACGTTCTACATCTCATTATCAAGCTCTTACAAAAGTAGCGAATTTTAATCGGTCATGACTAATTTAAAAACTAATATGCTGATTTACAAAACTTGAAACTTTAAATTATTTCTTTACAATAATACGAGTATATCCTATGGCAGCAGTATATCACTAGTATCCTATTGATGACAAAAAGATTAATATGACAATACTTTATGCGTTCATAATTTAAAAATAGACAAACCTCCAACAAACATAATGAGCTGCAACTTATTTTAGTGACTTATAATTATGCTTATTAATATGATTGCAGTGCTCCACAAATTAACAATTATTTGAGATTACAAATTATATTTCCTGATAAATAACTCCTATTCTACTAATCTTAAACTTAAAGTACTGAAATAAGTCATATCTTAAGTCCAAATACTTAAATATTTATTTTTGTTGCCTCTAGGAAATTTCCTAATTCCTTGATGTGCTCTTTACTATGAGTAGTGAGTAGTGCATCTACTGAATTAAAATGCTGAAAGATCTGATATCCGATTCTTATATTAATAAATTCCTGACAGTGAAAAATCCAATGGTCAAAATCATCAACTGCTTCAAAGAAAGGACAATTTGGGTTATACGAGGGTGGGGTGAAAAGTTTCCGGCCTGACCAAGAGATGGCGCCACTAGGTCTACTTTTTCAGCGGCGTCCTACAGTACCATTCCTTTCAAGCTTGTATGCACAGTTTCAGCCCAATCGCTACGTTAGTTTGCGTTTGAGAGCACAGTGCGCGAGACGCTTCCGTTGATTTCGTGAAAATGGAAAAATTAGAAAAACGTGCTGTTATCAAAAACTTCTATTTGAATGGTTTTACACCAAAACAAATAAAAGAAGAGATGGATTCAACACAGAGGACTCCTCCCCATCATATTCAACTACTCAGCAGTGGGTTTCTGAATTTAAAATGGGTCGTGTGAGCACCTCTGACGAACCTCGCTCAGGACGGCCCGTTGAGGTCACAACTTCAGAAATGATTGAGAAAATCCATCAAATATTGTTGGAAGTCTGCAGGTTGAAAGTGCATGAGATAGCTGAGACCTGTGGGATGCCAACTGAACGTGTGCAAAATATATTGCACAACCATTTGAGTATGGAAAAACTGTGTGCAAGGTGGCTGCCGCGTTTGCTAACGCGTGACCAAAAACTGATTCGAAAAAAAATTTCTACCGACAATTTGTCGCTGTATAGGCGTAATCCAAACGAATTTTTGCGTCGATTCATAGCTGCTGATGAGACTTAGGTCTCCCCATTATATTCAACTACTCAGCAGTGTGTTTCTGAATTTAAAATGGGTCGTGTGAGCACCTCTGACGAACCTCGCTCAGGATGGCCCGTTGAGGTCACAGCTTCAGAAATGATTGAGAAAATCCATCAAATATTGTTGGAAGTCTGCAGGTTGAAAGTGCATGAGATAGCTGAGACCTGTGGGATGCCAAATGAACGTGTGCAAAATATATTGCACACCCATTTGAGTATGGAAAAACTGTGTGCAAGGTGGCTGCCGCGTTTGCTAACGCGTGACCAAAAACTGATTCGAAAAAAAATTTCTACCGACAATTTGTCGCTGTATAGGCGTAATCCAAACGAATTTTTGCGTCGATTCGTAGCTGCTGATGAAACTTAGGTCCACTACTACACTCCTCAAAATAAAGAACAGTGAAAACAGTGGGTAGGAAAAGGGGAACCAACTCCAAAGAAGGCAAAAACCGAAGCGTCTCGCGCACTGTGCTCTCAAACGCAAACTAACGTAGCGATTGCGCTGAAACTGTGCATACAAGCTTGAAAAGAATGGTACTGTAGGACGCCGCTGCAAAAGTAGACCTAGTGGCGCCATCTCTTGGTCAGGCCGGAAACTTTTCACCCCACCCTCGTAGCATTTGTTTGCGAATAACCTGTTTATTTGCTTCTTGTAACTTTAAACCAGACTTTTTTTCTCTCACTTAAGAGGGCATTGAACCTCGTACATCGTTTAAGTCTCCTCATCCAGTTCCCATCCAGTGATGTCAATCGCTCCTCCGACCATTCCTTCCCTAGCCAAATGATCCTTTCTCTCTGATTTTCCAAGGTTCATATGCCCCGGAATCCACATGATACTTATAGATCTTTGAGGGTAAATTATACACATATTGTAAATCTTATTTACAATCTGCTTATTCCATGGGTTGGAAATCAAATCCAAACATGCCTGGTTAGAATCCGTAAGTACCAGAATATTATTTGCTTCCTTCTCAAGGGTGGACGAGGTAGCCAATAAAATACCAGTGAGTTCCGCACTTAGGTTAGGTTAGTAAAGAGGGCTGCCGGGAAACGCGGCAGTTTGTGCCCATTTGCCACCCTCCGCTGGCTTTTTAGAGCTGCCAAGTAACCGCTTCGCCAAACTGGATCAGCTGACTCAGCGTGACGGTACTGGCCACCTCTGCTAACCCTTGAAAGTGGTACGCACCAAAAATTTTGAGACGTTTATTATTTAAGGCCGGACAATCGCAGAGAGTATGCTCGATGGTGTCCTCTTCCATCTCGCACCTCTTGCATAAATTGCTGGATGTCAATCCCATTCTTTTCGCATGAGATGCGGTAAGGCAGTGTCCTGTGAGCAAGCCGACCGTGGCTCTCAAGCAGTTTCTGCTGAGCTTGAGCAGTTTCCTGCTTTTGCTTAGATCAGGTGATAGCCATAATGTCCTGGCCACCCTACAGTCCAACCTGTTTTCCCATTTGGACTTTAGTTTGGCCCATATGGCGGCATCAAGTTTGCTTGTGGCGTCAGCGATTGACCGAGGTACAGTGATGCAGAGGCTATTGCTAGCTCCTGAACCTTTCCTCGCCAGTTCATCAGCTTTTTCGTTGCCTTTGAGTCCACTATGCCCTGGGACCCACATAATCCGGATAGGAATATGCCTTGCCTTTTCATTAAGAGCCACTCGGCAAGCGTTAACAGTTTTTGAAGAATATCTGTAAGATACAAGAGCGAGAATGGCTGCCCTGCTGTCGATGCAAATCGTAATTGATCTGGTTGATATTCCGCTAATGGACTCAACTGCCATGCGTATAGCATGTAATTCAGACTGAAAAACGGTAGCATGGTCCGACAGTCTACACAACAGGTTAAGGCTCAAATCCGTAGAAAACACGCCCGAGCCAACTCCTGTGTCCGTCTTTGACCCGTCCGTGTAAATCCAGACGCCCCCATCGGTGGTAGCTTCCTTTTTCTTCCAGTTTGTTCTTGTGGGTATCTTGACATGAAAATTCCTGCCAAGATGTATTATGTTGCTCATGTGGTGCGTGCCTTTTGCAACGAGCCCAAATATTTTGCGGCATTCTGTAAAAATACCGCTGTGGCCCCACTGATCTGAATCGTTCCACATGCCGGAACTTTTAGCGCGTATCGCCGCTAAGCTTGCGCTTCTAAAGATGAATCGATCTAGGGGCATGAGTCCCAAAATCATTTCCAACCCAGCCGTTGGGGCGGTTCTTAAAGCGCCCGTAATACATATGCAAATTAATCTTTGCAGTTTTGTCAGCTCCTTGATATTAATTTTACTCTCCGCTGCCTTCCACCACACAATCGCTCCATACACCAAATTCGGCCTCACTACACATGTGAATATGTAATAGGCCGCCCTAGGTTTAAGGGGCAAAATACATGTAACTGCTAAAAAAAAAATCGATTTTTTTTTATTACATCAAAATGGTCGAAATGCTCTTAAAATAAACCAAAAAAAGTTTTGAAGCGATATTTGTATTAGTTCTCGAGTTATAGTCAGTTAAAGGCAGCGCGGCGTCCCCCAGGTCGGTGGAGCTTTAAAACTTTAAACGCGTTTTTCTCAAAGTAGTACTTTTTCAACTGCCGTACAAGATATCTCAAAAAATATCGAATCAATCTGGCTCAAATTTATACCACATCTACAAAAGAGTATTATCTCTTCGTTGAACTTAAATGTTATTGTAATTTCAGAAAAATAGTTTGTTTATTAATAATTAAAGTGTGATTTTTTTGAAAAATAATCGATTTTATGTTTAATCTAAAATTAATGTAAAAATTTAAAATATTTTTGTAAATTTTATTGGTTTACCTATGAATTAAATATTTCATTAGCATATTTTTTTTTCTCTGAATGTTGCAAGTTCCGCGGAAAAGGCGTTTAGTTGTACGAGGCAGTTTTTGATGTGTTTTTTTCATTCGCTCGCATCGCCGCCATTTTGTGTTGAAAAATTATTAAAAAAATATTTTCATTTACTGTGAGACATGTATTTTAAGGATTTAATATTAAACATTTTCGGAATGAACAATATATATATATTTTAATTCAATCTGAAATTAGCAATTTTTTTTCGATTTTACATGTATTTCCCCCCGTAAGACCCCAGGTGTGGGAGTAGGGGGACCGTCACGCGAAAAGTGCTGCGCGAGCCTTACCAATTCTGTGCTTCACGTTAGCCCCCCAGTTCAGTTTCCTGTCTAGTATAAGGCCCAAATATTTAACACTATCAGCAAGTTCTAATGTTATTCAATTGAGGTTAGGCGTGGCAATACCCGGTACTCTGCCTCCTTGTGAAGAGTACAAGTTCGGTTTTTGTCGGGTTTGCCCTAAGACCGACTTTTCTGGCCCAGATTTGGATATGGTCCAGCCCCGATTGCATAAGGTCCGACAAAGTTGGTGGGAACGCACCCCTCACAAGTACCATAATGTCATCGGCATACGCCACCACCTCAAAGCCACTGGCCCTTAACTTCTCCAGTATTTCGTTGACTGTCAGGATCTAGAATAGGGGAGATATAATCCCTCCTTGTGGTGTTCCGGTTCCGACTATTCTTTCCGCTTTGGCCTCCAGAAAGGTAGCCTCAGTCCGCCTGTTCTTGAACAAGTCCGATGCCCAGGTCGCCAGAGTTTTATCTACTCCATATCGGACCAAGGCATCGATGATACTCGCGACAGTGACATTATTGAAGGCCCCTTCAATGTCTAAGAAGGCTGCCAACGTGAATTCCTTTTGCCGTAAGGATTTTTCTATTGTACCGACATTTTTGTGTGAAGCCGTATCTACTGATCTTCCCGCTAGATACGCGTGTTAATCAACACAGAGTCTCGCGACATCAATCGAGCTTTTGATGTGCAAATCAACAAGCCTCTCTAGTGTTTTGAGCAGAAACGATGTTAAGCTGATTGGTCTTAAGTCCTTCATGTAATGATGATTCAACCTACCAGGTTTGTGAATGTTTGTGAATGAAGACCACTCTAGTTTTTGTCCATTGCTCAGGAACTACCCCGAGGCGAGTTCCGCACTTACTATCGAGGTGTGTGAGCAGAGAGAGAACGATCCCTCAGAGACCCTCAGAGTAACAAAGGCATAGTTCACTCCCAAACAGGATTTGAATCCATCTGAGAAGACAATGTATTCATCAGCACTTCTTGCCTCATTCTCAATCCTGCCAAAAATCTCATGAGAAACTTCCAGCCCCAGTCTAGCGTCAACAATACTCTGGGAGAGACCCTTGCTTTTATGAATGATTTTAAGGTTGTTAAGAAAAGTACACATGTTTGTAAGCGGAATTAGATCAAAAATCTCACTGAATCTGGTATAAATTTTGGAGTATGTAGAATTACTATTTGCCCATGACAATTCTGGGTAAAGCCCACGTTTTGTCATCTTAATTTTAATCAAATCCTTTGACAATGTCAGTTGTGCTCGGTATCTGGTAGACAATTCACAGGCCATATCAAAGGCAACCACATTTGGTGTTTGACTAGCTAGACCAAGACTTCGTTTTAATAGTTTAGATTTAAGTGTATCAAAAAATTTGCAGTGATAATCCGGAGAAACTGCATAGGTGGAGAGGTGACTTTCTAACTTGGCCCTACAGAAGGATTTATATAGAATAAGGCTTTTATCCGGTCGGAGCCCACTTTTCACCCCTGTTACCCTTCTGACTGCGTTGATTTCTTGTTTCACTGACTCAACCTTTAATTCAACAAATCTTTCAATTGTGTAGTTACAATTAAAAGTTTTTCCTAGGAATTTTATTTCTGTTGCCCACTGAATGTCTCTGTTATTTATTTTGATTTTTTGATTAAAGCATTGGTTTCTATTAATCATGATGCCCTTACATTTATCTGGGTGAAGTGGAAGTTTAAAATTACCTGCCTCTTTGACAAACCAAGAGACACTCCTTTGAAGCTGGTTGAAACAGGATTGTTTGTTTTTATCCATTGCCATGATTATAAAATCATCCGCATATTGGACAATCTTAACTGAATTTCCCAAATTTCGATGGAGAGTAGCCGTATAGATGTTAAAGAGCAGAGGACTCAACACATCACCCTGCGGAATTCCATTCTTTACCTTAACACTTGCTGAACGCAACTGCAGACTTCTGGAGCTGAGATATTTCAATATCCAGTAGCTATATTTCTCGGGAATATGCATCCTATTCAAACAAGACATCAGTATATCTAAATCCATACCCTCATAAGCATTTAAAATGTCCAGGGTTATCATCATGATGTATAGATTTCTATTTCTTGCCAAGGCAATCCAGTGATCAATGAGGTTTAGGCAGGTATTATAGATTTATTTTTTGTGTATGCATGAGAATTTATGGGGAGTTTCTCTAAAATATTACAATCTACCACTAACCTATTTTAATGAATCATTGATTATCTTAATGACTACATTCAGAAGTGAGATTGGTCTAAAGCTTTGGATTTCGCTCGCATTTTTCCCAGATTTGAGAATTGGCGATATTCTGATCCTCACTAAATTCTCTGTGATGTTGTGAGAATCCAAAATTCCAAATTTTCTCTGCTAATCGCATTTAGCGAGTTTAACATTGCGTATGTGATTAGATCCGGGCCAGGAGCCGATTTCTTTTTATGAGCTGAAAGTATGTCTCTGAATTCATCTAATGTCATCTTAATCTTCCGGCCTGGTATCGGAATGAAATCCATATCTAAAGAAGTTGCCGGGCTTTTATTCTTAATCATATTAAGAAATTCCAGGTCTTTCTGCGCTTCCCAAAAGGATGGAGCTGTATACATTCCACTCTTCTTTACATTGTTAGCAAATCTCCAGAACTTTAACTTTAAAATTTAAATGCTGGTTCAGTTAAATTATGTCATTATTCCAAGGAACGAGCACATAAATTATGAAATTTCTGGAAAGTTTTCGAAAAGTATAAATGTTGACAAAATATGAAGTTTACTACTACTACTGGATAAAAAAGCAGAAAATATCCTTTGGATAAATTCCACATTACTAGCCTAGCAATATTCATCCAAATAGAATAAATGAATAATAGTATTAGTTAAATTTGAAATTTGCTTTGAACTCTTGTTTGAAACAAAGAGAGCAAAGGGAAATATTTGTCCAAGCTAACCCCCACCCGCAATGAAGAGTTGACCATATTGGCTTCGAAACCGTTGCCTGTAGAAAATTAATGCAACAAATATAAGCCTAAAATAGCGCAATTCATAAGGAAAGGTAAGACTTCATTAACAGTAAATAGTTAAAAGAAGAAATTTAACAAAAATCAATTATATTTATTATATGTAAAAAAAGGAAATAGAATACAAATCAATCATGATATAACGTTTTTTTCAAAGTTCCCAATATTTTTTGCTTGACGGGTAAACGGGTGAACAAAAATCTGTTCATCCGTTTAGCTTGTGATCAATTTCTGTGTTGAGCTAAGACCTGCGTAACCTTCGAAAATAATCTTTCAGAGGGCAAAGAACTAGCGACCATAGTCAAGTACTTATATGCAATATTGTATAACTTCTGAGATTGTACTTTATAATCAACCCATACTGCCAAAGGGCTTTCATTTAATCTGCTAACTGGAGCCCTCAAGTAAAGAGATAATTCGTCTGAGACACTTTGATCAGTTTTATATGTTTTCTACTTTCGTTGAACTAAATGATGATGATCGCTCCAGAGACTAAAATCGGGCTGAGTTTTGTTTGAGTCATCCGAGTCTGATTCCGCAGCTACACATAATTCATCTTGCTGATTTATTAGTTATTTGGCTTTAAGTATGGCATTCGAACAATCCAGTTGGTCGTCAACATGAAGTTCCTTGAATCGCGGATGCACAGATAAAATCTATAAATAGAACAAATCGAGAGATTTACTAATTCAGATATTCTCTTTGGTTTCTCCGCTCCCTAAGTTCTACCAGCTTTTGGTTGCAACTTCTAAAATTCGCGTACACACGGCTCACTACTTTTTTTGTGAGACCAAGTTTTTATTTAAAGTTAATTAATTTAAATTAATTATTTAAAGTACTTTCAATTACCTGAGTAAACCGAAACCGCCCAATTACAGAGAAGCCTTCACAATCTGTAAAAAAAGGATAAACCTAAGCTTCGTCAATTTACGAGGATGGGCAGCGCGGTGGACACAATCCAATTAATTAGACCAATTAATTAGAAAACAATACAAAAGCAAACAGACTGGTTAAAACGGTTTGCTTCTTTTCGTTCTCTTCTCTTGCTGGACCAGCGCTTAGCTCAACTCGTTTGCAAGCACAAAACGATATTCTTGTATCGGATAATATATCGATATTATAATAATCGATATTTGAGGATTGGATTATATCGGGTTGATTCGATATATCATCATCGGGGTACTACAGCCCGAATCGAGCCTTAGCCTCCTTAATACGTCGCCTCCATTCGTCTCGGTTCAGTGACCGCGTCCTCCAGTTCGGTGCTCCCAGAAGTGACCTGCTGTCGGCATCGACCGAATCCTCCCAGCGCTTGCGTGGCTTACCGACTGGCCTGGCTCCGCTCGCTCGCCCCTTGAGAGACCGTTTGGAGATTCGATTGTCGCTCATTCGTTCGACGTGGCCAGCCCATTGTAATTTTTGTAGTCGTACACGCTGAGAAATGACCGAAATCAATATATTAACATCTTAATATTGTTTTAGTAACAGCATTGTCCCTAATACATAATTTTAACAGCTCAATATTTTATGTTACGAAGTTACAATATTATATTTTCAGTTTAACATTGTATATTCAGCTGTTAGCTTTTTATATTAAGAACATCTGTAAATATAAATCTTTTAACATCTTAACATAAATATATTACTATGCCAATATAAATGTATTAACCAAGGGTGGTGAAATTGTTGGTCATACAACTAAGTACATTGCTTGTATTGTTAGTTAGGATGTAAATATTAAATACGGCAATAGCACACTGGAATAACCTAATCTTGTTCGATCATCGAAGTTAAGCAGTGTTGGGCGCGGTTAGTACTTAGATGGGGGACCTCTTGGGACTATGGAAAAATCGTGTCGACGGCGTGTTAATATTAATTATTGGTATACCAATATACTATTGTAAGACGTTCGTATAACTTATTGCCATTTTACTATTTAATATTGGCAAACTAATATAATATTGTAGCAGACAAATTCACCACACGCATGTCAATGTATAAAATTTTAAGAACGCTATGTGCTGGCAACATAATGTTATTGCTAGGTCAATATAATAATGTTAAGAAATGTCTTTAATATGAATATATTAGCTGCAAAATATATTAAGGGTAGAACAATGATTTTTCAGCGTGTAAGACGGTAGTGACTTCCGGCTCGTCATATATGGTATACAGCTCGTTGTTGTATCGGATTCGCCATCCATCTTCTTCCCGTATTGGACCGAGGATCCTTCGCAATACCCTTCTCTCGAACGTGTTCAAGGCTTTTTCAGACGCCTGGGTCATTGTCCAAGTTTCGCTTCCGTAGCATAGCACAGGTCTAATAATTATTTTATAAATCCGAAGCTTCGTATTCCTGTGCACGCATCGAGATTTCAAAGTGGGAAGCACCGAAAAGAATGTCTTATTGGCTAATTGAATCCGTCGTCTGATTTCGTCAAGCTCATTCCCATCCTTCGAGAGGTTCGTCCCTAGGTACACGAAGTTGTCTACATTTTCAAGGTTATAGTCCCCTATCGTTATGTTTTGTTTTATTGGTGTCCTTTTCTTTGATTGAGTCATAACTTTTGTTTTTTGTTCGTTAATTTGCAGACCAACTTCCTTGGCGGTTTCGTCTAGAGCTACAAATACTTCCTTGGCGTCATTGAACCAACGTGACATAATGTTGATGTCATCAGCGTAAACTACCAGCTGTGTCGACTTAAATAATAAAGTTCCTCTCGTGTCAACGGGGATTTTTCTGATGACATACTCAAGCGCTAAGTTAAAGAGTACCGGAGCTAATCCATCCCCTTGTTTTAGCCCTGTATTCGTTGAAAACGAGTTGGTCATATTATTCTGAATCAGCACTTGCGACGTGGAGTCGGTCATGGTCATTTTCACCAGGCGCACCAACTTTGCTGGGATTCCGAACTGCAGCATGATGTTATATAATGCAGTTCGGTTGATGCTGTCGTACGCTTGTTTGAAGTCGACAAATATTTGATGGACATCAATGTTGAATTCCCAGCATTTTTCCAAAATTTGTTTGACCGTAAATATTTGGTCAGTTGTCGATCTTCCACGTCTGAAACCACTTTGATATTCACCGAGGATTTTCTCAGCGTGATGGGAAATCCTTAACTCTAACCCCCGTCCCAGACATGACCAGAAATATTTCCGGAAATATTTCCAGAAACATTTCCGAAACATTTCCAGAAATATTTCCGACAATATTTCTCTCGCCGTCCTACACATGACCGGAAAGTTCATTCACCGATCGTTCGTTGAATGCTTGTTAACGATATACTTTGTCTCGTTCTTTTACGTACACTTTGATTGTGTTTAATTTTGCTATCTATTTTTCGCGAACAACCATCAGTTTTATATCTTTCTATTTCGTACACATAATGGCACTGACAGTTGACTTAATAATTTATTGCTATCCACTTCTCGCGATCTTCTTACTCTGTCGTGCAAGGTATCGTAGAGATCGTAAGTTTTAAAGGCGAATCACGAACTTTCCGAGCTATATATAGTACTTAAGCTATGTTCAGGGTAAATGGAAAAGTGTGCTCTGAAAAGTTCCCACCACTCCCCTTCCCCCTTTGCCATAAAACTTATAGGGACATCTGCTCGCCAGTCTCTTCTCGGAACTAAACTGTATTGCTGTATCATGTATGGGATATTCCACGAAGAAGCAGGACAAAACAGCAACATTGCAGGTGAAAATAGGTTTTGTAGCATATCATGGGCTTAGAAGTATGAAAAAGCAAAATAACATCATCGCATAATTTTGTAAACGCTCATTCTTGCCATTATAGGAGCTCAACCCGCTGCAAATTATCCCCGAATAATAAGATTTTTACCAATCCTGTGATGACTGCATAGCGCCAAAGGGACATGACACATCTCGAAACCAATTTGCACCTGAAATCACGTGAACCTTGCCCTGATCGTTCATGGGATAAGACGGTATGGAAAAAAAACTAAAAAACCAGTTATTACTGGTCCTGCGATGTCAATAATAGGTAATTAACAGAATAAAAAGTGATCCTATCTTGTTTAACAGTGGGCAAAGAGTAGGCAACGAGCTCATTTCTGAAGATTTGGGATGGACGCTCAAGGACACCATTTTATGGCAAAGGGGGAGGGGCGCACTTTTCGAACTTTTCCATCTACCCTGGAGTATGGTAGATAAGCTGATATACAAGTTTTTTTATGTGCCTCTTAAACATAGAAAAACAAACTCACAAACATGCCAAGTCGTAATGAAAATCGGATAATATTAACATGCCGCGCGATAGAGGATGCTGTTAGCAACACATGTTTAGATCAATATATCTCAAAAACGGTTATGGTTACAGGAAAAAATTGTAAACCTTTTTTGTTGGAAATGTTCTAAGCTACAAATTCCTCATACATTGTTTTTCTGAAGACGTAACTGTTACTGAGATATTTAGGAAAGGTAACTTTCGGTGACCTTTGACCCCGTATAAAATGTGACGCATCACTGGGATCGATGGGTATTTTCGACATTTTGTTCAACATGCCAGATTTTTTTGGCAGTCGAAATCTTAAGTCTATTGTATGTACATGAAAATCCTTAAACAGACACTACAAATCACGCCTTCCGCTCTTTTCGAGTAACACACTTTGCTTTGAAGAAACGGTTGTTGTGGGAATGCACGCTTCATGTCCAAAACAAACTGCAGATGGGAATATCCTTCTCTGGACATGGCTTCTGTAAAAAAAGAAGAAGGATGTTAGAAAAGACAAAAACAGATGTGCTTTATGTACTTACTAAACAAAACACCACAAAGGTTTTTGTTCTCCTTGGAGAAGTAGATTTATTTCTCTAAACTTCATCTCAAAATCTAAAGTGTACTTACAAAATAGTTTTCATGTTCTGCGATTTCATTTTCGATGCCAACTAGCTCTTCCTTGCTTTTGACAGGGAATTTCATGTGAAGTTATCTCTGATATCTTATCTTGTTTGAGGACTTGCTTCAACAAACCCGTATTTGCTGCGAAGGCTTGCATGAGTTCCTTATTTTGCGTAATCAGTAACTCTGAAAAGAAAAAAAAATAAGTGCATAGCAGGGACCTATTGCACGGAAAAGAAATTTGTTATACCTTGCTTCTTTAATCGCACGGTAATTATTTAAAGATTTTCTAGCTTTTTGTTGATGGTACTGTTGGATCCTGAATTAACATTGAACACTAGTCGGTGTTTTAATATATTATAGTTTTTTCATTATCTTGATTAGTGCCGAGCAAACACAGCACTACTTCTAAAGTGCTGCAGAAGTCGTGAGTAAACCCGTGAATGCTTTGAATGCTAGAGATATCATTTTACCCCAAAATTCACCTTCATATTACCCGCGTACGTGTAATATGTTTTGTTTCATGGTTCAGCGTTCACTTTCACAAATATGAATGGGACAAACGATAGGAATTTCAGCAGTGCAAAAGCACTGCTATACTACTGCTGAAGTGGTGACAGAGCAGCACGCAAAATGTACTGCTGCACTACTGCCTTGAAAGCAGTATAGCAGCACATTTGCATTACTTTGCATTCATGCCACTTTTAATTGCCGTAAAGAAGAACTTTTAATGCATTATTGACCTTTTTATTATTGTAAAATAAATAAATACATTGTGAATGAAAGTTATTTAGATTTTCCACAGAAAATAATCCAGAAGGGAATTCGTAAAGTACAAAAACGTAAACTTATTATAGAATGCTGCAAAAATTGATTCATTAATCTGGTATTTAGCTATTCTTAAATGTTTTAATACCTATTGATGTTGCGTATCTCTGGTTTTTGATTTTTTTTTGTTTTCATACGTACCTACATTTATTAATTTGGCTGATATTGAGATAAACAAAAATAAACATTGATTTCATTTGCATTATTGCCTATTTTCTAGTACAAAGGCTAAATATAGATACACCATAAAGTCATCCAATACATCACAAAAGTCTGCTTATTATCTATTTTTAATGTATATTTATGTTTTATTTTTTGATTTTGTTTGTTTTTATACTTGAATTTTTGAGCTTGGCTGATATTGATAAAATTAAAATTAATGGAAATTTCATTGGTATTATTGATTTTTTTTTCTAGAAATACTACTATAGTATGGATACATCATAAATTCATTCAATACATAATTAAAATAAAGCATAAAACTCAGCTTAGTATCTATTTTTTCGCTTTTGCTTTTGACACTCTGTTATGAGATCGTAGCATGGATAAACGAAGTTTAGATTCATAAATATTTCGCCCCATCTGAGCACCACAAGCATCTATTTAAAAAAATAAATTAATGTTACAAATAACTATTGTAATAACCTATTTTGTTTCATACCAAATAATATTTTTTCGAATAATTTGAGAGATTTGAGTGCTCGTTTTCCGCTACGTCCTTCTAAATTGAAATGCCAATATACATCATCGCTGGCCAATAATCGAAATGTTCGATCTAATAGCCCCTGTTTCCGCAATGTACATTCCTTGAAATGTAAGATTTATACATATTTAGATAGAAAAATAGTAAAAATATCATCTGATATGAAGTTATTACCAGTTTTCGAGCAAAAACCTGATCTTCAAGACGGTCATTTAAATCAGATAGCTCTGCTATACTTTTTACGAGAAGATTAGACTGTATCTCAATATCGATATCGTCTTCGTCCTCGCCGATACACATTTTAATTTTCTTATGCACGAGCTTCGATATTACTATATTTTCCCGTAATAATTTATTAATGGCTGTGCCTCTTCTTCTTCTATGAAACTTAAAATTTTTATAATGCTTCTTTTATATTATAAAAGTTAATTACCGTAGCATTTAAGTATTCTTCCTTAACCTTCAAGTAGGCGCGTGGCCTTTTAGAACGGCAGTAGTCGCGCGTAACCTAAAAGACGTATTGGAGATTTTAAGGATCTAAAACAACAAATAGTTAAAAAATCATTAATTTTTTTATAACTTAAACAATTCTCTTTCAATTAGGAATGTATTTAGATGTAGAACATTTTTTTAATTCTAGTTATTGCCATTAAATTGATATTTAAAGTAAATGTATACTATCTTTGGGTTGGGTTTCGATTTTAGTTCATAAATCTTACTCATTTATATCAAAATAAAATAAAATTTAAATCTTTAAACACTTACAAAACAAATCAGCAATCCATGAATTACAACTAGAAATCAATCAATATCAAGAAATAAAAATAAAAAAACTTCTACAAATAATCACTGGATTATAAAACGATTTTGCCAATCAAATTCTTATTATTTTTAGAGATCAAAATTATAATTAGGTATAGAAAAGCTGGTATATAGTCAGTTATTTTCCTCATCAGTCTCTTTTTCATGGTAACATTCGTTGCAAACAAATGTTGTATGATCCCTGTAAATATTTCTTAGACAATATGTGCAACTTGTTTTAGATTGTCTTCTTTTTTTAGCTGGACATATTTTGCAGCTTCCTCTGCTTGTATTGGAACTTGTGATTGGTTTATCGCTTCTGTCTTCAGTACTAATGTTCAAGTGCTCTGTAATATTTCTTTTCAGTTTCCTCGGGAGGTTGACCATCGTAGCTCTTCTCCATACGTACTCTTTTGTCAGTTCTATCCCTAATGCTCGTAGGTACATTCGCCTTTTTTTTATAACCACTCCGTTTCCCCTCAAGATAACCATGGCATTTATTCCAGCAATATCCAAGAGACGGAAGAAGACTGTCAATGGCCATCTTTTAGTTTCCAATTCTAAAGTCAAGTCTATAACAAAACAACGTGTAGTTTCAAATTCTATATTCAATTCTCTATCGAAACAACGTGACAACTCATATCAAAAATAATGATTGACAACTCCTTCATATTTTTTATATAAAACATCAAAAACAATATTTTTTTCTTAGCCTACTTGATTGTACCATTTGGGTGTGTTGTGTTTGATGTAAAGTAGTGTGGTGAGTAGTGGAATGTGAGAATGTTAAGTGTAGGTGTAGGTGTTTGTGTATCCACAATCTATTATTTTTTCTAGAAGTGGAATACATCTTTGCTTTTTTATCAACTTCATCGACACCACCTTTGGTTTTGTTATAAAAAATTATGACGCTTGGCTTTCGCTTTTCATTTGTACTTTCATCTATTTTAGCTGCACAATGTAGTGATGATATTAGTACTACAGATCTATGTTTTTTGGCACATATGAAACAAGTGTTGCGGTGTCAGAAAATCCAAACTGACTTGAATGTTCAGGTCTACCTTTATAAATGAAGCATGGTGGTATTTCTTTCTTATTTTTGCGCAAGGTACCCACAACTGATATCTTGTGATTTCGGGCCAAATCTTCTACCAAAGGGATGCTGGTGTACCAATTATCAATTGTCAAATTCCGACAAGTCCCAGAAATTGGTGTAATTAATCTGTTTACAACGTCCATTGCATCATTACTCATCTGATAGGGGCCATCCGGCTGCTTACCATCATAAAGCTCTAAATTCAAAACATAAAAAGTAGTCGCATCCATCAAAGGATAAAGTTTGATACCATATTTATCAGGTTTTGATTTCATATACTGTCTGAAAGGACATTTACCTCGGAAGCCTGTCATCATTTCATCAATTACAACGTCTTGCCCCACTGAATAAGGCAATAAACAGTTCGCAGTGAATTTTTCCAAAATACCTCTTATTGGCGCAGCTTTATCCTGAGCACGTCGAGACGCTCGTGTAGTTGAATCATCGAATCGCAACGAGTTGAGTAGAAATCTTATTCTTTTTAGCGACATGGTTGTTGGAAATATAGATACACCTGTGCCATCAGTAGCATATAAATCTTCTAAATTTGTATGTGACGTACGCATAGCCCCTGCGATGTACAACATACCAAATACTGCTCGAATTTCAACCGCATCAGTAGTTTTGCAATCGCGGGGTCGGTTGTACATTGGAACTTTTTTTTTGTATGAACTCATTCGTACGAATGACAATCCCTTCAATAATATTTTCACTTATAAATAAATTCCAGGCTTAATCAAATGTTGTCACTCCTACACCGTTTGTACGAACGCCTGAATCTTCCGTAAGAATATTTTGTATTTGACGTCTTACCCTGTTGTTATTAGATTTTTTCCATTTTGTCACCTTGTCACGTCCTGTGTAAAAACTACTTCTCTCCGATAAAGGCACATCTTCGTCTGAACTTGAGCTGCTTGATTCTCCTATCGATTCAATTTCTTCGTCACTTTCTACTTCAGAAATGTGGTCGGAAACTTCTGAACCTTCATCACTGAGCACAGATTCACTCTCTATGTCTTCTTCCATTAATTGCAAAGTTACCTGGGAATAACTGCGGAGTCTACGGGCCATTTTTTTTACTAAAAATATCTATAAAACACGAACTTCGTTCAAAACACAAGAAAAAGTAATTTGCGCAAATACAGTCGCGCGTAACCTTTTGGACTACGGGCGCGTGTAGTCTTATCGACGCCTACGACACGTTTGAAACAAAAGGTATTTATTCAACACGGGGCCTACGGAGGACGGTCGTATATAGTTTTTTTTTATTTATATTGAACTAAGAAGAGGGTACTTGAGACCAGAAATATTTGTGACGAAAACACTCGAAGTTACAAACAATAATGTTACATGTGCGGTCGATTCGACGCCGCGCGCCCACTTGAAGGTTAAATGAATTTAATTCCGCTTCCAAATTTGTGACTTTTTCTAAAATTATCTTTTGTGTATCCTGGATGTGTTTTTGCCCTATAATCAATTCTTGAAGGATGTCATTCGAAACACCCACAACACATGTTTCAATCGTCGATTGCTCAAATACTTTTCGTTTTCCCATTAAGGATGAGCTTCCGCTGGTATCTTGGCGTGGCGGATTGTTTTCTTTTGAATGTTTTATGTGTTTGACTGAAAGTACTTTTAACATATTACCATTGTTTAAAAATAGTCAGCACTTCTAAGATTGTATTTGAAAATACCTTTTTGAGTTGAGGTGGCAAAACCCTTTGGCATATTTTCGCTACAGTCATCAATTATGGGTGAGAGAATTGTGTAGGCGCTGATGCGTTCACTATCTAAGTATACAGTAGTAAATATCAAGGTACTGTAAAATTGAAAACCGATAATCTTCTCTGATTCTTCAGATGAGAATATGTCCGACATTATTTATTGGTTTCGATCGGGTAACAAAATTAACAATTCGTTTTTGAACTGGTGAATATAATCGAGCAATATGGGAATGAGTACTTGTTCTCCGTTGAACGGTATGGCAAATAATTTATTTGACAAATCCTCCCTCCAGAAAATTTCCAACTCCGTCTTTAGTTCTTCGCAATAAAAAATACCTAATGCTATAGAAGATTGAACAGGAATTTCAAACAATGGTGATATTTTGACAAAAAAATAGCTAAAAATACATTCTTTGCCGTTGTGGCTACCGAATCCTGTAGCTTTTATGGGAATGGCGCCTTTTATAAGGTAGTAAGAGTTTTTTTCATTTGCAACAGTTACTTCGATGAAATCAAATTTGGAAATTGTTTCCGTCTGCTGCAGAATTTTGTTTGGCTTTTTTACTAGTTTTTTAATGTACTGCATATAATTCTCAAACTTATAAGCTGAGAAACTATCCAAGGGACCAAATTGCTTAACACAGTTTGTCAAATGAATCAAGCAGTGAACATTGAAGCTAACTTTATCTTCGCCGTACAGTACAGGAAATACTTTGACAAACTCTTCCAACATTTCACCTGCAACTTCAACTGAATTGGTTGAAGACCGATTACAGGCTAGCAATCGGTTAGCACAGTGTAGCAGTAAAAAATGATAATAAAGGTCATCATGTACTGAACCTTTCAAAGCTACGACCCCAACATAGAATAAAAAATGTCTGAACTCGGTTGCCTACCATAAGCTTATATCGTCGAGACTTCTACAATTCCTGCCAAACTCAAATGGAAAATGTTGGGCTACTAAAGAAATTTTTTTTGTTGATAGCCGTTACATTGACGAATCTACCACCAGCTTCAGTTTTCACCACCACCAACAATTTCTTTGTAATGCCCAAATCAATTAAATGTATTGGATCCAGCGCAAATTGTGAAACCATTTGAAACCAATTCCTAAACCTTCCAGTAACATTTTTTTAACCCGCATCTCACTACTGTGATATGACCTATCACTTCTATCATCAAACGACTTGTCCGCTCTTGTAATGCCTTGCGTAGTTTGAAAAGCTACTCTTCTATTGATGTATCTGGCACTTTGGATACATTTTGGACAGCTGTTTTTTCCCGTATAATAGAAGTTTCAGGTCGGGCCATAGTATTGCAGGCCTCAGTGAAGTCACTGAAATAAGGCTTAAAACTTCACATGTCAACCGCACCATTGTCCGGCAGGCCCCCATGTGAGATGTCGAGAAGTCAATCGGATCATAAAAAACATTTTTTCTGCTCTTAGCAACAATCAATGACTTTCCACGCAGCCAAGGATCTAATCTGACTGCATTTAAGAAACAGTATTATCTGTCAGAGGTATTCACCTAAGACAAATAATAAACTACCCGAGGAACTTCCAAACCCTGATCCCTGCTCTGCTTCTCTATCAAGCACTATTTCAGTGCTAATTCTGACACAAATAAACCACCTGAGCAAGTCCTAATTCCTGAGCCCTGCTTTATGTCTTGATCAAGTAATAGGTAAGTTCCCGTACTATGATTGATTGCGATTAATCATGATTAATTGTAATGAACCCGTATGCCGTCTTACTGAAAACTGAAAATTTCCCCTCTTTCAGTAAGTACGATGAAATTTCAATAGGGACTGAGCTACTGTAAAACACTGAAAAGTGGCAAACGAGGTAGTGCGAGTAAAATAAAATAATTTCAAATGTGCGTGGCAAGCAACATATACAATTCCCCTACATATTCGTGCTATGAAGGTCGAAGATGTTGGTGACGATAATTTGTCACCGCTTAGAATTGTTCTTCCGAGGAACGAACACCGACACTTTTGGTGGTAAATTTTCAAAATTTTCAAGAAATGCAATGAGAAGGCTCCGGTATCCTCATGAATTCCCACCACTACATGATTTAAGAGAATTCAGTAAAATTCAATGACTTCAAATATGAGAAGAGACCCAATATTTCAATGTAGGTACTCACATGCAATCTGTCTGCATAACTTGGCTTCCAGTGGGAGTTCCGATTCCATTAAAGAATCTTTTCCTTGCAAACTTATCAGGCTTGCCCTGCTCTGATTGTGATCCTGTATATGGTGTCGTAATGGAGCCCTAAAATAAACAATATAAAAATAATTAGTGAATTGTGTGCGGTAATTGGCTGTGAGTTTTAAGTATAACTGACAGCAGAACCATATGACAGTTCAATGTATTAATAAAAAAATCGGAAAATTTTCTGGAAAATCGAAAAAATTCGAAAATCGGAAATCGGAAATTTTTCTGGAAAATCGAAAGATAAGAAATTAGAATAAGAAAATACTATAGATTATAAATTAGATAATCATAAAACAGTACACATAATAAATATGTAATTTATCTTAAGTATACACATGTACCTAATTATGAGTCACTCATTTCACTCTTAATCTGGCTGAACTCGCACTGAATGGACTGGGCGCACAACAATATCGTAAACATTAACCAAATAATAGACAAACAAACATAATACTATATCATTATTTTACGTGTATGTATTTACAATTTGACATTTCAAATATAAAAGCTAGCTTTGTCGCAATGTACAGGGTCAGATTACTATATAGATGACAATAAAGTATGAATCTAAAATTGACACTTTCATGGTTTATTGTCAATCATGGCATAATATCTCAGGAGTAATCCTTTGATTCTTTGGTGTTTTGCGCAGTGTGTTTTTAATCGGATGTAACTAATATTGGCTGATGTGTGACACTTTGATGTAATCAACATATATTTGTTCTATAAAAGTTGTCATAACATATAAGCAACAATAAATCTCATTAATATTGAAACTTATGGATGTTTTCTTGTTGCATTGTCTCACGTATGAGGGGACCTATCACATTATGAGGATTAAATGGAAATACACTAGGAGATATCTCCTCCATGCAAGCTCTATAGGCTGAATCTAAATCATTTTAGGATGTGATTCATCAGATGTGAGAGTTAAAGTAGAAAATGTAATAGGAAATCATCAGAAATTCGCTGCATTTTAATAAAAAATTTTGTATACGGGTATACCCACTGGACAGTGTGGTGTGGTCTAAACTAACATGACCACTGTTACCTATTATGTCCCATGTCTCAACACATGGCCTAATCTCAAAAAGTGAAAAATAAACTAAAATGCATTATATAAATCTTTTTCCTCACATATCCTTTGTAAGGATTAGGCTATCTATCATGATCGAGCCCTCAGCGGTGGTATATATTTTTGGTTGATGTGTGGAAAATGTACTACAGATGACTCAGCACTGCTTCAACCATCGGATCTGTTATGTGAAGTCAACCCCCGCTTTGCGCCTTGTCTCTACGTGATGAGTGATCAACACCACTGGCATTGCACCCCAGTCAGCCGGTGCATTTGTTATGCAGGGCCATCCTGTGCACGGGTCTGGGCTTAGCGTCTTTTCCAGCGGTATGTCAGTTATGTGAAGGCGATTTTGCTTTGAGCCTTGTCTTTTCTTGACGAGTGATCAGCTTTACTGGCTTTACATTCGATCGACTGTTGTATTTGTTATGCGGGGCTGTCCTGTCCACGGGTCTTGTCCTAGTGTTTCTTACGCTGGTAGATTGGTAATGTGGTTCTGGTCTGTGTTTTGAGCCTTGTCTTGTCCTGCACGATTTATCGGCTTGGTTGTTCTCTCACATTCTATCAGCCGATGAATACATCATGCGAGATTGTCTTGTCCACATTATAACATCATCAACCTTTGGCGGGTGCCTGACATTAAATCATCTGTAAATCTTCGCATTCTGACATATGGTCCACCAGTTAACTTCAACAGCAACAACAGCAGCACATTGGTTCCTCTCATCATGCATCAGATATTTTTGGATGCAAATATGATAACGTTAATCATTATCTCTACTCATGGATTGTTCCTGTACTTTGATTTTTGATTTTTCTTTTCTCAGCATCCAAATGCCATACACTCTCAATGGCTTTATTATATTTGAAAGTAGACTGGTCATACAGCTCTCTTAACACCAATTATGTATGCCCTTTTGCCAGCATATTGGCACCATCACTGATCCATACGAGAGAAAAATCCATATTTTCAGTCTTGTATGTTTCCGGCTGCAGTTGTGCTGATGGCTGTTCCAGGTCCGGACGATACTTGGTTTAGATGATAGTTGGGGTGTTATTGCCTGTTCAGGCGTAAGATGACTGGTATCACATCAGCATTGTTTGCGGTTTCCTGGTCAGTCACATTGTAACCCGTTTGCCCACAGGCCCAGATCTGATCCTCCTCCACTCCTATCACAATAGGATTAATAATGGTAGTTTAGGGAAGAAATTTTAAAGAGTGAAGTTTTAATTAATCAGTTGAATTAATCAGATAAAAATAAAAGTAAAAATAACATCAATAATTACAACTGTTAGTTCTCTGGCCACATATATCAAAATAATTTGAATCATCCGCAATATATATATAATTTGATTACTTTCCCCTACCCATCAATCTGACAAGAATATAGCTTCACCGTTCTACTGAGACTGATGAAACACGTGCGGAATCCCAGGGATGTGCCCTATCATGGATTACCGGGACATATCGCAGACATCAACTTCAGCAAGGATTGTGATTGTTGAGCCCTATACGGGAATGCCATGGACGTAATGTGGGTGAAGCAGCAGTACTCACATACTATTAGGGCTTTACACACATGCGCCTGCATCACGATTAATAAGTAGGTCATGCATTGGGATTCTGGATGGAGCACTGTGCCTTGAGTTTCGCAAATCTCCCTGTGAAGGACGGTTGTTCGAAGTTCGGCACAAACAAATTTTCAATTATTCTTTTTATTGTAATTTCTATGAGGTTTTAGATTAATAAGAAGTTAATTAAACACAAATGTATATTATTATTTTTATTATTTGGAAAATTATGTAGGGTTTTATAAACCCTTAACAAAAAGTAACAAAAATTAGAAGTATTTATATATAAGTAGATTTTTTTTTGAATTAGTAACATTTATAGTTTTTTTTTCTTACTAATTGATGAAATTCTATATATTCAGTCTCAAGTTACAAGAAATACTGAAAAGAATTATAATTTTAGACAATTGTTGCAAACATTTTTTTTATGTTCACCACACACTGTCTTTTTACATTTTGTACATGTCATCTTAGACAGTATTTTCTTTTTAGCTGTACATAAGTTACAGTAACACCGAACTTTAGCCGGAAGTTTCTTTTCAGCTTCTTGAGAAGCCTCTTGATTAGTTTGTGGCAGGATATTCTCAATATTTTCTCTCAAACGCCTTGATAAAGTAGGGATTTCCAATCTAGTTCTCATCCACGATGTATACAGTTCAGTACCTAGTTTTTTTCATATATTCTCTTCGGTTTAATGGTTTTTCTTGTTTTGACAAAACATTGTGTGTGTAAATTACATATGAGTTGATCAAAGCTATATTCAATATGCCATAAAACATTGTCATTGGCCATCTGTTACTCTTTCTAGAACAAGACATCGAAGTACACATCTAGTCAAATGTGTCGACGCCGCCTTTTGTCTGGTTGTAGAACATAATGATCTCAGGTTTACCAGTTGTAGGATTTATAACAGCGCCTTCATCACATGAGGACAATATATACACCATCTTCGACGGCTCCGGCTTGTATGATAGTAGGGTCAAAGGTCCATCGAAACAGAACCTAGACGTACCCACTGCTCTAGAACGGGTGCTTTTAGTTCTTCGGGAATTTCCCTTTTGTTTGATCGTACCATGCCCACAATCGTCAATTTATATGGTTCAGCAAGCAATGATTTTGAGACAAGGGTAGACGTGAACCAATTGTCACACTTTATGTTGCGGTTGGTACCATGAATTGGCCGTGATAGCTCTTTCAAGTAATATTCGCCTCGTGTTAAACTATTTGTATTTGTAGCTTTTCCAATGCATGTCATCGCATTTATCATATAATTGGTTCCACTATCACTCATCATTGGAATTTTTATACCATACTTTTTTGGTTTATTAGGTATACACATTCGAAAGGGGCATCTACCGCGGAACCCCAGTAATTGTTCATCAATAGTCACATTACTTTCAGGAGAGTAATTCATTTTGCATCGGGCTATAAACAGATCCCAAACCTTTCGAACTGGTATAAACGAATCTTGTTGGCGACGAGCAGGACGTAGAGTCTTGTCATCCATTCTAAGACACCTAACAATAAAATCAGATCGGTCTCTGCTAATAACTGCTGCATATCTCGAGCCCGTAAATGAACTGTCAAGCAACTCAATGGTTGATAAATGATTATCTTTCATTGCAGCACTGGGAGTAAGTATTCCAATGAAGGCTTTGATCTCAATAAGGTTCGTGATTAAAAATGTCGCACTAGTCATACTATCAGTACGCTTTTTCGAGATCTCCACATTTGTCCACTGACCAAGCACTTGAATGATTTCATCCGTGATAAATAACTCAAAGCATAAAAGTGGTTGAAAAATATTTCGACACATACGACTCGGACCTCTATTACAACGAACTATGTTGATTGCAGATGTTCTTCTACTAATTTCACCTGCAGACGTAGACCAAACGTGTCTATTCTTACCTCGAATTACTCTATAAGGCGGAATAACTATGCGGTGATCCTGTACAATATTTTCAGGAGGTGTTGAGGTGTTCAAACTTTCATCAATGACTTCATCTATATACTCGTCATCAGTATCGCTTTAAATATCGTCTTCACTTACATGATCCTCTATTTCACTATCACTGCCATCATCTGGGCTTTCATCTTCTTGCTTCAAAAAGGAAATTATCTCCTTATTTCTCTATTTATTTCTCTCGCCATGATGTAAAGATGTTCCTAAAAACAATTAAAACTAACTAATAACAATAACTTAATTTTATATTTACTTTATTGATGTAGAAATAAATAAAAAGTAACAAAAACTAAATCATATAAAAATGCATAAAAGTTACATAGAAGATAAACTATGGCACTTACCGAACAGTAGCGGTCGTTCCTCGGCAGTGTTGACCGACGACTAGGGACACGATGAAAGTACTGATATTAGTACGGTATCGATACATTCGTTTGATACCAAGTAAAATTTTACTTGAATCGAAACAGTTCGATATTTTACTACCATAAATGTTTGCTCACGAATATCACTTCGTAAATTAAAAAACCACCGAATTAAAACTTTACAAATTAGTTTATTCTATTTGACTTTAACACATCAATTGTTTTGTTCATTCAACATTATCAAAATAATATGTATACAAATTCAATAATTCAAGTTTCCATTCCGCACGAATTCAAAAATACTTTTTTGAAACCACCACGAGAGAAGAATGAAAATTGCGTTAAAATTTTACCGTCTTCTTAACATTACTTTAATTCACATGAACTTGATTGCGATTTGAGACTTTTAATTTAGAACAATTTTAGTATTTACATATTCTACTTGAGCATTCTTTTCTTGCTTATCGGCATTATATGCACTTCCTATCCGAGAATAAAAGTTTTCTGTCTGATTCATTTCATGGCCAATCCATTTCCTCCCTACTTCTTTTCTTTAGAAAAATGGTTGTATTAATTATTTCGAAAAATAGGGTTCTCACTAGTAATTTTCTTTTCTGTTTTAATTGAAGTCTCTTTCTCTATGGAGAGATAATCCTTCGCAAAATCCTCATATAGTCTATCAAACCATATATTGTATTTTCTTTTCGAAAGGGAACCATATTCTGGTTGCTTCATCCCCTCACCTATACCCGCTTTTCTCTCTTTTGCACCTATGCCCAGCATTTTCTTCATTGTGGGTGGTGGTCTCGCATTGTTTTTAATTGTAAAGATGCCAAAGTTTTTATGTGGAACTTTATTTTGGTCCCATAAGAGAGTCAATTCGTTTATTATAGGATAGTAATCTTCCCCTTCGATCGATTCAACCTCTTTTTCTTTATGAATAGTTTAAGAACCTGTTTATTTTTTCTTCATCTTCCTCTTCACACTCGATCTGTTCTTTATAGCATATGGGATACAACTTCCCCTTCCACTGAATAAAATCTCCTTCAATCTCTGTAGGCTTTATCAATTTTTCAAATAGCTCTGCAGTGTATATGGGCTGTAGGTTTGGATTGTCTTTTTCGAACTCGAGTTTTGTCGTTTTTGTCGAGAATTCTTTGTATAGGTTTTGGTATTGACTTAGTTCATTATTCATTCGTTCACAGTCGAATACATGATCATGAAGGTTTATCTCCTCGTTGTATGGTTCTTCCCTCAAATTTAAAGCCCTAAGTTTCTGTGCTCTGGTTAGAAGGAAACCCAAAACTTTTGTCTCTCCAGGCATTTTCTTTGCTATCGGATGGCTTGTTAGCTTAAAATTTAGAAGATCTATTGTTATTAGAATAGTGCTTTCAGGTAACCCTCCATCATGGAGATTTCTTATTGCGTGGTATGGGCTACATGTTACTTTGACTTCAATGAATTTTTTACTATTGATATCAACAATATCAAACTTTTTGGTGGGAGGATCTATTTTCCATTTTTTTGAGAAGTAAGCCTGAAGACTAGACTCATTTGGGTGCCCTTCTATTAAGACATATCTGTATTCTATTTGATCTCCTAGTGCTATGACTTCGTTTTCTTTTTCTGCACGCTGTTCATATGGTTCCTCATCTTCCTCAATGGCATCATCTTCCATGTAAACATCTGGGTCACAATCGCTATCAGTTTCACTGGGTGTTTCTTTTTGATTACTGAGAGAGAGTATCCTTTTAACTCATTTATTCTTACAATTTCCATTTGAATTAGTTGTTCTATCAAAGAATGAGCATTTTCTCGTTTCTCTAAATTACATAATATTTTGCAGACCATGTCGTGTCGAAGTGAGGCTTCACGTTTTTTCCAGTTTTCTAAGCTCCAGTGCTTGCTTTGTTGTTCTGCTTCATTTGTGAACCATGTAGGATATAAGTCGCTGTCGTTTATAAGGTTTCTGTATGAAGCTTGAGTATCCATCTGTAATGATATGTATCTCTGAACGTCTGTTTATGCTTCGTCAAAATCGACGTCTTCACCAACACAAAATCGACCCTCGACGTCGACAGCATTTCACTCTCAACCATCGACTTCTACCCAGCATATATTAAATCGTCAATTTTTGAATGCTCCTTCCTTTGAACCTAGATCATTGACTTCGCTTTCTGCTAATATGAATATCAAATCAATAAAAGCAAACAATAGGAAAGAGGTATTACTTGCTACTGCATTAGTGACGATTGAAGCAACAAACGGACCCGTAGTGCTCCGTGCTTTGCTGGACCAGGGATCGCAGACGTCACTAATTACTGAATCTGCAACCCAGAGATTAGGACTCAAAAGAACATCAACTAACATCACGATATCAGGAATTGGAAAGACAGAAGAATTGACACCTAGTCGTGTTTTGAAAATTCGATTACTATTGAGCAACAACGAACATTTGAATATCGAAGCATTGATTTTGAATAAACTTACAAACATAATACCATCTCAAGTCGTTCCTACATCAATTTGGAGACAATTAGAAAACATAGAAATGGCAGATCCGTACTTCGATCAACTGAGCAAAATAGACTTGATTTTGGGAGCCGACACTTATGCTCAACTCATACTCGGTGAAATTAGAAAACTACCATCAGGGCCAATAATGCAACTTACGAAATTAGGCTGGATTATCTCCGGCAAAATTAATATTGAAGGTGCGCACACCGTACAAACATTGAAAATTGAAATTAAAGAAAATTGAAATTACAGGTAACCCTCCTATAACACGGTAGATAGGTTCCTAGAAAATAGCGTGTTGTATGAAACCGTGTTATACGAGACTAAGAGCCCATACAAAATGAAAGGATGCGTGCCGGAAACTTTATAAAACAAAATATTTTTTATTAATTCAACAATTTTTATTAAGAATATAAACATATGTAAAACAAAAACGCAAGTAAACAAAAAATTTCTGTTCTCATTTAATTTAAGCTCATTATTTTAAATTTCTTCTTCATCACTGGTCAGCAGAATGAGACGAGAGCGTTTTTTCGTTGGAGCGATATCATCAGTTTCTGATCCCATTTCTTCGGTAGAATTTTTTGCATCTTCTGCCTTCTTTAAAAAATCGGTTATTTTAGTCTGTTTCCTGGCCCTTACAAGTTCGCAATAAATTTCATTGTATGGAGATAGGCAATTTTCCAGCTCCCTTTTGAACTTTCGGCTTCTTTCAGCACAAGGGTCTTTAGTCAAGAAAAATGACTCAAGATTTTTCGCTAAAGCAAGTCCTTCCTGTAACTCTTTTAGAGTAAAATTAGTAACTCCACAATTTTCATCAGAGCTGTCGTCTTCAGAATCGATTTGATTAACAACTTCGGACGCCATTTCCACTAAATCCGCTTCGCCAATTTCTTCTTCCACTAATAAATCCTGGACGTCTTCAATAGCCATGTCCACAAAACCTTCGCCTCCAATCGATTGAGCAAGTTCTAATATTCCCCCAATCCCGTTTTCTGGGGGTTCAAGCAAGCTTTCTACTGCCGATGGCCATATCTTCTTCCAACATGCATTTAGGGTTGATTTTTTTAGTTCTTTTACCGAAAACGATATGATTTCGATACAAGTTTTAATTGAAAATTCCTTCCAAGCTTTCATTACATCCACCGATTTTGAATCAATTGTGTCTAAAATCCATTGAAGTGATCGTCTTATGTAGTACGTTTTAAAGGTATAAATAATACGTTGATCTAATGGTTGGATCAACGAAGTGGTATTCGGCGGTAAAAACTCCACTTTGACGTTGGGATGACTTAAGTTCTGTGGGTGACCAAAAGCGTTATCTACTAGTAATAGCACTTTTAAGTTCAAATTTTTTTGCTTTAAATAATTTTCAACGTCCGGTATAAAACATTTGAAAAACCAGTCTTTAAATAAATCTCCTGTTACCCAAGCTTTTAAGTTTGCTCTCCAATGTACTGGTAAGGTGTTTTTATTTACGTCTTTAAGTGCACGGGGATTCAAAGATCTATTAACTAGCAAGGGCTATGTAATTAATTCCCCCGACGCATTGCTGCACAAAAGTAACGTAATGCGATCTTTAGATGCCTTAAAACCGGGTGAACTTTTTTCTTCTTTTGATACAAAGGTCCTCTTCGGCATTTTTTTCCACCAAAGCGCAGTCTCATCGGCATTAAAAACTTGATGTGGTGCATATCTTCCCTCTTCAATTATCCTTTGAATTTTTTCTGGATACGTTTTGGCAGCTTCATGGTCAGCCGACGCGGATTCTCCTTGAATTCTTACGCTATGAATTGCAAAACGTTTTTTAAATTTCTCAAACCAACCCTTACTTCCTAAAAAGTCTGGGTTTACAGGAGATTCTCCACTTTCTTTAAGGTGTTTGTAAATTTTGAGAGCCTTTTCTCTAATGACATCACCGCCCAATGGAAACCTTTTTGTACAACAATCTTCAATCCAAATACTGAGTGCCTTTTCCATTTTCTCCATAATTGGCGCACGGGAACGAGCTGCATATTTTGCGGATATCGAAGATCCTGCGGTAACTGCACTTCTAATTTCCGTTTCATTTTTTTTAATTGTTCGAACGGTTGCCTCATTTAAATTTAGACTTCTTGCAATGTCAGATGCCTTTTCTCCTTTTAAGAAACGATCCAAAATTTGTATTTTTGTCTCCAAAGAAATAAATTTTCTTTTAAAAGTTGTTTTCTTATTTTCAGACATAGTTTAGGACTAAAATATAATTTTGAAATAAAATTATCCTAAAAACGACAAAGCTAATCAGTAACACATACCTAAAATTAAAAAAAAAAAGTTTCTCCAAAAATCACAACGCAATTTATGTAATGCACCAACTGAACGCTTTGAACACAAGATTCATACTGTGTAAATGATGGGCACGACTCAATTTCAAAGAATCTCGATTTTAGATAATTTGTGTGTATAAATACGTATGTATGTACATGGTTATTGTGAACTACACACTATGGCATAGTAACTTAATTTTGTAAATGTTTGCAATAAGTATGTATGTATGTATTGTATGTATATATGTACATAGTTTTATAAGAGGGTTTCCGCATTTTTATTAACGTGTTAGAATGAAACCGTGTTGTAGGTGGCCGTGCTATACGAGGGTTTCCGCAATTTTCTTAACGTGTAAGAGTGAAACCGTGTTGTAGGATACCGTGTTATATGAGGGTTACCTGTAATTAATGAAATGAATGAATCCACGTTGAATACGGTTTGGCTGGTATAGCCACCTTCATCTATCATAGCTTTGAGTTTCTCTGGATAGAGCAGCCTCTTTATCTGCACTTGCCGCCTCTCCACTTTTTGCAATGCTATGCCAATTACAGCGACTTTTGATTCGGCTGAATCAACCGTTACTAGCTTTGAACGTTTCATATTTTGCCATCACTTCAGCTTATTCTTTTTATTTCTCAAAAATTAGATTAGCTTGAAAGCATACCGTGCTCTGATCAACAGGACAATTTTTCACACTTACTTCATTATCACACCATAATTTTAACAATGTTTCCATCTCAGCGATAATGCCAGCTTCGATTTCGATTTTCACAGCTTCGAGAATTTTTTCTCTATTTTTTGTAATTGTTCTGACTGTCGATTCCGGTAGATCAAACTTCTTTGCTAATTCACAAATTTTTATTTTGGCATTGTAGTCTTTAATAATATTAAGTTTACACTCCAAAGATAATGTTTTGTTTTTCTTGTTTAAAGCAAAAGAGTCGGTTCTACTTCGTTTGGATGCCATAGTACTTGTCATCGCACAACACACAAAATCGTAACTTTCTTGTACCTACACGTCGATTCCGCGCTACACGTCTGAGCTCTTCGTAAGCTGAACGAACACTAGTGCGGACGAGGGGGAGTCAAAAACAAACGCCGTTTGACCTTGACTGCGTGGCGTTCACACAAAAGACGAATAGACGAGAAAATTAAAAAATCGTGTAACTCCGAATTGGCGTATGTCGAGGTAGCGTAAGTCGGGGTTACTGTACATATGAAATTAATACAAAACCACTTCAATTAGATTTCATGATAAATGGCAGATAAATCAGTCAGTTCCATTAGTTTTACTTATATTTTAAAAAGATAAATATTTTTTTAAAATAAGTTTTGGCTTTAATTTGGGAATGCATCCGCAGCTTGTTTATTCTGATCAGCTGGTGCCATTTCGTAATATGCTGGCGATAGTTCTGGCGTAGACAGTTAGCTAGTTTGACTACTAGGAATGTTCTGATAATGAGTCACAAGCTCCTGAAATTTACTGAGGAAATCCGCTTTAAATCGTAACTTCAAATGTCTCGGTGTCGATGTCATATCACTTGTGAGTGAAAGGAGAAACATTTTGTCTTCATCAACATAAGTTTCTTTAGCTATCTGCATGTCTTTGCTATTTTCCAGATTCTCTTGCAAAGTTTGCAAAATTTTTTCTCCAATATCTGCTACTTTCTTGTTTTTGGAAGATTTTCTTGAAGCAGATGCTATTTTGCGCTGTTTTTTATTTTGTTGCAGGTTTTCTCTTTCACTTTCAGTAGAATCTTCAGAATTTGTTGCGTCTTTATGCAATTCAGCCATGCTGTTTTTCGTGGGCTTGCTTATTATGGGGTAGCAGCAAGAAAATTCAGCTGGTTGTAAAAAGTTTACTGCTTATGCAATTTCGTCGCATATCCACATTTTGCGAACGATTCTCCCTTCGATAGAAATCCCTGATGTTTTTCAATTCCAATACTGAAATACATTCAATAAAAAATTATCAATCGATTGAGTTCAAACGTATATTAAATTTACCTTCTAAATACTTTGCAAGTGGCAATTCCATGCAAGATTTGCAAAGCAATATGTAAAAATCTATTAAACAAATTTATGCCGCTTGTGTCAGTCAGAAGCAGCAGGATTTCAAAAATCATGCATTTTTCCTAACAGCTTGCGCGCAATCGACGGAAAGCATATAAGGATTGCTAAGCGTAAAAGTTCCGGGTCTTCATATTTCAATTATAAGAAAATTTTCTCAATTGTCCTGCTTGCTGTTTGCGACTCCAATTACACTTTTTTATACATTGATGTAGGTGGCAAAAGCTTTGATTCAATTTTTTTTCCAGGAAAGCACTTTTCATAAAAAATTAAAATCTAACAATCTTAGTATTCCTCCAAACAAAATTTTGCCAAATTCGACTTCACCAGCTCTGCCTTATGTGTTATTGGAGGACGAAGCCTTCAAATTAGATTTTAACATATTACCTCCTTTAGCTTCTTTTCACCTTCCAAAGAACTTGAAACCATCTTCGTTAGATTGTATTCAATTTAATATGATTCAATAGATGCTACAAAGTATTCTTATACAGCCTGTAAGAATTGAAAATTATATTCAAATTTTATATACTCGTATCACACAATTCAATAAAAATGTCTTCGTAACAAGTTGAAAACAATTGACAACTCATAATATTTTTATAAATCTTCAAAACAATTTTTTGCTTAGCCTACTTGATTGTACAAATTTTCATGTGATGTGTTTTATGTCAAGCAGTGTGGTGAGTAGTGAATGTGTGAATGGTATGTGTATGTGTTCGTGTATCCACAGTCCTTTTGCGAAACCCGAAAGCAGCGTGCCTTGGCCCAGCCAGCTAGCTCAGTCTGGTCGTGGGCGTTTGGGTGGATGATTTCATCGTGCTACGGCACGCGAACGGCACAACACGAACACAAAACTCACCTTCATTGGAGAAAGGAGGAGGAATTCCGTGTAAGAATCATTATTGAAAAAACACTGGTTTCTACTCCCGGAAGTACAAGTTTATTTCAAACTAATGCACAATGAATTCATTAACTAAAATGTAATATCTGGCCTAAAAATCTGGTCAAAAGAAGATTCAGTACCTGTGTTTTTTTTATACCTTCAAACCTTAAAAGATGTTTATTTATTTTTCTACTGAAGTGGGTGACTATGATACCCAAACCCGGTCGGGATCGGTTTACATGGATGATCCAAAGTTTAAAAAAAAATACAATTGCTATATATAGATACATATAAAGAAATATATGCGTATTACTTAAAGAAAGAAAGAGGATAAAACAAATAAATAATCATACGAAATTCACCCACACCAAAAATTTTACGTTAATAATGAAATTCATCAAAACCTAATATTACAAAAATAACTTAGCTGCACCGCTTTCCAAAGTAATCCAGAAACTTTTTACTGTAGTCGATCCTTTGCATTTCTTTTGGTTTCCAAACAATTAGCAACAATTTATTGCATTCGCGCGATTGACGGGTGAATGAATTCCATCGAAAAATAAGCCAGGTGCAAATTCAAGAAATTTAACTCGCACCGTTGCACATTTTAATTGTTTATTCACTTTTCACCGTGTACTTCCGAACTCAATGCTACAATAGCTTTATTTCAATCGCCTCAAAACCACCGGCATTTAAGGGGTTAGGGGTAGTCAGAGACATGAAAAAATGAGAATTTTCAATAATTTTTTTTTGCCGGTAAATCATTTAATTTTATAACAGTAGTAATATGGCAACATTACATAATGTTTCGACTTGACCTCACAAAAATTTGAAGAAAAAAAATTAATAATTTTAAAAGTTATGGCTGTTTGTGTTGATTCAGCTCCAACAGAAATTCCTTGCGGTGACCACCACAAATCCTTGGAGATTCATCTAAAATCAATCGGACGAAAAAAAATAGTTTTATCAATAGATAATCTAGTGCCTGATCGAAGCTTTTGTTCAAAAAAAAAAAAATTGACAAAATAGCGGCCTCATGAAATTTTTCTCCAGATTTTCGGGAAAAAAACAACAGCTAATTGTTTATAAAAAATCGAAATTTTAAAAAAAATAAAAGTTCTTCGATCAAGCACTAGTTTTTTCTGTTTTCCAAAAGCTGTATAAATTTCATTGAAATCTACTGAGCGGTTTTCGAGTTACAGTGGTCACCAGTTCAAAAAACATAGTTGTGAGAAAATCGCATTTAGAATTTTACACTCGATTTATGTAGAGTAATACGAATTATTTAATTTAAACACTTATACTACCTAAAAATTGTAAATATATATAGTAAGGTATTTATAGATTTAGCTATTACTATATATTCATCAAAGTTGTAATTCATTCATGACAATCGTACCCGAGAAATCGGTTGCTTGCAGCTGCTGCTAACTACCTGCTCTCGAGCGTTCTGGAGAGCCCGAGAGCCCTTGGTTAACTGTCGAGTAACTCGAAAAGTATTTGTCGGATTCACTTCAAAATTTCAGAGAATATTTTTAAGATATCATACTTTAAGGAAATGCAAAAATAAGATTTTTTGAAAATTCTGACTACCCCTAACCCCTTAAATGCACATACATATAACTCAGTAATGGACGAGCTCCGAACTTCAACCTCCGAACAATCACCGTTTCTCGACTTTTTCAGACACACACGCTTATTTCAAATTCATCATTATCAATTATTATATTCGTAATATTCTTCACAGTCCTTCAAACAAAGACTCTTCACTGATGCTCCCGAAATTCCATCTCAAACTTTGTTCTCCGAAAAGCCCACCGTTTTTTTTTTCCTTTAAAAAAACTCCATTCAATTCCAGAAAAATTTACAGTTTACTGTTAACAGCTCCGTAGTATTCCGCGATCGTTTCAGGTTTTTTTTTTGGTTCTATTTTTTTAATTCATAACTCACGAGACGGATGCACTATTCGCACAAATCAACAATTACTATCAATCCTTCCTTCCCATTAAATGTCCCCGAAATTTTTCAAAACTTATTGATTTCACACTTTCCACGGCCTACGGCGATTATCTCCAAATGCTCTTGCATGAGAGTAGAGAACTAATGAGGAGAGGAACATAAATAAAGCCAATAGGGCAAAAATCGGATACAAACAAAAAATTCTAACACTGTCATAAAATGACTAGGACGTAGGTAATTAGAGTTTTTGATATTTGGGCGGGGGCAATTGCATGGCGCAAAATTTCGAATTTGGTATCATGCAATGTTAGATTTGTATCTTCATTTTGATGTTTTTAGGTGAAATAAAATTTAAGCGCTTAACCCCATGTGCTGTTTCTGAAATATATGCGTGTTTGACGGTGGCAGAATATTTCGGGTTCAATTTTTTTTTGAAATTCAGTAGTCGTCTAATTCTGGAACGATAGTAGACAACAAGTAGAATACAGAGTAAAATACGTTTCCGAAATTGCACGCAAGCTGCATATCTCTGAAACTAAGCACATGTTTTCATAAAAAAGACTTTACCCTACTAAACGTATATGATGTTATACGTATACGATCTATGATGTGCTTTGTTTTAAATTTTCCAACCCCCCTCTTCCTTTTACAATCGGGCTTGGGACCGGCTTCGGCGGAATTAGGGCTTGCATAGTCCTCGTGATCTCTGTAGTTCACTTTCTTAGTTCAGAATAATTCATAATTATAAATTGCTTTACTGTCATTTAATGAAAAAAAAAATAACAAAAAAAAAAAACAGTCACCACTGTTGCATATATCGGGTGTGTATCAACTTCTGTAATATTTTCTTTTGTGTTTTTTGGGACTTGATGCTTATTTTAACCTAAGGAGGCTTTAGTTATTCTAACTTCCAATAATTTTTGATTCTTCACATACCTTTAAAATGTATGACTTTTTTCAAATGCTGTCTAATCGAAATTTGTTCAGTAGTTTTCTTAGCAATATAGGTATATCTTGTTTTGATATAGTTTCGTACTATGCCATTTATGAGGAGACTATAGTGCGAAGTCTCAGCCATGTGCCTCGAGTGCTCCGGGAATAAATTCTTTCCAATACAACGATTTTGTACGGCGGATATAATTGACTGCATGCTTTTTCCAGAGAGTATATTATCCTTACCGCAAAACTGATGTCGTCGAATTTCTTGTACTGCTTTTCGACAGATAAACACAGTGTCATTTGATGCAACTTTCAGGAAGCCTCTAGTTTTGTAGCTTAAAAGGGAATCGCGTTGGTTTGTTATGGACCCTTGTACAGCCGCTATACAACTGTCGCAATCAAGAGCTTTGTGCAATTTAACGACAACAAAGCCTGATATATACTCAACAACAGAGTCGACAAAATGCAAATAGATTTCTGGCATCAGCGAAATAGTTGTGCTGTGCAAGAAAACTCGCGTCAGAACAAACAGTTTCAGTCATTTCAGGGCGCTCAGTTGTTTCATTGATCTTACTGATTGGACGCGATTGTCCAGCGTTCAGAATATTACTTTGCTCTAATGGCAGACAATTTCCTATTCCACCTTCTCGAATTTGACACCGATGCACTAATTTTCCATATCGTGAGCTGAATTGTAATTCTGTTGGATTGTCGTTATGCCTAACCCGGATCTAATAGAACCAAAGAAAAGCTCTATGTGGTCCTGATTAATTTTATAGAAGGGAACAAACTTTAGAATTTTGGTTTTTATGAACCTTTCATGAATCACTTTTATGTTATTTAGACAACGCACGAGACCCACAAACTCCACTTTTCTCTTAGAAGTTATAAAAACTATATATTGGGTGGCAATATTAATTTCTGAATGTATCGTATTGCCTCTTCAGAAAATGCCATAACATGAGCAGCATTGTTGTTACACAGTGCCCGCTTTTTGTATTCATATTCGGAAATTTTGCGGCTGTTCAAAATATCAAATATGTCATTAAACATTAAAATGAAATGAGAAGTAGCTTTACTTCCGATAAATTGTGGCAGATTAAGAACTTGCCGGCAGTAATCAATAGCATCGGCCGCAGACCTGCTCAATGTTTGCACAGCCAGGCTCACTTTCATTTTTTACTTTTCAAAATAAATGTGCACTTTACGTAGTTTATTGCCCAAATGCAGACCTTCATTTTCTTGTAGATTTAATAGAGATACTATGTATTCCCATTTTATTTTGTTGCCTTCGTAATCCACAAGTACGCCAAGGTCAGCTAGAGTATTTCTTACTAATTTGAGCATATGACAGGGATCAGGGTGTTAAACGTATTTATCACTGCTGGCATCAAAGTTAACGAAGTCCTGCGAGGAGAGGTCACGGACGTCGGAACCTAATAATTTGGACATAGATAAATTTGCCCCAGCTCCATCAAAAGTAACGCCAACCAATAAAGCTCCTGTATACAATAAACTTTGAACACACATACGAAGCATGTTTAACTTTTGTTCCCCTGTCATGGAAGCTATGGGGAAGTAAGCTACTGGTATCTTCCAGGGTTTGTTGACGCATACTGCCATAAATACGAGGATTTGTGTCGCAACTATGTTGCTACTTCCTCCATCGCCTATGTCAACAAATCCGTGGGATTTTTTCCCATCGCAGTCAACATGCTGCCGAATACAGATCTCATCAAAGACCAGATTCAAAACAATTTTTTCGCCTTCTGAATTTTCAACAGCCTTTTTGATTGCTTGAAATGACTCACTAGTCAAACCTGGAGTGCAACCAAACCTTTCGTACCACTTTCGTAGTGTTCTACTATGTGGTAAGCAATTCCCAAAGTTATGGCGAACGAATTCATATGCACGGGGGGGTTGTATGTACTCGTAATTCTGGCTCGTAGCATTTTGGGGTTTTTTGCGAATGCAATTTAAATATTTGCCTCTCAAGAATTTTGCGAGACGCTTCGCTTACACTGTCTAATATTTTGCGAGTCTTCTCGCAGATCAGCTTCTTTTCTGACAGAGAAGCAAGTAGCTGTTGCAAATTTGAGGCTTTTTTTGCCTTTCGTTTATTTTGCTGCCTAAGGTTTTTGATAATTTTGTTTTTAGCCTTCAGTTTTAGTTTTAGAGCCCTATTATCGATCTTTAACTTTACCAACAACATGTTTTCTTGATCGGGTTCGCTGTCGGTATTTGTCCCCTAAAAAAAACTCCGTTAAGGCTCAGACAAGACAAATTTGGCATCTCCCGCAGTGTGGAAAACACACATGTGTAGTTCTGTAGTGTAGCAGGTTGTATATGTGATAACCCATGTAGTTTTTCGTGTTTACTAAGGGCGTTCCCGAATTCATGTCTTCGTCTTCATCTACAGCTTCTTATGATAGATTGTGATGTCAGCAGAGTAGCGAAGCTATTCTAAAAGTCTGAAGCAGACCAAGACGAGGTCCAAAATCTATAGCTTTGCTTCGTAACACTGCCTCAAAGCACCATCAAGCCGACGAAAGTTCATATCATAGCGTGACTTCGTCAAATGTTATACAGGAGATCAATGAGAAGACGTAGATAACTGTATTCGGACTGGCTCGACTTGAGCTGACGTCTTATTCTGTTATAACAAGCTGAAGGCCAAGGCGAAGACGTTAATTCGGAAAGGCCCTAAGCGTGTTGTAAGCGTGTTTACTGAATTTATAATATGTTATTCTGAAGGAATGCAAAGGCGTAATATAAATATAATAATGGATTTTCAACTTACGACTGACGTCATATTTTTCTCCATTATTTTATTTGGAAGATGCTCACTGTCGAGTACAACCTATCGATATACAAGTTAATATTAACATTTTTAATGCGACTACCAAGAACACTAACTTACTCTGTTTGAAAAACAAACTTGTGACGCTATTCTTCAGTTTTGGCAGCATTAATATCAGATTCCTATGGAAAATGTATGACTAAATTGCGAAAGACATTTATTTAAAGCTTATCATTATGAAGCTCAAAAGTCGGCACCCTGGATGCTCTGTATCAACCCCCGGACGAACAATTTTTGAGCGTTGCTAGAAATTTTTTTTCGGTTAATATTTTGAAATAAGTTTTCATGTAAACATACCATCGATTCAAGTAAGCATTTTCGCTTCTCAGCCGAGTTACATGAATTTGAATCCATCTGATGACAAACCTAAAAGTGCAAACAGTATGTACATCAACATTATTTTGCAAACTATATTATATAAATTATATTTCACAATATTTCTAGTATCTATGGGTTGTCGTAATCGATTTTGAGATTCATGTTTAGTTTTTATCCGATTGGTTTTAAATGTAAATTTTTTCAAACTCTATTTTTATAATTTATGCTCACTGTTTGTTCACATGCTGTTTCACATTTTTCAAAAAAATGTTCAGGCTTATTTGGCTTATCGGGTCGGGAAATACTTGGCTAAATATACAATAAAAATAATTGTCTATATTTGGAAAAAAATATAAAATATCAATTCAACTTACAATTGTTGATAAGTTTTGGTCCGACCGATGAGATGAAAGTTTAAGTATTGGGACAGCATCTTCTTTTAGGATCACTCTTGAAGAACATCGTATGATGTCCTTTTCCAAGAAGTGATCGGAGCATATTATACTGCGAGCTTTCACATCTGTTTGGGCCACAGAGCTCATCCACAGCCTCCTCTTGAATTCGTCTTTGGGAAACCTTTTATAAATATACATAGTGCATGAGCAAATATATGAGTATTATTAAAAAAATACAAATACAAATTTTACAGTATTTGAGCAAATAATCAATTCTTAATTTAAAACACAATGAAGTCACAACATACTCCCCGCGTTGAAACGACCAGTTTCAATATTCTTCAGGATTCGGTGTTTTCTGATTGGAAAACATTATGGGTAATGGACAAACTTTCGTAATGGGTCGTTTGATTACACTATATTGTGTTTTTACGGTCACCACTCTTGTCAAATTATCCCTTCCTGGATGTGTGCTTATAATTCTTCCTAATAACCAATGTGCAGGAGGCACTCTGTCATCCTTTACTAAAACTAGTTCGTTTTCCTTCAGATTTGGTTGTTGTGTCAGCCACTTTGGACGTTGTTGCAAACGATGCAAATATTCTTTACTCCATCGGGCCCAAAACGAGTGAGTAAGTTTTTGAATGTGATTATAACGATCTAAGTGATTCACATTTTCATCGAGAAGGCTAGGTTCTGGTGGCATAAGCAGTGTAGTATAAAGCTGTAATATCCTGTGGGTCTTGTGTCATCTCGGTCAATGGTCTAGAGTTCAGGCTAGCTTCGATCTGGGTCAACAATGTACTTAGCTCTTCATAAGTAAATAATGTATTACCCATGGTTCTTTTTAGATGTGTTGTTACTGATTTCACTCCACTTTCCCACAATCCTCCAAAGTGGGGTGAAGAAGGAGGAATAAAGTGCCATTTTATTCCTAAATTTTCGATGGCTTGTGCGATTTCATGCTCATGCTGTTGGACTTGCGTAAATTTGTAGCGAGTTAATATTGCATTAGCTCCAATAAAATTTGATCCGTAGTCGCTGTAGATGTCAGTACACAAACCACGTCGTGATACGAATCTTCTAAATGTTGCAATAAAGCCGGGAGTGGAAAGGTCGCTTACGATTTCGAGATGCATTGCCTTCGTCACCATGCAAATAAAAACTGCTATATAGCCTTTATAACTTCTTATTCCTTTCCCTTTTGAGCTTTTTACGTCGAACGGACCGCAATAGTCAACACCACTATGTGCGAAAGGTCCTGCTGGTTGAACTCGATACTTTGGTAAATTCGCCATTAGTTGAGTCCTTGTTTGAGCAGTCTGACGGAAACAGCTAATGCATTGATGAATATGGCTTCGAATTACGTTTCTTGCGTTAAGTATCCAGAATTTTCTTCTCAATAACGATAACATGAGTTGAACTCCTCCATGCATTGATTTCTTGTGATAATCGTCAATAATCAGTTTAGTCAAATGACTTTTTTCAGGTAAGATTATAGGATGTTGTTCCGCATATGATAATGAGGAATGCTGGAGTCGACCTTCTACTCGAATTAGTTTGTCGTTGCTCAAGAATGGGTGTAGTTTAATCAACCGACTTTTTCGAGCTATTTGTTTTTGAATTTGAAGTGCTTTTATTTCCGAAGAAAATTCTTTCTGCTGCACGGTTCTTATCCAAAATTAAAAACCTGACTGAATCTCTTCAGACGTGAGATATTTTAGCTTTTGATTTTGCAGAGGTCTTCGAACATTTCCTATCCAACGTTGACAGTAAGCAGTTACTCTAATAAGTCTTGAAAAGGATGAGAATCTTTCAAGTAGTTCGTGAGAATCATCCATGATTTGCACATTCAAAGTTATTGTTCTTTTATGTAATCCCACTGTTGTTTCGATATTGTCCCTTTTTCTAGGCCACGTATCCTTTGCTCCTCTTAACCATTGTAGTCCTTTCCACCAAAGAACATAATTTTTCAACCTTTCAGGTGAAATTCCTCTGCTGGCACAGTCAGCAGGGTTTGTTTCTGTTGGTACATGATTCCATTAAAATTCCTCGAACAATTGATGGATATTGGACACTCTATTACTAACGAAAGTCTTCCAATGTGAAGGGTGTTTTCTCAGCCAGGCCAACACGATCGTAGAATCGGTCCAACAATAGACATCTTGCATATTGAGTTGCATGTCCTTTTTAACCTGAGCCACCAGTTTTGCAAGTAAATTTGCTCCACATAATTCCAGTTTCGGCAACGAAATTGTCTTGATAGGTGCGACCTTGGTCTTTGCCGATATTAACTGGACATCAACCTCAGCATTCACTTGTTCAACTTTTACGTAAACAACAGCTGCGTATGCTTTTATGGATGCGTCGCAAAATCCATGGAGGTCTACAATTGTTGATGTACGTCCTGTTCGAATCCACCGTGGAATCTGAATATATTGTAGAGAAGGTAAGCCTTCGCGATAACACTTCCACTTTTCTTCCATGTCTCGAGAAATTTCATCATCCCATTGCTTCCTGCAAGCCAAAGGGTTTGAATGAGATGTTTTGCTAATATAGTTACCGGTGCGAGCCATCCGAGCGGGTGAAATAGTTTAGATATTTCGGATAATATCGTTCGTTTCGTCCAAGTTTGCAACGTATCTTCAATTTCTATCTTGTATGATAAATAATCATCTCGATGATTCCATAATATTCCCAATGCCTTTATGGTATCTGCATCAACTGACAATGGTAAGTTAACATCTCGACATTCCTCAGAAATAGTTTGTAGGAGTAATTCATTGTTGGAAGCCCACTTTCGGAGTTCTAGCCCTCCACTCTCCAACAGACTGTGAATTTGGCATTGTTTTCGTGTTGCTTCTTCAATGCTGTTACCTCCAGAGATCAAATCGTCAACATAAAAATCATTGAGTACTGCCTCTACTCCAACAGAGTAATTATGTTGTTCATCTTTTGCTAATTGATGCATCGCTCGTATCTCTAAATACGGTGCGCTTTTTGTTCCGAAAGTTACGGTGGTCAACTTGTAATCGCAAAAGGGTTTGTCTGGTGAATCTCTCTATATTATTCTTTGGTAGTCACTATCGTCTGGATGGATGCGTATTTGTCGATACATTTTATGAACATCGGCCATAAATGCAATTTCATATTTTCTCCAACGCATTAGGATCGAAAATAACGATTCTTGAATAGTCGGTCCTTTTAATAATACATCATTTAGTGATTTTCCGTTACTTTTTCTTTGCGAGGCATCAAAAACGACGCGAACTTTAGTACTTGTGCTCAGTGGCGGCTCGTAACCTAATTTTATGGGGGTTCACAAAAAGAAAATACCTTTATTGGGCACACGAAGTTGGTTGGTCAAAAAAAAAAACAAATGTTTTATTGACCCCATTACTAACCTTTCAAAAAAAGGAAACCGCTCAATAGCCAACAAAGCAATCCCAGTCTCCACTTTAGACTGCAATTAAAAAAAATTAACACCAGTAATTTCATATCATAAACTCATTGCGAATTGAACTAACTGAAATTAGCAGCTGTTAGCTGCTCTTCAGCTTAATCGTTGCACTAAATGCAATCGATCTCATTTTCGTTCTGGTAATTTTGTTACGTATTCAAAGCAAAAGACATCATCCTCACCTCATGAGTAAAATTTCATTTGCTATTACCACAAACAATGTGGGTCTAATGTAAGACATTGTAAAAAAAATTTCAAAATGATGTAAAAAATAAAATGCTTCCATATTTTCGATCAGCAAACAGGATTAAGTTTTCTAATCGACACAGGAGCTGATATTTTTGTAATTCCGTGTAATAAAAAGCTGAAACTTAAAAAATCTATACCTTGCACTTTTCTTAAACATAGCAACCCTGCTTTAGAAAGAGTTTAAAAAAAATAATATAAAAAACATAACAGCTTACAAAATTCTTCAAAGGGCGATTTAAAAATCCTTGAGTAGTGATATTTTGACGAGACATTTAAGAGATCTGAAACTTATATTTACAGTGAACATTGTATTTTCATCAGTGAGTTTTCATGGTGAGTCTTGACCGAGAAGGGCTTAGCATGGTTTATTACAGCAAAATGGATGCACCGATATCAATAAATTTTATAAAAATTTACAAACCACATAATCCCAGAATTTATTAAAAAAACGGTAGAACCCTTGTATAAAATTTTTCATGTATCCACACTCGAAAACCTTCGGTGTTTTATGACTTAATAAAGTGCCCAGACTATCTTTGCACAATCGAACCTGCTAATACACTCAAATGTATATAGTATAGCTCTAAACCTAGAAAAAGGCCAGGAATAGGCGACAAAAGAAATTAAAATCCCAAATCATTTCCAAGCATTTACTTTCTTCTAAGACTTATTTTCTAAAATACTGAATATATTTTACTAGTATGGTATTTCACAGCAAACATTTCACAAAATTTATTTCTACCTACCATGAATTAAATTCCAAGTGTGTCTTGAAATTATAGAGACACAAATAGAGGCAATAGTAAAATTAATTGTTATAATATTGCGCTATAAACATTCTATCTGCATTTTTCTCATTTTTGAGTTAACACCGGTCTCAAAAACTACATACTCTATTACATCATTCCCAAATTAAAATATTTTTCTTTGCATTTTCAAAAAAAATCGCAATTCAATTTGTAATCAAAACTCCACCTAGCTTAGCTCCTTCACGGCTACATGAATGATTTTTGATAGGATGTCCGTATGACCTGATGTCCGCGACTTCACAAATTTCTTGTAATAATTCAATGTTACAGCAATCGAAAGAAGAAATCGAACCAAAAATGATTTGATGCATAGTTCGGCGGTCCGCCCACCAAATCCACGGAGGAAAAGTTTCCCGAAAACACAAGCACAAACTCCGTTCTGAACAATTTAAATTGAACTTAATATGTAGTTTAACATTGACAATTGTAATAACACAACATATCGTCGCAAAAACTCAAAAACTCAATTTTTGCACATATGCCGGTTTGATTTAACAGCGACGATATAACTGAACGTAGAGACGGATTGCACTGCACAATTTTTTTGTGGAAGTATTTTAAATTTAATATTGAAAAATGCACTCTCCATATACCTCCAATACAAATAAAAACACAAATCATTGAATATCTCGAAAGTACTCAAATGTAAATAGAACCTTTATGCTTAGTAGGGTAGAATAATCCACATACATACATGTATACTATATGTAAAACGCTCGAAACGGTAGCACGAATCAGCGAATGGAACTGACCACCGACAACAATGTCTAAATGCATCAAATTGGTTATCGATCGCACATTCTGAGTGTGAACCCCCTGTTAGTACTGAGACGAGCTAAATTGATGCACCCCTCGCTTCCTCGCATGCCCCTCTAGTCTCCTAATTCCAGCCACAAAATCGCACGTGCGATCGCTAGTACAGAAGACAGTAGAGATAAGCAGATAGGAAAATTGTATGGCGTGTACGTAGGAATAGAAAGTTTCTGGGATAATAGATATGAAAATGATCGGCAGGTAGCAAGCATTATGTGCTGCCATAATAAGTTAGATATTGTTCAATGTAGTTCAATGTACTTGTTCAATATGTATAGATATATTAATTTTGAATCATTGATTTCTTTGAGGGGGTTCACATGCGAAAGTGCACATTAGGACGAGCCGCCACTGCTTGTGCTGCTCAATTTCACAACTGCATGATGTGGTAAATATGTACAATTGTAGTACGAGTTACCATGCGCATCGTATTTCAAGAAATCGGTTTCCTTTGTGCTTGTAGGTTCCATGTGATTTAGATCGAGATATTCTTTAATACAATTTGTATATTCTTCTTTCAAGTAACCGTCTTGAGACAAACGTTTTTCGAGTTGAATCATTCTGATGATGGCCATATTTCTAGATGAACCCAGTTACACTTGCTTGCTATCAAATGGTAAACGAACTTGATACCTCTTATCATCCCTTCTTATATGGTTTTCTATGAAATGTTGGTCGTCGTTAGAGAGATGAGCTGTAACAGGCAATTCCTCTAATTCCCAAAACAACTTAAGATTTTCATTTACATTGACATGAACATTTTCTAAGAGTTTATTTTGCATTGATTGCTGGGATGCTTGACCAGAAATAATCCAGCCAAATATAGTGTGCTGATTTATTGGAGTTCCAGGAGGTCCTTTTCGTAATCCTTCAGCAATTATTAATGGATAGACATCAGCACCTAATAAAATATATATTCGTCCTGGGCGATCAAATGTGGGGTCAGCCAGCGGTAATTCTTCCAGATGAGTCCATTTAGTTCTCGCTAAATGTTGACTTGGCTGTCCATTTGTGATTTTGGTGACAATAAAGGCCTCAACTCGAATGCATTTCATTGTAGAATCTTTTGTTGAAAGTATTATTGATGCACGTGATTTAGCTCTTTCTGTAGAAATGCTTCCTAGCCCAGACACCTCTATGTTGACTGCTTTGCGAGGTAGTCGTAAAGACTGAACAGTGTTCTCTGTCACAAACGAGGCTTGTGACCCAGGATCTATGAGAGCTCTACAAACTTCTGTTTGACCTTGTGGTGAAATGATATTGACTAGCGCTGTCGCTTAAAAGATTCCTTTGGACTTTGAACTTCGATTCACGACGAAAGATTGAGTAGTCGGCTGAGTGACTAAACCAGGTTCTTCCATAAACGACTGTTGAGGAGTATGATTTTGATTTTCTTTCCGCTGAATCTGGACTGAGTTTCTTTCTTTGTGCAACGTAGTAAGATGCGGTTTCTTGCAGATTTCCCCAAACAGTTCATGCAAAGACCTTGAGATTTAATGAGATCCAATTTTCCTTGATGATCAAGACCTCAATATTTTGGACATTGCCGAATAGCATGAACTAAATGAAAAGTTTGGTTTCTCTTCCCCGATCTTTCTTCATACATCACACCTTTTGTTTCTTTTGGTACTATTCGACGCTTATTCGCATTAATCGCTTCCAATGTACGAAAACGGGTTTCCAGAAACTGCTTTAACTCCTCCCAAGTTGGCAGTTCAACCTTTGTACTAAGTGATTGTTCCCAAGTTTCAATTGTCTCATATGGCAGTCTTTTGCTGAGAAAATTAACGATGATTGGATCCCAAGAGGCGGTATTCACATTAAGATTTTTAAGAGCTGCCAAGCATTCAGAAGTTTTGTCGAGCAGACTCTTCACGTCTTTAGCAGATTCCTGGTTTACCATCAGTTGGTTGAACAACATATCAAGTTGGGCTTTTACCAAAATTCTTTTATTGTCATACCTTCTGACCAAAGTACTCCAAGCAAGATCATAATTCGCATCCGTTATTGGGGTATTACTTAGAAGGGTTTGCGCTTCTCCTGACAAATGCGCCTTCAAATATTGGAGTTTTTGCACTGAGGATAAATGCTCATTATTATGGACCAGAGATTTAAACATGTCATAAAATGGTGTCCATGCCACATAATCTCCGAAAAACATCGGAATCGATATCCTTGGAAGTTTAATTTCGTCTTGTTTCGAGCGTATTTGAATGACTTGCGTCATACCTTTCTCGTCTTTCAAAGTTTTAACTTCCTTTATAGGATGATCACGTCGAAATTCACTCATCATCTTAGTATATGCATCAATATAAAATTCTTCCATTGTAGAATGTATCTCATCTACAAAATACCTTTCGGTCTCCTTAATTTCCTCTGTGGCTAGTGCAATAATGTCTCGATGTCGTCTGCTAAAAACTTTCCAATATCCTTCTAAGTTTTCTAGTCGAACCTTATAATATGATTCTTTAGCTCGTCTTTCCATCGAATCTTTACTACAATTCCGCAGTAAAATCTCCATGTCACTCTTCTCGTTATATTGCAATTTGATAAGTTTCTCCATGCTTTCACTTATGTCTGAAGGAGGAATCTAAGGTTTTCTATTATGGTTGTAGATTCAATAACTGAAGTCGATTACTCAAATGAACCAAGTCCTTAGTATTATTTTAAAAAAAGAGTATTTTCTTTAATGGATTTAATCCGACAATTCAATTTTCCTTAAATCCGGTTCGAAGGACCATGTTTGAGTTCTTCAACATATATATTCGATATACGACAAAGTTGCAACAATAAAACTTGCGGTAACGCTGGAACGACAATGCATCATTCCGAATTTCTCTATCCGGTTCGAAGGACCATGTTTGGATTCTACGTGATAAGCAAGAGTCGTCAAAGATGTGCCAAACAAAAGATTGATAACTTCTTCAAAATTCTGACGATAGGTTGGCTTCCACGACAATAAAATATACATTCAACTTAGATTAGAAGCCTACATCGACACGACAAAATCTCATACGAAAACACCTTTATTTTAATAACATAACAACTCTGAATTCTCGATTACAATTTCTAATTAATATTATTGAATGACAAACATTCTACTATCAAGTTCCAACTACAACTTCAAGTTTTCAACTCAATTTGTTTTTCATATTTTTTCATTTTGACAGGATTTTTTTTGTTTGCTATGATTAGAAAATTTAAAACAAATTTTACAGTATTTGAGCAAATAATCAATTCTTAATTTAAAACACGATGAAGTCACAACAGTGTGATGTGGCCATTCTTCCCGAAATCGTATTCACATCGGCCGCTTCATTGAGCACGCTCATTAAACTTGAAGACATTAAATGTGCGCCGTCGTCTGCTGTCATATTTTCCTCTGTTTTTCCTCTGCTGTCATATTTTCCTCTGTCATATTTTCATCGAAACTTTCATCATATTGAAAGTTTGAAGAAGTCCTGAAAACATTAGAAAATACAAATATTTATCAAAAATAAATAGTATTCATGAACATAATCAGTATTATTTGAAAGTGTGTATTTATGTGTTTCATATGGGGACATATATTTGCACTTAAATTTACAGTGTTTGTTTTATTATTTCGTAGTTGCTTGCATATCATAAAAACTTACGTTCGGCCAGCGACGTGATCTTTGAGAAATGTCAAACATTCGGAAAATCTCCATTCCCTCTTCAGATTTGCAGCGCTGCCCGACGGCAATTCTCTAATTTCCAATTCCCGCTTGAACTGATCCCGTAACGTCCTCCAACGTCTTTGGCGCATCAGCACTACAATTAAATTGGCTATGAATATAAATTATAATGAGTTACTTAAAAAAAAACTAACAAGAAACTTCAACTGCATTCGCAATTCTCTTCCATGCTTTGTTTTTTGCGTATACATTTTTATACCCCTTTTGAGTTTTATCGAACAGAATTGGATATAAACGCACTTGTTCAATTAATTTCTCCTCGTACTTCATATTTTTCGATTTCAAATTCACTTTACACAAGGGCTACATTTTTCCAGTAATAACTTGTTCATTTACAGCTAACTATTTTGGCTATCTCCATATTATAGCGTGATGTGTCCAGAAACTCCTCTGTCGTAACTAGTCCGCTTCTTACTTATCAGCTAGCGTGCATTTACAGGGATAGGGATGGAGAAAGATAACTGGGATAGGAATTGTAATGACAGGATAGGAACCTCTGTGTTACGTTAATAAACTCATAATATCATTAACTATATGGATAACTTAGAAAATAATTATTTTAATTTGAATTTCTGAAATTATATTGTCGTTTGTATGTTTAACTTTAATACTGATATATGCCTGTTGTGGTTTTATTTAAAGGCACAGTTTGCTTACATCTATTTTTCCGAGTGTTATCCTTAATTGTTACTGTACTTAACTTTAATATATATGTAATACTCAACTAAATATTTATTTAGATTCAAGATTATCAATTCATAATACTGAAGTCTTTGTGCACAGTTCGTAATGGGTTATTTTAACTTATGTTATTTTTTTTATTCTCTGATATGTTACGTAAGGCCACCATTTACCTAGAAAATTTTAACTCATTAACCTTTTACTTATAGACTACAAAATAGCTTTCTAGTTTTAGACCTCCAAGGACTATTATAATCTAAATATCAATCATGCATGTCTCCAGAAAATTGGCAAGCCCATTCAAAAATTGTGGTTTATGTTCTATTAGAAGGTTTTCTGAATCCTTATATTTCCTGAATAGTTCCAAGCCAACCCTGTTGTTGGCCAGATGTTGACAATTAAAGATCTTGTGATCAATTGTATTTAACTCATTACACCATTCACAATTGGGATCATCTTTTACTTTTATTTTATAGAGCCTGAGGTTCATATAAGGTGTTTTTGCTAACAGTCTATTAATTATCTTAATACTATTGCTTTTGAGACTACTATTCTTGAACCACGTGTTCTTTCTGAAGGCGAGGCCTGCATATAGCCAGGGACATCTTTCCAAGTGCACTATTTTACTTCTATTTATTATTTTTTTTTGTTTTTTATTAAGTGTTTGAATTAGGGACAATTACTTTTGTATTATGTACAGGAAGTTTAACCACTTCTGAATATTTTCTTTTCGTCATAACTCTGTTAACTTCATAGTTATAGTTTCTATTGTTGTTACTAAACTCCTTGATCGGTAGTCCAGGAAACTCCTTACTCAAATCCAATTCTTCCAAGAGTGCAAAGCTATTAACATTTTCATTTTGGGGTATCAGTTTGCGTGCTTCATATTGCGAAATATTTTTTATGGATGCTATTTCCATAATCATATTTTCCTTTAGCCTTCTCGGACAAGATTGGTAAGAAAATAAGTGTTCTGAACTATTACATAGGATGCATTTTTTGATAGAGCAATTACCTGCACAATTCAACTCTCCGCAGCTTAGGCATCTCTGTTTCTTTGCTCTACAATAATTCATGGTATGACCAAATCTTCCGCATTTGCTACATAGCCTTGGCTTGAAGATGAAGTGTGAAACACGAATTTTGACATAACTCAGTCTTATTAGTTCCGGAACCTCCACACTCTTAAAAGTCAATTTGATGGTTTCCGACGGGATCATTTTACTAGAATCATTTTTGTCCCTAACCTGGATCTTATGCGCCCCAACAATAGAACAATTTTTAAGTGGTTCACCCCTAGCATTGCAAGACACTCCCTGACTAACAATTTCCGACTCCGGAATGTCTCTGGGGAAACCTCTAGCCGCCCCATACCTGAACAGCAAGTTATTCAGTATAAAGCCCACACAACCTATTTCTTTGAGTTTACCGTTATCAAGTAGACTATTAGCCTCCTCTGCTCTTTCAAAGAACACTCTGATCGTGTTGAAACACCCCCTCTATCAGAGCCCAGCGTGCCAAATTCGGAATTCGGAATTGGTTACGACTATTCCGAAAGTGAGCGAAAGAGATAGAAATATAAAAAGCACTTGAAATGAATACAACATTTGACTGGGGTATTACTGCTCATTATTTTATGAGAAACATTTGAATATTTTTTAAGAATCTCTTCTGAAGTTTGGAAGAAACAAATTTAAAATCAATCGGAATTCGTTGCGAAAATTGCACTGAGTTCGAACAAATTCCTAACAAAGTGCAAGTGCCTACAAAGTTTTTTGAAGTTGTGTTGTTTGAGGTGTTAACAGTGACTATTTTAAAGGTTCGTAATGCTATTCAAATTTGTTATTCTGTTGTAACTTCTCCTTTTTGTATGCAGAAGCTGCTGTGCGAAAATTTCTTTCAAGAAGACGGGACGAGATCGAAGGTTTTTTTAAAAAAGGTTTTTTTATAGCAGCAAAGACAAGCTTAGCAAACGGGCGAAAAAAATTGTTATTTAAAATTTATGATATGAAATAAAACAACAAATAAAGAAAAAATTATATTGGAATTAAAAATTATAAGTATTTTATTCAATAAATGTTATAAAAATGTATCCAAAAAGTATTGGAAGCATTCTCAAAGAGCTATTTGAAACCTGCACAAAAATCTTCAAAAAATGCATAAAGAATTCGTAAAGAATTCGAAATGAATTTGTAAGGTATTCGTAAAGAATTCGCAAAGAATTCACAAAAAATTCACAAGGAATTCCGAAAGAATTCGCAATGAATCTTGAAAAAAATTAACCATTGTACGAAAGCTTTTCAGGAGCTAAAGAGGGGAAAGTTTGAGCACTTTCCGCGTTTTTGTAACGTTTTCCATATACCAATCTTAAAGAATTCGTAACGAAAAAGTTTGAGAATCCGAACCTTTTTTCTGAATTCGCTTCAATTTTCTGAAAGAATTCTCACCGAAATGCCGAATTTGGCACACTGGGAGTCTATAATTTTCCCAACATTCAAATTTTTTGAGGCGTGAAGGAAATGCAAAAGCTTAAAATTCTGTCTCACTCCATTCACATCCAACTTTTGAACCACTTCTGGATAGAGTTTTCTTTCGTCACTTTCATACCTATTACTAAATTTATTGAAGTTCATTTGATTATTCTTATTATTATTGTTGTTATTACTAAGCCCGTTGAAGCCATTCATGATTGAATCAGTATTCATATTTGGTAATGAAAAAATATTACAAGCATTGATATTAATATCACCTATGTAAGCTACCGAGCTTGATTGTTGCACTTCATCAGTGTGATCATCAATTTTTCTTTTATATGGCACATTAGAATTTAAAACGAAATCAGCGCCATGCTTACGAGCTGCTTTAGTAAGCCTCATGGTTTTTTCCACTGCGTTATTATTAGGCCTAACCTCACTTTCCAACTCAATATCTAGAGGATTTACTTCTGACGCCATTACTCAGCATTCGCTTGCTTCCTTAGCAACAAAACTGTTTAAGCTTAAGAACACTTAACCCTGAATTTGCACAAAGATATGCTACTTACAGTTTATGACGCAATATATAAATTGCGTTTCACCACAACAATTCACTAGAATTACTTAGTTCTACAACTTTAATGATACAAATCACTATTTCAATTTCAAGAACGAAACCGACACAGATCTATGAATTTGCTTCGGTAGGAAATACCAGGAAATTACACCACATTCTTTGTTCTGCTGATACAAGGGCTACAAACAAACGATTGTCAGTGGATTGTCATTTGCATTTGACATTTCCCATTTCCCGGGACGTTCATAGGAACTGGTGGAATTGATAATTTTCAAAAATTTGGTTGCCATGCCAAAGTTTGAGGTATGAACAAACTTTGCTGTGCAACAAAGTCGTGTTGCATCATTGCAACTGCTCTCATACGCTCTCATGTGTTCAAAGTCGTTTTGTTGTGCAACAATGTTGTGCTGCATTGATTGTATTTCGAGCTTTAATCACATTTTACATTTATCACATTTTGCGATATCCGTTTCTGAGCGTTCAATGAAAAACATAATAAGTGTTGAATAAAATTATTTATTTCTAGTATTTATTTACTTGGCAATAAAAAAAAGAAAACACGCAGTTAATATTACTTCGTCCATCCTCCTTTATTTTTAAAAACCACTTCTATTCTCCTGGGTATGATTTCAATGCACGAATTGATGCAGTCCTTGATTAGCACTGCACTCAACTGTTTCTTCTTTACCTTTCCAATACTCACAAGCTTTGCAATAAGACGATCGTACAGTCACATCTATAACTTTCCCGCAATATTTTTCAATCAGTGAAACGATGCCTACAAGAGAACTGAATCCTCTTTTCGCCCAAGAACCATGGCCAGAAACTGATAAAATATATTGAGTACCTCCTTTTTCGACATTTAAAGATTTTTCTTCACCGACAGCTTTGCGAGTCACCAAGTCAAATACACAATTTGTAGTGTCAAGTATGAGCAAACAAAGAAACTCTAGCTATATTTAATCAACATTTATTAGACAAGTTATTACGTAATACATTTTACTGTCGTGACTCAATCGCGTCGTGTCGTTGACTGACCATCTTCCGTCGTCATCTCTCCGGCATTGCGAGCTGTGGCAGTTCGGCCAATCATGACAAACTCGGACTCCTGACCGAGGTCATCTTCAGTATCGTCTAAGTCGTCTTCGTCCAGAACGGGATCCGCATAACACCATGGTCGAATGTGTTCAACGTGATGAACTGAATTGAATGGTCGTCGACTTCGTTGCATATGCTCGATGTCTTCGACGACGTGGCGATCGTATCTTAATACTTTCGCAGTGCTGTATGGACCTCTGAAGCGTGGCTCCAGCTTTCTGGAGAACCCGGATGCAGGTGGCACGTGTGCCACAAGAACAAGGTCACCTTCCATGTAATGACGAGGATGCCTGATGCCTGATCAAAACGTTGGTTCCACTTTACTTGTTGATTAGAGATGAATTCTGCAGCTTTTGATCTGCGAGTAGCGATAGGTTCGGGTGACATACGTGGCGCTTCATCATTCAACGCCTGGATAAGTCGATTATGAACGACGTCATTGAGGCTAAAATCGAAGTTCGTTTGGGCTGTATTTTGTTGTGTCGTGCCTTCCACTATTAAGAGCCCATTGGATATTCGGAACGTGCAAGTCCCAGTCATTCTCGTCTGACACGCTTGCACGGAGACAATTTCTGAGAGTTTTATTGACACGTTCAATAGCTCCATTAGCTCGTGGAGTGCGGACCGCTGTCTGAACATGTTTGATGTCATTTGACTCACAAAACTCACGGAAAGCGTTAGATGTGAAAGCCGTGCCTCGGTCGGTCACGATAACTTTCGGAAGACCAAAATACCCAGTCAGCTCTCTGAGCGCATTCAGAACTGGTATTGTTTTGGTTGAACGGACTGCTTTCAATACTGTAAATTTCGTAAACGGATCCGTAATCCCCAAAATGTATTCATTACCGCGTTTACTTTTTGGGTATGGCCCTACATGATCAAGGTGTAATTTCCGAAATGGAATAGGCTCGACCGTACTAATGTGCAGTTCACCTTCGAGCTTTCCAGATGATGCTTTATTGTATACGCACTCCATATATGCAGAAATATATGCTCGGACCTATTTGCGCATTCTCGGAAACCAAAAATCTCTTTTCAGTCGCTCTAATGTTTTTTCTACCGCGAAATGTCCCATTTCGTCGTGATACGTCTTCGTGACTCTCCAACGAACTGCTTTAGGAACGACAAATTTAAGTTGATCGTCAACTCGTCGATATAATTTATTGTTTTGGAATGCGTACTCCTTTCGGATCTGTGACGCTTGGTCTGAGTGACGCCGTCCTTGTAGAACATCAGTGATGTTGGCAAGCTCAGTATCTTGGAGCTTTATGGTCGTTAGGAAATCGCATTCATCCAGATCAACTCTGAAAATTCGATCAACAACCGTTTCAATCGTTTTCGGTGGTTCAACCGGAGCGCGGCTCAACGCATCGACATGACGCATTCGATCGGATCTTGGGTGAACGAACTCGCAGTCGAACTCCTGCAAGCGTAACCACCAACGAGCGATTCGAGGTTTCAGTGGTGTTGTGTTTTTCGTGGCAGTGATGTCGGCATATTCAGTCACTGCAAGGAATCGTTTCCCAAGTAGGAAAAGTCTGAATCTTTCCAGGGTTTCCACCAAAGCAAGCACTTCCAGCTCATGGCTATGGTAAATTCGTTCAGTGTCGGAGCACTGTCGGCTGAAATAGGAGACAGGTTTCATAATTATTTCATATTTAATTATTCAAAAATCTTTGTTATATATATAATAAAAAATTCCATAAAATAAGAAATATTTCAGTCTCTGTAAACAGCCACCCTTTCTTGCTCTTCTGCTTCAGAAACGAGTAATGATATCTTTTGAATAGGATTAATATTTGAGAAATCCAATTTTCTTTTAAGGAAAGAAATGAGTCCTGTTCTTTTTTCAAAAGAGTAATAGTTTGCTCCAATGTTAAATTTTTTGCAATCGGAGTTGGTTATTAAAATAGGTGAAAACTTAGATGCTAAAGGGAAGTTTAACCTAAATATACGTATTATTTTACCTATCATTGCTAACTTAGAATCTAATTGTATATTCTTGTAAACCTTGAGATGCCTTGTGATAGACCAGACTGGATAATATTTTCCATCAATTACTTCAAATCCAAAATTGAACGGAAAATGTCTATCAATCAAGCCTTGTCCCATGGAAGTGATAACATATTTCTCCATGCTATAGCCAAGCCAAATTGTGAATCCAACCAATAAACATGCTAGATTTATAATAACTCCATCTGATGGAATAGATGGCTCACATTCATAACCATTTGAAAAAGTTAAGATTGAATTAAAAAAAATAAAAATAAAATAAACAAACTAAACGGGCAGAATTCTAAATTTTTGTGAGATTGGTAATATTTCGATAACACAAATCCCAAGTCAGAGCGAACTCCCAATGACTGTAACATTTTCATTAATTCAACTGATGGATCTAATTTTAAATCTGGTGGAAATCCAGAAAGGAAATATTTTCCTTTCAGAAGTAATGCTCTTTCAAATTCTTGTTTACCTGTCTGAAATAGAGGGAAAGACTTTGTATCATTATGAAGCTTTTCTAAATCCGGATGTAATCGTTCTGAGGTTCTTACTTCTTTTGCACCCATCATTAACACATAAACTTCTGATGTTTGATAGGTTGACACGGTTGTTGTTATTACCTCTACTCTTGAATAATATTTTCCCATAGTTGCTAATATATTGTTTCTCTGGCTAAATATCCTAGTTAGATAAGTTTTGAATATTATTGCTCCTCTTTTGGAGAGGTGACTTGAGGAGAATTCAAGCAGGAGATTTTCAATTTTATTAATTACAGATTCCGATGTCACTTCCATATCAAGAACAATTAAATCTAAGATAATGCCATGTGCATCAATCAATGCCGAAAAATATCTCCATGTGTTCCGTTTACTTAGATCATTTGGATTGACCCAACTGTCTCTCAGATTTACACAACGAGATGTGTCATCAATTGTGTGGATTATAGCTGACGGTGGTGAGGGATTGTTCCCTTTTAGATTGACATTTTTATAGTCACATAAACTATTAAAGATAACTTTACACACTGGGTATTTTCTCAAAATTAATGCAGACATACCCCCTGACCCGTCTCCTCCACATAAGGCACCCTGGGGATTAATTTTCAAATAATCTAATATTTCATTTAATTTGTAGTCTGATCCCGTCGCTACTTGTCCTAGTCGAAGACCGGATATCAAGGGATTTTGATATCTCAAATATGCGAGGTCAGGAATGTTAACTGATTTATATTCCATGCAGTACTCTACCATTACAGCTGTACATGAGCCAGATGTTTCTTTTCCCCAAATCAACTTTATTCTTTTTAAGTGTGGGTAATTCCTTAATATTTTCCTTTATTGCATGTCTTACCTCCCTGTCTATAAATCTGAAAGGTTTTAGCAATGAATGAAGGTCTTCTGTTACAATTCCCGAATCTTCATCATTGCTTCTACACATTGATGACAACACTCTTAACCCATCTATTTTGTGCTTGTCAACTTTTGTTAAAACAGACTGAGATAGCTGCTTCCAACAACTTTCTGAAATTGCTAGAAAGGAAACTATCTGAAACCTATAAGTGTCAGAAAAAATCCAAATAACTTCATCCCATTTATTGTGTGCATCAGTTAAAAATTTGTGTCCAGAATTTAATAGTTGGTATTTCATATAATTTAGACCCAAGTTACTGATATCAGTCATAACCATCGGGAAAGAGGGTGGTACAGAATGAGGAATTGATGAGAATACGTGTATAAAAGGTTCCTCTCTCCAAATGTTTAAAAGATTGGAATTTCTTGATAGTTTTTCTAAAGTCATACTAGTTAAACCCAGGACATGTTGATGATATCTATGAATCAAGGAGAGCCTTCTTTGATGGATAACTGCAATTAAGGCACTTCTAATGATCCCAGTGAGAACTCCTTTCATGTAACTAGATGGGTCTACTTTTCGTCTAATTGTTAATGGGAACAATGCTGGATCTTCTGCAAATTTTTGAACTCCCCAAGATGCATCTCCATAAATAAATCCCTGTATAACACCTACATGATATGATTTTTCTAACGGCGTTAAAGACTCCCAGTTTCCTTTTACAACCGTTATGGATTTCGTGTCAACAGACCACGATGTATTTTCCGGTTTCCAGTGTGCCAATGTTTCAGATACTGATTTATGGGAAAATGGTTCGGCTGAATCAATGTTAATTTCACTGATCTCCCTTAGACAGTGTTCACAGCGAATGTGTTGATGGTAGAAGCCTTGACCTGCGCCTTCCGGGTGGATTTCACCAACAGAGTATAAGGCATTCAACAGACAACTTTGAAACATAAAGTCATAGTTGGTATCACCAAGGTCCGCGAGACTATTTGTGGTTGATATCATTCGAGTAAGCTTCGAAGGATTTTGAGCTGCATAACCCCCGCTACTCTGCCGGGAACAGCTAAATCGATGGAGTGCTGATCCAGTTCTCTTAAAACCTTTGATAGATTTTGACCAGTCCTCATTAGTTAAAGCTTTTAAATTGCTTAATATACTTTTGGCCAAATTCGATTCTGCTTTTACAAACCAACCGATTGCAGATCTTAGTGATGCAGCCCTTCTCAACATCGGTATCTTGGTTTCTTTTTCCCAGGATTGCAAAATGCTAGTGGATTCTAATGTGGAAGACGCCATGTAGGCAGGGCATGTGCCCTTCTCTGTCTTTAAGTTTCCAAACCCTTTGGGTATTAAAATGGAGATGAACATGGATTTCGGATAGTTGAGATCACAATTTGAACATTGTTTTCTGGATAAAGTAGGGGGACCAAAGAATTCTGCAGGATGGGGAACTGTCGCTCCATACACTTTTGCACCCCAAGATATGGTTCTTAGAAAATCAGCATGTTCCGCAGAACACTTCCATATTTCTGACACATGAGATGAAGTGGAGATGATTCCAAAGAGCATTTTAATGGAGTAGATTTCGGAAGTTATGATTGTTTTATCATAGCCGATATCCAGATGTTTTTTGAATTGATTTCTAATGATTCTGGAGTTTTGGAAAAGACCAACAATTGAGTCAACAATTCCGAAGAAGGTACTCGACTTATATTCACTTAAAAACCTAGGAAATAGTGGTGATATGGATCTAAGATGTAATGAAAATGCACATTCATTTTCTACTCCATGTTGGACAGCTTGACTAACTACTTTGTTCTTTATATTGGGCAATGATTTTTGAAGAGATGATTTGATCTCATCTTTAATCATTGTTAAGGCATCTATTCCCCTTGGAATATTTAATGATAAGGGATCTTCTATGAGTTTTGAAATATCAGGGTTCTGGGAAAGGCGAATCCGAGGATTACCTAATGAAATGCATAACCTCTTGAGCTCTTCGTTTGTAGTGTTATGATACAGCAATTTTAGAAATGTTAAACTCTCTGTGTTGGGATCAGGGAATACTCGGATAATAAACCTAGTAAGAGACATACCACATGATCCTCCAATGGATGGATCTAAATACAGTGATTTGAAGAGATAACTGAAATCCATCAAGGCTGTTTCTTTGATCTTCAAGACTTTGACAACAGGACCCCGTAATGAAGGGTTGTGGATTTCGCACATAATGCGAACAAAATGAGCAAAGAAATTATAAAACAACATTGCATCAATGGGTGAATGTAAAAAATGAGCAACTGTCAATGCATTGCTTGATGTGGTAGATAAGACATTAGCTAATGTGGGTAACTGGTCATTAGTTACACAATTTACCCGTGACCATTTCTTGGTTTCTAAATTCCTTATATTCCCGCGAAATACACAATTTTTACCATAATTTAAGAACTCTGTACTCTTTATTGTCTCATCTAGATTTATTATTAAACCTAATTTTCCAGTTCCTTCGGCGATGTTCGAAAACAGTTTTCTGTTGTTATCACTGACTTCTCTGATATTGTCTAGCAGTTGGGATTGTGTTCTGGAAGGTCTGAGTTTGTATTTGGAGCAAATAACCTGATTGTCACCTTGGGCAAGTACTTCGATGTTAGTATTCACTGCCTGTCCTTCTCTCTGAAGCACTAACAAATTCACTATACTCCAACCTTTTTGTCTCAACCCTTCAAGTCCACCTAATTGACCATTCCAACAGACTCTTCTGTCTGTTTTGTTGACAAGATTTCCTGCAGAGTTAATTGTCATGAGATCTCCCCGAGGTGCATAATAAATCCATGACTTTTCAAAAATTTCGTGGGTTCTAGTTATTAAATTCGGATATCCTAGGAATTTCCCCATGACTTCAAAAACTGGATTATTTGCAGCGCCACGCTGGTGGTTATTCCATTTCTCGTAGTCGATATGGTCAGCTATAGTGATGGTTTCATAGTCATTTTCTCCCTGACCTTCAGAGTTGGATAGCATCTTTGCAATCACTGTAGTCAAGTCATCAGCCATTGTAAGTCCAAAGAATAAGGGAACAAAATGAGTCTTAATTAGGTATTCGGTCATTACGAAATAATCACGAATTTCCCAGCTCATTAATGAAAACATACGACCATCAGGCTTCAATTCCCTTTCTTTTGCTTTTAAACCTATGAGCAATTGATCAATTGAAATACCAAAGTCATTTACTTTCTGAAGAAAAGCAGGCCAGTTTGTAGCAGGTTGGCTTAGTAAAGTAGACAAAACTTTATGAGTGGGAATCGGACGATCTGGATTACGAGATAAATGTAATTTAAGCTCAGATCGTGATAGGGAGTGGCTTTTATCCGAGTATATAATCGATGGGTCAACAACGTCAGGAATATCAAAACATTTAATTAATGGTAATTCATGCCATTTATCCCCAAAGTTTCTAATTGCATGATTACTAGGCCATGTATTCTTTAGAATGTTTTCATATAGTTCAGAACTCTCTGATAACTTTTTAACATCCAATGGCCAAACTTTCTTTGTTTGAAATTGATTTCGAATTACAAGATAGGCCAAATCGCTTGCCAATTTTTCTGCATACTGGGCGTCAATTGTTTTGATCATGTTAACCTGAGAATGAAGTTTTTCTAATCCTGAGAAGTAGTCGATAAACGGATGGCCCCAGATCCATACATAGAAAGATCCATACATAGTAAGCAACAACTCAATGCAGTCTGTTTGGCATACCAACTTCCATAAGGTTCTAACCTCAGTATTTTTTACTTCAAGCTCTGCAACTGTCTTTTCGATATGATTACGGAAATCAGTAAACCTGGGAATTAAAGGGCGAAAATTTTGCGCCAACTCTGCCATGACACAATTACACATCGGTTCTAATAATTTTAATCCATTATATGCTTCAGTTGATGGATCTAATTTTAAATCTGGTGGAAATCCAGAAAGGAAATCTTTTCCTTTCAGAAGTAATGCTCTTTCAAATTCTTGTTTACCTGTCTGAAATAGAGGGAAAGACTTTGTATCATTATGAAGCTTTTCTAAATCCGGATGTAATCGTTCTGAGGTTCTTACTTCTTTTGCACCCATCATTAACACATAAACTTCTGATGTTTGATAGGTTGACACGGTTGTTGTTATTACCTCTACTCTTGAATAATATTTTCCCATAGTTGCTAATATATTGTTTCTCTGGCTAAATATCCTAGTTAGATAAGTTTTGAATATTATTGCTCCTCTTTTGGAGAGGTGACTTGAGGAGAATTCAAGCAGGAGATTTTCAATTTTATTAATTACAGATTCCGATGTCACTTCCATATCAAGAACAATTAAATCTAAGATAATGCCATGTGCATCAATCAATGCCGAAAAATATCTCCATGTGTTCCGTTTACTTAGATCATTTGGATTGACCCAACTGTCTCTCAGATTTACACAACGAGATGTGTCATCAATTGTGTGGATTATAGCTGACGGTGGTGAGGGATTGTTCCCTTTTAGATTGACATTTTTATAGTCACATAAACTATTAAAGATAACTTTACACACTGGGTATTTTCTCAAAATTAATGCAGACATACCCCCTGACCCGTCTCCTCCACATAAGGCACCCTGGGGATTAATTTTCAAATAATCTAATATTTCATTTAATTTGTAGTCTGATCCCGTCGCTACTTGTCCTAGTCGAAGACCGGATATCAAGGGATTTTGATATCTCAAATATGCGAGGTCAGGAATGTTAACTGATTTATATTCCATGCAGTACTCTACCATTACAGCTGTACATGAGCCAGATGTTTCTTTTCCCCAAATCAACTTTATTCTTTTTAAGTGTGGGTAATTCCTTAATATTTTCCTTTATTGCATGTCTTACCTCCCTGTCTATAAATCTGAAAGGTTTTAGCAATGAATGAAGGTCTTCTGTTACAATTCCCGAATCTTCATCATTGCTTCTACACATTGATGACAACACTCTTAACCCATCTATTTTGTGCTTGTCAACTTTTGTTAAAACAGACTGAGATAGCTGCTTCCAACAACTTTCTGAAATTGCTAGAAAGGAAACTATCTGAAACCTATAAGTGTCAGAAAAAATCCAAATAACTTCATCCCATTTATTGTGTGCATCAGTTAAAAATTTGTGTCCAGAATTTAATAGTTGGTATTTCATATAATTTAGACCCAAGTTACTGATATCAGTCATAACCATCGGGAAAGAGGGTGGTACAGAATGAGGAATTGATGAGAATACGTGTATAAAAGGTTCCTCTCTCCAAATGTTTAAAAGATTGGAATTTCTTGATAGTTTTTCTAAAGTCATACTAGTTAAACCCAGGACATGTTGATGATATCTATGAATCAAGGAGAGCCTTCTTTGATGGATAACTGCAATTAAGGCACTTCTAATGATCCCAGTGAGAACTCCTTTCATGTAACTAGATGGGTCTACTTTTCGTCTAATTGTTAATGGGAACAATGCTGGATCTTCTGCAAATTTTTGAACTCCCCAAGATGCATCTCCATAAATAAATCCCTGTATAACACCTACATAATATGATTTTTCTAACGGCGTTAAAGACTCCCAGTTTCCTTTTACAACCGTTATGGATTTCGTGTCAACAGACCACGATGTATTTTCCGGTTTCCAGTGTGCCAATGTTTCAGATACTGATTTATGGGAAAATGGTTCGGCTGAATCAATGTTAATTTCACTGATCTCCCTTAGACAGTGTTCACAGCGAATGTGTTGATGGTAGAAGCCTTGACCTGCGCCTTCCGGGTGGATTTCACCAACAGAGTATAAGGCATTCAACAGACAACTTTGAAACATAAAGTCATAGTTGGTATCACCAAGGTCCGCGAGACTATTTGTGGTTGATATCATTCGAGTAAGCTTCGAAGGATTTTGAGCTGCATAACCCCCGCTACTCTGCCGGGAACAGCTAAATCGATGGAGTGCTGATCCAGTTCTCTTAAAACCTTTGATAGATTTTGACCAGTCCTCATTAGTTAAAGCTTTTAAATTGCTTAATATACTTTTGGCCAAATTCGATTCTGCTTTTACAAACCAACCGATTGCAGATCTTAGTGATGCAGCCCTTCTCAACATCGGTATCTTGGTTTCTTTTTCCCAGGATTGCAAAATGCTAGTGGATTCTAATGTGGAAGACGCCATGTAGGCAGGGCATGTGCCCTTCTCTGTCTTTAAGTTTCCAAACCCTTTGGGTATTAAAATGGAGATGAACATGGATTTCGGATAGTTGAGATCACAATTTGAACATTGTTTTCTGGATAAAGTAGGGGGACCAAAGAATTCTGCAGGATGGGGAACTGTCGCTCCATACACTTTTGCACCCCAAGATATGGTTCTTAGAAAATCAGCATGTTCCGCAGAACACTTCCATATTTCTGACACATGAGATGAAGTGGAGATGATTCCAAAGAGCATTTTAATGGAGTAGATTTCGGAAGTTATGATTGTTTTATCATAGCCGATATCCAGATGTTTTTTGAATTGATTTCTAATGATTCTGGAGTTTTGGAAAAGACCAACAATTGAGTCAACAATTCCGAAGAAGGTACTCGACTTATATTCACTTAAAAACCTAGGAAATAGTGGTGATATGGATCTAAGATGTAATGAAAATGCACATTCATTTTCTACTCCATGTTGGACAGCTTGACTAACTACTTTGTTCTTTATATTGGGCAATGATTTTTGAAGAGATGATTTGATCTCATCTTTAATCATTGTTAAGGCATCTATTCCCCTTGGAATATTTAATGATAAGGGATCTTCTATGAGTTTTGAAATATCAGGGTTCTGGGAAAGGCGAATCCGAGGATTACCTAATGAAATGCATAACCTCTTGAGCTCTTCGTTTGTAGTGTTATGATACAGCAATTTTAGAAATGTTAAACTCTCTGTGTTGGGATCAGGGAATACTCGGATAATAAACCTAGTAAGAGACATACCACATGATCCTCCAATGGATGGATCTAAATACAGTGATTTGAAGAGATAACTGAAATCCATCAAGGCTGTTTCTTTGATCTTCAAGACTTTGACAACAGGACCCCGTAATGAAGGGTTGTGGATTTCGCACATAATGCGAACAAAATGAGCAAAGAAATTATAAAACAACATTGCATCAATGGGTGAATGTAAAAAATGAGCAACTGTCAATGCATTGCTTGATGTGGTAGATAAGACATTAGCTAATGTGGGTAACTGGTCATTAGTTACACAATTTACCCGTGACCATTTCTTGGTTTCTAAATTCCTTATATTCCCGCGAAATACACAATTTTTACCATAATTTAAGAACTCTGTACTCTTTATTGTCTCATCTAGATTTATTATTAAACCTAATTTTCCAGTTCCTTCGGCGATGTTCGAAAACAGTTTTCTGTTGTTATCACTGACTTCTCTGATATTGTCTAGCAGTTGGAATTGTGTTCTGGAAGGTCTGAGTTTGTATTTGGAGCAAATAACCTGATTGTCACCTTGGGCAAGTACTTCGATGTTAGTATTCACTGCCTGTCCTTCTCTCTGAAGCACTAACAAATTCACTATACTCCAACCTTTTTGTCTCAACCCTTCAAGTCCACCTAATTGACCATTCCAACAGACTCTTCTGTCTGTTTTGTTGACAAGATTTCCTGCAGAGTTAATTGTCATGAGATCTCCCCGAGGTGCATAATAAATCCATGACTTTTCAAAAATTTCGTGGGTTCTAGTTATTAAATTCGGATATCCTAGGAATTTCCCCATGACTTCAAAAACTGGATTATTTGCAGCGCCACGCTGGTGGTTATTCCATTTCTCGTAGTCGATATGGTCAGCTATAGTGATGGTTTCATAGTCATTTTCTCCCTGACCTTCAGAGTTGGATAGCATCTTTGCAATCACTGTAGTCAAGTCATCAGCCATTGTAAGTCCAAAGAATAAGGGAACAAAATGAGTCTTAATTAGGTATTCGGTCATTACGAAATAATCACGAATTTCCCAGCTCATTAATGAAAACATACGACCATCAGGCTTCAATTCCCTTTCTTTTGCTTTTAAACCTATGAGCAATTGATCAATTGAAATACCAAAGTCATTTACTTTCTGAAGAAAAGCAGGCCAGTTTGTAGCAGGTTGGCTTAGTAAAGTAGACAAAACTTTATGAGTGGGAATCGGACGATCTGGATTACGAGATAAATGTAATTTAAGCTCAGATCGTGATAGGGAGTGGCTTTTATCCGAGTATATAATCGATGGGTCAACAACGTCAGGAATATCAAAACATTTAATTAATGGTAATTCATGCCATTTATCCCCAAAGTTTCTAATTGCATGATTACTAGGCCATGTATTCTTTAGAATGTTTTCATATAGTTCAGAACTCTCTGATAACTTTTTAACATCCAATGGCCAAACTTTCTTTGTTTGAAATTGATTTCGAATTACAAGATAGGCCAAATCGCTTGCCAATTTTTCTGCATACTGGGCGTCAATTGTTTTGATCATGTTAACCTGAGAATGAAGTTTTTCTAATCCTGAGAAGTAGTCGATAAACGGATGGCCCCAGATCCATACATAGAAAGATCCATACATAGTAAGCAACAACTCAATGCAGTCTGTTTGGCATACCAACTTCCATAAGGTTCTAACCTCAGTATTTTTTACTTCAAGCTCTGCAACTGTCTTTTCGATATGATTACGGAAATCAGTAAACCTGGGAATTAAAGGGCGAAAATTTTGCGCCAACTCTGCCATGACACAATTACACATCGGTTCTAATAATTTTAATCCATTATATGCTTCAGTTGATGGATCTAATTTTAAATCTGGTGGAAATCCAGAAAGGAAATCTTTTCCTTTCAGAAGTAATGCTCTTTCAAATTCTTGTTTACCTGTCTGAAATAGAGGGAAAGACTTTGTATCATTATGAAGCTTTTCTAAATCCGGATGTAATCGTTCTGAGGTTCTTACTTCTTTTGCACCCATCATTAACACATAAACTTCTGATGTTTGATAGGTTGACACGGTTGTTGTTATTACCTCTACTCTTGAATAATATTTTCCCATAGTTGCTAATATATTGTTTCTCTGGCTAAATATCCTAGTTAGATAAGTTTTGAATATTATTGCTCCTCTTTTGGAGAGGTGACTTGAGGAGAATTCAAGCAGGAGATTTTCAATTTTATTAATTACAGATTCCGATGTCACTTCCATATCAAGAACAATTAAATCTAAGATAATGCCATGTGCATCAATCAATGCCGAAAAATATCTCCATGTGTTCCGTTTACTTAGATCATTTGGATTGACCCAACTGTCTCTCAGATTTACACAACGAGATGTGTCATCAATTGTGTGGATTATAGCTGACGGTGGTGAGGGATTGTTCCCTTTTAGATTGACATTTTTATAGTCACATAAACTATTAAAGATAACTTTACACACTGGGTATTTTCTCAAAATTAATGCAGACATACCCCCTGACCCGTCTCCTCCACATAAGGCACCCTGGGGATTAATTTTCAAATAATCTAATATTTCATTTAATTTGTAGTCTGATCCCGTCGCTACTTGTCCTAGTCGAAGACCGGATATCAAGGGATTTTGATATCTCAAATATGCGAGGTCAGGAATGTTAACTGATTTATATTCCATGCAGTACTCTACCATTACAGCTGTACATGAGCCAGATGTTTCTTTTCCCCAAATCAACTTTATTCTTTTTAAGTGTGGGTAATTCCTTAATATTTTCCTTTATTGCATGTCTTACCTCCCTGTCTATAAATCTGAAAGGTTTTAGCAATGAATGAAGGTCTTCTGTTACAATTCCCGAATCTTCATCATTGCTTCTACACATTGATGACAACACTCTTAACCCATCTATTTTGTGCTTGTCAACTTTTGTTAAAACAGACTGAGATAGCTGCTTCCAACAACTTTCTGAAATTGCTAGAAAGGAAACTATCTGAAACCTATAAGTGTCAGAAAAAATCCAAATAACTTCATCCCATTTATTGTGTGCATCAGTTAAAAATTTGTGTCCAGAATTTAATAGTTGGTATTTCATATAATTTAGACCCAAGTTACTGATATCAGTCATAACCATCGGGAAAGAGGGTGGTACAGAATGAGGAATTGATGAGAATACGTGTATAAAAGGTTCCTCTCTCCAAATGTTTAAAAGATTGGAATTTCTTGATAGTTTTTCTAAAGTCATACTAGTTAAACCCAGGACATGTTGATGATATCTATGAATCAAGGAGAGCCTTCTTTGATGGATAACTGCAATTAAGGCACTTCTAATGATCCCAGTGAGAACTCCTTTCATGTAACTAGATGGGTCTACTTTTCGTCTAATTGTTAATGGGAACAATGCTGGATCTTCTGCAAATTTTTGAACTCCCCAAGATGCATCTCCATAAATAAATCCCTGTATAACACCTACATGATATGATTTTTCTAACGGCGTTAAAGACTCCCAGTTTCCTTTTACAACCGTTATGGATTTCGTGTCAACAGACCACGATGTATTTTCCGGTTTCCAGTGTGCCAATGTTTCAGATACTGATTTATGGGAAAATGGTTCGGCTGAATCAATGTTAATTTCACTGATCTCCCTTAGACAGTGTTCACAGCGAATGTGTTGATGGTAGAAGCCTTGACCTGCGCCTTCCGGGTGGATTTCACCAACAGAGTATAAGGCATTCAACAGACAACTTTGAAACATAAAGTCATAGTTGGTATCACCAAGGTCCGCGAGACTATTTGTGGTTGATATCATTCGAGTAAGCTTCGAAGGATTTTGAGCTGCATAACCCCCGCTACTCTGCCGGGAACAGCTAAATCGATGGAGTGCTGATCCAGTTCTCTTAAAACCTTTGATAGATTTTGACCAGTCCTCATTAGTTAAAGCTTTTAAATTGCTTAATATACTTTTGGCCAAATTCGATTCTGCTTTTACAAACCAACCGATTGCAGATCTTAGTGATGCAGCCCTTCTCAACATCGGTATCTTGGTTTCTTTTTCCCAGGATTGCAAAATGCTAGTGGATTCTAATGTGGAAGACGCCATGTAGGCAGGGCATGTGCCCTTCTCTGTCTTTAAGTTTCCAAACCCTTTGGGTATTAAAATGGAGATGAACATGGATTTCGGATAGTTGAGATCACAATTTGAACATTGTTTTCTGGATAAAGTAGGGGGACCAAAGAATTCTGCAGGATGGGGAACTGTCGCTCCATACACTTTTGCACCCCAAGATATGGTTCTTAGAAAATCAGCATGTTCCGCAGAACACTTCCATATTTCTGACACATGAGATGAAGTGGAGATGATTCCAAAGAGCATTTTAATGGAGTAGATTTCGGAAGTTATGATTGTTTTATCATAGCCGATATCCAGATGTTTTTTGAATTGATTTCTAATGATTCTGGAGTTTTGGAAAAGACCAACAATTGAGTCAACAATTCCGAAGAAGGTACTCGACTTATATTCACTTAAAAACCTAGGAAATAGTGGTGATATGGATCTAAGATGTAATGAAAATGCACATTCATTTTCTACTCCATGTTGGACAGCTTGACTAACTACTTTGTTCTTTATATTGGGCAATGATTTTTGAAGAGATGATTTGATCTCATCTTTAATCATTGTTAAGGCATCTATTCCCCTTGGAATATTTAATGATAAGGGATCTTCTATGAGTTTTGAAATATCAGGGTTCTGGGAAAGGCGAATCCGAGGATTACCTAATGAAATGCATAACCTCTTGAGCTCTTCGTTTGTAGTGTTATGATACAGCAATTTTAGAAATGTTAAACTCTCTGTGTTGGGATCAGGGAATACTCGGATAATAAACCTAGTAAGAGACATACCACATGATCCTCCAATGGATGGATCTAAATACAGTGATTTGAAGAGATAACTGAAATCCATCAAGGCTGTTTCTTTGATCTTCAAGACTTTGACAACAGGACCCCGTAATGAAGGGTTGTGGATCTCGCACATAATGCGAACAAAATGAGCAAAGAAATTATAAAACAACATTGCATCAATGGGTGAATGTGAAAAATGAGCAACTGTCAATGCATTGCTTGATGTGGTAGATAAGACATTAGCTAATGTGGGTAACTGGTCATTAGTTACACAATTTACCCGTGACCATTTCTTGGTTTCTAAATTCCTTATATTCCCGCGAAATACACAATTTTTACCATAATTTAAGAACTCTGTACTCTTTATTGTCTCATCTAGATTTATTATTAAACCTAATTTTCCAGTTCCTTCGGCGATGTTCGAAAACAGTTTTCTGTTGTTATCACTGACTTCTCTGATATTGTCTAGCAGTTGGAATTGTGTTCTGGAAGGTCTGAGTTTGTATTTGGAGCAAATAACCTGATTGTCACCTTGGGCAAGTACTTCGATGTTAGTATTCACTGCCTGTCCTTCTCTCTGAAGCACTAACAAATTCACTATACTCCAACCTTTTTGTCTCAACCCTTCAAGTCCACCTAATTGACCATTCCAACAGACTCTTCTGTCTGTTTTGTTGACAAGATTTCCTGCAGAGTTAATTGTCATGAGATCTCCCCGAGGTGCATAATAAATCCATGACTTTTCAAAAATTTCGTGGGTTCTAGTTATTAAATTCGGATATCCTAGGAATTTCCCCATGACTTCAAAAACTGGATTATTTGCAGCGCCACGCTGGTGGTTATTCCATTTCTCGTAGTCGATATGGTCAGCTATAGTGATGGTTTCATAGTCATTTTCTCCCTGACCTTCAGAGTTGGATAGCATCTTTGCAATCACTGTAGTCAAGTCATCAGCCATTGTAAGTCCAAAGAATAAGGGAACAAAATGAGTCTTAATTAGGTATTCGGTCATTACGAAATAATCACGAATTTCCCAGCTCATTAATGAAAACATACGACCATCAGGCTTCAATTCCCTTTCTTTTGCTTTTAAACCTATGAGCAATTGATCAATTGAAATACCAAAGTCATTTACTTTCTGAAGAAAAGCAGGCCAGTTTGTAGCAGGTTGGCTTAGTAAAGTAGACAAAACTTTATGAGTGGGAATCGGACGATCTGGATTACGAGATAAATGTAATTTAAGCTCAGATCGTGATAGGGAGTGGCTTTTATCCGAGTATATAATCGATGGGTCAACAACGTCAGGAATATCAAAACATTTAATTAATGGTAATTCATGCCATTTATCCCCAAAGTTTCTAATTGCATGATTACTAGGCCATGTATTCTTTAGAATGTTTTCATATAGTTCAGAACTCTCTGATAACTTTTTAACATCCAATGGCCAAACTTTCTTTGTTTGAAATTGATTTCGAATTACAAGATAGGCCAAATCGCTTGCCAATTTTTCTGCATACTGGGCGTCAATTGTTTTGATCATGTTAACCTGAGAATGAAGTTTTTCTAATCCTGAGAAGTAGTCGATAAACGGATGGCCCCAGATCCATACATAGAAAGATCCATACATAGTAAGCAACAACTCAATGCAGTCTGTTTGGCATACCAACTTCCATAAGGTTCTAACCTCAGTATTTTTTACTTCAAGCTCTGCAACTGTCTTTTCGATATGATTACGGAAATCAGTAAACCTGGGAATTAAAGGGCGAAAATTTTGCGCCAACTCTGCCATGACACAATTACACATCGGTTCTAATAATTTTAATCCATTATATGCTTCAGTTGATGGATCTAATTTTAAATCTGGTGGAAATCCAGAAAGGAAATCTTTTCCTTTCAGAAGTAATGCTCTTTCAAATTCTTGTTTACCTGTCTGAAATAGAGGGAAAGACTTTGTATCATTATGAAGCTTTTCTAAATCCGGATGTAATCGTTCTGAGGTTCTTACTTCTTTTGCACCCATCATTAACACATAAACTTCTGATGTTTGATAGGTTGACACGGTTGTTGTTATTACCTCTACTCTTGAATAATATTTTCCCATAGTTGCTAATATATTGTTTCTCTGGCTAAATATCCTAGTTAGATAAGTTTTGAATATTATTGCTCCTCTTTTGGAGAGGTGACTTGAGGAGAATTCAAGCAGGAGATTTTCAATTTTATTAATTACAGATTCCGATGTCACTTCCATATCAAGAACAATTAAATCTAAGATAATGCCATGTGCATCAATCAATGCCGAAAAATATCTCCATGTGTTCCGTTTACTTAGATCATTTGGATTGACCCAACTGTCTCTCAGATTTACACAACGAGATGTGTCATCAATTGTGTGGATTATAGCTGACGGTGGTGAGGGATTGTTCCCTTTTAGATTGACATTTTTATAGTCACATAAACTATTAAAGATAACTTTACACACTGGGTATTTTCTCAAAATTAATGCAGACATACCCCCTGACCCGTCTCCTCCACATAAGGCACCCTGGGGATTAATTTTCAAATAATCTAATATTTCATTTAATTTGTAGTCTGATCCCGTCGCTACTTGTCCTAGTCGAAGACCGGATATCAAGGGATTTTGATATCTCAAATATGCGAGGTCAGGAATGTTAACTGATTTATATTCCATGCAGTACTCTACCATTACAGCTGTACATGAGCCAGATGTTTCTTTTCCCCAAATCAACTTTATTCTTTTTAAGTGTGGGTAATTCCTTAATATTTTCCTTTATTGCATGTCTTACCTCCCTGTCTATAAATCTGAAAGGTTTTAGCAATGAATGAAGGTCTTCTGTTACAATTCCCGAATCTTCATCATTGCTTCTACACATTGATGACAACACTCTTAACCCATCTATTTTGTGCTTGTCAACTTTTGTTAAAACAGACTGAGATAGCTGCTTCCAACAACTTTCTGAAATTGCTAGAAAGGAAACTATCTGAAACCTATAAGTGTCAGAAAAAATCCAAATAACTTCATCCCATTTATTGTGTGCATCAGTTAAAAATTTGTGTCCAGAATTTAATAGTTGGTATTTCATATAATTTAGACCCAAGTTACTGATATCAGTCATAACCATCGGGAAAGAGGGTGGTACAGAATGAGGAATTGATGAGAATACGTGTATAAAAGGTTCCTCTCTCCAAATGTTTAAAAGATTGGAATTTCTTGATAGTTTTTCTAAAGTCATACTAGTTAAACCCAGGACATGTTGATGATATCTATGAATCAAGGAGAGCCTTCTTTGATGGATAACTGCAATTAAGGCACTTCTAATGATCCCAGTGAGAACTCCTTTCATGTAACTAGATGGGTCTACTTTTCGTCTAATTGTTAATGGGAACAATGCTGGATCTTCTGCAAATTTTTGAACTCCCCAAGATGCATCTCCATAAATAAATCCCTGTATAACACCTACATGATATGATTTTTCTAACGGCGTTAAAGACTCCCAGTTTCCTTTTACAACCGTTATGGATTTCGTGTCAACAGACCACGATGTATTTTCCGGTTTCCAGTGTGCCAATGTTTCAGATACTGATTTATGGGAAAATGGTTCGGCTGAATCAATGTTAATTTCACTGATCTCCCTTAGACAGTGTTCACAGCGAATGTGTTGATGGTAGAAGCCTTGACCTGCGCCTTCCGGGTGGATTTCACCAACAGAGTATAAGGCATTCAACAGACAACTTTGAAACATAAAGTCATAGTTGGTATCACCAAGGTCCGCGAGACTATTTGTGGTTGATATCATTCGAGTAAGCTTCGAAGGATTTTGAGCTGCATAACCCCCGCTACTCTGCCGGGAACAGCTAAATCGATGGAGTGCTGATCCAGTTCTCTTAAAACCTTTGATAGATTTTGACCAGTCCTCATTAGTTAAAGCTTTTAAATTGCTTAATATACTTTTGGCCAAATTCGATTCTGCTTTTACAAACCAACCGATTGCAGATCTTAGTGATGCAGCCCTTCTCAACATCGGTATCTTGGTTTCTTTTTCCCAGGATTGCAAAATGCTAGTGGATTCTAATGTGGAAGACGCCATGTAGGCAGGGCATGTGCCCTTCTCTGTCTTTAAGTTTCCAAACCCTTTGGGTATTAAAATGGAGATGAACATGGATTTCGGATAGTTGAGATCACAATTTGAACATTGTTTTCTGGATAAAGTAGGGGGACCAAAGAATTCTGCAGGATGGGGAACTGTCGCTCCATACACTTTTGCACCCCAAGATATGGTTCTTAGAAAATCAGCATGTTCCGCAGAACACTTCCATATTTCTGACACATGAGATGAAGTGGAGATGATTCCAAAGAGCATTTTAATGGAGTAGATTTCGGAAGTTATGATTGTTTTATCATAGCCGATATCCAGATGTTTTTTGAATTGATTTCTAATGATTCTGGAGTTTTGGAAAAGACCAACAATTGAGTCAACAATTCCGAAGAAGGTACTCGACTTATATTCACTTAAAAACCTAGGAAATAGTGGTGATATGGATCTAAGATGTAATGAAAATGCACATTCATTTTCTACTCCATGTTGGACAGCTTGACTAACTACTTTGTTCTTTATATTGGGCAATGATTTTTGAAGAGATGATTTGATCTCATCTTTAATCATTGTTAAGGCATCTATTCCCCTTGGAATATTTAATGATAAGGGATCTTCTATGAGTTTTGAAATATCAGGGTTCTGGGAAAGGCGAATCCGAGGATTACCTAATGAAATGCATAACCTCTTGAGCTCTTCGTTTGTAGTGTTATGATACAGCAATTTTAGAAATGTTAAACTCTCTGTGTTGGGATCAGGGAATACTCGGATAATAAACCTAGTAAGAGACATACCACATGATCCTCCAATGGATGGATCTAAATACAGTGATTTGAAGAGATAACTGAAATCCATCAAGGCTGTTTCTTTGATCTTCAAGACTTTGACAACAGGACCCCGTAATGAAGGGTTGTGGATCTCGCACATAATGCGAACAAAATGAGCAAAGAAATTATAAAACAACATTGCATCAATGGGTGAATGTGAAAAATGAGCAACTGTCAATGCATTGCTTGATGTGGTAGATAAGACATTAGCTAATGTGGGTAACTGGTCATTAGTTACACAATTTACCCGTGACCATTTCTTGGTTTCTAAATTCCTTATATTCCCGCGAAATACACAATTTTTACCATAATTTAAGAACTCTGTACTCTTTATTGTCTCATCTAGATTTATTATTAAACCTAATTTTCCAGTTCCTTCGGCGATGTTCGAAAACAGTTTTCTGTTGTTATCACTGACTTCTCTGATATTGTCTAGCAGTTGGAATTGTGTTCTGGAAGGTCTGAGTTTGTATTTGGAGCAAATAACCTGATTGTCACCTTGGGCAAGTACTTCGATGTTAGTATTCACTGCCTGTCCTTCTCTCTGAAGCACTAACAAATTCACTATACTCCAACCTTTTTGTCTCAACCCTTCAAGTCCACCTAATTGACCATTCCAACAGACTCTTCTGTCTGTTTTGTTGACAAGATTTCCTGCAGAGTTAATTGTCATGAGATCTCCCCGAGGTGCATAATAAATCCATGACTTTTCAAAAATTTCGTGGGTTCTAGTTATTAAATTCGGATATCCTAGGAATTTCCCCATGACTTCAAAAACTGGATTATTTGCAGCGCCACGCTGGTGGTTATTCCATTTCTCGTAGTCGATATGGTCAGCTATAGTGATGGTTTCATAGTCATTTTCTCCCTGACCTTCAGAGTTGGATAGCATCTTTGCAATCACTGTAGTCAAGTCATCAGCCATTGTAAGTCCAAAGAATAAGGGAACAAAATGAGTCTTAATTAGGTATTCGGTCATTACGAAATAATCACGAATTTCCCAGCTCATTAATGAAAACATACGACCATCAGGCTTCAATTCCCTTTCTTTTGCTTTTAAACCTATGAGCAATTGATCAATTGAAATACCAAAGTCATTTACTTTCTGAAGAAAAGCAGGCCAGTTTGTAGCAGGTTGGCTTAGTAAAGTAGACAAAACTTTATGAGTGGGAATCGGACGATCTGGATTACGAGATAAATGTAATTTAAGCTCAGATCGTGATAGGGAGTGGCTTTTATCCGAGTATATAATCGATGGGTCAACAACGTCAGGAATATCAAAACATTTAATTAATGGTAATTCATGCCATTTATCCCCAAAGTTTCTAATTGCATGATTACTAGGCCATGTATTCTTTAGAATGTTTTCATATAGTTCAGAACTCTCTGATAACTTTTTAACATCCAATGGCCAAACTTTCTTTGTTTGAAATTGATTTCGAATTACAAGATAGGCCAAATCGCTTGCCAATTTTTCTGCATACTGGGCGTCAATTGTTTTGATCATGTTAACCTGAGAATGAAGTTTTTCTAATCCTGAGAAGTAGTCGATAAACGGATGGCCCCAGATCCATACATAGAAAGATCCATACATAGTAAGCAACAACTCAATGCAGTCTGTTTGGCATACCAACTTCCATAAGGTTCTAACCTCAGTATTTTTTACTTCAAGCTCTGCAACTGTCTTTTCGATATGATTACGGAAATCAGTAAACCTGGGAATTAAAGGGCGAAAATTTTGCGCCAACTCTGCCATGACACAATTACACATCGGTTCTAATAATTTTAATCCATTATATGCTTCAGTTGATGGATCTAATTTTAAATCTGGTGGAAATCCAGAAAGGAAATCTTTTCCTTTCAGAAGTAATGCTCTTTCAAATTCTTGTTTACCTGTCTGAAATAGAGGGAAAGACTTTGTATCATTATGAAGCTTTTCTAAATCCGGATGTAATCGTTCTGAGGTTCTTACTTCTTTTGCACCCATCATTAACACATAAACTTCTGATGTTTGATAGGTTGACACGGTTGTTGTTATTACCTCTACTCTTGAATAATATTTTCCCATAGTTGCTAATATATTGTTTCTCTGGCTAAATATCCTAGTTAGATAAGTTTTGAATATTATTGCTCCTCTTTTGGAGAGGTGACTTGAGGAGAATTCAAGCAGGAGATTTTCAATTTTATTAATTACAGATTCCGATGTCACTTCCATATCAAGAACAATTAAATCTAAGATAATGCCATGTGCATCAATCAATGCCGAAAAATATCTCCATGTGTTCCGTTTACTTAGATCATTTGGATTGACCCAACTGTCTCTCAGATTTACACAACGAGATGTGTCATCAATTGTGTGGATTATAGCTGACGGTGGTGAGGGATTGTTCCCTTTTAGATTGACATTTTTATAGTCACATAAACTATTAAAGATAACTTTACACACTGGGTATTTTCTCAAAATTAATGCAGACATACCCCCTGACCCGTCTCCTCCACATAAGGCACCCTGGGGATTAATTTTCAAATAATCTAATATTTCATTTAATTTGTAGTCTGATCCCGTCGCTACTTGTCCTAGTCGAAGACCGGATATCAAGGGATTTTGATATCTCAAATATGCGAGGTCAGGAATGTTAACTGATTTATATTCCATGCAGTACTCTACCATTACAGCTGTACATGAGCCAGATGTTTCTTTTCCCCAAATCAACTTTATTCTTTTTAAGTGTGGGTAATTCCTTAATATTTTCCTTTATTGCATGTCTTACCTCCCTGTCTATAAATCTGAAAGGTTTTAGCAATGAATGAAGGTCTTCTGTTACAATTCCCGAATCTTCATCATTGCTTCTACACATTGATGACAACACTCTTAACCCATCTATTTTGTGCTTGTCAACTTTTGTTAAAACAGACTGAGATAGCTGCTTCCAACAACTTTCTGAAATTGCTAGAAAGGAAACTATCTGAAACCTATAAGTGTCAGAAAAAATCCAAATAACTTCATCCCATTTATTGTGTGCATCAGTTAAAAATTTGTGTCCAGAATTTAATAGTTGGTATTTCATATAATTTAGACCCAAGTTACTGATATCAGTCATAACCATCGGGAAAGAGGGTGGTACAGAATGAGGAATTGATGAGAATACGTGTATAAAAGGTTCCTCTCTCCAAATGTTTAAAAGATTGGAATTTCTTGATAGTTTTTCTAAAGTCATACTAGTTAAACCCAGGACATGTTGATGATATCTATGAATCAAGGAGAGCCTTCTTTGATGGATAACTGCAATTAAGGCACTTCTAATGATCCCAGTGAGAACTCCTTTCATGTAACTAGATGGGTCTACTTTTCGTCTAATTGTTAATGGGAACAATGCTGGATCTTCTGCAAATTTTTGAACTCCCCAAGATGCATCTCCATAAATAAATCCCTGTATAACACCTACATGATATGATTTTTCTAACGGCGTTAAAGACTCCCAGTTTCCTTTTACAACCGTTATGGATTTCGTGTCAACAGACCACGATGTATTTTCCGGTTTCCAGTGTGCCAATGTTTCAGATACTGATTTATGGGAAAATGGTTCGGCTGAATCAATGTTAATTTCACTGATCTCCCTTAGACAGTGTTCACAGCGAATGTGTTGATGGTAGAAGCCTTGACCTGCGCCTTCCGGGTGGATTTCACCAACAGAGTATAAGGCATTCAACAGACAACTTTGAAACATAAAGTCATAGTTGGTATCACCAAGGTCCGCGAGACTATTTGTGGTTGATATCATTCGAGTAAGCTTCGAAGGATTTTGAGCTGCATAACCCCCGCTACTCTGCCGGGAACAGCTAAATCGATGGAGTGCTGATCCAGTTCTCTTAAAACCTTTGATAGATTTTGACCAGTCCTCATTAGTTAAAGCTTTTAAATTGCTTAATATACTTTTGGCCAAATTCGATTCTGCTTTTACAAACCAACCGATTGCAGATCTTAGTGATGCAGCCCTTCTCAACATCGGTATCTTGGTTTCTTTTTCCCAGGATTGCAAAATGCTAGTGGATTCTAATGTGGAAGACGCCATGTAGGCAGGGCATGTGCCCTTCTCTGTCTTTAAGTTTCCAAACCCTTTGGGTATTAAAATGGAGATGAACATGGATTTCGGATAGTTGAGATCACAATTTGAACATTGTTTTCTGGATAAAGTAGGGGGACCAAAGAATTCTGCAGGATGGGGAACTGTCGCTCCATACACTTTTGCACCCCAAGATATGGTTCTTAGAAAATCAGCATGTTCCGCAGAACACTTCCATATTTCTGACACATGAGATGAAGTGGAGATGATTCCAAAGAGCATTTTAATGGAGTAGATTTCGGAAGTTATGATTGTTTTATCATAGCCGATATCCAGATGTTTTTTGAATTGATTTCTAATGATTCTGGAGTTTTGGAAAAGACCAACAATTGAGTCAACAATTCCGAAGAAGGTACTCGACTTATATTCACTTAAAAACCTAGGAAATAGTGGTGATATGGATCTAAGATGTAATGAAAATGCACATTCATTTTCTACTCCATGTTGGACAGCTTGACTAACTACTTTGTTCTTTATATTGGGCAATGATTTTTGAAGAGATGATTTGATCTCATCTTTAATCATTGTTAAGGCATCTATTCCCCTTGGAATATTTAATGATAAGGGATCTTCTATGAGTTTTGAAATATCAGGGTTCTGGGAAAGGCGAATCCGAGGATTACCTAATGAAATGCATAACCTCTTGAGCTCTTCGTTTGTAGTGTTATGATACAGCAATTTTAGAAATGTTAAACTCTCTGTGTTGGGATCAGGGAATACTCGGATAATAAACCTAGTAAGAGACATACCACATGATCCTCCAATGGATGGATCTAAATACAGTGATTTGAAGAGATAACTGAAATCCATCAAGGCTGTTTCTTTGATCTTCAAGACTTTGACAACAGGACCCCGTAATGAAGGGTTGTGGATCTCGCACATAATGCGAACAAAATGAGCAAAGAAATTATAAAACAACATTGCATCAATGGGTGAATGTGAAAAATGAGCAACTGTCAATGCATTGCTTGATGTGGTAGATAAGACATTAGCTAATGTGGGTAACTGGTCATTAGTTACACAATTTACCCGTGACCATTTCTTGGTTTCTAAATTCCTTATATTCCCGCGAAATACACAATTTTTACCATAATTTAAGAACTCTGTACTCTTTATTGTCTCATCTAGATTTATTATTAAACCTAATTTTCCAGTTCCTTCGGCGATGTTCGAAAACAGTTTTCTGTTGTTATCACTGACTTCTCTGATATTGTCTAGCAGTTGGAATTGTGTTCTGGAAGGTCTGAGTTTGTATTTGGAGCAAATAACCTGATTGTCACCTTGGGCAAGTACTTCGATGTTAGTATTCACTGCCTGTCCTTCTCTCTGAAGCACTAACAAATTCACTATACTCCAACCTTTTTGTCTCAACCCTTCAAGTCCACCTAATTGACCATTCCAACAGACTCTTCTGTCTGTTTTGTTGACAAGATTTCCTGCAGAGTTAATTGTCATGAGATCTCCCCGAGGTGCATAATAAATCCATGACTTTTCAAAAATTTCGTGGGTTCTAGTTATTAAATTCGGATATCCTAGGAATTTCCCCATGACTTCAAAAACTGGATTATTTGCAGCGCCACGCTGGTGGTTATTCCATTTCTCGTAGTCGATATGGTCAGCTATAGTGATGGTTTCATAGTCATTTTCTCCCTGACCTTCAGAGTTGGATAGCATCTTTGCAATCACTGTAGTCAAGTCATCAGCCATTGTAAGTCCAAAGAATAAGGGAACAAAATGAGTCTTAATTAGGTATTCGGTCATTACGAAATAATCACGAATTTCCCAGCTCATTAATGAAAACATACGACCATCAGGCTTCAATTCCCTTTCTTTTGCTTTTAAACCTATGAGCAATTGATCAATTGAAATACCAAAGTCATTTACTTTCTGAAGAAAAGCAGGCCAGTTTGTAGCAGGTTGGCTTAGTAAAGTAGACAAAACTTTATGAGTGGGAATCGGACGATCTGGATTACGAGATAAATGTAATTTAAGCTCAGATCGTGATAGGGAGTGGCTTTTATCCGAGTATATAATCGATGGGTCAACAACGTCAGGAATATCAAAACATTTAATTAATGGTAATTCATGCCATTTATCCCCAAAGTTTCTAATTGCATGATTACTAGGCCATGTATTCTTTAGAATGTTTTCATATAGTTCAGAACTCTCTGATAACTTTTTAACATCCAATGGCCAAACTTTCTTTGTTTGAAATTGATTTCGAATTACAAGATAGGCCAAATCGCTTGCCAATTTTTCTGCATACTGGGCGTCAATTGTTTTGATCATGTTAACCTGAGAATGAAGTTTTTCTAATCCTGAGAAGTAGTCGATAAACGGATGGCCCCAGATCCATACATAGAAAGATCCATACATAGTAAGCAACAACTCAATGCAGTCTGTTTGGCATACCAACTTCCATAAGGTTCTAACCTCAGTATTTTTTACTTCAAGCTCTGCAACTGTCTTTTCGATATGATTACGGAAATCAGTAAACCTGGGAATTAAAGGGCGAAAATTTTGCGCCAACTCTGCCATGACACAATTACACATCGGTTCTAATAATTTTAATCCATTATATGCTATACCCCCGATATCGGCCAGCATTTTATCTCCAATCTGATATAACTCCATCATTCTTAGGTTTGATTCATAGGGAAACATTTTATCGACCCTATTGTTCAAGGTTAAAAAGGTGTTAAACCTGGCAATGTATGTGTCTTTAATCATCAAAAAACAATTTCTGTCAATCAACATCTTATGACATTTAAAATAAACAAACCCATGACCTACATGTATAATTCCAAAATTTCCAGAAGTCCAAGTAAAACAAAAACTTTCCTTATTAATAAGACCTGATGCTCCAAAAGTGCTAGACAAGTAATCCATATCTTGTTTTGTAGTACAATTGAGGAAAAGGGCTATGACATGCATTTCCCAAAACAAATGTCCCCATTTCATACCATAACCTGGTATATCCAATTTGTCGATACTTTTTGCTAGTATACCCTTTCCTAACCAACCTTTAAGGAACGAATCTATCACAGGTCTAGTCATAGCATCACAGGTTGATGTTCTAAAAAGAATGTCTCTGAAAAGTTTGTTCTGTTGATAAGTAGTCCTAAGATTGACCTTCCCAAACCATTTATGAAAGTAATCAGATGTGTGAACTTCATCCCTCTCCATTTTTGGGGCAAAAAACTCCTTCATTGCTGTCCACCTGGGTGTGCACCAGGGTGTCTCATTCTGTTTTAAGCCATATCAAGAAATTATCAATGTCATCAGATATGAGTGGAGAATTAAGAGAATAATCAAAATTACTCAAATGTTTCATTAGGTCTAGTTTTTGGATGTCAGCACTTTCCAATAATAAATTATATGGATCATCTCCCCAATTACTTTCTAATTGTAGATAGTCCAAATCTGGAAGTTAATCACTTGCATACGCCATTTTAAGAGGTTTTTATAAACTCTGTTTCTCCTCCGTGCGCTGCAATAACACTCCGGCGAGCTTAATCGAGCTTGCATCGGTATCAACTTCGTGGTCTTTCGTGATGTCTTAGATCTGAAGTAGAGGTGGATTCAGCAGCTGATGTCGTAGTGAGTCAAAAGCTTGTTGCTCCGTAGATGACCATGTAAATGGTATCGCGTCTCTCGTGCGAAGCAATCGAGTTAGTGTTAGTGCGATGATTGAATAGCTCGGAACGAATTTCCTAAAGAAACCCGTCAACCCGAGAAATCGTCTAACGTCAACCTGATTATTGGGTACTGGGAAATTTTGAACTGCCGCAGTTTTCGTATTCCCTGGTGAAATGCCTTCCTTCGTGATTCGGTGTCCAAGAAAGCTTACATCCGTGGACATAAACGTACATTTTGATGTTTTTAGCATCATTCCTGAGTCGAGTACAAGGGATAACCAATTCCCGAAGTGCCTTAAGTCCGTCTGCAACTGTGTCACTGGGAATAATTACTTCATCGACATAGGCAACTACTGAGCTTTTCATTTTGTCAACTATCCTCCGCATCGCTCTCTGGAAGACGAATGGTGCATTCACCAACCCGAATGGCATAACATTATACTCGTACTGCCCGTTGTGTGTAGCAAAAGCAGTAAACTTTTTGCAATTGCCCTTGATTGGCACTTGGTGGTACCCGGAAAGGAAATCCAACGTCGTAAAATACGACTTTCCTGCAAGTTGAGCTAGTTGTTCGTCAACACTCGGAACGGGATACGGCTCTTTGATCGTGATTGCGTTCAGCATCCGATAATCAACGCACAGTCGATCGGTTCCATCTGACTTCGGCACTAAGATGATAGGAGAAGAATACTCAGATATGCTTGGACGTATGATATCGTTTACTAATAAGTCATTGATGATGTTTTCCAATGATTGCCGTTTCGGAAAAGGAAGTTTATATGGAGGTCGATTGACAGGGGCATTGGTTGTTAGCTTAATCTCCATCTCCGTGGTATTGCAACGGCCGATTGTTGACATACTCTCTGCAAAACACTTGTCAAACTCCGTCAAAAGTGAATTCAGTTGTTTTCGATTGTCTTTCGTCAACGGGCCAGTCTTTACGTCCCATTGACGTTCGCTGACTGTGACGTTTCCCTCTTGGATTATATTGCATCGTGCTTCCCCGATTAAGAAATCGTTCCCTAAAAGTATTGGTTCGTCGAGCAAATCGTCATCGACAACATGTAAACACATATCTGTTTGGCTTCCGTCCGTTTCGATGGTTACCTGTAGTCCATGTGTACACACGTATTCACCACCACCAAAACCTACGAGACATTTGGGTGAAACAGACGGTATTAGCTCTCCAATTTTTCGTGCGACAGTGCGTCGGATGAGAGAGCAGCTGCTTCCCGAATCAATTATACTCGTCAGATTACGTCCGTTGACACAGATCTGTTTTGTTAGGAGAGTCGGTCGTTGTTGCGTTATTCTATTGATCGGTTGCCTTTGTTGAGTATGTTCAGATTGTTTTGCCGGACAGTTTGCTTGTGTGTGTCCTGTACGCGTGCGAATTGGGCAGCGAAATCTCCGCTGTGGCTTTCGGCAGTTGATGGATAGATGCCCCTTTTCCCCACAGTTGAAACAACTGCGAGACTCGGGCCCTGGCTGGTTGCGAAATCTCAAATTAGTTGCTACCGATTGTTTCTCTCCTATGAAGCGGGTCGACGATACCGATTCGTCGCGTTTATTTGTCACAGTAAATCGTGGCATTGCGTTGAGCAATTCGCTTGTAGTTGCAAACTCAACACCAGCAAGTGATGCTTGCAATAAAGGCATGTTAAGTCCGTTGCGTATGTAGTGGATGATAATGAGGTCTTTGAAACCTCCACGGCGTCCCATCGCGCACGTCCTATAGAAATATTCCTCCGGTGTTTCGTTTGACAGGCGACGTTCTTCAATCATTTTGCGATGAATGTCGACGTCTAACTGACGAGGTGGGAAGTTCGTTCGCAGCATATAAGAAAATTGGCCCCAGGTGGCAAATGTATCCTGGAGTCCGTCATTCCATTGCTTAGCGTGACCTCTTAATTTCGCTTGAGCGGCAAAAAGTATCAATTCTTCGTCCCAATCATAACTACGGGTCAATTTTTCGATGCGTGATAAAAATTGTTCTGCAGATGGTGATGTTTCATCCAGCGGATTTAAGAATGGCAGTACGTTGACAACGTCCCGGACTTGGAACACTCCTTTTTCCCCTCGACGTGTCTGAGACAGCAAATTGTGTTCGTGATGTCTTGTAGGGGTTTGCGACCTTGTATTTGTTAATAGAGTCGCTTGACATGCATGAGCATATTCGGGAGTAGAATGGAACTGAACGTGTGTTTGGTCGGCTGTTATTTCGTTGTCGATCTAATGTCGTGGTGCGGCATAACTTCGATGATGTGCGGGAACCGTAGTGTGACACTGAGTTGTCACAGTCGTCGGCCCACATCGTTGCACATCATCCGTCGCTGCTGATATTAAAGCCGCACTTACTTGGTTCATTGTCTCTGATGGGTGTCGGATGTCATTTGTGGAAATGAAATTTTCATCGACATTCGGAACGGGTGGTACTGAGATTGCCGATAGTGAAACGGGAGGTACTGAAACGGTTTTAATGGCAGCCATAAGAGCCTCAACCTGAACCCTCAACTCGATCACCTCCTGTCTCAAATCATCGTCGTTTATCACGGCATTCTCCTCCTCAGAGATTTCCACTACTTCCGTCCCAAGGTGTGTCACAAGACGCTCGATCAGATCGGATTTGCGACCTCCAATCGTGAGATCACGTTCCTTTAAAAGTTCGCGAAGGGTTTTGCACCCCAAGTCAGCGATATTCACTATAGGCATATTTATATTTTGGATCCTAAGAATCCCACTTCTGAATTGTCAAGTATGAGCAAACAAAGAAACTCTAGCTATATTTAATCAACATTTATTAGACAAGTTATTACGTAATACATTTTACTGTCGTGACTCAATCGCGTCGTGTCGTTGACTGACCATCTTCCGTCGTCATCTCTCCGGCATTGCCAGCTGTGGCAGTAGCAACCTTTATATGTTCGATTATGTCATAATATGTTTTGATATTGAATCGGTTTCCTAAATCCATTAAACCACAGAACAATTGTAAACCGTGTATTCCTATACCAATTAATCTCAACACAAAAACAAATCGGCGGTTCACTTCATAGCCGTTGCCAATCATTGGGCACGAGTCTATATATCTTTCTCCGCAATTCTCACAGTTGACACACTTTAAATCCTAAACCTCGTTACCCATATTGAGAAAAAGGTATACTTCCGTCACATTCTTTACACTTAACAAACGTTTTTAACACAGAAAACACTAAAAAAAAGTTTAAAATACAGTAACTTGACGTCTGATCAATGTTTACGTCTAATGAGGGATTACTCGATTTTCTATTTTTTTCGGCTGACTTGCTCGTATAATTTGTTTGTGTTTCGTTAAATATATATTTATATATATATATATATATATATATATATATATATATATATATATATATATATATATATATATATATATATATATATACATATATATATATATATATATATATATATATATATATATATATATATATGTATGTATAAATCTTAGGTTTATACGTATATATATATATATATATATATATATATATATATATATATATATATATATATATATATATAAATATATATATATATATATACGTATATATATATATATATATATATATATATGTATATATATACGTATATATTATTTATATATATATATATATATATATATATATATATATATAAATATATATATATATATATATATATATATATATATATATATATATATATATATATAAATATATATATATATATATATATATATATATATATATATATATATATATATATATATATATATATACGTATATATTTATTTATATATATATATATATATATATATATATATATATATATATATATATATGTATATATATACGTATATATTATTTATATATATATATATATATATATATAAATAATATATACGTATATATATACATATATATATATATATGTATATATATATATATATATATATATATATATATATATATATATAAATAAATATATACGTATATATATATATATATATATATATATATATATATTTATATATATATATATATATATATATATATATATATATATATATATATATATATATATTTATATATATATATATATATATATATATTTATATATATATATATATATATTTATATATATATATATATATATATTAAAAGTTTGGTTTGAGTTCAAAGCATTTATTAACCAAAGATACAATAATACGTGTTGGCTGTTGAAGCGCGTTGCAACCACTGACTTAACCTATGAAAGAATATGTACAGATGGCAACGATGTTCAGTGTTGCCACACTAAGGAAAAATGGATTGTGCCTTGAATGTGGTGCATACATTTCCAACACTCCTTCTCACAATTCATTTTACAATTTCATTTTAAACAATACCGATTACTTTAGCCCCATTTCATTTACAAATTTTCGGTGCTTTATTTTTGGCAAGTTTTTCGTTAGCACGTCAGCCATTAAATCATTTGATGCTATATAATTCAAGCTTATCTCATTATTTTTGAATGAGTTTCTGATATGGTGGTACTTAATGCTAATGTGTTTGCTGCGCGAATGATAAATGGGGTTTTTGACCAATTGCTGTGCACCAAGATTATCGCTATTTATCTCCAATGGTTGATCACAGTTGAATCCCATCTCATTCATCAGCTTCTTCAAATATATTGCCTCTTTTGCAGCTGAAGAGAGAGCAACATATTCAGCCTCTGTGCTGCTTAGGGCGACAATATGTTGTTTTTTCGACTCCCACGAGAAGACTGCATTTGCCAGCACAAATGCATGACCAGTGAAGGACTTGCGATCAGTTACATCGCCTCCCCAATCTGCATCTACGAAGCCACGAATCGGTTGTACTCAGTTGTGACTCAGGTAGCGCAATACATGCTTCACTAAAGTCAAGTGCTCCATGTGCGGGTCCTTGTTGCACTGTGCCAATTTGGAGACAGAGTGCGCTATGTCGGGACGTGTCAATACAGCCAGGTGTGTCAGCGCACCGATGAGAGACTGATACTCAAGCTGGTCCACACGCTCGCAGCTAGTTTTGTCGCATTTTACTTGCGTACCTGGTACCAATGGTGTTGAAACTGGTCGACAAAGTTCAATGTTATTTTGTCGCAAGATGTTTTTGACGTGTTGCTGCTGGCTTAGCGTTATCGCGCCCGTCTCTCCTTCTCGCTGGATCTCTAGTCCAAGGAAGTGATGTAGTTGGCCTCCATCCACCAGATCAAAAGCAAATGCAATACTTTTCTTGATTTCCATCAGTTCAGTTTTGGTGTTGCTACCTATAATTAAATCGTCAACGTAAACGGTTATAACATTGAAATTACCTCCATGCTTTTTCGTATAAATGCATGGTTCACTCGGGCAGGGATGAAAACCAATCTGCTTCAGGACGGAATCTAATCTGGCGTTCCATTCACGTCCGCTTTGTTTCAGACCATAAAGTGACTTCTTCAGCTTTAACACTCGGTCCGGATAATTTTCATCGACGAAACCTTCAGGTTGCTTCATAAATACATCATGATGAAGCTCGCTGTTTAAGTAGGCGCTTGAAATATCAAGTTGATGGAGATACAGCTCATGCTCGACAGCTAAGGTAATGAGCATCCTAATTGTGGCGTAGCGGACCACTGGTGAAAAAATGTCATCGTAATTCACGCCGTATTGTTGACTGCACCCTTTAGCCACTAGTCGAGCCTTAAATTTGCTGATCTTTCCATTTTCGTCCTTTTTTATGTTGTAGACCCACTTGCACCCAACTGATTTTTGCCCTTTGGGTAGTTCACACAGTTCCCAAGTATCGTTTTTTAACAATGAGGAAAACTCCTCTTCCATCGCCTCCTTCCAGTTTGACGCATTGTCTCCGTTTAAAGCTTCTGATGTAGATACTGGTATATTCACGTTATCCACTTGTTTTACCGAATTCAATATATTAAATTGTTTTCTTGGTCGACCTCTTTGACCGGTACGAATAATTTTCGGCCTTCCAGGGCCACTTTTCACTTCATTATTTACACTTTCATTAATATCACTTTGTTGTGCAACGTTTCCTTCACATTCTGTTTCATTAATATTTTGGTCACAAGCTGGACCCACATTTTCTTGGTTCGATAAAATTAATTGATCATTACTCGGCCAGTTTGTTTCTGTAGTAAAATCTGCTTGCACAACTCCTTCCGGAAAAATTACATCTCTATTGATGTCAATAATTCTTTTTTCGACATCAAACAGTCGATATGCTTTTGAGTTATCAGAGTAACCAACCATTATTATTTTTTTGCCTTTGGGTTCAAACTTGCGTGTATGTCTTTTGTTCAAAACTATGGCTGCAGAACCAAATATCTTAAGATGTGATACTGATGGAGATTTACCATGAAATAGTTCGTACGGAGTCTTCAAATCAGGTAAAGCGTTTGTAAGAACTCGATTTCGTAAATATGCTGCTGTTGAAACCGCTTCTCCCCAAAACTCCTCTTCTAAAGACGATGTTAGTATTAAGCTTCTTGCCATCTCCACGAGAGTACGATTTACACGCTCAGCGACGCCGTTTTGTTGGGGCGTGTAAGGTGCGGACAGTTGATGTTTTATTCCACATTCTTGTAAAAAATGTTTGAATTGATTTCCCGTGTATTCGCCTCCGTTGTCACTTCTAAGCTGGCGAACCCTTTTACCAGTCTGGTTTTCCACAAAGTTCTTGAAAAGTTTGAATTTTGCGAGCACTTCACTTTTCTCTTTTAGAAAATATACGAATATGTATCTAGACGAATCGTCAATGAACGTCAGGAAATAGCGCGAAGAACCAATTGAAGGTACGTTCATCGGCCCACACACATCACTGTGTATAACTTCCAGCAAATCTTTCGCTCTGTTGTTGCTCGTACATGGAAACGGCTTAGTGCATATTTTGGCTCGTGCACACACTTCACAAGTTAATTTCGCCGCGCGCCAGTTAATATTTTCTTTTAAACCATTCGCACTTTTATTAATTGCCATTTTCTGTATGGTATCAAAATTGACGTGACCCAACTTTTTATGCCACTCCATAGCTTCATTACTTCTTTTGGCTATAGCAAAACATTTGTTTTTCTTTTGCTCAGCAACAAAAATTCCATTTCGCATTTTAGCTCGTAGCAGCAGCTCACCTTGCTTATCTTTTATTGTAGCAGTGTATTCGTTGAATTGCGCTTGGTAGCCGTGTTTTACTGCTCTGCCAATGGAGAAAAAATTCATGTGCAGCTCTGGCACATATAGGACATCTTTGAGCAGCAACTCACTCTCACATTGCAGTCTTACTTCGCCTTTTCCTTTTGCTGTCAAAAAATTGTTCGCAGCAAGATAAACCCGTTCATTGCAGGTTTTCATATCGGTGAATAATTCTGGATTATGGCAAAGATGAGTTGTTGCACCGCTGTCAAGACACCATTCACCACGCTCACTCATACCTGCGAGCGCAGAAGAACATAACGCAGCACATGCACGCGGATTTCCCGGCCTATTTTGCTGTATCTTCTTATCTCTGCAGTCCGCGGCGAAATGACCCAAACGTCCGCAGTTGTAACATTTCTTGCCACTCTTCGTTGTCTGGCCATTTCGATGTGTGCTCGTTGCTTTGCTGTCTCTTTCGTAATGCTTTGAAATTGAATTCCTATTTCTCGCGTTTACATAGTTCGTGTTGTTTGTGTTATTTGCGTTCACATAGAACGCTTGTTCGCCTCTAGCAGCATCTCCTTCTTGCTCTAGCCGTCTGTTCCCTTCGTCTAATAATTTTATTTTCAAAGACGCAAGAGATGGAAAGTTGTCACGTGCTTCTACTGCAACAACAAGATTTTCGTAGGAATGCGGTAGGCTGGCAAGCAAAATAATTGTCAGCAATTCGTCAGGCACAACAACTTCCACTGCATTTAAGTCTTCAACAATGTCCGTGAAATTTCTAATATGGTCTTTCATACTGGCTCCCTCTGACATGTTGAGACGGATCAGCTTGCGGAAAAGAGATACAACTCTTCCAGGCTGCTTTGGCTGGAATATGTTTTGTAAAGTAGCCCAAGCTTCGGCGGAAGTTTTACAATGCTTCACGTGGTTGAGTTGGGACGTTTTCACCCCCAGAATAATTGTTGCGAGTGCTTTTTCATCCCGCGTTTCCCACTGTGCAGGGTTTTCTTCTGGCTTTGAACATTTTCCAAAGGTCGCTGCATATCAATGCACTCTTCATCTGGATGCACCATGATGAGTAGTTGTTGTCATCCAACTTTTCAATTTGCATTGAAGCTGACGCCATTTCGAATTCGTTTGTTTTTGCACGTGGCTAGTTTCGTTGTTGCACAGCGTAGTATTTATCACACACAGTGTTTTTTACACACAGCGTTTTTACACAGCGTTGTATTATCACACCCAGTTTTTTCAAATGTCTTTTGCACACAGCAGTTCTTTTAAAGACTTATTATTTTTTCACGTGGACTGGGCCCATAACCTATTAAAAGTTTGGTTTGAGTTCAAAGCATTTATTAACCAAAGATACAATAATACGTGTTGGCTGTTCAAGCGCGTTGCAACCACTGACTTAACCTATGAAAGAATATGTACAGATGGCAACGATGTTCAGTGTTGCCACACTAAGGAAAAATGGATTGTGCCTTGAATGTGGTGCATACATTTCCAACAATATACATATCTATCTATGCAGAATAAACATGCAATTTGTGTCGCAATTTTTATTCTTTTATTGATATGTTGTGTAACAATTGCCAATATTTTGTAGTCAGCTAAAGTTTTCAATTATGTAATTTATAATAACAAGGGAGTTAGAACATTTGTGCCACTTAGTTCTTTTTCTACATTCGCCGTCCAAAATGTTCTTCAATATCAGCTACTAACTAAAGAGGTCTGTAATTTAAATTCCACTCAAAAATTTTACTTTACACACTTATAAATCAAACTTATTTATTATGATGCTCCACTTCGCAAAGGATACGATTTCTCCAATTGATTCTTCAAATGCTGGCGCAATATTGCACCAGGTGTCTCATAGCCAGTTGAAGTTAACCTCGGCGGTTGTGGATATATTTCCTTATAGTATATGTATCTTCTTCCTCCAACCAATTTGAATAAAAATGTTCCATTTGGCGTTTTACAATGTTGTGTAAAATACAGTAGGCGGTAGTAATTTTCGGCACTAATTTATAATTAACGTCCATTCGCTTGCAAAGGATTCTCCAACGGCTTTTTAAGCGTCCGATCATAATTTCCACAGAAACGCGACCAGAGCTTAAGTATGCGTTAAAAGACTCTTCTTGCTCTGTTTTCACCCCTGAAAACCCTATTATGAGTCAGGATCAATCAAAAACGGTTGTACTTCAATGCTGTCAGCCATCTTTGATTGCTTGGGAATTATATTCTTGAAATATATATAGATTTCGGAATCTTTGAAGACTTTGGCGTCGTGGCACGATCCTGGATTTTTTATTGAAACGTTTTCGAAATGCAATGAAGCATCTACAACAACTTGTATGACCACCCTCTATATCCATCCTCAGGTGGAGTTGTCGGTATGTGCGTGCCGTCCATTGCTCCGACAATTGGTCCCATTTTGCACTTCTCTTCGAAGTGATCACTTACTCTTACCACATCTCCCACCGTTTTTGGTAAATAGATCTCTTCATCCAAACAGTTTTTGATAATACTCGCGCAGAATCTATTCACACATTTCTTGACGGTCGATTTGTGCACTCCGAAGGAAACACCTACGATGCGATATTCGGCGCAACTAGCTAAATTGAATATCGCTATCGCAACTATTTTTTCACAGCTTAAACATGGAGTGAAAAATAAAGGAGATGGTTCCAAATCATCTTTAACTTTCTCCACAATATAGAGGAATGTATTTTTCCTCATCCTGAAATGTTTGCAGCATCTCTTCGTCAGGGTAGCCGTTTTTTTCACGTTTCTCAACCATCCATTGCACCTTGTTTTATTAGCGGTGCGCTTCCTACGCTTACGAAGGTCAAGTATTCGTTGATAAAATCTACAATTAAAATATTTTTGCATTGTTACATGTGCACATACGCAAGAAAATACATACTTTGTACGCCCATCAATTATTCTTTTTTATTAAATCCATTCTAGATTTGGCGCGAAGTCTCAGAAAAAACAAACACGCGTTCGCAAAATCTTCAGCTATCGCTCAATGTCTCTCCATAGTCATTGCCTTCTTCATAGGTTAACTGAAATGCTCCACGTTACCTAAACTTTTTATCTTGTCACATTTATACAATACACTTTCAATGTGAGTGTAACCTATTCCGCAAAACAAGTTTCGATGGTTATACGCAATTCGACTTTCGTAAAATCCCAATTCCAATTTTGCCCATTTATACGACGCGATATTTGGGATAATCCCGAATCGGGATTAAATTGGGATCTCGAATAGACGAAGTCTATGAGATATGAATGTGTCGGACATTGAACGCATTCGAACACTACAAACTAGATTTACTAAATTACATATTATTTTATCGACTAGGTTTTCATTAGGCTGCCTCCACTGACATTATCAACAAGTACATTTACGCAGGAAGCTTAAATATATTGGGTGTCCAACTTAATAACCGGAATTTTTTAGCGAAATTTGATGCTTTATTGTGGAAAATTCGTACAATATATTTCATTCAAAATATTGTCCATCCCCATCTTTCAGGCAGTTTATGAATTCCATCCTAAAAATTTTGCGCCGGCTTGGCGGCCAAAAACAAATCTATCCAATTTCGGATGCCTTGCTCTGAAGTGAAGCGTATTCCGGTGAGGGCGCTTTGCATCGAGTGAAATAAATGAAAGTCAGACGAAGCAAGGTCTGGACTATAAGGCGGGTGGGCCAAAACTTCCCATCCACTATTTTCTAAAAAGTTTTTCACGGGTCTTGCAATATGCGGCCGAGCGTTGTCATTATGAAAAATTATAGCCTCGTGTCTGGTCGCATATTCGGGGCGTTTTTCGATGATGGCACGCTTCAAACTTATTAATTGTGTTCGGTACAGGACACCTGTGATTGTCTGCCCCAAATTTCAACAACTCATAATATAACGGCCCCTTGTGATCCCACCAAATACACAACATAACCTTGGCGCCATGTATATTTGGCTTCGCCGTTGATTTCGCTGGTTGGCCGCGCTTCACGTAAGACTTTTTGCGCTTGGGATTGTCATAATGGATCCAGTTTTCATCCCCAGTCACGATCCGATGCAAAAATGATTTGTTTTTATGGCGCGCAAGCAGCATTTCAGACATACAGAAGCGCCGATCAACGTCTCTCGGCTTCAACTCATAAGGGACCCAATTATCTTGCTTCTGAATGTACCCGGCGGCTTTCAAACGTTTGGAAATGGCTTGCTGAGTTACTCCCAACGATTTGGCAAGTTCGTCTTGCGTTTGACACTAATCCTCATCGAGTAGCGTCTCCAATTCTTCGTCTTCAAACTTTTTTGGCTGTCCTGGGCGTTTTTTGTCTTTGGTGTCAAAATCGGCACTTTTGAAGCGTTGAAACCATTCAAAACACTGTATTTTCGCTAAAGCATCGTCGCCATAAACTTCTACAAGCAAACGATGACTTTCCGCAGCAGTTTTCTTTGCAAAAAATGACCCAACAGAACCTCCCGCAAATGCTGTCTTTTTCTCCAATTTTCGAAGCTATTCATCGTGAAAAATAATAATGATGCACACAAGATAAAATTGTTTTGTTGACTGATTTTAATAGCTGTCAAACGTACCTTCAAAATGACATATATATATATAGTTCGAGCTTTCACGATATTTGTTAGTACGGACATCTAGCGTCAAATTCCGGTTATTAAGTTGTACACCCAATATCTTAGGATTGGCTTGCTAATTATTAGGTTCAGTGAAAAAACTTCAACAAGTGCGAGTAAAATTCAACTTGCCTAATGTAATTGTAACTGAATGTAATGTGTAATTTTACTAAAACATTCCGATCATATTTGTGACACATGCGTTAGTTTTCTATGCTCAGGCCTATGATTGATTAATTTCAATTTCTAATTTTCTATTGCAGTATTAAAATTGCTTTGACTGTTATGGTTGTTTTGTAAGAAGAAAATATACTTGTTTTATTGTTCATTTAAACATTCTACTGAATTTCTTAGTTAAAGTATTCTGATCAAATAAGCTATCGAACTAGTTATATAATTCCTCATGTAAATTATGTTTTTCTCTTGAACGATTTTTTATTTAACCCTCGAAGGTCACACTGGGTCTAAAAAACCCATACGTCAACTTTGCTCACCAATATCGTTTAGTAAAATTTAAATTTGGCCGTTAGTATGCCATCTGTTGGTAGATTGAGGTATTAACTATCGTTTTATATACATCCCATGTATAGCGCAACGCTCAGTTGTCGTTGAGCGTCGTTCAAAGTTGGTGCAGGGTCATATTGACCCTGTTGTGACCTTTGCTTTATTTTGATTAAAATAATATTTAGTAATTATCTCATTAAAATTTATTTTTTATTCAAGTTAAAGTGTGAAGTGTGGCCACATAAAGTTTCATTTGCATTGTTTTTATAATAAACTAGAATAATGACGTATAATTTACATTCACGGGTTCAAAATATACTTCTGCTTGATAATGATGATGAAGAAGACAATTTTGTCGGATTACAGTGAAGCCGAGGATGAGGAAAATCAAACGTTGAACCAACGTTTGTTGGAGCAGCAACAGCGAGGTCGTCCAAAAACTGTAATACGCAGTAAAAATAAAAGAAAATGGAGTACTACGGAGCGAACAAGAACATCTAGTAAGCACGTGCTCCACCTTTTATATAAACACATTTATAACAGAGATGGTATTATTTTATAATAAAACAAAAGGAGGCGCAGAGGTTTTTGATAAGCTTTGCAAGCTACAATCAACAAACCGTTGGCGTATACGTTATTTCTTCGGCATGCTTGATCAGCGCAAGTAAATATAAGAGTTTTATATTTATGTAAAAATATTCAAGCTAACAGTCGTAAGATTGAATTCTCTGCTACAACTGCTTTAAAGCAACTTGTGATGCATTTGGTTACTCCATATCTACAAGACAAGCTGAAAAATGTAAAAGTATAGAACTGATTCTAGATGTACAACGTCCAGCAAATCCGGAAGAGATGTTCACTTTGTCCTTATAAAGAGGTAGGAAAACAAAAATTCATTGTCTCAGGTGCTTGCACCCTATGTGCGACGATCATGGCTTTTATATGTGAAACGACTGTGCTGGAGATACATAAAAATATGATTTTTGTAAAGTATAATATAAAAATTTAAAGATTTAAATGCATAATTAATACATCTATTTAAATGCATAATTAAAAATCATCGATTTTTGCTGTTTGAAAAAACTCCTTCCATCGCCTTGTAAAATGAATACCTTTTTTTCATGCTTTCTATTCAAATTTAGGCAAACCTTACGTGCATTACATCGGGGATGGCGACCGCAAAACCTTCAAAGGTATTGACGACTCTGATCCATACGCAGAACTTAATTTAAAAGTTGAAAAAAAAGAGTGCATCGGCCACGTTCAAAAGCGAATGGGATCTCGCTTGCGAACTCTCGTCACATCAAAAAAAGGTTTGGGTGGCCGAGGCTAACTTACTGGCAAGTTGATCGACGAATTGAGCAAGTACTATGGCTTGGCAATTCGTTGCAATCCGGATTCACTTGAGAACATGAAGAGAGACATTTGAGGCACACTTTTTCACAAGCTATCGACCGATCAGAAGCCGCAGCATGATAGTTGCCCCGCCGGCGCGAACTCGTGGTGTACGTGGCAACGAGCGAAAGCTGAAGGCAAATTAGCTAAGCACGTGCACAACAAACCTCTCAGCAACAAAATCTACGAAGCAATTAAACCAATATACGAAGATTTGAGCAAAGATGATTTATTGCTGTCTAGGAGGTTACACGCAGAACAGCAACGAAAGTTTTAACGCAATGCTCTAGTCGATGGCTCTAAAAACTGTTTCGAGTGGCTACAATGTGCTTACTGTTTGCTCTGACCTTGCTGTTTGTATTTTCAATGATGGTATTTCAAGCGTTATGGCCGTAATGAGAATATTAGGCCTCACGGTTGGAGAGAACTGCTATAATTACTGCATTGAATTTGACAAACGGCCCTCCGAGTACTCAGAGCATTCATTGACTGAAGGGACGAAAAAGGCTCGCTTCGCTTTAAAATCATCGAGAAGAGAAGAAGAACAAGCCAATGTAAGCTCGGAAGGCCAACTTTATGGTGCTGGTATCGCAGACTGAAGGTAAAAGCCGTTAAAAGTTTATATTTTTAATGTTATGTACGATTTTTTTTGTTTTCAAACTTTAAATGCATTTTTCTCGAAACCACATTTTTTGATACGGCCCGCACGATTATTCAGCCAATTTTTATCCGATCAATTTGAAATTTTGGTGCAAGCTTCACAACATCATTTTCTAGGGAAGTACGTAAGATTTTGTTGATAAATTGAAAATTTTCATTTTTACGGCTGATTTTGTACGATTGTTTTTTACAAAAAAAAATTATTTTTTGAAAATTAATATGTATACTTCAAAACATGTATAATAAAGCCATGTAATTATTTCTTCAATCAATTATAAAGTTTCCTTGGAAAAAAATGCAAAAAATCACCCTCGAAAACAGCGTTCCATATAGGTGTTACCCCTTAAGGTTTAGTTTGAGTGAGTGATCGTCGGTCCATTTTATAACTTTTTTCATAGTCTCATTGGCAGTACGATAACATGAATCCCAGTTTGAGTCTGATACAATGATTACAGTGTCATCTGCAAAGCCTAGTATTTGAATTTTGTTGTTTGAGAATTTGAAGAGCGATATAACGTAGATTATATACAATACTGACGAGAGAACTGTACATTGTGGCAGTCCGTATTCTATATTATTTGTCTTCACTGTTTGTGTTGTTAAATGAAACTGTTTGAGTTCTGTCTTGCTGTAAAGGTTTGTTTTTTTATTCCTATTTTCTGTAGTATTTTCAATAATTGTTTGTGACTAATTGTGTCAAAAGCTTTTGTAAAATCTACAAATATGCCCAGAGTTTTTTTTTCTTTTTATTGAAGCTATTTTAATGGTCTCTGTGAGTATAGCCAGTGCGTCGTCTACTCCTTTTCCTTTACGGAAACCATATTGCGAATCGGGGATTATTTGATTGTTATCTAAAAAATTTGTAATGCGATTTTTCAGACAGTATTCAAATATTTTCGCGAAGGAATTTATAAGGGCTATAGGCCTTTAATTACTTACAAGCGTCGGATCTCTTGCTTTGAAAATCGGAACAATTTTTGTTTGTTTAAATATTGCTGGGAATTCTCCCAGTTTTACGCAAGCATTGAACAGATAATAAAACAGTCTAACGATGAATCTTTTTATGACTTTGATAGTATCCATGGCTATCTCATCTTCTTCTGGACCTGTTTTCCCTTTCAAGTTGTTTATTATCTCCTCAATTTCCATTTCTGTTATCTTGGTCAATTGAATTTCCGATGCATTGCTGTAAGAATCAAGGTAAATTTGGTTTTGGTTTGAGTTTAATTTTGTGGGAATATCTTTCCCAATGTTCGTGAAGTATTGGTTAAACTCGTTAGCTAAACCTTTTGGGGGACTTTTTCTGTCGATGTAGACTTCGTTAGTCTGAAGACCTTCGCACACATTTTTATTGTTAGCTCTGAAAGTTAGCTCATTTATGATTTTCCAAAACTTTTTAGGATCGGATCCAACTGTAATGATTTGGTTCTTATAATATTTTTGTTAGGCTAATCGAATCGTTTGGGTCAAAATATTTCTATATTTCTTATACTTTTATTTTAAATCTGTGTTTGTCTGCTGCACCGAGAGAAAAAATACAGTAAAATCAAACAAATTATGGTTTGCTCTAACGATTTTCACTGTTAAAAGTCATCCAACAGCAAAAATTGTTCAATTAACAGCTATTTTTCAGTTGTTGATCTAGGAACGGATCGGTTGTTGAAACAACTGTAGCACCAGTTGATATGAACATAATTACTGTTAAATTTGACAGGGAAGGTAGTTGTGTAAACAGATAAAAATTTTTCATGAAAGCAGAACTCTTATTGATTTAACGGAAAAATAGTCTCATAACTAACAGTTTGCTTCTGTTGATTTGAAAGAAGATTCAGTTGAAATAAGCAGGATGAGCTCACTTATAAGCATTTTGAGCTTACTTATACGCAAGCCATCCAAGCTGCAAAAAAACTTGATAATTGGATTAAACAATCATTTTATTTATGAAATGAAAATAATACCATATCTTTTTTGCTTATAAATACTAGACAAATTATCTTGACATCCATAGTTTGGGAGCTTAATACATACAAATTTGGTTTTTTTTAGATTGTAATGGCAAGAGATTTCACAAAAATATTACAATTTTTTATTTCTTAGGTGACCTATGCCATCACTCATGTTATAAACATACAATGGAGGACTATCAAAAAATGCAATTGTGTCTTTACGACTTAAATTGTTTCGAGCATATAAAAAACTAATAAATTCTAAAGCACTTTTTTCGATATTCATACTTGAGCAGATATTTTCTGTGCAAACCGTTGGCTCTACATGACTTATCAAACTAGAATGTGAAGCACTATTTACATTTAGTTGCAATGGCTGGAAAGAAGTTAAAGTCAAGTTGTCATCGCGAGCACTTTCTAAATGTCTATTTAGATATTTTGCAAATGCCCATTTGCTAGAAAAGTGTTGGAAACAATTTTTTTGATAACATTTGAACACACCGAAGTTTTTGAGTTTATGATCAGTTGTAAAGTGAGCTAGCAATTTTTTGACCGTTTCGAATAGTGATGGGCAAAACTGCTGTTTTCAAATAGCAAAAGCAACTGCTTATGCTATTGCTAAATAGCAGCTTCAAATAGCAGCTAAAAAACAGCAGTCTGCTATTAGTTATGTCGGTGCGACATCTCAGTGGGTGCAACATATTATTTCATATGTGATTTCTCGCCGACTCGGGTTCACGTACTATACAAATTGCAGTTTGTTGGGTTCCCTGTTTTACACGATGTTTCTATTGCGGTTTCGAAAATGCGCGAAGATTTCATACATTTCTCTCATATGTATGATGTACATTTGTACAAGCGTGCGAATGTAAAGTAATATGGTATTGAAATTTGTGTCGGAAGAAATAGGGAGAATTTATCCGGCTAACAGGGCCATGAGGTGGGTGAATTATACGTAATTAAGGTAGCGAATACAGTTGGATCGTTCTAAGATTTTCACATATTAGGTATTCCTAGTACGAGTACAAAAAAATACCTGTTTCAAAAATACTAGCTAGTATTTTTTGAAGTATGTACGTATATACATACAAGTACATGCGCTTTGCAGTAATGAAACGGTATGACATGCCCTCTCCTACCCACCAGACACAAAGTTCCCAGACTAGAATGGTGATGTTGCAAGATGTCATTAGTCCGTGCAGCTCGTCCGTAACTTTCCAGTGGTCGGTCACTTATTTGTCAAGTCTTTCTCCAATCTAGGAGCCATTTAAGGGCAAACAATCAAATTCAATCAGTTTAATTTGACTTTCATTTTATTACATGCACAAAACTCCTCCTGTATTCGTTCAAATTACCAATGTCGACAAATATATTAAGATAGGCCCAGTTAACCCTATTGCCTTCTATATGACTTTTCATCGGTCGATCTCTGATACCAAACTTTTCATAGTTAATCTAAAACAGTCGATTTTCCACTTGGCCTCACTGAAGCATGAAATTTTTCGAAAATTTTATTAAGAAATGATAAAAAAAATGTTTCGCTTTTAAACATGCACCTACTAGGGGACCAACCTCTTTGGAAAGGCTGGACAGGAGTCCAGGAACACCTTATTTCCTGCGGTCTCGTAAATTTCCGGACAAGTTTTCCGGACGGTTTTCCGGCGGATTTCATTTTGCCGTATCTTCGAAACTAGGCCGCTTTGACCCAGGCTAGTATTGAAATTTTGCCCGAAACAACTCAAAATGGTCCCCGAGTTCAAGCTAGCCAAAAACATTTTTTTGTAATATGGGGACATTTTTGCCCAATTTCCCCTATCAAACATTTTTTTGCCCTTAAAATAACAGTATTGTACTCCCCGATCACTTTCAATCATCGAAAGCGCTGTAAAGGCAGATTTTGCCAAACTATTGCCAAAAAACCCCTTACTCCCTTACAAAACCCAAATTTTTGTATCACAGCAATAGGTCTTGGCCCGTTACGACCGAAACCACTCTAACCCAAAATTGGTTATTTTTAATTGGTTATTTTAATTGGTTAATTCAGCTATTTTTGCCGTATCTTCGAAACTAAGGCGCTTTTTCCTAGACTTGTATGAAAATTTCGACCGAAACAAATCAGAAAGGTTCCCGAATTCATGCTAGACCAAAAAAAAAAATTTGGGAAAATTGGGCGTTTTTGCCCAATGATCCCTATCAAAAAATGTTTCGTCCCTAAAATATCACTATTGTACTCCCCGACCACTTTCAATCATCGAAAGCGCCGTAAAGGCAGTTTTTGCCAAACTATTCCCAAAAAACCCCTTACTCCCCTACAAAACCCAAATTTTTGTATCACAGCAATAGGTCTTGGCCCGTTACGACCGAAACCACTCTAACCCAAAATTGGCCGATTTCAGCTACTTTTGCCGTATCTTCGAAACTAAGGCGCTCTTTCCTAGACTTGTATGAAAATTTCGCCCCAAACCAATCAGAAAGGTTCGCGAATTCATGCTAGACCAAAAAAAAAAATTTGGGAAAATTGGGCGTTTTTGCCCAATGATCCATCCCTATCAAAAAATTTTTCGTCCTTAAAATATCACTATTGCACTCTCCGACCACTTTCAATCATCGAACTAGTTAAGGCAGTTTTTGCCAAACTATTGCCAAAAAACCCCTTACTCCACTACAAAACCCAAATTTTTGTATCACAGCAATAGGTCTTGGCCCGTTATGACCCAAACCACTCTAACCCAAAATTGGCTGATTTTGCCCCATTTCGACTAATTTTGTCTTAAAAACTTTTTGAATATTTGAAAATACTCGTACCTAGTATTTTGGAATTTCGTACTAGGTACTGGCTGTTACAAAAAAACACCTGTTCCAGTATATACGCTTCATATCTAATAACTATAGCAATACTTATACAAATAGCAAACAGATATCAAAATCAAAAACTAACAAAACTTCCATTCAACAAAAATCCATCCATTCGACAAAAATCCATCCATTCGACAAAAATCCATCCATTCAACAAAAATCCCCAACTGAAAACGCATAATAAATCAATTACATAGCATGCGAAATAATGTTCGTATTCAATAAATTCGTAGCACCCAGTTAGCCGGACAATGCACGAAAAACAATCTGCGTACAGGTAGCGAAAGACTCGCTACAGCACACCAACGAATGGTAAAAAACTAGCATCACGAAAACCTTACATATTAAACAGCAATAGCATAGCAAGCTAACATCATATGAAATATGCCCATTGCTAACGTATAGCCCATTGCTAACGTATAGCAACATACCTTAATATCTATTTCATTATGCTTAATGCTGTTGACATTGCTATTGCTGTTTGTCGTTGTTCGTCGATGCTGTGGTCTGCTTTGCTATATTGCTATTCCAATAGCATGCCAGATAAATAGCATGCTATCAGACTAAACAGCAGCAGGCTGCTATTGCTGTTTGAAAATAGCAGTTGAAAACTAGCAGTCTGCTATTTAGCAACCCATCACTAGTTTCGAATTTCTTTTTGCATACAAAACACCCAAACATTTTATGTATTTTCCATTACAGTTTTTAAATGAGATTTAGAAAATGAGCTTGTATTCTTTCCTGGGAACATCATCGAAAAAACAATGTTAACCTGAAATAGATACTGAGATAAGAAAAGCTCAATTTTTATATGACACTCCATTAGCTGTAAATCGTCAACCACGCATTCGTCACAATTTAATAAAAGATACTGTAAATTGTCTTCCTCCATTCTACCACTTTTATTGCTACACAGTACTATCACTTTTCACTAATCACACTTTGCACACTTCATAGCTTCGCATTCTTCCAGACAGTGCGGTAAATGACAAATTTGCCTTCACCACCTGGTAGAATAACGGTCAAACTGCTGTTCCCACAGATCGAGCTGTTAGAGCAACAGGCGATACTGTCAATTCAATCGAACATTTGTTAGACGCACAGAGTACGATTGTTATCAACGGATAAAGTTGGTTCAAACAACAGAAATTTGTGGACAAAGCTGTTATTGCAATATAGTTCAACAGCAAAATATAAAATATGATCTCAACGGGTCTGGCTATTGATTTTACAGCGCATTTTTCTCTGAATGTGATGTTTAACTTTTTGTCCAAGCTTGTCTCCGGTTTTTATTGATTTAACAATCGACTGCGTGATCCATGGTGTTATTATTACTTTCTTTTTAGATATTTTTATCGTCTGTAAAGCAAGTTCTATCTTATCAGTAATGTCATTTGTTATTGATTGTACGAAGTTATTTTTGTCCGCTTTAGAGCGTCGTATGTATGCCAAATGGCGAACAAAAGTAGATGCAGGATCAAATTGACCCTGAGTGATCTCCTTGATCGAAAAAATAGGTGTGACCTTCGAGGGTTAATAATCTATAGCTATATACCTTTTTTGGCACATACTTTTTTAAATTAAATAATAATCCATTTTTTATAAGTCTCCCTATAAAGTCAGTTTCCAGTAAAATTGATACCCACTATTAACATGAGTTGAATAACCATCCAAAGGGTAACAGGCTGACGTATTGGAATCCAATAATTTTGAGTTTCAACGGATTAGGTGAGCACTTTTCACAACCAATTTGTTCAGTTTTTCGGTTCAGCCAATTGGTTATTCCAGTCAAAGCTTGCAAAGCAGCGAAGCCTATAACATATTCTAGATTTGTACAGTAAAATTTGTTATTTCACTTCCTGTTCACACGAGTTCAAGCAAAGACCGTAACGCAACATTAACAGAAACTTTTTGTAGCAGAGAAGTGAACCGCGAAAGTGTGCTTTATAGTTAATTATCGGCTAAGATTTTTTTTGCTATCTTGCATACCTTTTGACTGGAGTGTTACGGTTTCAAGTACGCGACATAACTTGAACTACAATTTAAGTTAAATTGCAATAGCACTTGAATCAAAGTAATCATTATATCTTTTTGACTTTGCTCAAGGCTTCGAATATGTTATAAATATGAATTTGATCACCTTGAGTTTAAATCTGATTCGGCTTAAGTTTGTTGTAGAATTTCGAACAATTGATCTGTGATAGATGGAGATCTGTGATAGATGGATACATATTCACTCACTCGTAAAGTGTGCAATGTTTAAAGTATGTTAAAGGTCGATGAATTCGAAGTCTTTCGATATACCAGTAAGCTACGTTTTTTGATATCGGCATGTCTAATGCGCCAAAATAATAGTAAAATATGTGTTCATTTATGTACAAAAGTATTTACCTAACACAAGGAAATACCTTGCTATTAGATCCTTGTCTTATTTTTAAGTGTTTCACATACAGTCTTCACAAATTTGATTGTTCGTAAAATTCATTTAAAACGCTAGATCAATATTTCAAATAAATCGGCCATATTTTTTAGGAAGAAATCTTTGAATGAAAATATTTAGTTACTAATGTGACGATTTAATCTGCTAGTTACTTTCCCATTTCTTATTTGCAACATTCGAATTTTTTCAGAAATACTTAAATTTTATGCTCATTAACCTATTAATTGGTATGGTCATCCTCAATTTTAATTTGAGTAAAATGAAAAAAAAAGTTCATGAAAATGTATGTAACAGTCAACTTAAGAATAATTTGAATCAAAAGCTATTAAAACCTTGCTAATTTCTTTGCCAAAAAATTCAAGTTAAGCTTTTTCAACGGAATCATGAAAAACACAATGTGAAAAGACCATCACGAAATCGTTTGCGTAGAATTTAAATAAATATTTGAAATAAATATAAAGAATATATAAAAAACAATAGATTTTGCTTTACTTTTGACAACTTGAACAATATCGATAAATCTGTCACGGATTCTTTCGAATTAGCTACCAAAAACTCTTGCCACGATAGCTTAAGCTTTGTACGAACTGATGTCAGTTGTTTCGTACTTAACTTGTTTGCGAAGCTTATTATAGTTAAGTGACCAACAGGCATAAATAAAGCTGCCTTAGTTGATAATATCTACAGGAATTAACTATGCTAGACGAGTAAAAAATTCAGTTATCGAAACTGTCTATTGGTTGGCTCCTAAAACGAAATTCTTAAATACCAGCAGGCCGACACTCTATTCTCTATTATTCACTGAAATTGCTCGTTTTTTTTTGTTAAATATTTAATGAATTTTCTTCGAATTTTCCGATTAAACGGAAATTTCATTTCTAGTCTATTATTTGACCGTGTGCATCGAAAGTGGTCAAAAATTAGTTTGAGATTTAAATCTCTTTAAAAAATTTAAAACTCATAAAAACTCATGAGCAAGTGGTCTAAATATAGTAAATATTATAATAAAAGCTGGGAGAACGAAGAAGTGCTTAAAGGTAGCCTTATATATTGGATTAGTTTTAAATAAACGTATTCTGCATATGTTGGCTGCAGCAAAGCAAAACTAATTCGGCATTTGCATATTACTTGGCTTGTGACCTGGAAATGAGAGCTCAAAAAAATGATCTAAGAAAATATACTGCTACAGCAAAACATCGGCTAAAAGCTACAAATATTTGGAAGAGCCAAAAACGATTGAATGATTGTGGTGTGTTCAGTTACAGTTAAAGTGAAATCATTTATAAAAGTGTAAATGTATATATAGGAGTGATAGGACGCAAAAATGAAAAAGCGGAAACAGAAATTCGGCTAGCATTACATGTAGCAATGCATTCTGCAATAAGAAGTATTGACTGTTTGTGCGATATTTTCAATGATGTACAAAATCAATCTACGTCATCCATCGAAAAGTCAATATTAAGAATACATCGTTCCAAATGCACTGCTGTTATAAATCACGTTATAGCGTCTGTATTCTTGAAAGAATTACTGGGAGATATTGGAGAATCCAGTTTCTCAATAATTGTTGATGAATCAACAGATATTTCTACTGAGAAATATCTTTGCATTTGCGTCAAGTATTTCTCGAGAATTAGAGGAATTATCAATTTTTTTAGGGGTGGAAAAAGTGATTAGTGCCACAGCAGCAGATATTTATGAGGCTCTTACAATTTTTTTGGGACAATGAACTTAAAGTGTGAAAAGCTAATAGGACTTGGTGTAGATGGTGCCAGCAATCTTTGCGGTAGCAGGAATTCTTTGTTCACAATGCTTAAAACTGTATCTCCTAGGTTGGTTTTAGTTCGCTGTATTTGCCATAGCATTCAATTGTGCGTGTCCAAAGCTTCAGAAGATATTCCTGATGAGATAGATTTCTTAATCAGAGAAACTTACTCTTGGTTTTCACATAGTAGTTTGAGGAAGGAAAAATATAAAGAAATATTCCAGCTTATTAGCTCTGTAGATATTCAGCCCACGAAACTGGTACAAATTAGTGCCACCAGATGGCTTTCACGATATAATACAGTCAGAAATATTGTCCAACAATATCTTGAATTGCACACTTTCTTCAAGATTGCTGCAGTCAACGAAAAATGCCATTCCACTAAATTATTAGCTGAAATTTATGGTAAAAAGGGGAATCACATCTTCCTTCTATTTTTAAATCCTATTCTTAAGGAAATGAATTCGTTGAACATATATTTCCAATCCAATGACGTAGACTTTTACCAAGCTCATCGGGAAAGAATTGTTGCTGTAAAATGTATTGCGAATAGGCTGTTCAAAGTGGAATATTTGCAAACGATTGAAAGCAATATTCATGACCTCTACGATTTTTCATTAAACGATTCCTTTTATCGAGATTTAAACGCAATTGACTTTGGGACCGATTGTCACCGAGAAATGATTATATCTGGTATGAGTGAAATGGAGATAACCAAACTTCAAATTTGCTTCAAATCTTTTTTGTGTTCTCTGTTGCGGCAAATAGTTAATCGGTTGAATATAATAAAAACGTAATGAATATAATAAAAACTAAAATTCGGAATAAAATGGAGCTAGATGTTTTGACATCTTTGATGCGAATTCGAATTCAAATGAATTCCAATAAAATGTACTGCAAAGAAAAAATACCACTAGATATGATCAAAAAAATGGATTCTTCAATTTACGCCTCTACTGCATCAGAAAATGAAAATGTGATCATAATTTTCGATGATATGGGTGATTTGTAATTAAATGAATAAATAATAAATACTCCTGTGAAAATGGATACGGGTGTTTTTTTTTTGTATCGAATAAGAAAAACGTTTTCATTGGACTGTTGCATTGCAGTGTTGAGCGCTTTTGGGCTCCTTTTAAAGCCAAATTGGGCTACATGAACGAAAATTTTCTGGCAACACTGCACGTCCACTGGAAACGGAAAGCTGCGAACTGCGAAGCAACAAGTTCTGGCGAACGCCATTCGTCCGAAATCGTGCGAATGTCTCTCGCCCATTGCTTCAGTATTCGTAGTAGACGAGATGGCTCTTCAGAACGGGTTTTCTGATGATTCTGATGAAGAATTTGTCGCTTTCGAATTATCACCTTTGATTCATCGACGTATCAGACACAGGCGATATGTACAAAGATGTGAAATGTGAGTGAATCACGTATACGCAAAAAAAAAACGATTTCGGTGAATTTTCTCATTTGTGGCATGATCTTCAAATCGATGATGACCTATTTTCAAATGAGAAAAAATACATTTCAATACATTCTTAGCAACATGCATTTTAAACTCGAAAAATTTTGTAATTTTCGAGAGACGATCTCTCCACAAGAACGGCTGGCTGTTACATAACGGTAGGTGTATAATACAAAAGTCATATACATATATATGTATTTTTTTATTAATTTACATGGTCATTTACATTTAATTCAGATTTTCATTAATAACATTCAAGGAGGTATAATAACACTGGTAAACCAAAAATCATTCTTTGCGTGTAACAAGAAAAATGGTAGCTGATTTTGTTAAGAACCAGGTCAAGTAAAGTAGAATTAGTAGTCAAATATTGTAGATACGAATAATTTTATTGCAATATGATTTTTTTATTATTTTTTAACTACAAATTTTTTAACAAAAATTAAATTATAATAAATGTTACAATATAAATATAAGTATTGCTTAATGACATTCTCCTATACTTTGCGTCAGGAACGTCGCGGTGTAATCCCCAACAATAATCCGTCAGCGTACTTGGACTCCATTTTCCTTGGTATCGTTTTTCTATTGTAAAAATATCTTGGTGGAATCTTTCACTGTGTTTATAACTAACAGCACCCAAATTTGTGGGAAAAAGTCCAAATGTGAATGTAAAAAATGTATTTTTAGGGACATATTGCAGCCTAATGCCTTATAGTTAGCTAAAAGTTTTTCTACTATATTTTCGTAGTCATTTAGTCGGTGATTTCCGAGAAAATTTTCGGTAATTTTTATAAATGACTCCCAAACTAGTTTTTCTAGATCGTTGAGTTTTTTTTTAAATGATTCATCGTGTATCACTTGTCTGATTTGGAGATCTACAAATATGCCCTCTGTAATTTTGGCGTCACTGATTTTGGGAAATTTTTTTTTTAGGTATAAAAATCCAGCACGATCTCGATCCATTGCTCTCGATTCATTGCGTTTTATATGGAGAGGTGGTAAAAATATATCAGGTTTTACTAAAGGAGCATGTTTTACATTTTTCAGTCTTGGAGTAGAGATTGTCTTTTGGGCCAATTTTTCTTAAGGGGTAACACCTATGTAGAAATTTCAAAATAATCTATTTGTTTGTTTTTACTAAAATGGCAGGGAAACATGTCTAGAATAACGTCTTAAGTTATTTTCAAAAATAAAATTTGTTTTCCCGAGTTATGAGCATAAACGTTGGACACCCCACCGTGCGGTCGGGGCCTATGCGGCGCGCGTACGGCAGGCTCTGCTCCTTATACCTACCACAGGTATACGTTAGCAACTTTTCTCATTAGTAAATTACCATTCAGTATGACAGGTAGTAGACCAGCATTTGGCACAAAAAAGACAATAAATCTACAAAGCGAAAACGAGAAACGTGAAAGAGCCGCCCTTTGTTTTCAAACTTTAAATGCGTTTTTCTCAAAACCACATTTTTTTATACGGCCCGCACGATTATTCAGCCAATTTGTATCCGATCAATTTGAAATTTTGGTGCAAGCTTCACAACATCATTTTCTAAGGAAGTACGTAAGATTTTGTTGATAAATTGAAAATTTTCATTTTTACGGCTAATTTTGTACGATTTTTTTTTACCAAAAAATTTTTTTTTTGGAAAACCGTACGCCAATCTTTCAAAATTCAATATTTTTGAAAACCCGTACGTACTTCCCTTGCTTTTAGTTCAAACTTTAAGAAAAATTTTGATTTTTGTGTTTCAGACCATTTGCGACGACGAAAAGTTGCGGGCCGTTGAGGCATCTTTGAAAAATCGTCTGATGCTCGTAGCCTGGTACAGCCGCCATTTTGTATTTTAGGACGTTGTAAAAATTAATTTGTATACTTCAAAACATGTATAATAAAGCCATGTAATTATTTTTTCAATCAAATATAAAGTTTTCTTGGAAAAAAATGCAAAATACCACCCTCGAAAACAGCGTTCCACACAGGTGTTACCCCTTAGGGGGTTACGTAGGTCTTGAAGGAAAAATAAAACAACTTTTTCAAAAAATTGTATTTTAAATTTAAAAAAAAAAAAAATAGAGCCACTGATTATAACGTAATAAAATGTTTGGTGGGAATTGACATAACTTGCATAAAAGAAAGAAATAGCTAGCAACAAAATGTATATTTCAAGTAGGTACATATAACACAAAGAAAGTATCAAAAGCTACTCATTAAAAAAAAAAAATAGTATAACAAGCAAAAGTAACTAAAATTCGATGGTCATTGAAATAGAGCCATTACATATTTCATATCTTTTGTCTACAAAATCGAATATCAAATCGCATATTTCGGTTTCAATTACTTAAATTTAATCAATATTTAATAGCTTGACCCTTACTTTTGACTACGGCTCTGCAGCGTTGGGGCATTGAATCGACTAACTGCTGACACTGTTTGATGGAAATAGACTCCCATTCCTTTTGAACAACCTCCCATAATTGTGCTTTATTTCTTACGCTGTAATTGCCAACAGCACATTTTAATTGTTGCCATAGATTCTCAATCGGATTGAGGTCGGGCGATTGAGAAGGCCACGGCAAAACCGACAACTTATGATCCGCGAAAAACTTTTTTGCCCTCCGAGATGTATGTTTCGGATCATTGTCTTGTTGTAATGTCCATTTTAATGGCATATTATCTTCAGCAAACGGGAGCATAGTATTTTCAAGTATATTAACATAAGCATGTTTATCCATATTCTCTTTTATCCAATAAATTGGTCCGATTCCGTACCAAGAAAACGATCCCCATAGTTTTATGTTCCCTCCTCCATGTTTTACAGTTTTTTTTGTGCATTGTGGGAGGAATTCTTTGTTCGGAGGTCTTCTAACGTAATTCCGACCATCGGAACCAAATAAATTTATTTTCGTTTCATCCGTCCATAAGATATTCCTCCACCATTTTAGGGCATCAGGACCATCCCAGTTGATATGGTCAGTTGCAAACTTAAGCCGGTTCTTAATATTTTTCTTAGATAAGAGTGGAACTTTCCTGGCGACTCTTCCATTTAAATTATGCTCTTGAAGTCTTCTGCGAACAGTACGTGCACTTACGTCAAGATCTAATTCAATCTTAATGTTTTTAGAAGACTAGAATGGATCTCTTTTTGATGTGTGAGCAATGAGTCGATCAGTTTGGGCAGTCGTTTTTTTCTTTGCTCCACGATTTTCCACATTTGTTTTTGGTTTGAAAGCATTTTCAACCATTTTCTTCGAACAGCCGATAATTCTAGCTATCTCACGTTGAGATTTGCCTTCGTCCCGTAATGTTAAAATTTTTGTTCTTTCTTCCAAAGAACAATGTGTTCCGCGTCCCATTTTCACTAAAATTCGACATGGATACATCCTAAATTTGATATTTTTTTACAATATTAACTATTACCTGATAGTACAATAGCAGAAAGGCTGGCAGGAATATCCTTTAAAGAAGAACACTCGAAATAAACACACGTTGGCTCTATTAATCTGACCAGGCAAAATTGACACGTTTCCAGAAAGTGCGTTTCCGCTCACGAATGGAAATACACCTAAAATGAAATAGTCATAGTATGTTGTACTAAACTTATTGTTCAGTTCATATCATAGATGGCGGAAGAGTAAGTGTACAAATTGGTTCTAAAATTTATACAAGAACCATATGTAAAGTCGTGGCTCTATTTTAATGACCACCACTGTATATATGTATAAATATATATGTTTAAATATATATGTATTAATATATATGTATCAATATATATGCATAAATATAAATGTATAAATATATATGCATAAATATACATGTATAAATATATATATTGTTTTGCAAAGTTGTTTTTTCACCTACCTGATTAGGACGTCAGTATCAAAAACCAATATCTGTCACAGTTCCATTGCCTGGTACGCTCAGCCGATTTGTTGGAGCTGATCCTTTGACGTGATCCACTCATTCTAGTTAGATCGCAAGTTGATGGTAGCTTTTGCGAGCGGAAAACAAACTGGTCGGTTCGATAAACATCAACAAACGGCAGCATATCTATCTGCGGATCGTCGCGACTTAGGCGCATAAGTAACCGTAGCAAGTTGAAGGTTGAGGTATGACGAAAAACAATAATGTCGATATAGTCATCGCCAAGGTGATAAAATGGCGCTAAGCCGTGTGGCGTACTTTACGATGAACAGGATATATTAGCTCCGGACACCATGACGTGCGTTTTCGAGCAGTCCTCAATACATGGATCGGAACAGCGAGGACAATTGTGTTTACATGTCATCTTATTCTTTACGTCATGGCTGTTTGCTTCATCGTCTGGTTTCTTCGGTTCAGAGAAACATATATAATTTTATATATATATATTCTTGAATCCTGCAACATGGAAAAATTAAGACGTTTTCAAATGATGGCATTTTAGCACTTACCGGAATAGTCATATCTCCGTGGGCCCATCCAGCGATACTGCTCACTTTCTAGCGCTATATCACCCAAATAGCCGTAGCAAATAAGGCTGGCATACAGTCGAATTAATCCCGAATGATTGCGAACACTTGACAAATCCAGTCCTCGTGTCTGATCCAGGATAATATCAATCACAGCCGTCTTCAGATAGGTTGTTCCGTGCAGACAATACGCGACTGTATCTGTACTTCCTGCTGGAATGACACCGACCGGTATGCGTAGTTTTGGCAAGTATTTTGGTCGTTGTGGATCCAAATCGAGGTCCTTCATTGTTCGCTGCATCAGCCCATTGAAAACTTCGGAAAACGTTCCATCGCCGCCCACGCAACAAACAGCGTCATATTGATCGATTGATCTACAGAACTCCGGATGTTCTACGTTAAGGATATGGAACGGTTTAAAATGAGGAACATTTAAATTTAATATTGGCAACGGACACAAAACTCTTCTAAAGAGTTGATACTTTTCCCTACAACTATAATTATAGGCTGCAAACTCTTGCTTAATTCTATGAAATCGTTCCTTAATTTAATAAATCAATGCTTTTGATGTGAACAACTAAACAATTTCAAGCATCTTTGATTGTAACCTTCCTTCTTTTGGAGCAGCTTGTACTTCCTTCTTTTATAATTTTTCTTGTTTTTGGCAGTAATAGTGAATTAAGCAGCAATGAGGCGTTACAATCACGAGAACCTGTCAAAACTTTTTTGTATTAGCTGCACAATATTTACTTACTAAGAAAAAAACTAAAAAGGACAGCTGAAATTGAAGTGAATAATCAAGTTCACTATCCTACAGATTAAAATTTGTCCAGGAAAATATATATTCGCTGCTCAAATGAATTAGCTGTTTTGACAAATTATTTTTTCTTATATATATTGTAGATTCTGACAAAAAAATAAACTTCTGTAATGTTTTTATTCTAATGAGATACCAAAGATCCACCTGTTTTTGCAAATCCATCTGTTTTTATATTTTTTGCTGAATTTGATAAAGATCACGTACCTTCAGATATTTCAGTATTCACCAAGGTCTATTTTTTATACTTTCTTTGCAATGTCCCAATATTTTTTCGAGAAAACTAGGCCAATTTTCAAAAAGTTTTCCTAACTCTCCTGGGTAAAGACTTTCGAAATAATGCGGCAATGTGGGCTTGATTGCTGTATTCCAATTCTTCAATAACAACTGCTGCTTCTGGTGTCAGACAAATTTATTCCAAATGTTTTCTGAAATAAGAACGAAGTAAATACTTAACCATTCAACTGCGGAAATACGAAGTCCATGTCTCATGGTTTTAATAGATCATGCAAGTTTAGATCCTCTTCGTTCATCACAAATGATTTCACCAAAACTACTCCTATGTTTGCAAATTATTGCAATCCATAGCACTTACATGCACTTCTATTCAGTTTTAACTATGAACTACTTATGCAGATGATTTGAAATTTTCGGGTTGATTGAACGCCGAATGCATCATATTCAACGCGAAACGCATTCATATCAAATGAAGGAAAATTTTAAACTTGTACATTTTCGGGCAACTGAAGTTTTTCCGACAACAATTACCGTTCATTAGAACAATAAAAGTGTTTGGATTGATCTGGTGTAAGTTTCATCTTTTTCCAGAAAGTTTGTAAGACGAGACAAATACATCCACCATGCATAATGTAACAATAAAGTGAAAAAAACAATAAAATGTTCAAATCAAATGATTTCCCAGTTTAAAGTAATTGGTTTAATTGAACGTTATTTGCAAATGCGTCAATGTTTACGCGTTTTCTTGAAATTGCTTGAATCAAACAATAATTTGGTTTAACTGAACGAAAATTATTCAAATAAAATGGATTTTAACAACCGCTCTTTTTGAATGCGGCACATGTTTGTTATGAAATCACGCTTTTCTCTGAGTGTACCGCAAAAAAAAAGGCTGGACGAGGAAAACTGCAGGAAAATCGACAATTTTCAATATTTTTATCTGAAAATTTCTTTACAACTTCTTAAAGTGCTAAACTTTCCTGTGCCTAAATTTAAATAAAATAGATTTTTGGTTTTTTAAATACAATTTTTTGAAAAAATTGTTTTATTTTTCCTTCAAGACCTATGTTACCCCTCAAAATAATTATTTTTTCTATCTCTACTCTCCCATTCACAAATAAAACAACAGAATTTTGTATACCCAAGTTGCCAACCTAAAAGAAGGGCAACAACTTTTAAATCTCCACAAAGTTTGAAGTTGATGTTTATTATAATCGATCTTTTCCAAAATAAATTTCATATTTTCATACGATTCCTTCATGTTAGCAGCGTGACCTATCGGTATGGAAGGAAGTTTATTACCATTATCTAACAGAACGGCCTTTAATCCTGTTTTTGAAGCATCGATAAATAAACGCCACTGTTCAATTTTGTATTGTATCTCCAAAATATCAGATCGTTATCCTGTGAGAATAAACTTTCCAGTTCTTCGTCTCGATGCCGAAAAAGAGTTATTTTTGTGTTTGGTTGGAATAAATTCTATCCTTTTAATCTAAACGCCAATAGTTCTGCCTGTTGTTTTGACAAACGTAAATCACGAACTAAATCATTGAGATCTCCTTAAGACAGTAGATGTGGTTTTTTTTTTCAACATTGAGACAAATCGATGAAGAAGTTACTTGAAAATCAGGATCGATACTGGCATTATCTGTTTCCTTTGATTCAGTTGATAGATCGGACCGTTGAGGTGGCTCTGGTATAGATAGATTTTCACTGTGAGGAATCGATTTTTTAGCAGATAACACGTCAGGCTACTTAACTTATTTTTTTAGTTTTAATTGTAATACCTTTTGTATTAGTCAAGCAAAAATAACAGCTTGATGAATGGTATGTAGGCTCCATCCAAATCATAGGAATTCCGAAAGGCATAGACCTATATATTTTCTTCCATCCCGTCAGAAGTCCCACGCACGTTTCACAATAGATATAAGGAACCGAATGTTTATCTTCTTGTCCGACAGAAAAGCCAAAATAATATTCATATAATTTTTTTACTAATGGTGTTACATTTCTCCGTTGACTTTTAAAAGTAATTTCACCACAAATGTAACAGAACTTATCAGGACCATTTTTGACATTTGACATAATTTAAGAAACACTCTATACATCAAACACGAAACATAATCACTTTACTGAAAAACAAAACAATCTGAATTAGTAAAAGTAAGTAAAAAACGATTGTTATTGAATTCAACTGATAATAGCTGCAACAGAAAAACTAGATCTTCAAAATTAGCAAGTATTTTTCTTGTTACAAAATATTGTTGACCAGTGTAATTAATAAGGAGGTAATGTAGGATCAGAATGGTGAGAAAAAAGCACGATGTGTTGGCCGTAGATAGGCTTTGGTAGTTACCTGAGAAGGAATCATCGAATCATAGAGTCATGTTGCTGGAATTCCTCCATTATACCGCCCATCATCTTTTGGCGCACAAACAGTTTTCTTATATAGGATATCATAGAGATACGGTAATAAACTCATCAGAAACCGATAGTCTCCATCTTGAGTACGTGTTGCTTTTTGTTCCAAGTAGTTACTTCAGTAACTATTTTCGTTTCAAGTGCGAGTAGTTTTTCATCAAAGGTTGACAGTTCGTTTTTTGAGCATGTTTTCTTCTTGAGTGGGCTTTTAAACAATTTCTTCGCGATTGAGGTAGTAGGTGTTTGCTGATGATTATCAACATTCTCACAGTGAGGTCCTGAGGCTGGCATACTTGGCTGAGAATTTGAAGGTGGGTTTGCATGGCCTCGATCAGCTAACTCTTCACCAAAATCATGATCCTCACTCAAATTTAGGCGGCCTTCGTTGCTGACCATACTCGTATCATCTGACTCAACGAATGGAACACTACTTTCCATTCTTCTTCGTTTCTTTGTGTCTGTAAAAAATAAAAGTTGACTGAAAATGGGCCATGAAGGTAGTTTACATGCATCTGCACCACTGCCAGTTTTATCCCAACTAACAATTTGCGCCCATATGTTAAATGCAGTTTTTTGACGCGAATACTATGTCAAGTCGGAATTGTTTCGTCATTTTTCCTTCAAAGTAAAATTCCTTGATAGGCAAAATTTTAGTAAAGAAGTGGTAAAGACTACTCCTGACGCGTCTTTTTATGCATTGTGTCCATAAGGAATCACTGAAGGAGGAAAAAAAATGTACATGGCATTTTAAGCCAATCGGTTTCTGGTACGCTTTCCGCCATTTTCCGCTCTTTTTCAATGTCCCGCGATTTCATATGAGATGGCCAGTTGAGAAAATTTTTCTTTTCTCACGCTTCTGGGACAACAGTGTACTGTTTGCCATACCTTTTTTTAACATTACTTAAGGGGTAAGGTACAATTGGGACGTCCCAAAAAAAGCTCTTTTTTAGAAGTTTTTTTTTAGACACACGTTAAAATAATTAATAACAAATGTTTTATTGCTTCAAAGATATATATTTGTAGAAGCTATTGTATTTTGTTAAGGTAACAGGTTGAAAATTAGTCGAAATAGAGTAAATTTTCGAGGGGTCCAAAAAAAATTTATTTTGCCATGATCACTGTAGCTTGTCACTGGATCATCCGAAATAAAAAAAATTGAGGAATATTAGTTAATGACAATAGTGCTCCGGATGAAGGAAGGGCTTTGGCAGATTTTGGTTTTTCGAAAAACGGCGGTTGTTGAAATTCAAAATTGTGTTTTCGACCAAAATTTCACTCACATTTTCGGCTTTTGAAAAAAAAATATCGTCCAATCGAAAAATCCTTCGTTCATCCAGAGGACAATTACATATAAAATAAGTGAGGAAAATTTCATGATGATCGAAAAATACCGTTTTCAAGTTACAGTGATCACCGACTTCGAAAACATAGTTTCGAGAAAAATGCTTTTAAAACATGCAAAAAAGGGCTTTACGCATTAGAGACGACTTCATTCAAAGTTATTTATCTCCATAAAGAATTGTCCGATTCGTCTGAAATTTGCAGAGAATGCTTTTGAAATATACTACTTTTACTATTTTTTAAAATTTTAAATGTACCTGCCCCCTTAACGGAATTTCGCGCACTACTACCGCAAATGTCACAAGATGCGTTTATTTGTCGTATGGTAGGTACACTATGGGCACAACTCCGTTCGATGTTACTTTGAGGCCACTATTAAGTAACAGTATTCCCGAAATGAGACATAGTGAAAAACCAACAGTAAGTGAATTACACTTTCGAACACCTGAGATATGTGCATTCAAAAGTCAGAGTGTTTGTAATGTGTTTAAAAACAAGTCAAAGAGTAAAAAACGAACAGTAAGATAGAGAAGACTGCGATGGCAAAATTATTAAAAGGGTTTAACAAAAAAATATTTTGCAAGTTTTGCTTTATCCTTTGTATCGCAATATTTTGCAAATATTTTTCAAAGCCTTTTGAAGATAAAATCCAACTGCTGCCAATTACATGTATCTATAAATTATAAATTTAAACTTAAATGAATGTGCAGATTTGCTTGCAATTAAATTTCATTACAGTCTTTTGTGCCTCTATCGAGAGTGGATTATGATAGTAGCATTAAAACAACAACAATCTTGTCTCACTTGTTTTCGTTTCCAAAGCTCTTTTCTTAACCAGCTCTTGACAGAGGCGCAAAACAAACGCAAAAAGCATTGGCCACATTTTTGTTAAACTAACTGTTTCGTCTTGGGCTTTGAGCGCCTTTCAGATTAGAAACTAGGTAGTAACGACGATCTCTTAAAACTACTATGAAGGTGCAATATAGTCAAAATTACCATTCGGTAACATCCAATGGCGCAAAGTGTCAACAGTGCCTTGAAATGGCCAGTATAGGCACCAACTGGGATTATTTCCTTCAAAGAACAATCATGGCGAACGAATTTGGGCAAACATGACGGCTATGAATTGTAAATTATTTTGAAGTTAGAAATATCCATAAAAGTAGCTTTGCTTGATGTAATAAGCACAGATATTTCATGTTTGAACATGCTATACTTGTTTGATAGTGCGGAATTTAATTTTAAAAAAAACGTTGAATATTTTATCAAAAATATAAAATACCTATTTTAGCTAAAACCTGATAAAATCGCAAGCGCTTGGTAGTTTTAGGGAGTTTCAACACCACGTTGGCAGTAACGTTTGAATCGTTCGTGTTTTATCTGCATAGGATTCAAAATGTTCACTCACTGTAATAAATATCAAACATATGCAAACATAGCGCATTATTTATGGCCCCATACGCTATGTACATAGCACTCTGAGCTATGCAATATGGCTCCCAGCGCCATAATATCAGAATCTACATAGCGCGACGTTTGTAAGTGTTTAATTTAATACTTAAAAAAAAATTATAACACCGTGAGTTTTTCCGAACTTAGCTTTATTGCGTTCAATTAGTGACTGACTAACTAAAATACATTTCTTTCGCTACCTGACCTAGATAATAAATTATTAACGATCACTGTTTGCTGAAACAATTGATCATTGTAATAAAAAATAATGCACTTTCGATCAATGCAATTGAATTGTGCAATTGCATTGCAATTTCCATTATTCAGAACAGATGATCAGCATAAAAATATTTCAATTGGATGTGCAATTGCAATGTTGTGAAATTCAATTAATTTGGAATTAGGTTATTGAAGAATCTTTACCTTTGAGTTCATTGTATCTTTATGCTGACCAATCTGTGCTGATTGGGATTGATGAATCTGGTAATGGTAATGGAAGCGGTGGTGACGATAGTGTCGACATGACCCGCGTGGTCCTATGTAACATGGCGCAGCATTTATGGTCCCACACGCTATGTACATAGTGCCCTGAGCTATGCAGTATGGCTTCCAGCGCCATAATTACATGGCGCAGAAATCATGGCCCCACACGCTATATTACATAGTGCCATGAGCCATGTAATATGGCTCATAGCACTCCAATTATAACTCGCAGCCATACTGTGTGAGGTAACGTATAAATGTCAGCAAGTGACATTAGAGTTTAGTCTACATACTACAAGTCCCTATGAAAAATTTTATATTTTTGCATAAAACGCAGATAATTGAGAGATTAAACTGAAATTTATTCCAAGAATAGAACACAGGTTACATTTGAGTATAACATTCAATTTCGTTCATATGACCATTGCAAACACGTTTGAAACGACACATGTTTTGTAGCTAATTTCCATAACACACCTGGCCTTTTGATCATTTCACTTTCTACATAGATCCTCAGCTTAACCTTCTGATTTGACTCATTTTGAACTGAAGTACTGGCTGCGATATTTTCGGTACTTCGACCGGTGAATTTTCACACTGGAGCAGAAACATTCAATAGTGAATATATTGACTTGAATTTATTGAATTTATATTTGGTGCACTGAAAAAACACATAGCGCCAGACGCTATAATTTATAGACTTCTGGCGCCATGTGCATAGTCGATTTCGGTCGATTTGTGATAAAATATAGCGCCACACGCCATAGCTCATAGGAGCAGACGCTATGCTTATAGCCCTCAACGCCATATACTATAGTCCTCCACGCCATGTACTATAGTCCTCCACGATGTGCTGATGGCGTGGAGGACTATAGTACATAGCGTGGAGGGCTATAAGCATAGCGCCTGCTCCTTTGTACTTTTCGCCATGTATTATGGCGTGTGGCGCTATATTTTATCACAATCCTCAAATTGACTATTGTTGTGGATATATATATATTATTGGACAAACTTTCGGGGTATTATATTTTCCGGCAAGATTTGTGGTCTTTGTAAGTGTATCATGTCCCATATTTTTCGTACTAGTGTTGCCGGAATTGAAACTGGATTGTCGCGTCGGTTTGACTCGGCGTTCGTTAAGCTGAAAATGGAAATTCACATAAGCAAAATCAGAACAATTGACACATCCAAGTGTTTCTTACATCCTTTGTAGGTAGACTTTCATAGTGATTTGGATAAGGATCACAGCACTGCTGCGATGGCAGACAATTTTTGTTTTGATTAAATTTGTTCCTTGTACTAAATTGAAGTTAGTACTATTTTCTAAAATTGTAAAATGCAATTAGAAACAGCTATTTGAGAATTTTTTTACCTTGCATAACGTATGGATCAGGATCACATGATTCCATATCACAAACTTCTTCTTCGCGATTCTTGCCTTCGCAGTCACCGGCGAGACATGACCTTTTCCTGAATTGTTGTCCTCCTTCGCACGAAGCGCTACATGGTGACCAATCGCTTCATTATCCGTTTTCACTATCAACACCAAATCTGCGAATATTGTATAAAAGATTAATTTATGAAAATTAAAATGCATTGATTTACCTCTGGCATGATCCGTCATCATTACAAATACGTTTCTCCTCTTTGGGCGCTTCGAAATGTGTCGCAATGCTGTCAGCCGGAACAATCAATAAACAACTCCGGCTGTTGACATTTATCAAAATCACTACAGACAGTACAGTCGGTTCACAATAGAGCTGAAAAAGTAATTTGTGAGACTGTACAAATGGAATTGGGGATGCCCTAATGACGTAGCAAAACGGATGATACGGAAGAATTTGGGGAAAAGAACCGCTTTTGCGGTTCATGGAAAAAATTTTTCGAGTGAAAGAACAAAGGGGTCTTTTTCGGTTTGACCGTGGTGGAAAACAGAAGGAATTTTTTTTGAAAACCCAAAAGGGGAACACATAAGTTTAATGGTGATATTAAATATAGTAAAACTTTAGCAAACAAGAAAATTGTTTTAACATCAGTGATTAGTTATCGTTATATTCTGGAATCGCTGAAAAGTCGTATGCAGAAAAATTGAAACTCCGAAAAATTAATACCTGAAACATTGAGTGCAGAGGAAGAAACTTTGAAAATTGTTTTAACATCAGTCATTAATTATATTCTGGATCGTTATATTCTGGAATCGCCGAAAAGTCAAGAACATCAGTTGCAAAGTGTGCTGAACATGGTCATATTGGTAAAGAAGCGTACTTCAAGAAGAGTGTTGTAATCGATACACGGCCGACATTATGATCAATATCTTGAATGGAAATTGCGGACAGAAGTTTGGTAGTTCGAGGAAGATAAGCCATCGGGGGAACAACTACTGGATGGTCACGTGGTCAAGTTAAGTACCGAGTTTCAAGGTCAGACGATTTTTTTTGATTTAAGCATGCAAATTGATTAGGGTAAATTGCATGAGTTATTGGTTTTAAAGATTTAATTCTTCAGAAATAGTAACAAAACAAAAGAAGCAAATAATTGAGCATAAATGAAAAATTTATATATATAATTTTGGTAAATGAACTAATATATAAAAAACAACTAAGAAAGTATCCATACTTTTTATATGTCTTCTTTCTTTTTCTTTCGTTGATTTATTTGTCGATTTATTTTAATTTGAATTTTTTTTTCTCTCTTTCCTTGGAGTGGGTGTTAATTGTGTTCGACTTAGTTTCATATACTATATATATTTGAATTTTTATTTATATTTTATCTTATATACTTTATATATTAGAATTTTTATTTATATAAGTTTGGAATTCTAATTTGGGATATATTTGTTAAAATCGGTGTGAACCGATTCCGATCGGAATGGGGTGTAATCAATAATCACTCACAACATCTAATATCAGAAATCAGCATAGATCTTGTTAAAGTGCATTATATTGTTTTTTTTAAGTCTATTTCTTAGGTGCTTGTTATTCCACAGTTACTGAATTTTTTTTTGTTCTCTAATTTGTTTGTTTTTTCGCACCATGACTAAAGAAACAATAAAGAGTATAATAAGGATGGAGTAGAGTTGAGTTTTTATAAATAATGATGCCCACATGGAACTTTCAATATCCTTTCCCATAGCCTGTGTGTGTTTGTTTGTTTCGTGTGCGTGCCGTAGCACGAAGAAATCCTGGTCCCCAAACAGGGGCGGCGGAACACATTTTTCCGGGGTGGGTAGTAAATAACTGTCGATTATTGTAGATAAGTGGGTGGCTGGGATATATTGAAAAATCATTTAACATTTGCACATTCATTCATTTATTAGCATAATGTACATAAATAACACGTAAAAGGTGAATTATTTATTGCGGTGGCTTTCATTCTCGCTTAAAGTCCTGAAACTGACCCAGAAACGTTTGTCGCACGATCGTAGCATTGGCCCCTAAGTTTAGAAACAGGCAAATCGAAGCGTGAGAAAACGTCTTTCACGAGGTTGAACAATGTTTCAGCTTTCTCGTTGGATGCTGTATAAAATCCAATGAAGTACTAAGTTACTATGAGCTCTTCAGATACAACTCTAATGTAAACAGAAAATCCATCCAACATTATTGCGACAAATTCTGCTTTCTTAATTTTTTTCATGTTCCTTAGCAGAATTTCTGTAGTCATAAGTTTTATAATTTTGTTCTGAATCTCGTGATGGAGCTATTTACTACCAGTTCGTTTTATCCAGGACTCAAGCTCAAGCATATCTTCAGAGCGCGCCCGTAACAAGGCCATAAAATTAGAATCTTCATCATTATTTGCTCCATGCAATGCTAAACCTTGCCTTCTCAAAGTGTTTAGTGTGCTAAATACTTTTTTCAAGGCAGTGCGGTGATCCACCATTTGTTTCAACGCTTCAGATGAAAGAAGTTCGACAACGTTCACAGAAGAGTGATGATTTTTTAAAGCCCCCACACTTTCGAGATGCAAAGAACTTTTCGAATGTGTTTTGATCAGTTCCACCCCGTGCTTTCAATAGCTGAAGCCTCTGTTCACCCATGTTTCCTTTGATTGTAAATAACAGGCAGCGAAAGAAAGTATTATTATTTTTGCGATCGCGTCTGTGCACACTTTGCAAATCAAAAAATCATCCTCATTTGTATCGAGGAACGGGAACTGGGCTTTCCATCTCTGATATACTTTGGTTATAAGCGATGTGCAAACATTGGAATCTAAAAAGCCATAAGAAATTTTTTTATATGTATACATATGTATGTTTATACTAGCTGTCCACAACGTTTCGATGGGAAATATCCACTTCATTAGTGAATCACAAAAGAGAGTAAATATAGTTTAAAATAGTATAGTATAAAATAGTTTATGTAGAGGAAAGTAGAGGCCAAATGAGCCAAATTTTAAAGAATGAACTTACCGCTACCTGTACTAGTTTTAAGTTCATACCGACAATTGTCACTGGGACTGCTTGATGATGTCGAAGGAACAAAAGAATCGCTTGGCTGTTTCGCGACTTCGGAAGTATTGTCCTTGAGCCCTTCATTAATACTTTTCAACTTAATGATGAACCTGTCTATTTTATTTTCAACGCTACAAACGCCACCTTAAATCACGTGATAGAGCTTTGACTTTGAAATATGAGGTAGAAATGTGCACATTAAAAAATTTGCGCGAAGATTCAAAGTGTGAGCGGTAAAGCTATACCATGCTTCTTGCTTAACTCTTTTCTTTGTCCCTTCGCAAGTGCAGTACGGTTTACGATTTCGCTGGAATTTAGTTTCAGTAGCGATGGCAATGGGGCTAAAAATAAAACTTCGAGAGCATAGGCATGCTGTGCACGATAGAGTGTTCGTTCACGGAATATCGCTGCGGAAATTCGAAAAGAGCCTTCCACTTTCGTTTTCCTACTCTTTGCTCTTATTCTTTTTCTTTTCTTCTTCTTGTTGCTACGTAAGTATGATTTTCAGGCGTTTACATTTGAGCTAAAGAGCCTCAAGACCAGTCACACAATTCAAAAGCCGGCTTCTCACGCTAAAGAGAGTTATTTCTGACTATTCAAATACACTAAGCATAATACATATCGCTTAAAAAATACCCTACGCAACAGGATATATATCCTTGGTAGTTGTAGCCATAGAATAAGGATACAAAGAAAAGAAGCACTCCATCTACCCAATGCTGCCTAGTTTTCATCAACTGTTAGGTTTGTTCATCATCGCCGTTTTCTTACATTTCGCTCTAGGTCATAATATGATGGCCCCAGGTCATAAAACCAAGCACCCCACCTTTTTATGTATTTTGTCTCTCTTTTGGTATTTCGTGCCTCTTTACATTGGTTTTCTCTATGGTGACACTGAAAGGGTGCTGAGGAAGGGTACGTGTCACCCAAAAGTTGCCCGTCTGCATCAAATCGGATTTGTATGATGGGTCCGTGATGTAGTGGTATATTATTTAGTTTTATTGAGATTAGGCAAGAGATTTGAAGTTTAACTCCGCAATTTGTGGATCTGCAGATTCCAAGAAGCCGCATTTGGCTTGGGGCTATCGGCTTCAGACCATCCATTCGATCGTAAAACATTGCAATATGTAAAATTAATTGAAAGTGCGTTTGACTGTAATACTGGCTACAATTTGCGCCTTTAAATGCTATTTTATGTGCAACACTTACGATTTCTAGGGTACCTTCGAAACCATCAGATATCATATGTTTTAAAAGAATGTGGTTGTTTTGCTGTTGAAGACATTCGTGAATTCTGTCTTTGTTTCACATTTTATTTATTCTTCTTCACCACAAATAAAGAAATAAATTATCATTTTTTTCATTATATTAATGTGGCATATAGAATCGAAATTTTAGGGTGGGTAAGTACCCACCGTTTGATTTCCCAGGTGGGTAGTACTACCCACACCGCCCAAGGCGTCCACCGGGCCTGTCCCCAAAGGCCCACGACCAGACTGAGCTAGTCGGCGGAGTTAAGGCACGCAGGGTAAATGTAACCACGATTTCTTAAATATAATTATGCTGCACTGACGACGGCTCGACAGAGCTTTCAGCAGTCGCAACACTATGTACATGGCGCCAGAAGTCTAAACTATGGCGTCTGGCGCCATAGTTTAGACTTCTGGCGCCATGTACATAGTGTTGCGACTGCTGAAAGTTTCAGTGTAATAAGAAGAAATGAAAAAAATGTCTATTCGCTTATGCTTGTTTGAAATCTTACTCTCAATTTGGGCTATGATTTATACTAACTTATATTCTTATACGTAAGAGCAAATCGTGTCAAAAGTGCTGAGCGTTATGATACTTGGATTTTTTTAGCATATTTTAATAATTCCGTTGAAGGTTCGAAAATGTTATGAATTGGGCAGAGTCCTTTAATGAGCATGCTACTTTCTACCGTTTTAACGTCTAATGTATTTCGTTTGTCAGTTTTGATATTATTCATACAAGAAAACATCCTTCCTGCGCATGCACTGCTATGCGAAAGAATACAAAACTTTAACATAAATTCGGATAAATTTGTACAACGTAAGTCAGCGCCCCCGTTTTTAACGTGAGATAGATTCAGCCAGAATTTAATTATATCGTTACATTTATACTTTTCTTAGATATCGTTCCTATTGAACAATGCTCTCTACTCAATATTTAACACTTCAATTGCACTATTGTTTTCTAAGTCGTAGTATGGAAGAAGTTGGGCAAGTGGCAAAACAGACGTAATTTTGCCTTCCGAGATTTGAAAGGGATCCAAAAATTGTTATCAGTTGTAATTCTTTTGAAAGCATGTTAAATTGTTTTTTGATGTGATTGCATAATTGTACGTAAAACTTTATTAAATTACTAATTGCATTTTGTATTTTTTCTGATTGAGATAAACTTTTAGATGTGACAAAGCGTTCACATATTAAACCAAAAAATACTCTAGTATAATGTAAATGCGACTCAGCATTTTCATAATTTATTTTGTTAATATTTGCAAAATCGAGTAAGCTTGGATTTACAAAATTTTTGAGAATTTCTATGAAAATGTTTTTAATAGTACCATATACTAAGTGAATTTTAGAATCACGTGCCTGGAACAACTTATTGGCATCGTCGAATAATTTAAGTATGTATGATAAACCTAATAAATAAAATTTGCATTCATGATCCGTTAAAAACTCTAATATACCTGCAGCATTTAATGTTTTTCTGTTTACTTCTTCAAAGCAATATTTCTTAAAGTAATGTACAGGAGGTACTGATTGCTCTATGATTCTATTAATTACATTCTCGTAAGAGAGCCAACGAGTTGAACAGTACCGCAATACTTTATGCTGTGGTAAATTGAAATATTCCTGTAACTCCCTGAATTCATATTGACTCTTGGAACTAAAGTAGATTCCAAGAGCTCAATTAACACAAAGAACTTATCAGTAATCGAATTTGTTTCAATATCTACCTGGTGTATAAGCTTAAATCCGCTGTTTTTTAGTAATAAAAACACATTTGTTTTGTATAAAAAGCAAAAAAGAATTTTATTCAAAGTACTTTCCCTCGCTAGCAATACATTTTTCCCATCTCTCGAGCAATTTGTGAATACCACACCAAAAGAATTCCTTTTCTTTCGATGCAAACCACTCGTCCAGCCATTTTCGCACGTCTTCGTAAGAATCGAAGTGCTGTTCTGCGAGTGCGTGACCCATCGACGAAAACAGGTGGTAGTCAGAAGGAGCCAGGTCTGGTGAATAAGCGGGGTGGGGAAACACCTCCCAGTCGAGTGTTTCCAGGTCATTTCGGACCAATTTCGACGTGTGCGATGCTGCGTTATCATGGAGGAAAATCAGTTTATCATGTCTTTGTTGATATCCAGGCCTTTTTTCACGTAAAGCACGGTTCAATTTGATCAGCTGTTGGTGGTAGCGGTGGGAATCTACAGTTTCACCAGGTTTCAACAGCTCGTAGTAGACTATACCCTGCTGATCCCACCAAACGCACAGCATCGTCTTCCGTCCAAATCGATTTGGGCTTGAGGAAGATGTTGATGGTTGGCCGGGATCAACCCACGATTTCTTGCGTTTTGGATTCTCGAAATAAATCCATTTCTCATCGCCAGTCACCACACGATGCAGAAATGACTTTCTTTTTTGTCTGGCAAGCAAGATTTCGCATGTGTTTTGGCGTCGCTCCATCTGCCTATCGTTCAATTCATAGGGTAGCCATTTTCCAATTCTTTGAACCTTTCCCATGGCACGTAGATGCATGGAAATGGCTGGTTGAGTGACGCCCAACTGCTCGGCAAGCATTTTTTGCGATTGGGTATCGTCCTCGTCCAAAAGAGCCTGTAATTCATGGTCCTCGATTTTTCTGGGCCGATTTTCACGCTCCTTGTCACTCAAATCAAAATGGCCGTCTTTAAAGCGACGAAACCAGTCTCTGCAAGTTGTTTCCGATAAAGCACTGTCACCATAGGCTTCCACAAGCATTCGATGTGATTCGGCAGCCGATTTCTTTAAATTGAAGCAGAAAAGCAGAGCTTCCCGCATATGCTCTTTTTTGGCACAAAACTAGACATGATTACACAAAGAAAAATGTATGTTGTTGTATGAAATCGCTTAGGATGTGCACTGATTCATGTGAACAGATGTCGAGCTTATACAAAAACAGTAAGACATTTCCATAGTAGCTGGTAATACGCTCACTAACGTCATCTATGAGCAAACAAATTATTATAGAAAAGTAAACTGACCTTAAACTTTGAGCTATTTTTTCGAGTGCAAATGGCCCTAAAAATTGCTGTTTAGTGCAATGAAATTCTGTACCGTTTCACATGTGGAATAAATCAACTGTCAGGCTGCGTTTACATATGCAAAATATGCTTCGCGGCACGTCGCTTGCGATAGACTTGGTTCATCTCCGGCCCCATTGTACCGAAAAATAGCAACCTGATTGAATGACTGGCTGTTAAACTCATGTAATAGAATAATTTTGGTAGCAGAATCGAAGCCTTGCGTTGCGAAGCTTGCGAAGCCTTGCGAGATTTTTTTCAGTTCAAAAAAGTAGCAGATCTGCTACAATTGCAGTAGGGGAACAACACTGGTTTGGAGCATTCATCCGTTTTCGTGCGGATTCGGCCGGATTCGATTTCGCAACTTTTCGCAGCTTTCCGGTTCCAGTGGACGAAGGGCCTAAGTATCTTAGATGCAGCTTCGACGCTTAGAAAAATGTATGTAGGTGGCGAAGTCGAAAGACCGCTACTTGATATGTTTGCAGATTTTTTAGTAGTCACCAATGATTTGCTGGTGGTCGACATGAGCCATCTTGAGGGGTGATCGCGGCTGATGGTGTTGGTTCCGATGATGCTGAAGTTGAGGATGGGACTGATAAGTCTGCGGTTCCCACGGAACCAATCTGTACCGTTTTTTCAGATTTTCCTTGATCGACCTTTCTGACTGGAGTCGATGGAAATGGGCGATTGATATTCCCGTAGTGAATAATGCCTCGCCTGTCGCAAATGTTATTAATATCAATGATGCATTGATGAGTGATTTGCAAATTGTTCTATGCCAGGATGTGAATATGTAGCTGCTCATATACAATTTTTGTGCTGGTGTTTGCTTCCAGTTGTTCAAATGTTATGTACTGATGGCTATCAATGTCAGAGGTCAGTGGCTGAGCGTTACTTGCGTTTTTTATTTTGCTTCTTGTCACGGTTCCATTGCCATCCGAAACGAAACTAAACATGCCGCTAATCCTCTTCGCAATTCAATATGCGATGATTCTGATATGTAAATTAATTGCATTGATTTCGACGTGTGTATTGTTAACTGCTGTAAGCAAATAATATGCAATAACTCGTTTTATTCATTTGTATTTTCTTTGCTATTTCTATAAGACTGGTCAAAATGCCATTCGCCTTTCTTGCCAAAATCACTTTTTTTTCATAATCAGAACACTTTATTGAAACACGCTCAGATTTACATCACTTTACCATTGTTCTGGTTGAAAATCCAACAGTTTTTCATGCACTTAACATTTCTTATTATGATGGAAAATTTCTGTTTTCTTACATATTACTTTTGGCAAAACTCGACTACGTCTTCCCAATAGCCGTTAGATCATTTCACCGATAGATGTTTGGGTTCATCCCATTCGATATATTAGTGTATACATATTGCGCAATAGGTGCTGGTCTCACCGAATGCTAATTATCTTTGACCGTTTGACGCCGGCGGTCATTTTAGGGGTATTTTAATTATCCCTATAATTTTACTAACAAATATCTTTCAAAAATATTAAGTTAACGAAATGAAGCTCGAACGCGTTTCATATGTGAATATGAAACTATTTTCTAAATACTTAACGCTATGCGTGCGCTAGGCGTCTAAATTAAGATCAATGGTCAACTTTAGTTCTGAGCAAATTCAATTTGATATAGTCTGGCAATAGTTCCCTATTAAATATGATTTACTAGTGGTCGTTGACACTAGTTCATCTGCATTTTCTTTATTTCATCTCATGATTCTGTTTGCGACTACTATTTTGTGGCTTTCGAGATCAGCTCCATATATATTGCAGGGAATACTTTCTTTAATTAATTCTTTCACATCGATGTCTAAAGGGATGCCCTTAATGATTCCATATTTGTATAAAGAACTATTGGCGTTCAATAATTGAAGATTAATAAGTGTCTTAGAGAATTTTTCAATAAATTTGTTTAGCTTCTTCAGCTTTTTTGAAGAAAATATTAGCTTTGTTATAGCCTAAACTTCTGCAGTTTGTTATACTACTAATGTTAAGATACTTCTTCATTTTGATGACAGCTGTAGGATGCAACTTGGCCTTTTTCTCATTTATGTCATTAACGATCATGAGCATTTTATAAATCCGATGAATGCTTTCCGGACCAAAAAAAAATTCTGCTCGTTAACTCTATTCAAATTCGCTCTGATCGGCTCTTTCATGCTTTATTTTGTTCGATCATTACCTGAGAAATATTTATTCTGGAACTTGAACTGTGGCACATTAGAGAAGGTATTCACTTTTCTTAGTTTTCATGTTTTAAACCACTTGCTGTCTGTCAGGTGGAGTCAAGACGGGCTTATTTCGGGGCTAAACATTGAGCTCAGTGTGTCATTTCGCAATCGATCTTGCGCGTAAGAATCACTAACTTTTGTACGCATTAAATTTGTCACAAAAGGCATAAATTAAATAATTTACATTCAATTTTAGTTCATGGCTACAAGTATTTGTAATTTCATTCAGAATCAGGTATTTTGTTTGTAAATATTTTAATGTTTTTAGAGAAATTATAAGGCTACTTATAGTTGTAAAAAAAGAGACACAGTGGGAGAATCTCTTTGAGTTGGTGAATAAACTCAAAGAAGAAGTCGATGTACTGAAGGAGGAAATTAAGATACTTAAATCTGATAAACCAGTGCCTTCACTGAGTATTCCACTTTCTCTGCCTCGCTCATCTGAGTTTTAGGCTAAAACCCCAGTTTTGGTGCTCTCGATTAAAACTCTTTCATATGCACGCATGATTAATACTAGCAGGCCATATCTCACAGGAGGGCTCAAAAACGTATGGGTGTGAATTGAATTTGAAGGCCATACATTCAGAATCGGCTTTATCTTTTTCGAGTCAAAATCATAGATTTTTGGTACAAATTCATGACATTGTCGAGCCTAATTCAGAAGTTCTCAAATCAAATTCATAGATTTTTCATTTCATAATTTTCAATTCATATCTTTGATAATTATTCAAGAATAATAACTTAATATCATAATTTTTCACAAATTCATCCGGGAACGTTTGTTGTACACGATCACTGACGAAATGTCAAACTGACAAATGTCAAACTGACAAATGTCAAACTGACAAATTGCACTTGTCGATTACAGCGACAACCTCTCTAAACGGGTAAATCGAACCAATGCACACACTTATCATCTCAACTGAAATGTATGATATATAGCAGATAAATAGACTGGAAATGCGAATTGGCAGGCTGGAGCAAGAAGCAAACTTGGATAAGGTAGAATTATCTGGATTGAGGATCGAGCCCCAAAAGGACACTCTGCACACGGCCCAACAATTCTGCAAACAAAATTTTAATCTAAGTGAAGATACTATCATCAATGCGTTCATACGACGCTCTAAAGCGGACAACATTCCACCGTTAGTAATTCAATTTCGAACATCACTCGCTGCAGTACAATTTTTGGCAAAGCATAAAGGTAGAAACGCTCTGGAGGATAAAGTTTACTACATTAACCCGCATTTAACTCCAACATTGAGAAAATTATTGTGGATGGCTAAGTCTAAGGCTAAGGAAGCTAACTACAAATACGTATGGTTCCGAGATGGAGTAATCCGATGCCGAAAAAATGATGGAGACCGTATCATAGTCATTAAATCTGAAGCCGACCTGGATTTTTTAGTTTAAGCTCTTTATTATTACCGCTGTTATGCAAAAAAGTTTCATTTTTCCTTCTTAAACTATACAATAATTTTCTCACAGCTAAGAACAATTTATTGTTCATATATTCTCACCTTTTCTCTTATTCTATTTTTATTTCTTTTATTTCCAACGACTTTCATATTTTCATAAATACACACACATCTCTCCATTGCACAATGCACAATCTAAATCAAAGCAAAACCAAAGAAAAACCTAGCTTAACTTTATTCTTTCTAAATCTTATACGTCTCACCTTTTTTTCTCTCTTTGAGTGCATAGCCCAGATAAGTCACTGCATTAAATATTCTTTGAGTTCTTATGTAAATGGCTAATGATCTACTGAACTGTATAGAGGAATGTACAGCGTTCACGGAATGGACATGCGGCAATTTAATTGATTTCGCAAAACAAGCAGATCTAGATAGTACAGAGCATTTCAGTATATTCCACACCAACATTAGGAGCCTTATCAAAAATTTCAATGAGCTTATTTTGACACTTTCCGACATTGAAAACAGATTCGACGTATTAGCTTTGAGCGAATGCTGGAATATAGCGAATCTTCAATGCTTCCAAATAAATGGTTACACGGGCTTCAAGTCTGAAAAAATATTAAATCAAAACAGCGGCGTTGCGATTTATGTTAAAAACCTACATAGCGTGAATAACTTTGAGGAACTTAATTTTTCTGGGGCGACAGCAATATCAGTGGACATAACATTATTGAATAAAATTCCCATAAAGATATTAGCCATATATAGATCACCAGGTCACTGTGAAAACACTTTCCGTTTTGAGCTTATTGACTTGCTATACAATATCAAGCATGAAAACGTTGTTTTGCTAGGGGATATCAATATCAATTTGTTAAATCTTTCACTAAGTGAGTACATAAACTCGTTAAATGAATTAGGGTTTCATTCATATGTGAACCAAAGCACTAGAGGGGAAAATTGTTTAGATCACATATTTTCTAACCTAAAACCTGTATTATTTGGTTCCATCGAGTCTGCAGTGGTTGACACGGGAATCACTGATCACAAGAGTACGGTTCTACTTCTGAAGTACAAGTCAAGGGAAAAAACTCCAAAAGCTGAAGAGCCAACGATCACCAGAAAAATCAATTTTCCTCTATTGGTAGACTTTTTAGCCAAGGAAACTTGGACCTCAGTTTTGTTTGGTGGTAACGTAGACGAATCTGCCCAAGCTTTTCACAACACCCTCTGTACCGCTATTGACAGAAGTAGCACATCCTTTCCTCAAATTAAAAAAAAATGTCGTAAACTTAAACCGTGGATAACAGCCGGACTTGTAAATTCTATAAGAACGCGTAACAAGCTAGGAGTAGCTCTGCGAAAAAATCCCAATAACAATAGTTTAAAGCTATATTTCAAAAAATATAGAAACAAATTAAATCACCTCATTTATATAACGAAGGCTAATTATTTTAGAAAAATTTTACAAAACTCCGAAAACGATGGGATGAAAGTATGGAAAGCTATCAACTTAGCAACAGGACGAAAAAAGTCAATAAGCCACATATCCAATATAAAAACGGACACTGAATTGCTATCAGTAAAGGATAGTGCAGAACAAATTGCTAATGCTTTCAACCAGCACTTTTGCAATATCGGGAAAAACATGGCGCAAAAAATTGCCAATACAAATAATCATACATCAACTAGTGAATCATTTCATTCTGCATCGCCAGGAATGATTAATCCTGTTTCTGAGGATGAAGTCATTTCAATCATCGAAAATATGAAAGGCAACTCGAGCCCAGGGTTTGATAACATCACAGTAGAATGCCTCAAGAAAATTAAAACTTTTATTAGCAAACCTCTAGCACATCTTGCTTCACTCAGTTTCGATTGCGGAATCTTTCCGCAAATTTATAAAACAGCAATTGTAACACCAATTCACAAGGCTAATAGTAAATTAGATGTTAATAACTACCGCCCAATTTCTTTGCTGTCTAACATATGCAAAGTTATAGAAAAACTTGCAAAAAAACGTTTAATGACATTTTTAAATAGGCATAATTTCATAAATGAAAACCAATTTGGTTTCAGACCAAAATTTAGTACCCAAGATGCGCTGGCAAAATTAACAGGTTTAGTTGCAGAAGCTTTGGACAAAGGACGAAAACCATTAGCTGTATTTCTAGATCTAGCAAAAGCATTTGATTCCATCCCCCATAAAATGATTGTTGCTAAACTTTACAAATATAATTTTGATTTAAAATGGATTATATGGATTGAAGACTATTTGCGAGACCGTAAGCAATATGTTAAAATCTTGGGAAAGCAAAGTAAAGTTTTAAACTTCGAATACGGAATTCCTCAAGGGACTGTACTAGGCCCTATTTTATTTCTGATCTATGTAAATGATATCTTTGCGCAACATATCAAAGGGCAGCTAATATCTTTTGCTGATGATACAGTGCTTTTGATAGAAGCAAATAGCTGGCATGAGGTAAAAGTTAATACTGAATATAGCCTTTGTTTACTTAATGAGTGGCTAAGAAATAATTCCCTTACCTTAAATGTACAAAAAACACAGTACATAGCCTTTGCTTCTACTCAACGTGGGATACCTGAAGGACTAACGGTAACGATTCATTCGATGAACTGTGCAACTGGCTGCCTTTGCCCTCCTTTGCAGAGAGTTACCAATACTAAATATCTGGGCGTAATCATAGACCAACATTTAAGGTGGGATCAGCATATTGAAAATGTTGTAAATAAATTAAGAAAAATTATTCCGATATGCTTCGAGGTTCGTTCTTTTCTGAGCAAGCACACAAAAAGAATGTTTTACTTTGCTTTGATACATTCTAATATTCAATATGGAATTGTTGCATGGGGCTGTGCATCACAAAATGCTTTACTCCCACTGAAAGTTATGCAGAAGTCTTTACTCAAAATCTTATTGCACAAGCCTAGACGATTTAGCAGTGAACAACTCTTTAGTTCAATCAATGTTTTATCAGTGGAGCAAGTAAATCAATTATGTACGGTGATACAAATATTTAAAGAATTTGCTGCCGGTAAACTCCAAACTAATACAAATAGAACGAGAGGTGGTAGCGAAGAGTTTTTGTTACTTCCAAACCGTATGACGCAACTAGGTCAGAGCCATTATACATATATAGGAATAAAACTTTTTAATAACTTGCCAAGGTCCATCAAGAGAGCTCATAATTTAGAAATGTTCAAAAAGAAACTGAAAGAATTATATTACGAGAGTTAGCAATAAATTCGCTCTCTTTATCTTTATATCTCTCTCGCACACACACTATTTCGTTGTTTTTGGTTTATGCGTTGGTCTTAAGATAATGCTTTAGCTAGGTGTGTTTTTTACTAATATGCTTCTTTTCTCTTATTTTTATATTGTTCTAGACATTAAATTATTGCTTTCATTTTATTATTTCACACAAGGCTGTGCGAATTTTATTTTATTGTGCCTAATATAACGTAGACGGTCTTACTCGGCTATGTATTTTCTTTTTTCCTTTTTTTTAATAATTTTTTTATTCAAACATTTAAATATTATTTATGTATATATTTTATAATGAACTTGAATCGCTTCTTTCTTGTAATTGTATAATTTGAAATGAAAAATTATCTACAACTCCTCACTCCTAATACAAGGTTCCTTACCTTAAAAGGAGGAGTAGTGTATTAAAATTGAATTCTTATTCTGTAATTTATTGTCATGTTTTGAAAATAAAGCACTATATATAAAAAAAAATAAAAAAAAAAAATATACGGAAGGATTCGTGGAATAAAACACAGTCGATCTTGGTAAGCCAAAGCTTTTAGGCGACCAGTTAGACTGTTTTAAACAATAAACTTGCCTTTTTCATTTTTTTGAAGTCGAGCAGTTTGGAACGATTGCTACGCGGCGGTTAAATTCGCCACGCAAGATTGACAGCTGTTTCGATCTACAAAGCGAGATTTTTCTTGACTAAAAGGCTTAAGTATTGATCTCTCGACAAAAACTTTACTTGCGGTCAGCGTTCCAAATCCGTGAACGGCCGTTTGTCTCTAACTGACAAATAGGAATACTACATAACCTCATTTCACGTTCTACGGACATAGAAGGGGGCGAGGCTAGGGATTTTGTTATTGGAGCTGTTCTCCTGTAGCTGGCAATAGTAGCATCATATCAAATATTCAGCTGGTACAGTCGGTGGCTGTTATCTCGTATACTTTCGCTGTGATTATGTCCGTCAGAACTTTCCGCGAAACATCCCCTAATACTTGTCGCACATGATTTTTAACTTTTGTAAAAAAAAAAATGTTCAATGGTGTTGGTCATGAGGAATGTGGTGGTAGGAATTTCAGCAACAATCCCTGGCGCCTCCGCGACAGCCTCCGCGGTGTTTTTTCACCAAGGTACAATCGTTTTTGTTATTTACACTAAAAATACTGGCAGCAGTTTGGTACTTAATTTTGGCACCGGAAGCGGCGTCTTTTATGGTTGCCCCATCTTCGAACATAGTTATGATAAATTCCTTTTGAGCATCATTAATCTGTCTATTGTGCTCTCTCTTTCTAATATCCTGCTGTTGTGATGCTGGCTGCTCCAATTCATTGGAAATGTGAATTTCACTGCGCTATTCTACACTTCGTGGTTGATAATCGACACCTGAGTATAATTCGAAAATGATGAACTTGAATGGGTTTTTTATGTGATGACTTAATATTTCTTGAAATTTTGGCATTATATAGTTGTCAAAGCATTGGTTTAATATTAATTTAATACCCTGGGGTCCAAACAAAGTCTCAATTGTTTCTTATTCTCCACCATAACTGAATTAGAAACCCAAGTAACGCTTTCGCTTTTCACATCTTGATCACATAAGTTATGCAATTCTTTCTTGAGGGGCTTAAACACTGCAACGGGGACAGGATAGGCTGATTTGGTTGTAGGTTTTGCATCATATTTCAGCTTGAGGGATACGTTTTTTTAAAAATAACCTTCGTGCGTACTTCAAAAACATCCTCATATTTTTTCAGTATTCCTCTGTCAGATTGTCTACTAATTAGTTCTACTCTTCGAATAAGATTTAGCCTTTTGCAGGTTTCAAATCTTAGAATAGGGGTAACTTGCTCATTTATGACAGCAAATTCTAACATCACTGCTGTTTTTTATGACACACTATAACTTTACTCTTACCAAGACGCTAATAAAAGCTCCTCCGTAAACTTCAACCTTCCGTTCAATTTTCGCTAATTTAGGCTTTTTATTAAGCTTGGTAAAGTAGCTGACGAGTAAAGTGTTCAAATCAGATGCGGTAATGATAGTATTATCTACTTGTACACTTTCATACCAAGCCCGCCTATTTCCAAAATCACTTAATTTATCTATAGCTTCAATATAAAAAGTTTCATTTCCGTTTTCAATATCTATTCCACTCACCAGTGTAGCTGCACATATTTCTGTAAAGTGATTGAACTTACCACAAATACCACAGCTTTTACATGTGCTGGACAATTTTTTGGTTGGTGAAATTTGCTGCAATACCGCCATTTATTTCTCTGCCGTCTAACAGCGTCATTTCTCTTTACATTTAAATGATTTAAAATTATGCCCACTAGCATAATCTTTGCTACGTCTTGGTATATTATTTGTAGAAAAATTAGAATTTACTGCATTTAAATTACTGTTATTGTATTTGCTTGAATTACTCATCTTATCACAACCATTTTTATTCCGCCCATACTGTTGCCGATTTCGTGTTCTGTCCGTGATCCCGTACACAGGTATTACTGCCGATGAATTGATTTCCTTCTCATTCTCCTGGTTTGTGATTCCGATACGTCTGTTGCACGCCCAAATTCGATTGCCTTTTCGGTGTTTCTAGATATTTGTTCTGTAGTCGACTATCATAAATTCCATACACAATTGTGTCTCTGAGCATCTTCTGCTCGAAGTTATTGGTAAAACCACAATTCTTAATCAGTCTTTTCAAGTCCAATAGAAAACTATCGAATGGTTCTCCTTCGCGCTGATTCTTTGAATGAAACATAAAAGTCTCATACTTTTTTTTTTGCTACACGTTTCTATTTTTTATCCAGAAACCGCTATGGCTTCCTGATTTACTGGCATCAGCCAACGTTTACACGATCAAATGTTCCAAAGAGCCGGATTAAACGGTTTTGTTTATAAAGCCAAAAGTTCATGAATAATTTCAGTTTTAGGGAACTGGGTTATGGGAGATTGGTAAAAGAGTTATTTTAAGTTAGGAAAGGGTGAAGGAGAAGATTTAGTTACTATAGTCATATTGGCTTTTGAGTGAAGTATTTTAAAGGTTTACATTGTTAACGACTAAAAACTTACTGAGTTGCTACAAGTGATTTATATTGCGTTTAATTAGTAATTCATCAATGTTTCTGTTTGCGTTGAAAAATTCGAAATTGCTTCTCTCCCTCAGGTGTCTATTGCAGTGGAAGATCTCGTGATCTATATCGTCAATGAGCCGGTTTAGACGAGCGATGTTGGTCTTTGCCAGCACAGACTTTGCTGGCCGATGATGTTTGCAAGTTTTAACGAGCGATATCTTGCTGTGCTAGCAAACAGTTTTTTATGTTCGTAGCAATGTCTGAGCCTCAAATTATTTCTAAAAAAATGTCAGAAAATCGCTGCCGTGCTCGATGACCAACTATATCTCTCGTGCTCGCTGTTCCGTTCCGTCCTTCACTTCTCTTTCCTAAAAGCTCGTGCTGGATCCAGCAAAAAACCGCTCGTCTAAATCGGCTCAATATCGTTACAATTTTCGCATACTTCATTATTCGAAATTTTCATTCTAAATTTATTTTTTTTGTTTAACGCATTGTTAACAAATAGCCTATTTATTATCTTAGTGGGCCTGTTTTCAAGTTTTAAGCCTTTGTGCCACAATTTGTTCCTAAAAGCTAAGTCAGTTTTAGTCCATGCACATTGAATGAGTTTTTTAATTTTATTAGAGTACTCTATATTCCATTTTTCCCATATTTTGTTTCTTATTTCATCAAAAGCCTCGTCTAATTCAAATTACAAAAGTATCTAGCTGAAAAAAGCGTTTTTGGCTAGTTCATCGATTTTCTTAATACTTTTATGATTTATATGTCTAGGGACCCATATAAACTCAACTTTTACTTTATAACAATGATTAGTTAAATTGTATATTTTTTCCAATAATTTTTCTATGATTGCTATTGTCAGTTAACTCAAAACATGTTATATTTGAATCTGTGAATACTACAAACTCATTAAAGCCTAGCTCTACACCTAATTCAATGGCCTGCAATATGCTAATTAATTCACTGTTGACAACCGAGGATTGATATTTTAAGTTATATTTTTTTAACTTTTTCCAGGACAACTGACAACACAGCACCTTCTGCACCAAGTACGCTCTTAGCTCCATCACATAGTAAAATTTTTTTTCCTTCTTGAGTTTTTTTGTTACTAAGGTTATCAAGATTTCCACAAGCTCAGTATTACTGCTCAAACTAATATCACTAAATATACCACCATTTTTACATACCACACTTAAATTTGTAGGTGGAATATTAAATTTGCCAACATCCGTCTTATCAATCATGTCTTTAAATTTATCATATGTAATTTTATAATTATATTTCGTGGGGCTCCAGGCAATTTTCTTAAATTTTCTGATTTAATCTTTAGTAGTTCTTTAATCGAAAGAAGTTCTGTACGATATTTGCCTAGCAATTCATTTGCTCGGGACATAGTGAATAAATTAGCAGTGTTTTGAAGCACTCCTAGGCGTCTTTTCAAAGCTCTACACTTCAGAGAATCCAGTTTCTGGTAGAAGTAGCTTGGCGCTCCTCCAAAGCAAGTAATCTGAGATTCAAGCTTTGATCTGTAGAAGGATCTAAAAGCAAGAATACCCTTATTAACATCAAAACCTCTGTTAAGTCCAGTAACCATTGTAAGTGGAGCAGAATTCCTACTATCATTATTAATTTTCATTTATTCTTTAATTGTTAAACTATGATTAATTATGATGCCGAGAAACTTAATATTTTTTCCCCAAGAAACATGATAGTTATTTATTTGTATTTTCTGTTGAAAAAGTTGATTCCTGTTGAAATTTAAAGCTTTGCATTCATTGAAATTTATGGGTAGTATACTAGTGAATTTAGTCAATAAATTCATATACTAGTGAATTTATTGACTGCCCCTTGTAGTGCATTGAAACATTCTATTTGTACTTTATTATTAGAGATAATAACAATATCATCCGCATACTGATATACGTTAATATTGGTTAATACACGTTGTTATGTATCTCAGAGGTAGAGATATTGAAAAGTAAAGGACTGAGAACATCTCCTTGTGGAAAACCATTTCCTATTTTAAAAGAGCTGTTACCAAGTGATAGTGTTCTATTATTCAAGAAAAACAATATCCAATTAATGAAGTTAGAGGGAATATTTAACTTATTGAGTATAGATTGTAGTGGCTGTGAATCAACTCTTTCATATGCGTTTGATATATCAATGCTAATTAACATGACTTTGTTATCTTTGATTTATTTTTCTTTAATTTGATGGTCAATTGCATTTGAACAGGTTTGGGTCGATTTTCCTTTAATATAAGCATGGCTGTTTTCTAATAAGAGCTCAAGAACAGATTTCCTTTTAACAATTTCATTTTTGATAAGGTTATTAATCATTTTGACAAACACGTTAATTAATGAGATCGGTCTATAACTATCTAGTAACAGCGGATCCTTTCCTGGTTTGAGGATAGGAGCAATTTTAATTGTGAAGATATTCGGATCAGGATACTCCCCATTTACTATTTTATTAATTGCTCTGATTAAGTTGTTCTTGCTGTATTTGTTAAGAGCTTCAATCATTTCATAAGTTATTTTGTCTACCCCTGGAGTTGATTTTTTATGATTATTTGGTATTACAGAAAGTTGTTTGGAGCTGAAGCACATAGAAGTGTTCTCTGAAATGATTTTGGGAACACTGGGATTAATGTTAGAAATTTTACTTCCTAGCATTTGTAAGTACTTAAGGTTGTTTTTTTCGTCCCAACTGGCCGGATTAAGGTTGAGGTATCCTTTTTTGATACAGCTGTTGAACCTCCAAAATGCTTTTATGTTTCCTTTACTCATAATCTCACACATTTTATTCTCCCCTAATCAATTTTTTGCATTTTCCACGCGCTTCAGTCCATAGCCTGTAGTTTTTTGGGTTCTTTTTCGTTGAACATATTTTTTGGTCGTACTTTATTCGACCAAAGTTTCTTTAGATCTACATTCCTCCAGTAAACCGAATCGAATTTGTTTTGATTTGTCTTTTTTGTATCACTTTTAGTTATTATAGCTTATCAAAATCAGAAATAATCTCAGATATATTATTCGTTATGTTTAGTTCATTAATAGACTTAAGAATATTTTTATAGCTAATTCTATTATTATATGTAATACAATGGAAATCCCAGATTACCTGTATCAATTTGTGCCCACTGTTACTAATGTTATTGACTTGAGTGCTCCACTTTCCAATTTCCTTGATATTAGTGATCGAAAGATCAGAATCCGATTTTCCTTGAATCATATTATTACCACTTTTAAAAGTGAAGTCTCCATTATTCATAACAATAAGATCAAAGTTCCTTATAATTTTTTCAACTTTGCTTCCTCTAGCGTTAATAACAAGGTCTCCCCACTTTACGTCACGTGCATTAAAATTACCTCCTATAAGAAAGGCATCACCATTGTCAAACATATTTATCAATTTTCTGAAATCTTTATCAAATCTATTATTATTATATCTAGGCGGGATGTATACTGATGCAATATTCAAATTTTTTTCGAGGTTTAAAGTTTTAATGACTATGAATTCAATTTCAACATTATATATTTTATTAAAAACTTAATTTTATTGTTAATGAAGATAGTGACTCCTCCTCCTTTGTTATCTTCACGATTTCTATAAATTCCCTTGAATCCATTTATTAAATTAACTCTATTAAAATCTTTTGGTAACTACGTTTCAGACAGTAGACCTTTATCTTTTTCATTAATATTCAGATATGTATTTAAGTTATCTGCATTTTTCCTTAGGCCTTGTATATTCAGTTGTATGACTTTCGTATTTCTTTTTGTTCTGAACTAACTAAATCTTTGTTAACTATGATTCAATCTTTATTTCTATCATTAATTTCACTAAGCTGTTTATCAGTATTATTCATTACCGTTGATCCTTCATTATTGCTTCTATGAATAATTTTTTTTGAGTTCATTTCAAGGTTTACCATCATTAATTTTATTTTATCAATGCTAATCAGCTTGTTTGGCACAAACTTTTGTCCAACCGTGACATTTCTAAAGCTCGTTTTATTTCTTATCGTATTTACGTCGATATTAGGGTTTCTGGCATTATCCCTCCATGTTTTTTCAGGTACTGGAAATTCGTTCACGTTATTGATGTCAATTTCCTCAAGGCTTTCAAATCTATTTTTGTACATCATTTTACTTGCTTCACCAGGTGAGATGTTTAGTTAAGAAACAATTTCCAACTTTTCAATTTCAGTAATCAACTTTTTTCACTTTAAGTTTGTAGCAGTGTGCTCAATAGAACCAAACAAAATGCATTTAGACGCACATCCTCCACCATCACACTTTTTATTCGAGCAATTTAGACACTTTTTCGCTGAACTTTTACAGGCTCCAGCATAATGACCCAGTCTACTACAGTTGTAGCATTGCTTTGGTCTCTTTAATGAAATATTCTACTTTCAATCGAAGAAAGTCAATTTTCATAAAGTCCGGCAGTAGCTCTCCTTCAAAAGTAACTTTGATCGTGGTTGTTGGCTCTAATTTCCCATCATTTTTCTTATTCTTCCTCATAATCCTGGATATTCAGCTCATATCCATATATATTACACGGTACACCTTCCTTTATTATTTCCCTAACGTCCATATCTAACGGGATACCCTTTATGATACCATATCTATATACAAAATTATTAGGTATTAACAGCCTGAAACTTACTTAAAATTATTTACATCCACAGCCTTGTTAAAGAAAATCTTAACTTTGTTATAACCTACGTTATTACAATCAGCAATTGAATTAATGTTGAGGTTTTTTTTCATTTTATATCTGCTTCTGGGATCAAGTCTGACCCTTGCCTCATTCACATCATTTGCAATCATAAGGACCTTATAAGATTGCCTAGAATTCTCCTTATATCTATTAAAAATTTTATTTGGTTTATCAGTCTCATTAAATGGTCCTGGTGTAAGTTCGAGATTCATGTCTTAATATGTGCTTTCTTCATTGTTCCATTGTTCCTCTTTTACCGCTCCTTTCGCTAAAATTTCCATATTTTTCGCATTAGCTATTTTCTTTCTCTTAATTCCGGCTAAACTTTTCACAAGGTTTCTGCCCTCCTTATCAGAGGAACTGCCCCATAACATACGATTAATCTACCTAACCTAATAAAGTCGAAAAACAGACCCTACATTAAGAATAAATAAGACGTTTACCTTTAAAACCGCAATAAACTGAAAATAGACTTAACAATCACATAAAACACAATTTAAAATTCAAAACCCTGGGGGGGAGACACACTTGCAGTGTGGAAAATTTTACCATACGTTGAACACAATAGGATCACTTCACAACTTGAAATACTGAAAACCAAAATAGTCACCGCTACTTTACACTTTATGACAATTTAAAACAGTAACTAACACTTGCATACAGGAGCTTCTGTTCCCGACGGGAGCTCAAGAGGGTATGGTTGCAACAATACAATATAACTAAGCCCAGCTGTCAACGTTGTCAAATGACAGTGGAACGTCGGCATCTGGCCATTGAATTGTGAAACGGTTGAGAATGGGGGCATTGCCGTACAGTGCGCGCATGCAATGAGTTGCACAAACAAGTGCAACCAATGGGTTGCACTGGTTTGCAACCGAGGGTTGCACAGCGGAATCCCGCTGGCTGACGGGATGTAAAGAGGCTTCGAGCGAGGTGGCTCCGCTAGCGAGGGTCTCTTATAATTCTGGCTGGCTAAGTGTCCCGACGGGTGTGGAAGCGACTGTTACTAATATTTGATTCATTTTTGGGACTTGGCATTAAAAACTGGAGAATTGCCGGAAGAGATTTCATTGAACGGGCCGCCGAGGGAAAACTCGATTTATGAAACGTAACGTAAGGTGGTTGTCGATATTATTGCAGATTTACGGACTTCGAATGAAAATCGAAGGATTCCCAGTGGAGATTTATTTTCTTTGTGCAACGGAATCGCCGAGGAAAGATTCTTGAGATATCGTATGGTGAAGTGTGGACGAATTGGTGAATTGTGGAAGGGCCCCAGCGCGGGAATATTGACAGTAAGGTATAGTAAACCCAATTAGCTAGAGTAACTTTTTTCGACAATAAATTTGTGCATTCTAGCTTCGTGTTTTTATCTAATCTAACTCGATAATATTATACTTCTGGTGAGGGAAAAAATTCGGTCAATGTAAAAAGAAAGAAATATCCGAGAAGAATTCGAAATCATTAGAGCAACTATTTGTGAAAAAAACGTCCTCCTTCAGCAGGCCCTCCTTCTTCAGCTCCTCCATCTTCAGCCTCTCCTTCTTCAGCCCCTCCTTCTTCAGCCCCTCTATCCTCGGCCCCTCCTTCTTCAACGTCCGTAGACGGAAACAACCTAGTTTCGGGGTGGAAGCGAGTGGCGCCTACCCACCACATCTCCGGTGAGCAAACGGCCCTCCAAACTAACTCCCTGTGTATCCCACTCAGAGATAGGGGTTTCGATTACGCGTTCGATCAACTGACGGTAATAATCCATATCTACTAATTGATGTCACTTTTTCGAATTTCAACAGTACTCATGATCTGGAACGGGGACTATAAGTATTATATTGAGCCAGTCTCCCAACCAAATCTAAATGTCCCCTTACATACACAAACCAATTGGGTATCATATAGAAGGCGTTAATTAATGCAGACCATTCTTGTAACAAACCAGCCTCACACCACAGATCCATCGGCAGTTAAACGAAACAAATAGCTTCACAAATCACTGCGGATACTATAGCAACAGCAGTTTATGTCGATTTGGCGCTCCAAAAAGAATTACGACGGCCAGAGGGACACAATTTGAATCTATTTTGTTCCGAGCAACGGTACAGATAGTAGAACCTGCCGAGTTCAAATCACTGCTTATTATCCATCATCAAACGGGATGATCGAACGTTGGCATCGTTCGCTCAAAGTGGTACTTATATGTCACGAAACATAAACATAGGTGGATCGAAGCTCTGCCAATCGTTCTACTCAAATTATGCATTGCGTTTAAAGGCGATATAAACGAATCTGCCGTTCAAAAGTATGGCAATATCCTGGTACTTCTATGCGAATTTTCTTGGATGAACAATTTTCCAGCAATCCTCAAGTTGCGAATCATCCTCATGCGAAAATTGAAACCAGTACCAGCTACTCACTTCGGGAGCGTGCTTTCGTGCACAAGGATCTGTCCAATTGCTCACATGTCTTGTTACAACAGCAAGCCGCTAAAAAAGCAGTGACACCGCCTTACACAGGTTCACATAAAATTATACGAAGGATATCTGACTTCGTTTTTGAAATAGAAAATGAAGAAAAACAACTGACAGTTTCTACGGAAGTGTTCTTAGACAATGAGCAACTGGAAGAAAGCGAAACATCGGCAGACGCATCAAATTCACGACCACCGCATACATGCAGCCGCAAAACGAAAAGTGTTGTTTCATAAACGAATACTTTTATTAAATGCAGCAAGTCACTCGAAGGGGAGTAATGTATCAGAAGCACATACGCGAAATTCAGAAAATTACCAAGATAGTAATTCCACGCTGCCAACACGAAAATGAAATAACTTTTATGTTATAAGTGTTATAAGTTCTGTCCCTAAGTCGAACGAGTCTACACAGCCCATACGACTGACGGCCGAAAACAGCTTTGATTTTTCAAAATATAGAGTGGACCCCTATACTATCCTATACTGCAAAATTAGCCTCAGTTTGTATCGTTTACTCCAAGAGGCAACATGAAGTGGAGCGTCAAAGTGAATCGCATCGCTATGATCCCGCTGCACAAGTGCAACAAGTCGCCGATGGAGATTTTCAACTTGCTCAAACCATTAAAAATTTTTCAAAAAAATGTTTATCGGTGCATTCAACGGTTTAACGAGATCTCCTCTGTTGATGACAGACCTAGAAATGGCAAGCCACGCACTACGAGGACACCAGTAGCTGTGAAAGCCGTGCCTGCGAGAATTCGGCGAAACCCTCTCCGAAAGCAGAAAATCATGGCACGGGAGATGAATATCCCAAATAGAACAATGTCCCGCATAATCAAAGAGGACCTAAAATTTGGGGCTTGCGGAAGAAAAACGAGATAGTTCTTAACACCGGCTTTGAAGAAGGTACGAGCCACAAGATCGAAGGCGTTACCTCAACAATACGCGCAAGGAGGACACAAAAAACTCCTCTTCAATGATGAAAAAAAATTTCACCAAAGAAGAAAAATTCAACCGGCAAAACGACAGGGTTTACGCCCTCAGTTCTCGGGAAGCTGCTGAAAAAATTCCAAGGTTCCAAAGAGGTCATCATCCTGCTTCAGTCATGGTTTGGTGGGGTTTTTCGTACGACGGAGTCAATCAGCTGCATTTTTGTGAACAAGGGGTTAAAACACAGGCAGCAAACTATCAAAGCGATGTCTTAGAGAAGGTAGTCAAAGCACTCAACGATACCATGTTTTATCGGGAAGACTGCACGTTCCAGCAAAACTCGGCGCCAGCTCACAAAGCAAAGATGAACCAGAAGTGGTGTGCGGACAATCTGCCCGACCTCATAGCCGCTGAGGATTGGCCCTCTGGAAGCCCCGATATGAACCCGCTTGACTAAAGGCCAGTTTGACAAAAGTAGCAACCTCGATTCCGTTAGAAGTCGTGCGTGCAGCCATCGACGAATGGCCCGACCATTTGGAGAAGTGTGTAAAAGCAAATAGAAACCACTTCGAATAGATTTCTGTGTTTTTTTGTTCCTTTGTCTATCGGAAACAAATGAAAATATAAATTTTTGTTTACGCTAACGTTGTATTTTAATATAGCCCATTTAAACAAGGGGCAGAACTTATGGCACGACTGTGTAATTATCCTTTGTTGTCACATTGGGAACGTTTTTTAAGATACTCACATCTCATTTTACGCCAATTTAGTATGTGCAGCTCAGTATTTCAAGCTAAAATTTCACATTTGATTTCTATAAGTAATATGAAAATTTAAATGTACCGTTGTTTATACCGGTGTCGATCAAAAAATCGATCGAAAACTGAATTACTTGATATTTTAGCTGTCCGAAATCATTCGTTTCCACTTTTCACTCGAAAGAATGAACAGATTATGGAAACTGGTCAAAATTTATCTTCCCGATTAAGTCAATACCAGCTTTTTACCGTGAAGTATGAAATTTTTCTGACTGCGTTATATGTCTTAACACCCAACATAGAAGTGAAATGCAAACATTTGACATTAGTTTATTGTAATTGTTTAATAATCGATGTGTACAAAATGTACCTATTCGCAAGACTGACCAACGAAGTGAATAACTCTTACGTAAAAGTTATAAGCATAATCTCAAACTACGTTAGATTTTTCAATTATTTGTTCGTTTGTCAAGGCCTATGGTTCCTTAAAGTAGTAACAATTGTTTAAAGTCGCTTCAGGGTTTCAAGTGCGATATCGCCCAGGTATCAGACGTTTATGTTAGCCATACATTTGCAGATACTTCGACATCTCTTGTCACCTCTAGCAACGATTTGATCAAGTATTAGCACAATAAGTAATCGTTTTTTGTGGTGTCATTGTCGTGAATAGATTCATGATGATGATAATGAATTGAGTGAATTATGCATTAATACCAAATCAATTTAGCAGCAATAGCTTTTATTGTATAGCTCTAGAACAAACCAATGTGTTCCGCTTAATCTAAATTGCAGAGCATACCAATGAGCATACCAGAAATGTAACTGCAATCTTAACATAACGAAGCTACATTATTTTAAAGTTGTTTTCTACATTGTGATGAAAAACATGTTGTCACTGTCATGTTACTCGTTTCGAAAGGTCTTGTGATTAAATTAGTCTTACCGTGAAATTTAAGCAATGAAAAGCATGTTTTCTGTAGCTTCGCAATGATTTCGGCTGGTGGTCATATGCGTGTCCATTGTCGACTGAATGCATTTTTTTCATTAATTGGTTCAGTTTTCATATGTTGGGTGTCGTATAAAAAATCTAAATCTAATTGCTTAGCACCTCCGACATATAAATAATGTGCGATTGCTGCCATGTGATACGCACATGGAATCGTTTGTAACAGCATTTTAACATGGTTCGTTTCATTATAGCTTCAGTGAGCTCGATACGAGTCAGAAATGCAATTACAATTGCAGAATAATAGTAAATTAGTTTGAGGAGAAGACAACCGCGGTATTAGAGCTCGGAACATCTTTAAGACTATTCAAAGGGGAAAGGTTAGAAGTGTTCATTTTGTTTTCAATTGCTTCAACCACTTGCATGAATGCGGTAAATATTTTTTAAATGTATTTGATGCCAGTTTCATCAAACATAACTTACAAGCTTTCGCAGTTCGTGTTCTGGATCTGCTAGCATTTATTTAAGACTACCTAGTCTGACCTAATTACTATTATAAACTATGCAACATATCGTTTCCTCAAACAGAACACCGATTTTATATCATTCAAATTATATATGTCATTTTGTTTTCCCTTTTGAAAACTCTATATTATTTCTCGGCCTACTTGTTCTTGTAAATTATGATGTGCCTTTTTTGTGGAGAATCGTGGATTGCGAGTGAAATTACTTGTGTCTATGTAAGAGTATCTACAATTGCATTTAGGTAAGACAGTGAAATCTTAAAAGTGGTTAAAATTCATCAAATCTTTCAATAATGTTAGGCTATGTTCAGTCTTCAGCTTCACAGATTGCCAATCGCCATCCTCCACAAAGAATACGTTATCATCAGCAAATGATATTAGGTGGCCTTTTATATACTGTGCCAACAAATCAAGACCGGGAGTGCCTCTTCATTTATGATGAAGAGGGCCTCCCGCCGATTGTCTCTCCAATCTTCGCAACCCTCCAATTCTCCGTTGGAAGATCCAGGTTGAAAAGCCGCACTATTTCCAGGACTTTCACTGGATTCGAGTGGAAACTTGAAATCCAAGCCCTGCATCTAGGCCGGCTGGGAATCTCATCCTTGTGCAACACCTTAATCTTGGCGCCTGACCAGAATTCTCCCAGCTCGGATATTGCTTGCTTATAGAAATCGGCTGATCGTTGGTCTCCACACACAACTAGCCTGATTCCTTTGTGCCAGCCCGCATTGTTCACCGTAGGGGGTGGACCCGAGCTGGCCTTCTGCAGCCTACAGCAAACTTCAGATAAAGCCTCCCTTATTTTAAGCCAGTTTTCGGGGGAGATGATTCCATTTCCCTTGCTGGCGTCAACCACGGCCCAAACCAGGCACTCTTTGGCCATTTCACTAAAAGGCCGAGTTATCCCTGTAGGAGCCGTCGTTATTTTCTGCTTTTTGCAGTCTTGCCTGCTTTTTGCAGTCTTGCCTGCCCTGATTCATCTCCTCAGCCGACCTTTGTCGTTTTTAAGCTGAAGCTCCAGGGTGTAGAGGGAGTGGACTAGGGTGCTCCCCAATTAGTGATTTTGCCACTGAAGGGACTTTTAGTGTTTAGTGTTAGGGAGGACATTTTCAAACTTCCTCAGAACTTTGTAGGCTACCTTTCTAGTTCTATAAGCCCGATTTTTTTTGGCGGAGGAGCTTTGCGTGCCTGCAGAGGAAGCGGCACCAGAGGAAGCGGTTGTTAATGGTCGGGCAAGCTCATTTACCGTAACTTCCCATCACACTGGCTGCAAACGGACTTCTTGGCATTCGCAGGGCGAGGCTTGGTAACCTCAGCCCCCGAACCGCCTGAAACAGGGGTTGAGGAAGATTTTAAAGGCACTGGAGCTGACCCACTCGTCATGTCTCCACAACTTTGCTTAATCGCTGTGCCAGGCACTGGAGCTGACCCACTCGCCATGTCTCCACAACCTTGCTTAGCTGCTGTGCCTGTAGTCAGTAGAGCTGACTCAATCGCCATGTCTCCACGAACTCCTGCAGCCTTAACCTCAATCCGCAGAGCTGGCTTATTCACCATGTCTCCACTTCCTGAGGCCTTAGCTGCAGCCGATGGCGCAGCTATCTTAGCCCCCCCTCTACATTAAAAGATGAGTTAGATTGTTGCCTGGCTTTTGCCTGACGAGTTTGCATTTGTTGTTGTTAGTTTTCTGCATGCAATATGGGTCCCCACTCAGAGCCGCTATCTCAAGTCCGAATACAACTATAGCCCACTTTTAAATCGGACATACACTGAGCGATCTCGTTTTCATTTACCGGATATATGAAATAATATTTGCAACTATTATTTGAATGATGTAACATTGTAATTTCATGGCTAACTCTGTTGCTTACTTAGATATTATTTGCGATTTTATGACCAATGCTAGCAAAATGCTCATTAAATACATTGGCGATACCCAACTTTCTGTCATTAGAAATTCAGCTCTACCAGTCGGGGAAATAATGCTGCTTTTTAAATGTCGAGTGCGGTTACTATTGTTGGAATCTGTTACTTCATTTATGATGAACTAGATCTTTTTGGTGTCGTTTCTGCAGTATTGTTTCAATCTCAATCCCTAAATCAGTCCTCGTTGTATGCGTAGCTTCTGACAGCTTCAAAACGCTCGACTGAATAGAATGAGTAAGGGAATCTTCCAATTCTTTCGTACAGGATTTTTTTATATCTATTCGTAATTTTATGTCAATATTCAGAATAAGCACTCATAAAAAACTAATGGTAACATTTAAATAATGTATTTCCACTTTTATTGTAGCCAGCTATACAGTTATCGCACTATCCTTTGGCTTTCAACAGATGACAGATCCTCTTTCACCGCAAACCACTCTTAATTACCTACTCCATGGATGACAGTATAATCGCCTCCAGAGTCCATTAACGGTTATTTGTTTGAATCTATAGATTTTGTACTGGGGTACTCAACCAGACAGAAAACACTTAACTTTCCATACGTAGCGCTATGTGTACGAGTATTAGACATTTATAGTAATATTTTTAATAGGGGGAATTAAAAATTTCAGAATATTGCTCTAATTTTTATACTTTTTCAAGAGCACACCATTAAAAAAAGGTTGATTTTGTAATTTGGCTGCCATTTTGTCTTACCGTCTTATTGATTAAGTGAAACCTTTAGTTGCCTAAGGCTTCAGTTGCTTCAATTTATGGCTGCCTTATTTGCTGTTTCTAAACAGTTTCTGGATGTTTCTAATAGTGTATTACAGAAGGTATCATATGATTTATTGGCTTTTTCTTCGCAAAATACGTTTTGTAGCAGGTATTCAAATTTTAATCCGCTTCAATTTTTTGTCGGTTTGAATAAGCTTCAGAACAAAAGATATTTCCGAAGCTAGCAAAATGGTCAATTATGTATGTTTTACAAATGGCCGATTGAAAAATATGACTATTTTGATATTTGTCAAATATGTGATCCATACAAAATTCACGATGATTGTCCCACTTCTTACATTCGCTAAGACTTTTCTAGCTGCAGAAAAAGATGGCAGCATACCCTCGAAATATCGATAACTAAAGAAATTTGAAAATATGCAAATACTAAATGAACAAATTATTTTTGCCGCCTTCCTCCAACCCGTATTTCATTCAGTACCAGAATTTGGCGTGTCACACAGTGTCACTTTCTCCAATTTCTACGCCGTTAATTTATTTTTCGTACATGTACATGCTTCTCGCCCACAACCTCACAATCTTCGAGAGCAAACTAAACTATGTTCTTACTACTTGTTTGGTTTTTTCAACGTATATATTCGATATACGACAAAGTAGCAACAATAAAACTTGCGGTAACGCTGCAACGACAAAGTATCATTCCGAGTTTCTCTATCCGACTCGACGGACCATCGACACGACAAAATCTCCTTCGAAAATACTTTTATTTTAACAACATGAAAGAACTCCAATTACAATTTTAATTACTATTTTGAATTACAATCTTTCAATTACAAAATTCCAATTACAACTCTAACTTTTCAACTCAATTTGTTTTTTTTCTATTTTTTCATTTTGACAGGTTTTTTTTTGTTTGCTATGAAAAGAAAATTTAATACAAATTTTACAGTAAAAGTTAGACAAATTCAATAGCATTTGAGCAATTAATCAATTCTAAATTTAAACACGATGAAGTCACAACACTACTGACTAGTTGATTCGCCTAATGCTTAAAGCAAAAACATCCTGTCACCGCCAGCAGTAGTTCCTCCAATTTCCCATAATAAGTCACATTAATCCTCCTCTATTGGCTCACTGAGCTCTGATATCGCAGTAATTGCGAGGCATTCCGATCATCTAAGCTACTATTGAATCTTTTGAAGAGGCTTTTCAATCTTATGGCTAAAAATGACTTGGTGATTATAGTCTTATCCCCAGTGTCACAGCAGGGCGTGTAAGGAAGAGTATTCACAAATTAATAACCTTTATGAGTAAATGATATCGTTAGATATAAGTCGTGGATGTTAAAATTTATCCATTTGATTCTGCTTTCGGAGGCTTACTCCGCAAAACGATCCATTTTCCCGTATCAAATAATCTCTGCTTTGATAAGCGCTAGAAAGTATTAAAGATGTTCATTAAAGTCTTACAAATGTTCTCCTCAGGTATCAGATAGACAAAATTACTGCAAAATGCGTTTACATATAATTCATATAATTCATAAATGCATCTGGCGGTCTTACTAAAGCGCAACAATTATATTGTTTGTATATGATGTATACACTATTTTCTCTCTTTCAGTTGTTTCACTCTGAATATTGTTTGAATGGCCATCCAAATATCTTTTCAAATGTATTCATCGACATAATAAAAGGCATTTGTTTCATCCATATACATAACTGAGATATCTGCAGATATACCTATCTCGTTTGAGTCGTATATTTGCTGTTTTTCTGTGAAATTTAAGCGTACTGCTGCGGCCTGCCATTCTTTGTATTCTTCACAATCGCCGCCCTTAATGATTTCCAAATATTTGGAAATAAACATTTTTTTTTGAAGCTTTGATAAATTGAAGTGGTGTGGGATTTCGATTAATTCCGCCCATTTTTTGTCGCCCTGGTTTAAATGTTTTGTCAATATAAATTGAACATTTGCTTCGTCCAAAATATAAAATAGACCAATTCAACTATTTAGCAATATAAGCCATCATTTAATGCATTTTACTTGGGAGCTTTAAAAGGTAAGACTGAAATTCCTTAGTTTTCAAGGCTAACTATGTGAACAAAATGTTTCTAAATTTATATGGTTTATTACATACGATGATTATGAAGTATATAAAGCGAAACATAATTTCATATTTTGTATATTTCAATATTTTAAAATGATAGATAGTTGGTTGGTTTTATTCTCAGCATACTGGAAGCACTGGCTCTGGTATAAATCTGTTGTTTAAAGATTAATTTATTGTTTCATTCCTTAAGTTTATTCGAGTCATAGTTATTTGAATCATATGCTAATAGTTTTGTTTTTCGGGAGGGGACATATTTTGGTTATCGGCCGTTTTATTATGTTATTCACCTATAGGTATGTTTGAATTTTGTGAACCATTTTGGTCTCTCTTGCAGTTATGTTAGGTACTCAAAACACCATCTCTGCCAAAATTGTCGTTTCAACCTCTGAACTAATTGCCATTTTCGTGTTTCATTGTCATTCTGGTATTTCAAATAAATTTTCGCGGATGAGAGTCGGTGTCTGTCGGTGTTAAAGCTGTAAGGTTGTACGGGTCATCACTGATTGGCGTCAAAGGTTATATATAATGGCGGCATTAAGGCATGTATCTATTTGGGCGAGAAACGTGTATATTTCTTCTACATTGAAGATATGTTCACCAAGAGATGTGTTCTTGTTGTTTTTGCTGTATTTGAAGTAGTTCTTCAGTTCCTTCGTTCGTAGCCATCTTGATATTCTTGGATCGAAATAAAACTTTGATATACAGTGGATTATTATTCTTTATATCGTCGAAACTATCTTCACCTAAACCAAAAGCGCAATAAAAGCACTGTAAATTGGTGCAGACTTTAGAATTCTAAATTGCAATAAAGAATAAATTCGGCTCGAAAGACCAAAAAATGTAAGAGATAAAACTCCTAAATTTTTTGCATTTCAAGACTAACTTCATTGGCAATATATTTCTTAATCTACATGGCCTATTCCATACGATGTGTGTTATGGCGGCGGCAGAAAAGGCTTAATGAATTCAAAACAGTTTTTTTTATAAACACATTTATTAATATTAATGTCCGTTTTAATTGGTTGTTTCACATTTGTATCGTTTTTCACGTCGCGTTTCTTTTCTTTTTACTGTCAAAGTAAGTCAAGGCCTACTTCGTCCTTCGGCGAGGCTCGATTGAGACTTGTCAGTCACACAGTAATAACATTAACAATGTGTATAAAGTATATTAAGCAAAATATTTATTTCTTATGTAGTTGGCTTTGATATATCATTTGTAAATATTTAAAATTTGGCTGCTTCCCCTTTTTTATAGAACTCCTTCACGTAAGTACTTTTCCATCCCCGAAATCAATATTTGACTTTGACAAATAATTTTGGATCAATTTTATTAAATGCGGTGCGTTGAAAAAGAAAAATATTTTTTCATCACAGTGTCCAACTTTAAAATGTGAACACCCAAGGGAATGGTCCAGCAATTTCAATAATGAACCGAAATTTGATCATTGGTTGTAAATAATGCCTCTTGTTTGCATACCAGCTTGGCGCATCTGTTTTATCATGTCGAATAGCATTTCCTTCAATTTTTTGGCTACAAGTTGCTTGTGTTGGTGAGTTTCCTCTCACAATATATACTACAGAAGACTTAGCAATTAATTGCATCCTATTTTTTTATAATTCAATAATCATGTCTCATTGCCTGTCGTAATTTGTTGTAACGGTGGACAAGTTTTGAGTTTTCAGTTGTAAGCTCTGAAAGTAAATATCTTAAACTCCAGGTCTTGTGGGCCACTTGGGTACGATATCCCTTATTGTATGCTCGCAAGGTAGACATTGGAAACATTTTGTTAAGTAGCGGTAAACAAGCGGTGAAATGTAATTAACAAAGTCAGTTGCTTTAATTCATCGGTATATCTAACCCCTGTTTTTTTAGCGATTCAAGTTATCTCCCCCATTCACGAACAGTCCAAATGGCCTGAGTCCATTTGGCTTAAGTCCGTTTGGTTTAAGTCCAATTTAGCTCGCCACTCAAGATAGAGCCTCGATCCAGTCAGTCTATTCCATTTTCTGTCATTAATTAAGAAATAAATAAAGATAAACTTGTTGAAAAAATTATGTTTAATCTATTAATGGGTCCGAAGCATATGGAGGAGTTTTTTGCAATTGCAACTTGCATATACATAAAGAAACGAAAACCAAAAAGGAAGTGGCAAAAAGGATGGCTTACGAAACGGAAACAAATGAGTCGCACTTGAGCCTTCTGATTGGCAACATTAATTTAAGAATGAATGATACGACATATAACACGTTGCTACAGTTGTTCGCCCCAGTTATCAAACGAAAGAATACAAATATGAGGCAAACTGTCACTCCCTACAAAAGATATTTTGCGGTATTTAGCAAGCGGTTGCAGGTTTTGGGTCAAATAATATAATATACATTCATGTGACTTAATTATTCGATAACTTCCAAAACAAAATCATGGTCATCACTATCCATTATGCTGAATTTTTCGATTAAATAAAATAATCACTGAAACAGTCAATGAGCTTCTCACAGGTCAGCGTGTGCAGCAAGACTGCCACGTTGTTCGGACTGAGGCTTCAACATACACGACTAATCCATGTTATAGATTGTCCAAACTCGGCCTACTATTTCCTCACACACGGTCGAGCCAAAAAATGGCCCGATGGCCTGAGTCCATGGACTTTGGATTGATTGGAAATCCAATTTGGTTCCTTGAGCTCATGAGCAGTGTTGCAGCGAAAAAAAATATTTGAGGACCAACATTTTGGAAAAAAAGGACCAAAGGGGACCATTCAAGATAAAGTGCAAAAACCGTCTTTATTTCGTTCGAAAATACTCAAAATATAAAATGTTTGAGTATATTTGTAAATAAATAATTGCTTTTTACCTCAAAGCTCTCTTTTACGAGAAAGGAAAAATATATTTAGGATCAGCCTTCCGTTTCAACACCAAAATACACTTTTTGAAACTAAAACAGTTCTTTAAGAAAATATAAATCTTTTGACATGCAATTCAATGAAATTCCATAGAAAGTAACGGAATCTGGAATTTTAGATTGCGCTCTAAAAACAAAAATTTTATTTTGTTTTTACTTCAAAATGACATACATAAATACTACAAATCCAAGTTCAAATAATATTTCAAAATTCTCTTATTGCAATATTAAATTGTCATATTTTTAGTTCATACACTCATTTCATTGGAAAATTTATTAATTTTTAGGTAAATTCTATGAGTACACTTGCTAAATAGTGAGCTCGTTACATTAATATGTATATCAATGTACAAAAAAAATCAGTAATGATTTCTTATCAAAAAACTGAAAATATAACCTTTTTCATTCATTTTTTTCAGGAACTAGATACATATATCTATAAATATTTATATTTGTGTTAGTGAATAAAATGATGTAAATCTTTTAAGGCAAACAATTCTTCAAGAAAATATCACTTTTCTGTAATTATCACACGTAATTCAAGAAACACCATAGAGCAATGTATCTACATATTTCCAAATTTGAGGCGATTTTGAAATTTGAAGACTGCACTAATCTCCATTGCATGCTTAATATCTCAATATCACATTGCGTTAAATGAAGAAAATTATTAATTAATGGTAATATAGAAACATTCGAATTTAAAGCCATTTGTGTCTGAAGCCATGAAAAATATTTTAATTTTTCGTCTTTGAAGTCGAAGCGTGCATTTAATTGTTTTAGCAGCTCTTTATAGAATTCAAGTATGTTTGATTTTATTATGACCTTTTCTGGTTTAGTTATAAATGCTTCTGTTATATAATTCTCAGCTTTTGCGCCTATGTATATCTCATCATAGCTAACATAATTCAAATCGTCAAATGTATTTATTTCCGTTTTTGGATGGGATTTGAGATAGTCATATTTATAGAAATTACTTGCAATTAATCTAAAGGTAGCCCCCATATGCTGGTGTAAATACGGTAACCGAACCTTTTTAGATTGAAACTCTTCATTGAAGTTATTAGCTATTGCCAATATATAAGACAAAAAAAAGGAAATAAATCTTATTTTCGGGCTTATTCATAGACTCAGCTAGGTCTTTTGTGCGTACAAAATTAATTTCCAAAGTGCAAGATACAAAATAAAGCTTTAAAGCATTCCACTGTTCTACGAGGGCTGTCTTTTATATTTCGGGATTAGAGAATAAAAACAAAGATTAATCATCGAAAATCGTTTTATTGTTTTTCAAAATATTCCCCATGAAGATCTATACACTTTTGCATGCGTTTGAACCAATTTTCGAAACAATATCTCCACTCCGATTGAGGCACCTCCAAAACATGCGTTTTGAACGCATCGACCGCTTCTTCGGGCGTCGAAAATCGTTGACCACGTAATTTGTTTTTGATGTGAGGCAATAAAAAGAAGTCATTCGGTGCCAAGTCAGCACTATAAGGAGGATGATTCATCAAATCGATGTTTTGCGTGCTTAAAAATGCAGTTGTTTGAGCCGATGTGCGAGAGCTCGCATTGTCATGGTGAAGAGTGATCCGCCTTCGGCGGTTGGTCTATCTGATTTCTTGGAAGACAACTGGCAAACAAATGGTTTTGTACCACTCGGAGTTAACTGTTCTGCGTTGTTCTAGTGATACAGTGGCGACATGTCCAGTTTTTCTGAAAAAACAGGCAATCATTTGCTTGGAAGTGCTTCGTGCGCGAACAATTTTTGTTGGATTTGGCTCTCCTTGGAACACCCATACAGTCGACTGCTGTTTACTTTCGGGCTCATACGCGTAAATCCACGATTCATCACCAGTCACAATGTCATAGACGTGTTTCGAAGCACCGCGATCGTATTTTTTGAGCATTTCTTTCGACCAATCGACACGAGCATTTTTTTGAGCGATTGACAAATTGTGTGGTATCCATCGCGAACAAATTTTTTGGACTATCAAATGTTCATGCAATATTGAATGTTTACTGGTCCTACGAATGCCTAAGATTGCCTCAATCTCACGATATGTCACATGACGATGTTGCAATATCAGTTCGCGCACAGCATCAATGGTTTCCTGGACGACCTTCACGAAATTCGTCTTGAAGTGAATTACGACCTCGTTTGAATCCACCATACCATCAATAAACACTGGTCCTTGATGCAGCTTCATCGCCAAAAATTGAATTAAGTTCATTGATGCACTGTTGCTGAGTTAATCCACGTCAAAAGTTGTAAAAAATAATCGCACGATAATGTTCACATTTTTTGACCGAGATGAATCTTAAGTTACTGTGAGCAACACAAATAGCGCTCCTATATCAAAACTTTCTGAGGAAGTATAACCTCAAAAATGTCAAATTTTACGATAGAGCTTTCAGTTTCCAGATTGCAACACTAGGGTTTCCCAATCCCGAAATATAAAAGGCAACCCTCGTAGGATTCTATTCACAACATTTTCCAACGATAGCTATCTTGTACTGGAAATTCCTAAAATTTTATGACACGCTAATTCACAGTATTTCTGAAATTCTTTTAATTCATTAATTCTTTTTGAGCTATGTGCTAAATAATTAAAAATGTCTTCACAGAGTTTTTCTCTGGAAACCGGTAGTTTTTTGCAAGCGTGACAGGTACACAAATGTTGTGAATGGCAGATGCAGCGCATACAAAATAATTCTACATTTTCTTCTCGAAACTTTGACTGTACACTGTTCAACGCGCCCACCATTACATTTACGTTATCAGCCGCGATTCCAATTAAATTTGATAGAGGAATGCAATTGTCTCGAAAGAATGCTTTAATTGCTCTAAAAATGCCATCTGCGTTCAATTCAGCTAGTTCCAAAAGTGCTAGAAAATAATCCTTTAGCATTTTCGATGTCGTGTTGAAGACACGAACTATTAAAACGAACCCCTTTTTTGACGAAATGTCAGTAGTTTCATCCGTTATTAGTGAAAATTTATTATTCCGAATTTGTTTTTTCTTTCCCCGCTAGGATAAGTTTTTCTGCAATTTTCGCACTTTTGGATCTACCACAATAAATCGCAACAGATAAAGATAAATTATGCATAATGCAAAACATGACCATGGTCATTTCTGCAGCGTTCACTTGCCTCTTTAGATTGCATTCATCATCGGTTCCCTTCAAACAAGAGTCAATATTTTCCTGGTTTCTTTTGAATACCATATTTGAATACAAGAGTCTTATCTACTCTTCGTGGCGTTTGATGTGCCCAAAATGATTTTGCAAGGTTTTGTTGCAAGCTTTGCAAAAGCATTTGTCTCCACGCAATTCCAACCATGAAAATAAGAAAATCCATTCTTCTTTGAACTTTCTTCGCGTTGCACAAGTTTCGCTAAAATATCTCAACGTGAGAATGGTGAATAACTTCTACTTATTAGGAAATTAACCGAGCACCATCCTGCCGTACTGCGACATTTACTTCACACAGATTATTTACGCCCTCATTTGGATTACGCTTTCTACCCTTAATCAAGTACTTGCAAATACAATATTTAGTATTCTACTTTTTAAAACAAACTCTAAATGTATAATTTACTTGTCCATTTTTCCGAAAAAAAGATCTAATTATGTGTATGGACGAATTGACAGCTATCGTTGTAGATACGTTTCGTAGCACGTTTTCACATCGCGACGAATTCGCAACCAGTGAAGAAGTTATAAAGAGACAACTATCAAAACATGCAACTGAGTTTAAGCGTTAAATGAATGTACGACAAAGATGTACGAAGCGCAGCTAGCTCTTCTTCTTGCTTTCGAATGAGACAAGTTTCAAAATTTTCGATGCAAGCTAGAAAAACATTTACCATAGTGAAAAAAAGCGTTACATATGCTAAAATCTGGCGTATACTGCATAATTGATACTTTATGTGTTATATTCAAACAAAAATTATGTTAATTTGTCCAACAATCAAGTAGACTATAATAAAAAATGCGTTCAACATTATTGATACCTTTTAATACATCACAGTCTTAAGATAAAATGTAAAATATGATGAGGTCAAGCACGCAAGCGGCCAGCCTGAAGATATAAGCCATTACTTAAAAGTGCGTTGATGTGACTTTAATTTATTTAGTTATCTCTTCAGTGCTTGTGTTTTTGATGAAATGTTGTTTAAAACTACCATTTAAAAGTAGTCACAACCCCGCACACGTCGGGTAAGTAATTAGCACACGACGGGTAACACTACACAAAAACACACAAAACTACAGAACATATAACAAAGCAAAAGCACAAAGCTTATTGGCACATACAATGTATTTATTACACTTTTATTTGATAATAGCTACGAAACATACTCACCAAAACTCCGAGGGACGTAAGGTCGACAAGGACGATTTCATACGCGCTTTTCTTTTTCCTCGGGTGTTCAAACTCGTCCTTGCGCTTCGAATAGCAATCCAGAAGGGCAAGGGTTTCCTCCCGGCTCCACAACCGCCTGTTTCTGGAAAAATAAATGCTTAATTGAAAAGAAATAATAAGTTTGTTTCCATTAACTTTTCTGATTATCCATATTTCTCGAAAACTGACAGTTCGTGAATTGACTTTTACAATTGTCAACAACAGATGTACCAACCGCCACGAACACTGCCTCTGATATTTGCACCGCCTACATGTGATCCCACAAACTATAACTGCTTAACATTTTTTGATTCAGTGACGCCACAAGTGCAGGATTTTTGTTGTTGCATTCAATATGCTTAACAAAATTTGATTTGCTCGGGTGTGCAAAAAACGCACCTAGTATTTCTGACATTGAGAAGCCTTTATTTAATTTAAAGTACTTTTACTTTCATTCCAACAATTTTTATCATTTCAACATTTAATTGATTGATCATAATTTATTGCAGTGTTGATTGAACATAGACCCATTTATTTTTGTTAAAAAAATGGTCATTAGGCGCGAATACTTACCCTAAATAATCTGTCCTGTTGCATGAAAAGATCTTTCTAATTCGACTGATGTGGCAGAAATACATAAATATCGTAGAGCGTATTCAAGGATAATGGATGGAATTCATCCGCAGACACCTAATAAAACCGACCAAGTTAAAGGATAATAATTGTGTCTTTCAGTCTTTCTTCCAAAGATGTAGGCCTCTCCCGGTATTGACGCTTGACAACGATAATGTGCATACAGACGAGCCTCGGTTTACGTCGTTTTCGGGACCGGGAAAACGCGACATAAATCGAAACGACTTATATCGAATTTAACAGAAATGTAGTCCATGCAAATGAAAACTTTTCTTGCAGAACGATTGTTTATTAACGAAAAGCAATAGCATTTATTTTAAAAAGCAATAAGTATAAAATAACATTATTTCAGAAAAGCCTAACAAAAAACAGTTGTTCAACATAAAATGCTAAAGTAACATGTAAAATAAAAAGAAATTATTTTGAGAAGGTACATGTGTATTGGTACATGTGTAGTATGTATGCACATACTTGAAATGTTGTTACAAGTCTCTTTAAAATAATTTATTTTATTTCATTTATTTCATCGGATGTATGTCTTCATTTCCATTAAGAACTACTTGATCCATTTCCGATTCCACAGAATTTTGCTGTTTTTTTTTGTAGAGCACGCTTGAAAATTCTTCCACATTTGCGGCTGAACAAGTGATGTTTTTTGTTTTTTTTTATAAAGTTCTTTGTTAACTCCAAGACTCTTATTTAAACCCTCGCAAAATACTCTAGATCTTCTTCTTCGGTAGAAAGGGGTTGTTCATTACAAGTTAAAAATTCTTCCACATCATTTCCGGAAAATAACTCGACATCCATTCCCATAATTTCTTTCCGAATTTGCTCAAGATCGACATTTTCGAAATGTGTTTCTCCTCTGGCAGCAGTTTTTTCCAAACCAAAGGAAATTCGCAGATGTGTTCTTGCGCAAAAAAAAAATATTTCGAAATTTTGCCGACGCAAATCGAAATTTTTGCGACGTAAATCGAAGCTGGGATTAAAAAAGTAAGACAACGTAAATCGAAACGACTTAAGTCGAGGCGACGTAAATCGAGAACCCGCCTGTATTTTGAGTTCACTTTTTGGGTCAGTCGTTCTTCTAGGAATCTGAATGGAGGATCTTTTTGCTGGCTTTTTTCTATTGTTTCTTCCTGAAGGGTTTGAAAATTATCCTGTGCGGGATATTTTATGTTAGATATTGGTGATTTTGCTCTCAAAGAATTTTGAAGCTTCTTTTGCATTATTCGAAAACCTTCTTATTTAAATCTTGGATCTTAATAAGAGAGTTGCGATTCGTGGTACTGATCTGGTTTCGTATGTAAACAGTCTGCTCCTAATTGACTCAACCAATTTTTCATGAACACACTTTGCTTCTGTGATTGTCAAATCTGGACTTTCCAGCATTTGCCGGTAAATTGCATAGGTTATTGGCGTAATTAGAGAAACAATAACGTATTTTCTCCCAGAAATTTTGTTTGGGATGTTTTCAAAATGCGAAACTAGCTTTTCGAAATCTTTTGATATTATTATATCCGCCGCAGCCAAAAGTGGTGGAGATTTGCTACAAATAGCTTAATTAGTTCGCTGAACATTTTGTTCATGTTTAAACTTTTCCATAATGATGGTGCTAGTTTTGAAGAACCGTACAATATTTTAGCACAAATTATAATGTGCGCATTGTATGGTAAACTCCTTATTTGAAGTAGACTATATGCTCTTATCGTAGAAGCAGCGTTGTCTGTGATAATACACGAAACTTTATTCCTATCAATATTCCATTCACAGAACACTTCTTATATTTTTTGCTATACGTTTTTGTTTTTTCTCAGAAACCGCTATGGCTTCCTAATTTACAGGCATCAGCCAACGTTAACACGATCAAATATCCCAAAGAGCCGGATTAAACGGTTTTGTTTATAAAGTCAAAAGCGCATGAACAATTTCAGTTTTAGGGAACTGGGTTATGGGAGATTGGTAAAAGAGTTATTTTAAGTTAGGAAAGGGTAAAGGAGAAGATTTAGTTACTATAGTCATATTGGCTTTTGAGTTAAGTATTTTAAATGTTAATCTCGTAATCTATATCGTCAGTATCGTTACAATTTTCGCATACTTCATGATTCGAAATTTTGATTCTAAATTTATTTATGTTGTTTAACGCATTATTAACAAACAGCCTATTTATTATCTTGGTGGGCCTGTTTCCAATTTTAAGCCTTTATGCCACAATTTGTTCCTAAAAGCTAAGTCAATCTTAGTCCATGCACATTGATTGAGTTTTTTAATTTTATTAGAGTACTCTATATTCCATTTTGCCCAAATTTTGTTACTTATTTGATAGTTACTTATTTGTATTTTCTGTTGGAAAAGTTGATTCCTTTTCAAATTTAAAGCTTTGCATTCATTGAAATTTATGGGTAGTTTTAAGTTCTTGCATATACTAGTGAATTTATTGACTGCCCCTTGTAGCGCATTGAAACATTCTATTTGTAATTTATTATTAGAGATAATTACGAAATCATCCGCATACTGATATACGTTAATGTTGGGCTTACAGACTTTATGTATCTCAGAGGTAGAGATATCGAAGAGTAAAGGACTGAGAACATCTCCTTGTGGAAAACCATTTCCTATTTTAAAAGAGCTGTTACCAAGTGAAAGTGTTCTATTATTCAAGGAAAACAATATCCAATTAATGTAGCTAGAGGGAATATTTAACTTATTGAGTATAGATTGTAGTGTCTGTGAATTAACTCTTTCATACGCGTTTGATATATCAATGCTAATTAACATGACTTTGTTACCTTTGATTTTTCAGTATTTAATATGATGGTCAATTGCATTTAAATAGGTTTGGGTAGACTTTCCTTTAATATAAGCATGGCTGTTTTCTGGTAGGAGCTCAAAAACAGATTTCATTTTAACAATTTCATTTTTGATAAGGTTATTAATCATTTTGACAAACACGTTAATTAATGAGATTGGTCTAAAACTATCTAGTAACAGCGGATCCTTTGCTAGTTTGAGGATAAGAGCAATTTTAATTGTGTAGATATTCGTATCAGGATATTCCCCATTTACTATGTTATTAATTGCTCTCATGAAATTGTCCTTGCTGTGTTTGGTAAGAGCTTCAATCATTTCATAAGTTATTTTGTGTACCCCTGGAGCTGATTTTTTATGATTATTTGGTATTACAGAAAGTTGTTTGGAGCTGAAATACATAGAAGTGGTATCTGAAATGATTCTGGGAACACTGCGATTAGATATTAACAAATGAAATAAATGAAACTAAAACAGAGAAAAAACTGAGCCAAAAATATTAAACTAATTAATATTAGTCCAAGAATAAATACCACTTTCAGTAGGACTTTCATCAAATTTAGTCCCATTCTCACCTTTTACACTTGTCGCACCGATGATAGAATACCACGAGGCGCTATCATATTCAATTGTCTCTCCTTTATCCTTAAATTTTTTTATTTTTCTTGTTACATGATCAATTATTCCTTCCAAATATTGTAGAATAGAAGCAGTGTCCAACCTGGTGAGGTTTATAGTTTCTGGAGCTGAACGGACAAATTTTAACATTTCATCAGAAAAATTCTTTTTTCTTTATCCACTAAACATGGGTAATACTCCAAAAGTGCTCCCTCCTTGTGCCAGTAAAGCATTTTGAGCAGCGGTAATACTCTTGGAATATTTTATAATGTGATTGGTTTTTGTTGTTAGTGTATTTTTTGGCTTTATTGACTGCCAAAAATCTGTAAATTGAGATCGAGTGGCCCAGCTTTTAAAATTTGTCATGTATTCTAGAATTGCATGGTCTTCTCCATGAGTGCTGAAAGTGCAATGGAAATACCATTGTTTAAAAAGGACCTGATTAGTGCAGCCGACCATTTGTGGAGTTTCATTGTAGAGTAATATTCCTTTTTTACTCGTGAAGTGAATGTTTTTGGCACCATCAGGATTGAAAGTCAATTTCGCAACTTATTTTTCCACTTTAGTTGCATTGATTTGTGACCAAACCAGAGCAAAAGATAAAGCTATTCTTCTCTTGTGCTTCTCACCATGCAATGCTTTTATATGTGCCATTTTCCGGATTATTGGTGCATTGACTTGAGGACTATTTACTTGAACATGATCTGCAATTAATTCTATGTTGTTCAGGAAGTTGTAAGCTCTTATTACTGCATTTTTGTTTTTAGAACTATAATGACGATGCTCTGGTCTTGCTATTGATAATAATGCAAGTTGGCAAAGACCTGTCGTAGACTGCGAGAAAGTTCTTCGCATGTTTACATCCCAGGTTATCCCTGACATCATATGGCGATACTGTGATGGAATTCCGAATGAAGAAATATAATTATTAACATTCTCTCTCTCGGTATTGATCCAGTTGTCGGGCCCTATTTGCAATTCTTTACTTCTCTCATAGAACAAGTTTAAAAGGCACACAATAGAACTATATTCCTCAAAGGCTGTTTTTGCAGTTATCTTTAATTCAGTTATTGTTTCATCAAAACATTTTTTCATGAGTGCTTGAGTGTAAGTATAATCCGTCCCCAGAAGTGTAATTATCTGCACATTATTTTCAATGTTAATCAGACGTGTTGAACTAGATGATGTTGTTTCATTGGACTTCATTCGCATGTATTGATGAATCCTGTAAGCAACCCTATATATGTGCATGAAAATTACTACATCACTCTCCAGGATTGTAGGCAATTTAACAAGTACGCATTCAAGAATCTTGATAATTAGGTAGTGGATATATTGTAGGGTTTTAACTTTACTCTCTGGCGTTATTTTATCAATTCTTGATTTTTTACTGCTAGTCATCACGTTTCCATCTGTGTCGGCTAATAAACGTTTTCTGCTTTCTGTATTCATTGTTGTTAAGAGGTGATTTACTCAATATTGTTTTAACACAAAATTTACTTCCTAGCATTTGTAAGTACTTGAGGTTGTTTTTTTCGTCCCAACTGGACGGATTAAGGTTGAGGTATCCTTTTTTTTAAAAACAGCTGTTGAGCTTCCGAAATTCTTTTATGTTTCCTTTACTCATAATTTCACACATTTTATTTTCTTCTGCTTCATTTTTTGCATTTTTGATTTCTAACTACCATATTCCACACACTTCAGTCCATAACCTGTAGTTTTTTGGGGTACTATTTTTGTTGAACTTCGTACTTTATTCCACCAAAGCTTCTTTGCACCAAAGCTTCTTCTTTCACCAGTAAACTGGATCGAATTTGTTTTGATTTGTCTTTTTTGTAATACTTTAAATTAGCTTATCAAGATCAGAAATAATATCAGATATATTATTCATTATATTTAGTTCATTAATAGACTTAAGAATATTTGTATAGCTAATTTTATTATTATTTGTAATACAATGGAAATCCCAGATTATCTCTACCAATTTGTGCCCCTGTTACTAATGTTATTAACTTGAGTGCTCCACTTTCCAATTTCCTTTAAATTAGTGATCTAAACATCAAGCACCGATTTTCATTGAATCATATTATTACCACTTTTAAAAGTGAAATCTCCATTATTCATAACAATAAGATCAAAGTTCCTTATAATTTTTTCAGCTTTCCTTAATCTAGCGTTAATAACATGGTCTCCCCACTTTATGTCACGTGAATTTGTCAAACATATTAATCAATGTTCTGAAATCTTTATCAAATCTATTATTATTATATCTAGGCGAAATGTATACTGATGCAATATTCAAATATTACATTTTTTATTACAATCTTAATTTTATTGTTAATGAAGATAGCGACTCCTCCTGCTTTGTTATCTTCACGATTTTTATAAATTCCCTTGAATCTATTTATTAAATTAACTCTATTAAAATATTTTGGTAACCACGTTTCAGATAGTAGAGCTATATCTATTTCATTAATATTCAGATATGTATTTAAGTTATCTGCATTTTTCCGTAGGCCTTTAATATTTCTTTAATGACTTTAATATTTCTTTTTATTCTGAACTAACTAAATCTTTGTTAACTATGATTAAATCTTTATTTCTATCATTAATTTCACTAAGTTGTTTATCAGTATTATTCATTACCGTTGATTCTTCATTAATGCTTATATGATTTATATTTTTTGAGTCCATTTGCAGATTTTCCATCATTTGTTTTATTTGGGTGATTTTAAAGCACTTTTATATGCAGTGTCAAAAGGTCCTTCCACCATTTTTCCTCCGCTAAACAGCTTGTTTGACACAAAAAATTTTGTTCAACCGTCACATTTCTATAGCTCGTTTTATTTCTTATCGCATTTACGTCGATATTAGGGTTTCTGGCATTATTTTCCATGTTTTTTCAAATACTGGAAACTCGTTCTGTTATTGATGTCAATTTCCTCAAGGCTTTCAAATCTATTTTTCTACAACATTTTACTTGCTCTACCAGGTGAGATGTTTAGTTTAGAAACAATTTCCAACTTTTCAATTTCAGTTATCCACTTTTTACACTTAATGTTTGTAGCATTTAGACGCACATCCTCCACCATCACACTTTTCATTCGAGCAATTTAGACACTTTTTCGCTGTACTTTTACAGACCCCAGCATAATGACCCAGTCTACCACAGTTATAGCATTGCTTAGGTCTCTGAATGAAATATTCTACTTTCAATCGAAGAAAGTCAATTTTTATGAAGTCCGGCAATAGTTCTCCTTCAAAAGTTACTTTGATCGTGGTTGCTGGTATTAATTTCCCATCATTTTCCTTATCCTTCCTCATTATCCTGTATATTCAGCTTATTTCCATATGTGTATATTACACGGTACACCTTCCTTTATTATTTCCCTAACGTCCATATCTAACGGGCTACCCTTTATGATACCATATCTATATACAAAGTTATTAGGTATTAAAAGCCTGAAATTTACTAGAGTCTTTGAAAAATTATGTACAAAATTATTTGCATCCACAGCCTTGTTAAAGAAAATATTAACTTTGTTATAACCTACGTTTTTACAATCGACTAGGCGTTACATAATATATCTGAACTAACCCATAATTTAAATCAAATTGTAAGCGCGTAAAAACATATGGTCGATATAATAGATGTATTTTTGTAATTCTCCAAACATCCGATGAAGTTGAACGTCAAACTGAAAACTGTCACACCTTGCTTGTGAATTTTAAAGGTGGCACTTCACCTGAATATATAAAGCTAAAAAACAGTTCATTAACTTATATATTTTTTTATTTGATCTATTCTCTTTCAGATAATCTCTATCTGACTAATAAATATGTATTCTGAATTCCGAGTTAGCCTGTAAGTATTGCTGTGGCGTCAACCAACAGCTTGTTAAACAAGAAGAATTTCTGTTTAGCATCCACATTAGGTAAACATTTCATTTACGGCAAGAGATGACCCCATTCCTGGAAATATAAGAAAATATGTATGTATGTTTTAAACTTTTATGTTCTCAGAAAAAAACTTATTTGATTTGTGATTATTTTGAAACGGTAGTTGGTTTTTTCTGCTCTCAGAGATTGAAAAATTGAATTGAACAAGTTTTTTTTGGATCTAATTACACAATTTTTGTCGATTTGTAAACAATTTCGCAAGCATTGCAAAGTGTTTTGATCAGTTAACGAAAAAAGAAAATCCTTATTCCATAAAATGTAATCGACAATCTAAAGAAATATCATTGTTAATATCTAGTTTTGATATGCCTGAATCTAAGATAAATGTTCGATATTGTCTTTGTTAAGAATTGTATTAGAACTTGCTCACAAATCCGATACACAGAAGAAACTGCTATCATATTAAAACAGAGTAGTTATTAAGTCAGAGTAATCTATATGAACTAGTACCCAGCTCCAAGAGTGCTGTTAGTAATCCATCAAGCCGTAAATCAATTTCACAAATATCTCTATGTCCTAAAGTTTGTATTCTGAACGAATCAAGCTTCAGTTGATGGTTTTTTTTTTCTATGATGATGCCAATGCTCAGGGGATGCCCTATTATGCTATAGCACTGCCTTTGCGGAAGGAAATTTAAGGAAACGAAGAAAGGAAGGGTTGAGTTTGCAGGAGATAGCGATGCACTATTCGTTTGAACAATTGTGGCTCATAGTTGGCGGGGAAAACAGTAAATGGTAGACTGTTTCATAATCGTATTGACCTAGATAAGAAAGAATCGTGAAATTTGACGGTACGACTGGCACTGATGGAAAGGGTATGAAAGTGAGCTCGTTGGGAGGCTCTGGTGTTGCGCGTAGGAGGTGCTCTACAACGGAGCAGACTTGATATTTCATTAGAGCAAAGACCATAATAATAGCGATAAAGAAGAGAAAGGCAACCTACATTACATCTGTGCTCAAGCGATTCAATACGTGAGGTAATAATTTCATCGCCAATAAGCTTCAAAGCTTTACGTTGGACTTTGTCTAGTTCCGCTAAAGCAGTGCGGCCTGCTCCAGCCCATATATGGGAGTTATACTCAAGTCCTCGTCTTACGAAAGTCTTGTAAATGTGCGCTATGTCTGATGGTGTAAAGTATTTCTTGCCTCTCTGAAGAAATCCTAAGAAATGCATGGCATTTTTCGCAATTTGAAAAATATGGCTGGTCCAGCTTAGTTTGCTGGAGATGTTAAATCCTAATAGGTTCAGCAAAAGTGATTCTGAAATACACCATCAACGGAAATAGTGTGGCTGGTAGGAGGAGGATAAGGCTTGAGCGAGAGACGACAGCATTGGGTTTTGGACGCATTAAATACAACATAGGTCCCTGTTTAGCGATGCAAACATGCAATCTCTACTAACAGAAGTAGCATGGCCACGAGAGTCGGCTACTCTGTCAAAAGAGTATGCGAAGTCAAGGGTGCTGTCATCGGCAAAACTATGAATCGGATTGAAAGTGGAGGAAAGGGAGTTATTTATAAATAAAAGAAAGAGAGTTGGTGAAAGAACAGTACCTTGCGGAACCCCGGCATTGGTGGTGTGGACACAGGGTTTGTGTCCATCCAGAACAACTTGAAATAAACTATCTACGAGGAAACTTTCAATCCATTTGACAAGGACGGGGTGAAGACCAAATGCACGAAGCTTGGCTAATAGGGCAGGGTGCCAGACTCTGTCAAAGGCCTTCGAAATATCAAGAGCAACGACCATTGCTTCACCAAAATTATGGAGACAACGGTTCCATCTCTCAGTGAGAAATGTAAGTAAGTCTCCAGTGAAGCGCCCAGAACGGAAACCATACTGGCGGTCGTTGATAAGTTGGTTCAACTCAAGATATTTCATTAATTTTGAGTTCACGAGAGATTCAAATATCTTATACAGAACCGAAACGATTGCAATAGGTCGATAGTTAGAGGGATCACAGGCCTCCCCTCTTTTAGGTATGGGCTGAACGTGTGCAAGCTTCTATGCGGAAGGAAATATTCCAGTTGAATATGACAGGTAAAATAGTTTGCGCAGAGATTTAGCCAAGGTGGAGGCGCAGCACTTTAGTACGAGGGGCGAAATACCATCAGGACCGGCAGATTTGGAAACGTCAAGCTTGGCGAGTATTTTCAATACCTCCCTTGTGCGGAAAAATAGAGGCCCTTGCTTGAAAGCGCACTTTGGAGGAATAGGAGGACTCAATGATGGAGGTGGCAAGTAAGAGTTTGTAGCAAAACTCTCAGCAAAAAGATTAGCTTTGACCAGTGACCCAGTAAGTACGTTACCACCATGAAGAAGAGGTGGCACGGAAGAACTGGAGAAGTTGTTCTTAATCCTTTTTACAAGCGACCAGAAACCTTTGCTTCCTTTCTGGCTTGCAAGGACCTTCTGCTTAATATTTTGGTCAAACTGGAATTTAACTCTTCTGATAGTAGATGTACAGGTATTGCGAGCAGTCTTGTAAAGGATTTTTGATTCCTCAGACGGAGATAGCTTGTAATTTCGGAATGCCACCTCCTTAGTGCGAATAACCTCTTGGCATTCGTAACTAAGCCATGAGGTGGTGGTTGGTTTAGTATTCTTGAAGGCATGTGGGATAAAAGTGTACATTCCATACGATGTCAGTTATGGTGGAAGCTATATATTCGACGTTCTTTGTTGCAAAGCAATCGGGCCAATCGATCTTTCTGATATATTTTTTAAACGCAGTCCAGTCAGCCTTGCCATGATGCCAGGCCAGTCGTTTGGTAGGAAACTGATTAGTGTTAATCAGAGAAGATATGTTAAATTGGGCCGAAATCAAATTCTGGTCCGAGTTGCCAAGAGGCACAGAAACTGAGATCAAATATTTATCTGAGTGTGTCTCACCAGGTTGTGTTTTTTTTAGGGCATAAAAGCCCTTTACCGTGGCACCAGATTAACTTGTTAAACTGCCGAAACTCTGCTTAGCTCGAAACAAGAGATCAGCCCCGGAGCACGACTGTCCCCGTTGACATGCAAACTGCTTGTGACTTACTTAAGTCCTGATATTTTGGAAGGTAAAATATAGTGGAGTGATAAGAAAGACTTAAGTAATACAATTTCCAGATAACACAACGTATACGAAGCATTCATGGGCACTCTCAAATCGCCTTTTCCTAACAACTGCAAGTGAACCAAAGTGGAAACAAATTGGAACTATAAGACATACCAGTAATACGAAAAATGAGGTTTAATTGTGATCCAAGTATTTAAATTCCGCACTTCTATGCTCTCAGTCAAAATTTTGATACTCGCAATCGCTAGGATATATTTTACAATTTTTTCTTATCCCTTCGAAACCCAGCAAACAAAGTACAATTTTTTTGTCGTTAACGAGCTCGCAAATGATTCGAAAACGATTCTTTGGTCCTACTAAAATGGCCATCAGATATGAATTATTTTTAACGATTCGTTCATGAGTTGGAAAATAACGTTGTTTTAGCGAGTTAATAGTGATACTTTAATGAATTATTAACGATAGTTTTAATGATTTCAAATTTATTAGCTTTTTGCGAATTGAAAATGAGTTAAAATTATTTACTCTTAGTAGAGTAAATTTGAAAGATTGGAAAAATGAAACAATATAGGCTGCAAAAGACAAATATAGTAAAGCATCTTAACATAAGAAAACTTTTCAGCACAGACGAATTAAACTGAAATTTTGTTCGGCATCTGATAAAAGTGATACCAGCAAACTAGGAAAAAAATGCTAGGAAATGCTGCCTGTTACTTAGGGTACAAAGGGTACATACAAATTCATACAACTGTTATATAGGGTACATACATATGGCTTGCCTTATTTCTCGCGTCGCTCATCCTTAGCCAAATTATTGTTTGCTTATCGCTTTACGAACAAGTATGGTTTGGTATGAGGGATATGTCTGTCGATTGTCGCGGAACTCTCACTTTTAGTAAACGCTCACTAAATTGTTTGGTGAGAAGGTCGTTCAATACGTTTTCCATAGCCCTCTTAAACATAAACAGGTCATAGCGGAACCCTAAATTGACCTACTTGAATTGCCATAGTTTGTTGCCAATAGAAAAAACGGCCTATTTTTAATTTTCTCGTCTCTCCCAATTTACTTTTTTAAGTCCATGTGGAGGACCATCCTGAGTCTGGTAATGTATGCATAATGTCATCGATTCCATTTCGTTCTGCTGCCTGAAACAAAAACTCGTGCTTGCATCGTTTTTCTTAATCAGATCAAAAGTGATATCGATCCTTGTCGGTAATATCAGCCACATAAAACACATACGAAAATCGCAAATCTCTAGCTTTTATTTTCAGGCTACTTCTCCATGTATACTTGCTGATTCCAGTCCTCTGAATTGTTGATTCCAGTACTTGGCTTTTTTCCTTGGATTCTGAGTCATGCTTTATTTCCAGTCATATGTCTACTGCGATGGCCGGGCTATTCCTTCATCTGCACAAGTAAATATTCTAAATAACTTTGTGTAATTTATTTTGATCTTGTCAACATTACTTTCCTGAAAGTTCGAAATCAAACCCAACATTTCTGTTCGAGATCTGGTAGTAGTTGACAGTACTTCGAAGTGAGCGGTCGATCGAACGACGAAACGTTACAAGCGGAAAACGTTTAAGGAGCAGAAAGGTCCAGATTGACCCGGAGAGAAGGAGAAAGTGGTAAAAACGAGGGCTTGAAAATTATAAGATCAATATGTGACGAAATTTGGTTGTGTCATTTAAGGGGGGAAATACATGTAAAATGGAAAAGAAATTGCTAATTTCAGATTGACTTAAAATATATATATTGTTTATTCAGAAAATGTTTAATATTAAATCCTCAAAGTACATATCTTATAGTAAATGAAAATATTTTTTTAATAACTTTTTAACACAAAATGGAGGCAATGCGAGCAAATGAAAAAAACACATCAAAAACAGCCTCGTACAACTTAACGCCTTTTCCGAGAAACTTGCAGCGTTCAGAGAAAAAAAAATATGCTAATGAGATCTATAATTCATAGGTGAACCAATAAAATTTAGAAAAAAAAATCAAATTTTTACATTAATGTTAGATTCAAAAAAAAAATCGATTTTTTTTAAAAAAAATCACGTTTTAAACATTGGTAAACTAATTATTTTTCCGAAATTACAAGAAAATGTAGGTTCAACGATGAGATAATACTCTTTTGTACATGTGATATAAATTTGAGCCGAATAGGTTCAATATTTTTTGAGATATCTTGTACGGAAATTGAAAAAGTACTACTTTGAGAAAAACGCGTTTAAAGTTCTAAAGCTCCACCGACCTGGGGAACGCCGCGCTGTCTATAACTGGCTATAACTCGAGAACTAATACGAATATCGCTTCAAAACTTCTTTTGGTATATTTTAAGAGTATTTCGAACACTTTGATGTAATAAAAAAAAATCGTTTTTGTTTTAGCAGTTACATGTATCTCCCCCCTTAAGGTGACCAGATTTAGGTCGAAGCGTACTTCAAGTAGATTTTTGACCATGCATTTTACAGTACTAAAGTAAAGGGTACAGTGAAAGAAGTATTTAAGTCGAAGAAAACCAGTAAATATCCTAAACGATACATAGTGTGGCAACCAATTTCTTGATTTGATCTAAGGAGAGGTATTTTTATAGCGGAAGGCACAATCAATGCCGAGGTTTGCCTTTCATTAATAGGCATGAAAAGTCCGTATTGTTTTGACAGGACCTAGCATCAAGTCATGGAATGATATGAAAGCAAACACGTCACATTTGTCTCCGAGGAAGTCAACCCACCTAATTGTCCTGAGCTTAGACCACCAAATCGATACTGGAATTGAATAAATCGAATATTCAAAGAGAGCAGTGGGAAAGCTAAAAATGTATCTGATTTAAAAAAAAAAATATATATACGAATCCGTGAGGGTCTTGTGAAAAACCTAATGTCAGACCTCAATCGGAAAATTCAAAGTTTTCATTCTAAGCGGCACCAACGTATTTAAATGTAGTTTCTATGTACCTTTTGGAGTTAAACTTTTAGCTAATCGTCACATGGAGGACATTTAGGTATCTGCAAAACTTTGTTGAAACTCAAACAGCGATACTGCTTCAAATTAATATATTCTTTAAATAAAATATACTATTTAAGTTTTATTTTTTTATATGTAATAAAATATTTAAACAATCCTTTTCTAATTAAGAAACGATAATATCTCTCTATTTCGACAACAACAATTTCATTCTACATCTCAAGAAAAAATTGACATTAAATTTTTATTTTTATTTTTTCAATCATTTTTAAACTTAGCCTACTTGATGTGTGAATTTTGATGTGGTGTGTATGATGTCAAGTAGTGTGGTGAGTTGTGGAATGTAAGTGAGTTAAGTGTAGGTGTTTGTGTATCCACAATACTCCCCTGCCAGCGTTTTACGCGTTATCGCGAGGCGTAGGAGAGTGGCACCTTTGTGGTTCGCCCAGCTAGAGAGACGTACGGAGCGAATGTAACTTTCCTCGCTGGTCTCTTTTCGGGAGCTGAAGGCAGTAATAGTGCAGTCGAGGTTGCCGATGCTTGTTGGTTTTCGGAAGAATTGTCGACAGGTTCCGTAGAGGATGACGTGTAACAAGGCTTGAGCCTGTTAATGGAAACATTGACGGATTTGTTTCTGATTTCCAGAGTGTAATAATTCGTATGTCTGGCTAAGACTTTGAAAGGACCGTCGTACGGTGGAATGAGTGGTGGACGAACAGAATCGACTCTGAAGAAGACGTGTGAGCAAGAGTCGAGTTGCTTGAAGATGAATATCTTCGGTGTTGTGTGGTGTTGAACATCAACCGGTCGAAGTTTTGCCATTGTAGCCGTTAGTTCGGAGGCAAAGTCTGTTTGGCTAATCTTCCTAGGATTTTCTTGAAGAAAATCACTAGGAAGACGCAGGTTTTTTCCGTACAGGTGTTGTGCCGGTGATGCTGTGAATTCTTCTCGGATTAGAGATCGTAATCCAAGAAGAATTAGGGGAAGTGTTCTAGTCCAAGAAACATCGTTGTGAGCCATGATAGCCGATTTAAGAGTACGATGCCATCTTTCTAAGAAATCGTTGGCCTGAGGGTGGTACGCTGTGGTACGATTGCGTTCGAAGCCCAAGAGTCGACCAAGCTCAGCATGGAGCGCTGACTCGAATTGTCTGCCCTGATCGGTGACAATGTATTGGGGAACTCCAAATCTAGCAATCCAGGTGCTTAGTAAAGCAGTAGCACAGTCATTGGCAGTAATGCTGGCTTAAGGAATTGCTTCAGGCCAACGTGGGAAACGGTCGATTATGGTGAGACAATAAGTGTATCCCTGCGAGTGTGTTAGGGGACCAACTATGTCGATGTGAATGACCTTAAAACGTTTGGAGACCGTAGGAAAGGTCGATACAGGTTTGCTCACATGTCTGGTTATCTTGCATTTTTGACAAGATAGACATTCTCGGGCCCAAGTGGCAATGTCCTTGTTCATCGAAGGCCAGAAGAATTTAGTTGCAATGTGCTTTCTTGTAGCACGAATAACAGGGTGAGCGATATTATGTTCTGAGTTGAACACCTGTTTCCTGAAAGTGTGAGGAATATAAGGTCGTATGGTTGGGCCAGACACTTCACAAAAAATGTCGACGTTGGTGCCAAATATTGGTTGTTTTTTTAAAAGAAATTTAGAGACCTTTAGAATCTTCGGAAACTCTGCATCCGATGCTTGGGACGAGGCGATTGCGGCAAAGTCGAGAGTACTGGGAAGAATGAGTGCGTCAGCAACAACGTTGTTGCAACCAGAGAAATGCCGAATGTCAGAAGTGAACTCACTTATGTAACTTAGAAGTCTAAGTTGACGAGGTGTGGCCTTTTCTGGCTTTTGTTTAAAAGCAAAAGTCAGTGGTTTGTGGTCGGTGTATAGTGTGAACCTTTGGGCTTCCAAAAAGTATCGGAAATAACGAATGCCCTGATAAGCCGCTAAGAGTTCGCGGTCGTATGCACTATACTTTCTTTGTGCGTCACTTAATTTGGCCGAGTAAAAACCAAGGGGTTGCCAAGAGCCTTGGCATTTTTGCTGCAGAGCAGCCCCGATGGCGGAATCTGAAGCGTCTACGAATAGACCAAGCTCGGCGTTGGAGTCCGGAAAGGACAATAGAGTTGCTTCTGTTAAACCAGTCTTGACTTGGTCGAAAGCTTTGCTAGCTTCTATTGATCAGTCGATTGTCTTAGCACCATCTTTTTTAGAGCCACAAAGATAGGCGTTGAGTGGTTGCTGCATCTCAGCTGTGTGAGGAAGAAAGCGACGATAGAAGTTGACCATCCCCAAGCATCTTCTTAGGTCCTAACCGTCTTGGGGAGTTTAGCTGTTGATATTGCCTCAACCCGATCTGGGGAGGGCTTAATACCTTTCGGTGAAACCTCATGACCTAAGAATTTGATTGAAGGTCGAAGGAAATGGCATTTCTCCATATTGATTATAAGACCATGGTCCGCCAATCGTTTGAAAATTTGTTCTAAGTGAACAAGATGCTCTTCTTCGGAAGTCGAAGCTACCAAAATGTCGTCGACGTAAATAAAACAGAATTTTTATCCGTGTAGGACTTCATGGATGAACGATTGTGCCGCATTGCAAAGTCCGAAAGTCATTCGGGTGAACTCAAAGAGTCCGAAAGGTGTGCAGATGGCGGTCTTTGGAATATCGTTCGGCTCGACTGGAATTTGATGGTAGGCCTTAGTCAGGTCTATGGTGGAAAATATATTTTTGCCATGTAATTCATGACAGAAGTCTTGAATAATGGGGATCGGATATCTATCCGGGACAGTTATGGCGTTAAGGCGTCTGTAATCGCCGCAAGGATGCAATTCCCCATTAGCCTTGCGTACCATGTGTAGCGGAGAAGACCAGCTGCTGTTTGAGGGGCGGCATATTCCCTGCTGTAGCAGGAAATCGAATTCTTTCTTAGCCGCCGCGAGCTTATCTGGTGCAAGTCGACGTGGTCTCGATACTATTGGAGGGCCTGTGGTTAAAATGTGGTGTGTCACCTTATGTTTACAGGGTTGTGAGAACCCTGTGTTGACCGTGATATGATGGTACTTGTTGAGAAGGGCATGTATCCGTGGATCAGAGGTTTGCTCAAACAAAACACTTAGTTTTGGACCTTTGTACGAAGTGTACGTGCCTTTCGATGAAAGAGAAGTAAGAGGATCCACAAGGATAGCATTCGCCAAGTCGACGACTAGCCCATAGTGGCAGCGAAAGTCTGCACCTTAAATGAGTCTAGAAACATCGGCAATGATAAAATCCCATGAAAACTCACGACGGAGTCCCAGGTCTAGTTTGATCACCTTATGTCCATAGGTGTTGATGGTCGACTGGTTTGCCGCGGCAAGTCACATACCAGAAGGTGGAAGTTTTCCGGTAGCAGGTGCTGGAAGCACCGAAATATCTGCGCCTGTGTCAATCAAGTAGTGTCGTTTAGACAAGTGTTCATGAATAATTATACGACGGCTAGGTGACAAGTCGCGTTTTCTTACCGTCTGAAGAGAACAGCGACTTAGTTTTTTGGTTCAGATGAACCAGCCTTGAAAGCGCATGGAGAGATGCATTTTAAAGCCTTGGAGCCGAACTTGTAGTGATACCAACAAATACCAGTCCCTCGTGACTGGCTTCGGCGACGTGGCTGCGAGCGAGATCTTCCTTAGGACCTCGAACGCGATCGTAGTTGTTGGTGGACGAGCCTCGTGAAGGCAGCAACCTGCTGTGTCAAAGCGGCTACCTCTGACTGCTGGGGGAAACGGCTACTGAGCTTACTTGTGGCGTGATAAAAACTTCAGCAATTTTGTCTGCCGTTTCCGCCAACTTGTTCACGCTGGCCTCCGGAGAGCAGGCTAAAATAGCCTGAGTCTGCTCCGGAAGCCGCTGCAGCAGAGGGTCCTCAAAAGGTCGTCCCCAACCGCGGAACCTCCCAACTGCTTCATATCACGAAGCAGCTGGGAAGGTTGTCTATCGCCTAGTGTAAGATTCCCCAAGAGGTGCTTCAGCTTTTACGAATCGCTGGCTGAAAGTCGCGATATAAGCGCCCTCTTGAGGATTTCGTAAGGCGTGTCAGGGTCCGGGCTCACAACCACGTCCCTGACCACCTTCAGCTCCACCGAATCCAGCGAGGAGATTACGTAGTGGTATTTGGTCTCGGAGCTCTTGATACCAGCTTTTGCGAACTGGCTCTCCAGCTGGAAGAACCACAAAGCTGGCTCTTGCCAAAAAACGGGTGGTTTGACAGATGTTGCGAAAATTTCAGGACAGGATGATGCGCCTGAGGGAACCGCATCCTCATTGTCCAACGACATTCTAACGGAGTTACGCGACGGGACGAATAGAAACGGAACGCGGCAAGAAAATAGGGTGGCTGAAAATTTTGTAAATATTGAATATATAGAGAAGTGAAATGTGTAATTATAACTATAACAATATATGCCAATCAAATAGTGTAGTTCGTAGTGACAACAAGAAGTTTTCGACGTCAGTCGTAGACGTAGCAGCGATGAAATTCTTTTTTAAGGTTCAATTTATTTTGACAAGTAGTGGAACTCGGACTTGCCAATGATAAATTTGTTTTAATTTTAGCGCAAAATTGTTTAATTTTGAAAGTAATGCCTAGTGAGTTCTAGGCATCCGGATCGCTGTGGACTAGATTCAATGCGCCCTTTTGTTTTTCTTTTTAAATTTTTGAACGTTGAGCAGTACTTACAGTTTTCTCTTTTTTTTTTGATAAAGCGAAGGAATACGATTTCTTAGCAGACGAGCACTTCTCAAAATTCGACCCGAATGTCGGGGTCACCAATTTAGCTAATCGTCACACGGAGGACATTTAGGTATCTGCAAAGCTTTGTTGAAACTCAAACAGCGATACTGCTTCAAATTAATATATTCCTAATTAAAAAATACTAATTAAGTTTTATTTTTTTATATGTAATAAAATATTTAAACAATCCTTTTCTAATTAACAAACGATAATATCTCTCTATTTCGACAACAACAATTTCATTCTACATCTCAAGAAAAAATTGACATTAAATTTTTATTTTTATTTTTTCAATCATTTTTAAACTTAGCCTACTTGATGTGTGAATTTTGATGTGGTGTGTATGATGTCAAGTAGTGTGGTGAGTTGTTGAATGTAAGTGAGATAAGTGTAGGTGTTTGTGTATCCACAAACTATAATAAATAACCTCATTTTCCTAGACTCAGAAGGTTTGGCTTGGGGTAGTCATTAGATCAAATCTTGGATCATTTTCGATTCCAAATTAAAATTTGGCCTACATACATACTCGTTTCATTATTTCAAGGTTGCCTAAACTTACAGGCTTTTTTTACGTTGCTCACATGACTCTTTAAATATCCCCGCATGTGTTTATTTATTTCGTTCTCCAGTTCGTTTTATTCTTGAATACTGCTCCCAAGTATGGTCTCCTCGTTTTGTGTACTTGTCAGATGCTGTTAAATCTGTTCAACGTAAATTTACTTTTTATTTGTTGTATAAGTTTCAGGTCTAATGTTGTTCGTATGAAGATCGTGTAACCCTTCTCTTAGAACTTCAGAGTGACTTCGATGAATGTGTTTTGTACAAATTTCTAAATGGACTAATTTTTTTCGAGTATCTGTATCTCGTAGTTTTTGCGCGATCATGATCGTGCTTCTAGATCTCAGGCTATTTGTAATATTCCTTTTGATCGTACAGAGCTATATTTCCATTCTTCTGCTTTCGCGCATGTTACGAAGCCATAGCGAACACCAGTTTGGTTCTATGTCCATTAATTTTGCGTCTTATACAACACGCATTATAGGCATTTTATCTTCAAAATTAATTTTATTCATATTCGTTTATTTTAATTTATATCATATTTGTACCTTTCATTTTAGTTATGCTCGCGATTCAGTAATTGGATTGTTGTCTGTAAAATTGAACTACAGGGTAGGCCAAAAATTAGTTAACATTTAAAAAATCATTAAAAAAAACTATTAGATTTACATCAAAAATTATTTATTTAGGAGATAGCTTAAACACTGGAAATTACTTTTTGAAAATCAGATAATTTAAATACCCACCATCGCGAGTTCTGCATTCCTCTAAACGAGCACGAAAATTTTCGAGTACTCGCCGCAGTAAAGATCGTGGTATTGCTGACATTTCCTCTCTTATTTTCGTCTTTAATTGGAGCAGTGTCCTTGTTTTGTGGGTATAGACACGATGTTTTAGATAGCCCCAGAGAAAAAAATCTGCTGGCGTTAGGTCAGGACTCCTAGGTGGCCAAGGAATGTCGCCTCTTCGGGAAATGATCCTTTCTGGGAACATTTCTTTGATGACCGGTAGGGATTCGTTAGATGTATGGTAAGTGGCTCCATCTTGCTGAAATCACGTCCGCCGATTGTAGCCAGCAAATTTTTGTTGCCGTGGTGTCAGAAATTCTCTCAACTGTTTCACATACTTGCTGGATTTTACGGTAATTGGACGGCCTCGATAATCCTCAAAAAAATAAGGTCCAATGATTCCTGCAGCTAAAATTGCTGCCCATACAGTGAATGAAGAGGCCTTTGATGTTTAGCTCTGGGATTCTCGCTGCTCCAATATCTATAGTTTTGTTTATTGACGTGCCCGTTGAGATGGAAGTGGGCTTCGTCAGAGAACAAGATGTTGTCAAAGCTACGGAAGCGATCCAACATTGTTTCACAATACGATTTGCGTAAAATCAAATCATTGGGCTTTAATTCTTGGACTAACTGAATCTTGTACGGATGTAATTTTAAATCTGATTTTAAAATGGGGCGTAAGGATGTGCGAGATATGCCCAGTTCAGCCGAGCGTTTGCGCGTCGATAAATCCGGATCGCGTCGTACCGAAGCTGATACTCGCTGCACGTTCTCTTCACTCTAAGAACTCCGTGGGCCGCGGGTTTGCTTCACATTAATGTCGATTCCGTCTCCTAAAATTTGTTCACCCACTTCTTTATTAAAACTGTGCTTGGACACTCATTTAGTTCGTGTAAATGATATTCGACGCGAAGTAAACGCCGCACAGTGATGAGCGAACCATTGTTCAAATGAAATTGCTTTACGCAAAAGGCACGCTGTGGTCCCGTGAACCGATCCTTGTCGACTAAATTTCCAAAAATTGAGCTAGCCGTTAGACCCCTCCCCGCGCCGCGTGCCACTTGCGTTTGCGCGGGAAATCAAACTCAAATGTAAACAAATTCATGGCCCACCCTGTATATAAATAAATAAATTGCTCGTGAAGTTCTCGTTGGCCCACTCGCCATTTTTCTTCGAAATCATAACCTTTCACCTAAACTCGAAACATTTTAATTACCGCCACCGCTACCATAAATTTGTATGCATGTAAGCACGTCTGTCTAGGATGCTGACATAGATACGTTTATTCTGCCAAAGCAACAAAATGAGCCACATACTCCAAAATACCCTCGTAGATTTTTGGTAGTAGAGAGTAATGGGAAGTCTGCTATGAAACTCATCTTGTCTAGGTCTGTTTCGCCAACGCTGGGACCCAGATGTTCAACTTCTTTAGGAAAAACTGCTTTTTCTTAAAATCAATGGTAAACTGAGCTGGTTTTGAAGTGCCTTCATGTGTTCGTCTAATCTTCGGCTATAATTTACAATATTTCAATTTTCTAATTAAGAATACAAATTATTTGCCTACATTAATTTAATTGAAACGTGTTCTCTTAGGTGCCACAAATTCCTGCTACCGTCTATAAAAGAAGTGCGCTTCAAGTTACGCAGCAATCTGGTACTGCTATTGCTCATATTTACAGAATATTTTCTATCTCGTATGATCTTGAAGTATCTCCCTTGCACAAAAATATACTTATAATTTCCATCCAGTGTGTTAGATAGTTCTCTAATGGAGTCATTTAAGCTAGATGTTATCTCTTCTTCTAGAACTGGTTCGTTGTATATTTCCACTCTATAGCCTGACACTTGGCCCTGTATAATTAGAGTTTTCACAAAGTCACTACTGACATCATCCTGCGAATTTATTCAATGATTGAACATATAACACTTCCCATCTTGGTTTATCCACAAAAGATTCCTTGAATTTTGATTTTTCTCTTCGAAGTTCAAGTCTATTTTATATTCATTACGTAATGTATATGAATATGAGAAGTAAGAGGCTACATTGTTCCCTGCCCACATGAATAAGAATGCAACTATTTCTTTACTGCTGCTGTTTAGATTTCCGGTAACTTTTAATACTTCCAGGAGTGATCTGCAGGTATATTGAAGCTGTATCGAAAAGGGCGGCTTTATATAATCAGAAAAATAATCCACATAATTTAAGTAACTTTCGCTATTTATATTAGGATATAAATCTGGCATATATTTATAAATATATATGTATAATGTATACACCCGATTTTCGAAATCCAACATAGTGAGCATCTTGTAATATGGATACTCGAAAAATGGATGTTTCTCATTTACAATTTTAGTTATTGCATTGCCTGTTTTCGAGGTCTCTTCTTTAACAAAGTAGGAGAAATTAATCAGTTTCATTCCATTAACTGATTTGTAAATAGGCATAGAGAAACTGTTTGCAGGCAAGTATTCCTTGGTGTTGAGAGGATCATTCACTCCGAAAGCATCGCTTATTTCAACACTGTGTGGTGAACTTTTTGTGTGCAGCTGCATGTTGTTTACTGGACCCTTCTGCTCCTTGAAAGCTAGCCATTCGCGTCTCCATCGCAGCTTATCCTCTAGAGTAGGTCTCTCCTGGCTTTGTAGATAAGAGGGGAATTTCCTCACATAGTTATCGATTAATTGTGTTATGCTCTTCCCCCTCAGCTGTTTTCGTATCACATCACCACTGTGTCCAGCCAGATATAAAAACACATTGAAAATTTGCTCTACATCTCTTATTGCAGCCCATGTCATTGTGAGTTCTACTCTACCTCCAATTATCCTACAATGCCCCTCATTTACATTCGTCTTGAAATGGATTATCTGTATTTCTGTTTCTGAGTTGGTTGTGGAGTTCAATGGTCTGAGCTCAATTTTTTAAGCAAAGATAATTTATAATTATTATATTCTGAGTAGGAATTTCACATAATGACTTTACATAAAGGATATTTGTTTTGTCACCATCATACTGCTCGAGCATTTCATACAGAGTAAAATTGTCCACATACAAATTTTTTGCTATGTATTCCATATGTATAATTGCAGTGTCTCTTATAAATATATTCACTAGACTATTACACTGACCTTCGATGTCTATAATCCCCTTTCTTTCCCACTTTAAGGCACGCGGATTTATGTTCAATTGCCATCTATTGCTGTATAATGATGTTACATATTGGTACATCTCAGAAACATAACTTATATTTATGGTTGGTATTAATCTCCTCTTCGGGTCTAACAGGTTCCTCAGTGCATTAACTTGATCTAGTAGCGATAGTGACTTTGGCACGCTCTCTGATAACAAGCTATTATTTTTGTTGTATATTTCTTGTATACGATCAGGAACCAATAATGTAGGAGACATGAATTTGGCTATTAATATATTTATATCACTTTCCTTGATATTGCTTATTAAAGGAGTTTGTGTCTGGACTTTCTTCTTCGACTTGTTTAAAATGGTTGATTCAAGAGTAGATTCAAACCAGTTAATAGAATAGTACTTTTTGCATTTCTCCAATTCCATTTTGTGTAAGTCATCCACTATTTCTCTATTTTCGTTTGATATAACTAATGGTGTGTTAATGTAATGTGAAATTGCTTCTTTTTTGCAGCCTACCCAACCTGGTACTCTAATTTGTTCGAAGTCTTGATTAATCAGTTCACTATCTTCATTAAAAAGTTTCACAAATTCCCTTTTCATTATTATGGGATATTTATAAGAAAGGGCAATCATTGTTGAAGTAAGTGGGTCAGGATCCTTGCAAGGGTTGGCAAATCTTCTTAAAAGGGTCATATTGGTGATGTCATGAGTATGAGCCAAGTCTTTGACTTTATCCAGTATGTAGTCAGTTTCAGACTTCTCGGGAGGTGTATCCAATAGGTTTTCATTCCTCTTATCATCTTTCATCAGATTCTTTACCGTAGTATATATCTTGTTTAAACGATTAAGTGTAATTTTCTCAGTTTGAGTTCTTGGTCCTTCAGCCATTTTAATAAAAATTTGGAGTGTATATGTATAATTAACGAACATCTGATGCTCTAGATACGCTGGTATTATGCTGTCCATTAGTCGTGGCATCGTTTGGAGCGCATTTCACAACCCATGCAGCAACAAGTCAAAATGGTACAGGTATCGACCAGGTTTGGAAAAAGGTATCTTCTCTGCTCTCTCATCAATTCATACTAATTCATACAATTCAATCCAATTCAAAAGCAACAACCCGTGACAAAATATTTGCTGAAGCTTATTTGGTGAAAAATTCTGATATGCGTATGGAAACACGTAATTTTGTGAATTGTTGAATGCAGAATATTTTCAGAAATCTATATCTAGCTTCAGAAAGGAAAATAAAAATATTTGGCACTTCTAAGTACAAAACACTTTCCGTGCCACTTTCATATTAGTTTTTTTATAGCTCTGGCAGCTCCCTGTAAAATAGTTTTCGATTTTCCAAAACTAATTTCGTTTTATTGCGATTAAAACATTGTTTTGTGTGCATGAAATTTCTCCTGGAAAGTAAGCTTCCTTTGTTCTCCTATAAACGCCACTGTACCTCGAATAACTGCCACTTAGTTGAAGAAGACGGAAAAGATGGGAAGAAATTAAATAACAATAAAGTTTACTGTAGATTAGTGCTACTGACTTAGGCAGCTACTCATAAAATGCAGACAACAGACGATATCATTACATACGATGGATATTACAGTTAGTGTCTCTACCTGCTAAGTGTTCCAACATATACTAAAAATAATAACAAACGGTACTAGTCATCGGGCTTATGCAGATCTGCTGTTGCATTTAAGAATGCAATGTACTAGCTCATAATATTTAATATTGACGTTTTTTTTCAGAAAATGAAGGAAGTCATTTGATTTTTATCGTAATATGAAAACTCACCATTCGGACCTGACTTTAAAAATATTCCATGGCACATATTGCATTCCAGTTGTACGGCATAATAGCTCGGCAGCTACAGATTCAGTTTGCTTTAAATCGACCTTGTTAGGCATTTCGTTCCATATTTTTGAAAACTGGTCAGCTGTAGTTTAAGTGGCATTAGGTTAAAATGAATTTAAGTGAGCTTCTTTTTTATTTATTATTTCTTACCTATGATGCAACTGAACGTTACTCCCAAAAGCCCGCGAGTTTGCCTCTCAGACATTGCTCCCACAATTAAATCAATATCGTTAACACTAGCATACATTCTCTTCAGGATTTGAAATTCCTGAAATTAAAACAGTTTGAGAGTTTAACTTGACATATACAAAAATTTAGAAGTTAGTATCAATATGAAACTTTATTTAAAAATTAAACGTCATAGATAAAAACCTACCTTTGTGTCAATATAAGGTTCTAATGATTCCCATCCTAGAATTTTTGTTTTGGCGCAAACTTCTAAGTAATTAACGTAGCTGGCTAGACCGTGATCACGTCCTCTTTGAATATCTAGTGCCAAGCAATTAATACCCATAGCACTATTTCTTGATTTCAAACAGTTTTTTAGTATCTTTGAAAAGATGATTTTTATTTAATTTGCATACGGCTGTTTCTCTTATTTGATTGAACTTACGATTGATTTGTAGTAGATGTCGGCTTTATGTGGACTAGCAAGTAGCATGGCTTCGAGTACGGCATCCATTCTACAATTACTTTTCAAGAAGTCGGAATTGTACATATGCTCACTGAGATCAAGTAAATCTTGACTGAGGCTAAAAGTTCAATTGAAAAATAATAAATTGAATAGCAAAAGATATTTCTAATCAGTGAGTAAATGTTGAAATGGTTAGTAAAATTCAGGATACAATTAGTTTTTCGTTTCCATCAACTTAGTGTTACAATCATCGAAAGGTTGCTGACTAAATTATATAATTAAAAGCCTTTATTATTTAGTTAACTTAGTTAAGTTATTGCCGAAAAAAATGACAATATATTTTTTTCAAAAGCTTCGACATTTAAGAATAAAATGTATCGGATTTTAGTTTGGTGCAATTAACTTAAATTTTGGTTGCCTCACAGAGCAACACTGAAAAATGCGAAAAAATTTTTGCGTAGAATAAGCAGACCTCGTAAAAGTTTTCTTCCTAGAAGATCAAAGAGTGGACTGAAGCACTACTACCAAAACGTTCGCGGTCTGAGGATCAAAAAGAAAGAGATCAGATGAAACTTTGTCCTAGGCTCAGATGAAATTGCTAGCTTAACAAAAACCTGTCTGACTTAAAATGCCTTTAATAAGGTTTTCCTTGCTTTACACAATTAGTTCCGGAACAACTACGGCCGCTCTACCTAAGGCAATTCAGACGGCAATGGCGTACTTATCGTGTAGCATCTGAGCTTGAAGTCCTCGTTACAATGTGTCCTTTAGCACTCAGCATACGAAATTCAAATGCTCGCCATTACGTCCTACTGAGCGCTTGTGACTTTTCAAGATAAGAATCTTAACTACTTCTGTATTCGCACGTGCGGAGAGTCTGACGTTCGGACGTGCGGAGAGTCAGACGTCCACACGCACTATCCACTTGTATATTTTCACTAATAATACGTGTGTTTTTTTGCAATCTAGCAGCGCATCTTAGCGTAGGGTTGCAAAAAAACGATCCCAAGCAGAAAAAATGGCGTTGTTCGAAAATTTTGTTGCATGTTGTTGTTGTCGCTGAGCTTTCTAGGTTCGTTGTTGAATTAGAATCACACATAGAAAAAACCTACATGAAATTTTATCTAGGTTTTAATCGAAATCAGACATGAAACTTTTAGAAAAATAATGTATGACGTTTTTAGAAAAATAATGTATGATGAATTTGTAGCTTAAAATATTTCCAACAAAAAAGATTCTATAACTGTTTCTTGTAACCATAACCGTTTTCGAGATAAATTGATCTAAACATTTGCTACTAACACCATCCTCTTTCTCAACAGCATATTGATATTTTCCGGTTTTGATTACGACTTGGAATGTTTGTGAGTTTGTTTTTCTATGTTTAAGAGGCGCATAAAAAAAAACATGTAAACAAACTTATCTACCAGACTCCAGGGTAGGTGGAAAAGTGTGCTCCGAAAAGTTATAGAAATATAGGTATCCCATGGTTTTTTTTGCTCGGCCCACCCCGGTAGTCATGGTTCCATATGGTGGTCGCCTCTCTACTTTGGTGGCCTGACAAACTTTACATCTGGCCACATGCCATTGAATATCGGCACGCATTTTAGGCCAAAAATACCTCTGTGCCACCCGATCGTACGTGCGACTTGCACCCGTATGTCCCGCTGTTGGTTCATCGTGACATTCTTTACCTTATTTTTTTTTCTCTTTTTACCTTATTCATCATTCCTAATTTCCATCTATCCTCTAAATAACTAGCAAATAACTCCTTCACATTCCGGGAAAACTTAACTTAGCACCGCTTCTCACCCGACGTCAGACGCATCCGTCTGGACAATGAATGGTAAGTTGAAGTCTGGGCACAACAGAATCGTAGCAGAAGCCAGTTTCAATTTGCATTTGTTGAAAGCCGCCAGTTCACATTCTGAAGACCACTGAAATGCTGGTTTCTTTATAGCAGATCCGTCAGTGGTGACACCAATGATGAATGATCCGGTATAAACCGCCGGAACCACGATACCATACCCAAAAGCTGTCGAATCTGTTTCACAGATTAGGGTCTAGGTATATTAATCACGCTCTCAACTTTCTCGGAATCGGCGCTTAAATCGTCTTTATCAACTAGGTATCCCAAATATTTTAGTTGGGGTCGACAGAAATGGCATTTATTCCGGGACAATTTCAGGCCTGCTCCCTCAGCCGTTTAAACACCTCCTAGAGTACCTCTAAGTGTTTATCGAACGTTTGGGTGACGCTGATTATATCATCCAGATATGTCAAAACATAGGGTTCCAAAACAGGACCCAGGACATGATCAATCAACCGTTGCCACGTAACCGGAGTGTTTAACAATCCAAATGGCATCCTACGAAACTGAAATAAACCCCTACCTGGAATTGTGAATGCGGTAAGCTGACGGGAATCTTCCGCCACTGGTACTTGCCAGTAGGCGGACTTGATATCCAGAGTCAAAAGATACTTGGCGTCCCTTAATTTATCCAACGTATCTAAAACATAGAGTAGAGGATAAGCATCCTTTTCAGACACCCCGTTGACTTTGCAAAAATCGACACAAAAGCGATGCGACCCAACTTTTTTTCACCATCAAAATTGGTGAAGACCATGCACTGGAGGATGGCTCTACTATTTCCAACTTCACAATTTCCTCCTACTCAGCGTTGATGTGTTTTTGAAGATTTGGTGAGACCGGGTAATACCTTTATTTAATGGGCATCGAATCCGTCTTGATGACATGCTCCACCAAATTAGTACATCCCAATCCATCTCCCATTAGCGCAAATTCGAAATTTACCAAGTTTTTCCGATGTGACTTCTCCTCCTGAGAAGGACTAATTCCATCGTGTAAATGTTCAGCTGAAGAAGTAACCTCTTCGCAGATAAAATTCCAACAATCACGCTTTAGATTTAAGGTAACTCCAAACTGCTTTAGAAAATCTACCCCGAGGATCAACCCATGCGGTAACGAAGGGACCACCAAAACTTCCATCCACTTTGTCGCTCTTTAAAGCTTGATGGGCACCAAAACCTGGCCCAGGATTTTACATCGTCCCTCATCTGCCAATCATACCGTTTCTTGTGTAGCCGTTCCCAGTTCTACTCCAATTTCCCGCAGCTGCTTCCAACCTTTCTGCCCCACAATCGTAGTGGAAACACTAGAGTCCACCAAACCCATAAGTTTTCTCCCTAAAATATCCATCCCCAGATGAAGGTTTGTTCATTACAGTTAATTGCGGTGCCCTGTTCGCCGCCTATCAAGCACCGCGGTTGTTTCCCGCTTCCTTCGTTTGCTTTTGGTCCCCTGAACGCCATGTCGATTGCGTTCCGCGCGAGGTACACACTTGAGTGAATCGTATTTGGTTGACTGCATCCAAAACACCGCCTCAACTTTGAGCACTATCTCCCGGGGAATCGCGCCTGACTGCTACAGTTCTAACAAACTCCGTGTGGTCTATCGGTCGATGAAGTAACAACTTCCACTAAACAAGGATCTACATATGCCGGTTCTGAAAGCTTCTATCGTGGCCCTCGTCGCTTTCAACTTCTTTCCTAGCTGTACTAGTTCCGCCACCGTAGTCGCTGAACACATAGCTGCATCGAATAAAAAGGGTTAATATTTCTCTGTAGGATTTTCCTTTTTTCGAAATCACTAGACGGTTCTCCTAGGCTTCGGAATAAACCAGCCATCACGGCCACATAGATTCCGATAGACTCGCCTTGGTCTTGAGTGAGCTGCCGGATCTCATCCCAAAGGCGATCATCATAATCGGCTGGAAGAAATTCGGCCCGTAGCTCACGTCGCAGGTCTTCCCAGATTATGCCTATACCAAATGAGAGCCTTGTCCTCAAACAAATCCACAGCGGCATTATATAATTGAGAGGCGGCTGAACCACGGGCAACACGAAGCTCTTCCACCTGGTCAAGAAAAGTACTCACGGCGCTTGGAGTCTCACCCGTGAACTTAACCCCCCATTTGACAACATTTTGTTGTTTGGAAAAATCCTCCGTGACAAGCCTTGGGGTTGAACAGAAGGCTGGTCCTTCGAAATTCGCAAGAGGTTTTGACTCCGGTGTTGGTTTTGACATCTAGCCCCTCGACTTCCTTTGAATCCTCAAGAACAAAGCCTATCCCCATCATTATACGCCGCCGTAACTATCTATCTCGTTTGACAACGCGTTTGTTAACTGAGCCATGCTCTTAAGGCGGCGCAAACCAAACTCCACCTTTGCCTTGAGTCTCAAGTAATCTCTTGACCTCCTATCGCCGGTGAAGTTTTCTGCCATGCTTTCGACTTCTAACGTCAGCGCCTTCATGGCTTCCAGGTTTTCCTCATACGTGAATGGATAATCTTTAATTTGTAATGATTCGTCCATTACCTCCTCTGCTCGTAAAGACCTTAAAGACCTCCCCATCTTATCCGCACTATCTGCAGGGTGACCCCGGATGGCAAATTCATAAAATCAGCTCATCTTCGACCAACCTGTTCACCAAATACTTGTTTGCCAACGACATGGTTGTATGAAACACCTATAAACTTATAGCTATATAAAACACGAAAGATAATCAAATATATATTTTACAGAGTTTAAAATTCGACAAATTTACACTCAAAATAACCCACGGAACTTCAGCCGCGAAGACTGGTTACCAAATCACTATTGTCATTATGCATACACACCCGCAAAATCATACTCACTACCATACAACACAAAATCACCATGAACAACCAAAGACACAATTCACAACACACCCGTGGTTATCAGAATTGTCATCACTTCACATTCATGTAACGCGAAAATCAACTTGTCAGGCCCAACGTTGGGCGCCAAAATGTCACGCAAATACCGTGGGGAACACTTGAAGGTTGCTCGACCACAGCCGCAGACGGTCGTGGGAAAAATGCGCCATTCGTTCGTTCCCGTGCGTTCCTTATGGAACGAGATGTAACTCACGGATGAGCGAGGAAAATGTTTCACAGTCAAGCCCACTTAATTAAATGTAACGCCCCAAAATCTATTAAATAGGAAGAGTCACATTTTTGGGAATATATTGAAACCAACAATTGACTCGAAATCACCAACGGTTCGCTTACCTTGATTACTACTATTTTTTTTTTTTTAAATATGATGCTTGCTAATGATATTTAATGAAAAGAATTTTAACTAAGAAAATGGTAATAATAATAATATATATTTTTATATTTAATTCAAACTAAAACTCAACCTGTAGGGGCCCCCTTTTGATGATGAATGGCTTTTTGATCCTCCTTCTCCGCTTTAGTTCGTTCGTAATGCGACTTGCATCGGAACGCCAACTTGCTGCGTCCTTCAGTTTCCTGAACTTGAAAACTTCTGATTTCTTTTTCTTTTCAATTTAGCTTTCTTGACTGTCTTATTTGTTTTTTTTCATTTCTAAGCTTACTGAATTTTATTTTACAAATCAAATAATCAAAGTACTAAACTACATTTGACAACGATAATAATAATAATTTTCATTAAATATGATTAAAAACATTTAATTTAACATTTATCTTGATCTCTAAACTAACCATTGGTGAAATAAACCAAACCAAACAAGACATCAGACGAAAAGTAACTCTCCTCTAAATTCAAAGTTTAAAAGTATTCCCAAACATTAATGGTGGATTCTATTTTGAAATTTCTACTAAGTTTATAGTAGCTTAGTGAAACTCTTAAAATGTACCGAATTTCTCTTCGATATATAGTGAAAATTGCAGTTTTTTAAGTTCTGTTCGTTTTGAGTTTGCTTCGTTTTGCAATTTTACCAGATTAAATCGCTTTTTTCGCATTTTTTCGCTTATATCAGTTTATCTCATTTTCTTGCGTTTTATTGTTTCTGCATGAGTTTATGATTTTGATTAAACGATTAAATAGTTTTCTTCATGTTTTTCTTTGTATTTGCAAACTGAAAGACAAAACAAACCCTCAGGTTTATATTTTTGGTGCGAATTAGAAAGCGACCCAAAGTCACGCGACTTTGTATTGCGGCAAGAAAAACACGAGACAAAATTTGTTGCAGCAGAAAAAAACACTCTCGTTAGTATATTGGCACAGAAAGAACACAGATGGAACAGAAAAATGTATTTTGGGTAGTATAGTTTTTAAATACTTAAAATTCACGGGTAGATATTTTGCCTCCGGTTTATTCCTGCTCTTCCCAGAAAAAATCCTGGCTTCCTGACCAGCAAGCAACAGCCAACGTTTATTCGATTAGTTTTCAAATTCCGTCGATTGATTGTTTTACAATAGCATTTCAATATAAATCATTTGACTTCACACATTGGGATGTATTAAACTTGCAGGATATTTTAGGAAGAGAAAAGGATTTCAAGAAATCTGGTTACATAAAGTCTACACATAATTTTAAATTTGCTTCAGATGTCAAATGTTTATTTCGCATCTTACGAGGAATTCACTTAGTTGCTCCAGGTGATTTCTGTTGTGTTTAATCATTAATTCATTCACAGATTTATTCGCTTTAAAAAAAATCAAATAACCTTTATATAACCTTTGCATATTTGGTGCATTTAAATATTTTGTGATCAATGTCGCCAATTTTTCCACATAATTCGCATTTTATGTCTTTATAAATTTTTATCCTAACTCTATTTTTATTGTTTAGGGCATTGTTCATCATTAATCTATTTATAACTTTACTTGTTTCCTAAATTTAGCTCCTTAAACCAAACTTGATTTCTAAAAATTAAATATGTATTAACCCATACACATGGTTTTAGGTTTCTAGCTTTACTTAAAAAATTATTTTTCCATTCATCTTGAATTCTCCTATTCATGCTATCAATAATTTCATCTGCTTCATATTCATACATTTTCACGTAAAAAGGAACATTTTATATATTTATTTATTTATTTATTTATTGTCTGAATCAACAGATACAAATCCAATTAAAGATTAGACAAAGAAAAAACTTATATCTAAAAAGAAAAGAGACTATAAATTAAAACTAAACAAAGTATAATGAGGCGGTGAAATTTAATCATAATTCAACACAGATATGACATTCAAACTTCAAAGAGTTACTTTATTTCATACGATAAAACGCATTCTCTTAACATATTTAAAAAAAATGCGTAACGAAGGCGGAAGAGGACCAATATTCAAAGAATTATGTTGCCTAGGCAAGCGTAAAAGAGGAGAGTTAAAATATGTATGAGTACGAGCAAATGGTACGAAATACACTCTGCGTGAAATAAGGGTAGGGGATTCAAGGATGGGAAGACGCATACTATACTCACAGTAGGGAATACGGAACCTGAGGAATAGTGAGCGAGTAAATTTACGTTGTACAGACTCAACAGCATCAATTAAGAAACGATAATGAGGACACCAAATTTGACAACAATATTCGAGGGCACTACGCACGAAGGAGATGTACAGGCGTACACACGAGGAAATATCAGTAAAAGGTCTGGACGCTCTTAGAATGAAGCCGCACAAGCGCGAGGCCTTGGATGTGACACGCAAAATGTGGACATCAAATTTTAATTTAGATTCAAACACAACACCAAGGTCCATGAAATTATCAATTGGATGCAGGGAAGAGCCAAGGATAGAATAGGGAAACGTGATATGGGATAATTTATATGTGAAGGACATCTGGAAACATTTAGCAACGTTAAGGGAAATACAGTTGACAGAGCACCAGTTAGCCAGAGCAGACAGGTCATCCTGCAGCTGGGAGCAGTCATTCACTGACTCAAACACCCTGAAAATTTTCAGATCAACAGCGTACAAGAGACACGGGGAGTTGAGGAGGGAAGGAAGATCATTAATAAACAGGAGGAAAAGGAGAGGACCAAGAATTGACCCTTGCGGGACACCACAAGTAGGATAAAAGGGGGAAGAAGAACAGGAGTGAAACGTTACCAAACAAGCACGATCACGAAGGTATGAGGAAAACCAGCAACGGAGCTGACCCGAAATATTGAAACCATCAAGCTTTGAAAGGAGGATTTCGTGGTTCACGGAGTCAAAAGCCTTGGCAAAGTCTGTATATAATACATCCACTTGCTTTTGCTGGTCGATAGCGGAGGCAACAGTATTGGTGAACGAAAGAAGGTTGGAAACTGTTGACCTACCTTTGACGAAACCATGTTGCTCAGAAGCGAGAAGAGGTTCAATTGCTAAATCATCAATTGCTTTTGTTTTACTGTGTCCAGAATGCCCTGGAATCCATATAACTTTAACAGTTAAATCCTGTATTGTCTTAATATATTCATAGATTTTACTTGTGATATTTTTTATACTCATATTACTATCTAGCTCCATACATACTACATTAGATTCCGTTAAGGCTACTACGTTTTTAAATCCTATTTTTACAACTTATTTAATTGCTTCCAATATACTTAACAGTTCGCAATTTACTATCGACGATGTTCCACTTAGTTTGAACTGGACTGTTGAATCCATGTTCCAGATGCTTGCAGCTCCTCCTACACCCAGAATGTTTTTTGCACTATCGCATAACAGTACTGTGCTATTTTCACTCACACTTCCATTAATAATATTGTCTATTTCTACGTTTATAGCCTCAAAACAGTTAGAAACCATAATACCAAAAACACCTTCCCGCCTGTATAAGATTTTCAGTTTATCAGGTTTATTTTCAGGTATATTGAACATTTGGTTGTTAATCCAATTTCATAATTTCCTTCCAGCCTTATATCTTTATTCGGTAACAACAAACTTCCTTTTTTTTGTTTTTTAATTCATTGACAACTCTCAATAAAAAATATTTTTCACAAACTTTTACTTAGCCTACTTGATTTTCGTGTGGTGTGTTAAATGTCTAGTAGTGTGGTGAGTAGTGAATGTTTAAATGATATGTGTATGTGTATCCACAATACATCCCTGCCAGGAGAATGGCACCTTTGTGGTTCGCCCAGCTAGAGAGACGGACGGAGCAAAGTAACTTTCGTCGCTGGTCTCATTTCGGAAGCTGAAGGTAGCAATGGTGCGGTCGAGGCTTCCGATGTTTGTTGATTTCTGGAGGAGTTGTCAACAGGTTCCGTAGAGAATACCATGTAACAAGGCTTGAGCCTGTCAATTGAAACATTGACGGATTTGTTTCTGATTTTCAGAGTGTAATAGTTAGCATGTCTGGCTAGGACTTCGAAAGGACCGTCGTACGGTGGAATGAGTGGTGGACGAACAGAATCGACTCTAACGAAGACGTGTGAGCAAGAGTCGAGTTGCTTCAAGATGAATATCTTCGGTGTTGTGTGATGTTTAGCTTCAACCGGCCGAAGTTTTGCCATTGTAGCCGAAAGTTCGTTGGCAAATTCTGTTTGGCTAATCTTCCTAGGACTTTGTTGAAGAAAATTACCAGGAAGACGCAAGTTTTCTCCGTATAGGAGTTGTGCCGGTGATGCAGTGAATTCTTCTCGGATTAGAGATCGTAATCCAAGAAGAATTATGGGTGGTGTTCTAGTCCAAGAAACATCGTTGTGAGCCATGATAGCCGATTTAAGTGTACGATGCCATCTTTCTAAGAAACCGTTGACCTGAGGCTGGTACGCTGTGGTAGGATTGCGTTCGAAGCCCAAGAGTCGACCAAGCTCAAGATGGATCTCTGACTGGAATTGTCTGCCCTGGTCGGTGACAACGTATTGAGGAACTCCAAATCTAGCAATCCAGGTGCTTAGTAAAGCAGTAGCACAGTCATTGGCAGTAATGCTGGCTAAAGGAATTGCTTTAGGCCAACGTGTGAAACGGCCGATTATGGTGAGACAATAAGTGTATCCCTGCGAGTGTGCTAAGGGACCAACTTTGTCGATGTGAATGACCTTGAAACGTTCGGAGAGCGAAGGGAAGGTTGTTGCAACCAACAAAGCTCTTTCGAGCCGCCGTCAGTGCAGCATAATTTTTAAGACCTTCTTTAATTTGACCCGCGTGCCCTAGTTTTGCCGACTAGCCCAGTCCGGCGTGGGTTTTGGGCCAGAAGAAGATCTTCGAGCTACGGCACGCTAAACAACAAATAAAGAAATAACCAAACACCAAAATAGTACATGCACACAGTAAGGAAAGGAAACTCCGATTGGGAATCATTATTTTCTTCAAAGAAGTTTTTCCATTTTTATTAATTCATAAAGTAAATTAACATAAATAAAGATAAACTCAAAAGATAATGAACACAAAAGAAAATCAATGAATAATTTGATTCAATTCAAAATAACCATATTGTAATGTCGGTGTGGGTATTAAATAATTGCTACCCAAACCCGGCCGGGATTGGTTTACACCAATCGTCACATTCACACAGCAGATCAAATAAAAATATTCAGAAAATAAAACAGGAAAGAAAATATCAAATATATATAAATAAAAGTTAAGAAAAATAATAATATCTATCAAGTAAAGAAAAAAGAATGTAAAAAAAATCTGAACCAAAAATAATTTCTTCACACCGATGACATATGCAAATGCATGTACTTAAAAACAGTTATTCAATTCCACGATTTAATAAAACATCATAAAAAAAATATTCTTCTTTGAGTATTATGATAGAGAAGATACAGAATAAAAACGATATCCTTTATTGTTGTTCAATGACTGCAATTTGTACTCGCGAAATTCTGATGGTGTGCTGATTTGTGTTTTACAGCCTTTGCACATGTATACATCTACCTTCATCAGAGGGACTTCTGTATTAGGTGCTGCAACCCCTTTGTCGACTGCATTTGAATCGGATTTCAGACTAGTCCATGTACATACGTAAAAGCTCTCCTTGCTAACTGTTCCTCCAACCCAATTGAATTACCCCTGTTGCAGGTCATCCCCTGCCACAATCGTCAATTTAAAATTTATTTTCCTTTAATTCACTCCCCTTGTTGCAAACGTTCCTTGTTATTTCCGTAAGTGCCTTGTTTTCAGCATTTGCTTCCGCCGCCAATACGAACAGTTTCTTTTCTCAATTACACTTTCAGCAACTTTTCACTGTTTTCAATTATTTTTAATAGAACAAGTCACTTTTTCTACTGTCAGTTTAATTCACTTAACAATCATGCAAATGTACAATACTTTTCTTTTAAAACCTTCGTTATTTTCAATAAGTTCTTTTCTTTATTTCAAAATAATTCACCACACTTTCTAAACTTCGTCCGTTTGCTTCAGTTGCTTCAATCCGAATCCCCTTTTCTTTGTTCAAAATTTTTTTCTAATACCGCTAAAGCGGTTTCTTTCCAAATTCCCATTTCCAGATCTTTCTATACAATTAGGGCATCACTCATCCCACTCTTGTACAGTCCCGAAAAATAATTTCAACTCATGGGACATTTAGTGGGACTTTCGCCAAACATTGGGATATTAAATATCCGAACTGTCAAATGTTGATCGGTCACAATTTGCAAAGAAGTATTTATCAGCGGTAGGAATCTGATAGAGCTTATGAAATCGCACTCGAAATAAACGTTCAACTGCAGCAAATGTGAATTTTCGTTTACGAGCGTTGAAAAGATTCAGCTACATACGAACAAGGTGCACAACGGAGTATTGAAGAATCAATGCAAATTTTGCGGAAAAGGTAATTTGACCTGTTGATGTGTGGTAGGTACTTTGACCTGTGACGGGAATGTTACTGAAAGCTTGGTATTTCATTTTGTAGTATTCACAATGTTCTCCACGCTTAAGGACCATCTTCGCACACGCAGCGGCGAAAAGCCGTTTTTGTCCTCGATTTGCGGAAAAGGTTTCACCCAAAACCCGAAGTTGAAGCAACATGTCATGTGGCATTCAAATGTGAAACCGTTCGCTTGCAAAGAATGTGACGTGTCGTTTCTTAGTAAAGGTATAAAAATAGTTTGTTTGCAAAAAAAATTCGACCTTGTTCATTCCATATCGATTCTCTCCCCCCGAAAAGGTGAATTAAATGCACATATTCGAAAGCACACAGTCCATCATCCGTTCTCGTGTGATATCTGTCACAAGGTGGATACAGGTTTGCTCACATGTCTGGTTATCTTGCATTTTTTACAAGTGGTTTACGTTTTTTACAAACCACATCAACAACATCAGATGCAAAGTGGCACCTATGATAGGAGTAATAAAAAGGTTTGAATTTATACCTTTACAAACCAAGCTTACCATTTACCATGCGTACATTGTTTCCTTAATCACATATGGAGTATTGTTGTGGAGTCAGACTTCCAAACACAACATTGAGCTTATTGGAAGACTTATGACCAAAGCTATCAAAACAATTCATAAAATGCCCACACTTACCTCAACTTCAGCGGTACATGCTAGAACTGGGCTTCTAAATATCAACAAACTTATACTGCTTGAACGAGGTAAATTGATTTATAAGATTTTAACGAAACAGCTCAAATGGCCAAACATCCTTCGAACTGTTGGTGAGTCCACCAATATTCCAACAAGAAATGCGGGTAATTTATCAGTGAAAACTCCAAGGACGGAAAGAATGAAGACCGACCCTGTACAGGAAGCAATACAATTTTTTAACACACTGCCTAATTCGGTTAAACATTCGGAAAACTTAGTAAAGTTTAAAGAAAATCTAAGGATGTACATCGAAAGAGCACACTGCTAATGAAATCCAGAGTTTTTTGTAAACTTTTCTCTGGACGCACGTCTTGATGACAAATAAAATGTACACAATATGACCTAAAGTACTAACTATAAAAAGCAAGATGGTACTATCCCTTATACCAATACACCAATTGTCTGGGAAGTACTAGGAATAATTACTTAGTGATGATTTTGTGATGCACACGGACCGTGCATATTGAGTGATGGAGAGAGTGGAGTGAAGGAGGTATAAAAAAAAAAAAGTGTGTAGCAAATAAATAGTGTTTATACATACTACTACAAATGGTGACCCGCGACAATTAATACGCATCTTCGTTAAACGCAGACGGCAGCCGTCATAATTGATGAGGGAATTTCAGTGCTCCGTAACAGCAGCATCAGTGTCAACGTCAATCTTGGAACGTTATAAATCGAGATGGCTACAGGCGGTGCACTTCCTAGAACGCCAGTTCAAGACACTGGTAATACTAGGCCAAAAACGCCTGCAGAAGTAAATGAAGAATGTGATAGGCGACTATTAACAAGCTATTCGCCTCGTATTGAAGCAGTGCGCGACATCAAATTGCCGCGATTATATCGCATAACGAGCGACGTCTCAAAATTCAACGCGGTGATAGCATCAATAGATTCTGCTATTATGGAGTAAGTGGCCGACATTGTGGAATAACCTCCTGAAACAAAACGCTATGACGTGTTGAAGGAGCAACTCATTTCGCGTTTTGCAGAATCCGCTGAAAATCGCCTGACGAATTTTCGTCACAGAGCTGGACAGAGCTGGAACTCGCAGACAAAAAGCCATCACAGCTTTATCCCGAAATGATAGCAATGGCAGATAACGAACTCCCACCAGATGTGATTCGCTCATTATGGCTGAGGATTGCCATTGTGAGTTCGAGCAATCTTCACAGTTACGTCCCAAGTAGGCATTGACGGCGTTTGTGGAAATGGCGGACAAGATAATAAGCAAAATCGGTTCTGTGCCCAGAGCGACAGTGACTACAAAGTCCATGGAACACGCATGTGAAGATAGTCTGCTCAAACAAATTCTTCACAGACTGAAAAAACTGGAAATGAAATGTAGTGACGATTTTCAATCTAGACTAAGAATACATTCACGCATACGGCAACGGTTCAGATCTCGCTCAAAGGCTGGTTAGGGTGCCTGTTACTTACAGTGGCGTATCGTTAAAAAGGCGCGACGTTATCAACAACCATGAAACTTTGAGCAATCGGGAAACTAAAAGTCCCTTCGTCAAACGCGGTCAGCGATGTTGATTTTGCAAAGAACCGCCTCTTAGTTACGGACAAACATATTGGAACTTTGTTTTGAGTGGACACCGGAGCCTACATTTCGGTATTGCCACGCAAATTTAACATCAAGTCAAAGCCAACTTAAAATTGTATACCGCAAATGTTTCGCTGATCGATACATATCGAGACTGTCTATTGATTTGGATTTCGGGCTCCGACGCTCATTTAAATGAAAATTTTGTACTGCAAATGCTGCACGACCAGTTCTAAGTGCTGATTTCATCCGCAATTTTAATCTAGAGAAGCGATTGGTCGACGAAGAAGCTTTTTGTTCACCTTAGCGCAAGTTTCTAACGAGCAAGTGCAGACTGTTGCCACAATCCAGAAAACTGATCAGTTCCATGCGCTCCTCGCCAAATTTTCCGACTTTCCATGCACTTCTCACCAAATTTTCCAACAGTCAGGAAACACACAAAATCGATACCTATTAAACACCATATAGTTATAAGAGGACGACCAATCGCTGAACGTGCTCGTAGACTTCCACCTGAAAGGTACCAAGCTGCTAAAAAGGAATTCGAATTCATGGTGGAAAAAGGAATTTGTCGAGCATCAACCCAGTCCTTGGGCCAGTCCTCCCCACCTTGTTCCGATGAAATCAGGAGAATAGAGAACATGTGGAGATTATAGACGAGTGAATACCAATACACTTCCAAACCGTTACCCCGTCGCTAATATGCAACATTTTACCAGCAATCTCCATGGAAAGTTTTTATTTTCATCTATCGACTAAGTGCGTGCTTATCATCAAGTCTCATTCGCCGAAGAAGATATTCCCAAGACGGCAGTTATTACGCCCTTTGGAATCTTCAAATTTCAGACAATGCCTTTCGGATTAAGAACTGCAGCTCAGACATTTCAAAGGTACATGGATATGGCCCTGCGAAGACTAAATTTTTGTTTTTGCTACTTGGACGATATTTTAGGATCTTCCCAGTTGGAAGAACAGCACAAAGACCATCTATGTCAACTTTTTGCCCGTCTCGTGGAATATGAAATCCAGATAACCGCATCTAAATGTCGTTTTGGAAAGCCGCAAGCACTATATCTTGGATACTTAGTAAGCCACGCAGGAACCGAACCCTCACCAGAGAAAGTGAAAACCATTCAGGACATTAAAAAACCGAACACCATCCAAATCCAAGACTTAAAGAGATACCTCGGTATGATCAATTTTTACCGCAAATTTAAAAAAAAAAGCAGCGGAAGTATTGATGCTACTCAATGCATTTCCGACAAATAGCAATAAAAACGACAAACGTCGGATCGAGTAGACCCCAGCAACTGAAAGAGCATACCAAAACAGCGCTACCGTGACACTGTTAAACCACCCAAGCCATAATGTTCCTTTACAGTATGTTACAGTCTTAAAAAAGCAATAAAACCCCAATGATTCATTGTTTTTCAATTCATATCTTAAAACATACATTATTTCAAGTTCCGCAAATTATCTCAATCGCCCTTATTATTTATAATTGCTTCGCAACTTCTGCGATAACTTTGGTTCAATTTTTGAGCATAATCTACACGAAGATGTCGCTAAATATATTTCAATGTGCGTATAAGTTGCCATGTACTGAACATTTTTCCCCTTTTATTTTTTTCCCCTTTCAATTGATCTAAACATTTGTTACTAACAGCACCCTCATCTCATCGGCATTTTGATATTATCCGATTTTGATTACGACTTGGCATGTTTGTGAGTTTGTTTTTCTATGTTTAAGGGGCGCATAAAAAAAACATGTACACAAACTTATCTACCAGACTCCAGGGTAGGTGGAAAAGTGTACTCCGAAAAGTTACCACCACCCCACCGCCCCCCCTTTGCCACCCTTTTGGTGACCTTTGACCCCGTATAAAAAGCGACGCAGCACTCGGATCGATGGGGACTTTTGACATTTTGTTCAACACGCCAGTACCAAAGTTCACACCAAAATTCAGCTTTCCCCTAATTTTTCCGAAGCACCATGTTAGATTTCCCCGGACTACTGTCAGTAGAGGTTTGGGGCTCGTACTTCGGTTTTTTATGCCAGATTCTTAGAGTCGGATCGAGAAGTTTTGCTCTGGGCTGCCTTAGACTAAGCGCTGGGTTTTCCGAAACATCTCACAAATCACTTTATCAACCTTTGTCGAAGTACCTCTAGTAAGGCCTCTACACTGAAAAAAACACATGGCGCCAGACGCCATAATTTATAGACTTCTGGCGCCATGTACATAGTCGATTTAGGGATTGTGATAAAATATAGCGCCACACGCCATAATACATGGCGAAAAGTACATAGGCCTACACGCCATGTATTATAGTCGTCCACGCCATGTACATGGCGTGGCGGACTATATTACATGGCGTGGAGGACTAAAGCGCATGGCGTGGAGGGCTATAGTACATGGCGTAGAGGACTTTAGTACATGGCGTGGAGAACCATAGCACATAGCGTGGAGGACTATAGTACATGGCGTGGAGGGCTATAAGCATAGCGTCTGCTCTTATGCAATATGGCGTGTGGCGCTATATTTTATCACAAATCGACCATGTACATGGCGCCAGAAGTCTATAAATTATGGCGTCTGGGGCTATGTGTTTTTTCAGTGCATCTGATGTGGAAAATACATATTTGCCGAGCCCAGGCGAAAGCTGGCGAGCCCGAGTGTGGGAACGGTCCAGACAAGCGACTTTGATAGGTCCCGCCGGCGCCCGTGCGACTTCCGATCGGAGTGGGTTTTGAGCACGAGTCAACACCATTTCGTGACAAGCTGCCAAATGCCGTCCACATGTTGGCGGTCTCGTCTGACTTCGGCTCGCTGGGTCTTGGCCCATATGTATTTTCTACATGGAGATGATCCAGCCAACAAAAGGCCACGAGCCTTCTACCTTCTGAGCATCTGAAGGTAGAGCAGTTGATGATAGGTGATGGAATTCACCTATCATCAACTGCATCAAAGACCGTATCATATTCTCGTCTAAACTCAAGAAGCTTGCTGATATTTATACATCTTCTCACACAGCATGGCTGCGAGTTATAATTGTAGCGCCATGAGCCATATTACATGGCTCACGGCCCTATGTAATATGGCGTGTGGGGCCATAATTTCTGCGCCATGTAATTATGGCGCTGGGAGCTATACTGCATGGCTCAGGGTACTCTGTACATGGCGTATGGGGCCATAAATAATGCGCTATGTTACATGGCTCTGGGCACTATGTGGATTTTTTTCAGTGTACCTGGCCCATCGTCCACATTCCCACATTCTTTATACTTCTTTATCCACTTCTGCACAAACGAAATATATGTTTTCATATATATACTCATATACTCATTTTAGGACCTTTGGGATGGCTTACTAAATATACAATTTCAAAACGCTTCTGATATGTGGCACTCTTGTTTTAAATATTCATACGTTGAACGCATCAAATATCGCAGTTGAGCAGCTGAAAGATAAAAAATTAAAAGAATTATTAAGATCAACGACATCACTAAAATTCCAACGATTTTTTATAGATATCATTTTACAATACACTCGTCTCGAATTCTTGCAGACAGAACCGGTGCCGCTCCTGGAATTTCTCTCCCGAAACTCCTGTAGGAACCTGTCGCCACTATTAGTGCATATATCTCGTAGGCAGCTCGTTCCCCTCACCGCTTCGTGAGGTTCCCAAAGGTTTCATAAAAATAAAAAGAAGTCAGTCGCCACCACAGCTTTTCGCTACCGCACCCTTACCGTGTTCACCTGCCAGAGACCCGTATTCGTGGTGCTCACTTCACACAAAACCTTCGTTCTTCCATTTACATCGGATTCCCTCTTCGACCCCGTTGCATGCATTTGTGCATATTGCAACCTCTCGGTCGTTGCACTTTTGAATTTCCACAGGGCATTGCACTTTCCCTGCACGAGCGCATTTAAGTGACAATGCCCTGCATTTCAACGCGTTTCACATTGGATCGGGCCGTTTCCGGGTATTCCCTTTTGAGCTGTCATACCGCGATTGTCACATTGATCCTTTGTTGACAACTTTTCCTAGCCGGTCGGAATTTTATTGATTCGTTCTCCGACGACGACATCATTCAAGACTACGATAAGCTTCCGCAGCAGTACCGATATCTGAGTTCCATCTACCAAGATGATCAACATCAAAACGATTAATTTCGGCGGTAGCCGAATCGTATCTGTCTCAGGAGGTGGACTTAATGATCGCAAAAGTATCTGCTTGGAATTGTTTGTTCGTAGGTGAATATAATAGTGTCACCAGCAGATGTTGACTATCGGCAATATGATGGCAACTCAAGAAATAGATCGTGAGCAGACTATTACATTCCCAATCACCTATTGGTATGACGGTGCTGATAATCGCGGTAAGATTTAACTTAAGTATTTTATTGTTCCATTCTTTCTGTTCTATTCTTCTATATTTATTCTTCTTCTAACACATACCTTAAGTATTTAACTATTCCATTCTTTCTATTATTTCTACTTTGTTCCGCCATTACAACAGCCCTACACTTTACCTCATCAAGTCACAGCCCGACCATCTTATCGAGTTTTGACAATATGTGTTAAAAACAAGGAAGTAAACGTCTCAACTGAGCGTATAAAACCAGAATTTATTTTGAACTCGGAAATCAATCCACGAGCAACGTAAATGATGGTACAACAAACACCAAAGGCATTTTGAAAACTTACGCAGGACCGAAAGCAAAGAAACAGCACAACGTTAAATTTTGAATTCGTAGCAAGCTTACTTTGAGAGGAGGCATTGTAGTGACAATTCAATCTACCGCAACGACATCTCTCTGAAACATCTACATCAATGTCTCCGACAGTCATCAACGCTGGACAGCGATCATTTTGAGTCGCTATGTTTAGTTTATAAGTAAGAAGATAGTTTTAAAATCAGTCTAGTTTAATCGTTTGAGTTGGATTATTAAAGAACTAAGTGTGTAGCAAATAAATAGTGTTTATACTACTACAATCATATGGCGACTTTCCAGCTACGCTTACACATCTAGCGGTGGGAGTCTTGCGCAACGAATTGTGCACCTGGGAATTTGCATAATTGCCCATCTCAGACATTTTGCAAGCGGTAGTTATTTTTAAGTGAAACTCTCTCAAACTATTGCATTTAACTTTGTACTGAAAACCTTGGTAAAGAGTATTTGTTAGAACCGCTATCGTATTTGTTTAACTAGGAAAAAGAAGTTCCTACAATCATCTAGTACTATGTGCTTATATGTTACTATGTGCTTAATCTTACAATTTTCTTCTTCGCAAATAATTTATTTAGTTTATATTTTTAATGAACTTACCAAGGATGTCTCGTTTTTAATGTATCTGGCATCATCGAAAGATAGAATCGGATCGCAGCAACTCCAAACTCACTACTCACTGGCTTCTGTAAATACGTTGAACGAACATCTCTCGTCGACGCGGCAAGAGGCTCCCCTAAAATAGCCGGTAACCACCAGCCATAGGCAATGCTAACATACAGATCAATGTTTTTTTTTCGAGCTAACGTAAACAAGTCTTCGTCCGAATAATGTGGATATTGTCTTTTCAGATCCTGGGCAATAAAGTTATGTGACCGAAGGAATATTGTATATAACTGCGTTGTAAACAGATTACTATTGACTCTGCTATCACCTAAAATTAAGAAATGTCAGGTTGATACATGCAAGAAAGATGCTATAATATCTTACATGCATGACTTATGACTCTCGTGCAATGGAGTAAGATAGTAATCGAGAAAATGGCAAAGCTTAATGTATCTGGTTTATTGATACTCAAAACTGTTTCATATTTGAATCGTACTCAGTACTAACTGCCTTAAAAGCAATACTAATTTGACTCAAATACTACGCTGAATTTAGTTTTTTGCAATATTGAAGCATATGTCATTGGTAGTATACCTTACCGGCCATGTAACAATCAGGAAAGTTTGATGCTGTACAGAATTTAGTCGGATCAGATGCCAAGGGCAAGAAGCTTTCACTCGGATCCGGGCCCCCAGAATGTTTAAGGAGACCATTTTGAAACATTCGCATTTTGGCTTGAGCTTCGGGGAGTAAACCATACAATTGTGATAAGTCCAGTTTGCCATTTTCTTGGTTGAGCTGAAAGAAAGTTCGGTACTTTAAGATTAAATGTCTATTTTTATGCTTGTTTAGTTCGGTGTTTACCATAACAGCCGGCCCAAAAGTACAATTTGCGTTGACCGTTCGCGCAGAACGCACATAGTTTTGACACGAAATGTGTGTGTACTCATCGCGTCGTTCATCACCTTCTAAAGGGGCGCATGCAGGATGTTTGTATCTTGGTGCTAACATCTGTTGATTTGATGTGCAGCAATTTATCGGGTCCCCATTTCCTGCAATATTATAAAAGCTGATAATAAAATATTAACTCATAATATAAATAAAATCTGAATAATATAGTATTTAATTGTAATCTGAATGTATTTCTTACGCATGGTTGTTGAAATCGGTTTACTGAGATCATGTTCTATAAATTGAGCCCACTGGATGATTAGCAGATTGTGCTCCGGATGATTTTGATCTGCGCCTGAAGGATTATCGGAATTTTTTGCTAAGCGCAGTGGTCGTGGTACAACTGGTTCATCAATCATCTATTGATAAATGAAAAATGCTTTTAAAAAATATATATCAATCGGTTTCAAAATCAAAATATTTAAGTATCACATGAATTGAACATGCAACATTGTATACTGCATTAACTATTCTAATTCAAATGTTTCCTTACTTGATAAACGCCATCTTTATATCTGGCCGGTAGTAGCCGCGTATATGCATGCATGCCACGGTCATCGATTTTTTTGCACTTTTGGTGAATGTCAGAATTGATTGGTAGGGATTTCGAAGCTAAGTACTGCGCACATAAATTTGGATCAATTTTTTTCGGTAGGCAATGTTTATGCACGAAATAAGAATTCGATTTTATTACGCTTCTTGCGATTTCATCAAGCTCCTGGCTCTTCTCGTTTGGTCGACTTTCAATATATTGGGCATATGCTTCGCTTGTTCGTTCTGCAATAACACCTCTTGAGCGCAAATTCGCTTCCAACCTGAAAATGGAAACATTCAAAGCAACATCGATCTCAAATTTAGTAAAGTAGTAAAAATTTTAATCATACAATAGAGTTTGTAAGTAAAAAGATCATTGCCTAAAATCGCGTTATCATTAGCCAAAGTTTTCAATTGTTACTGTTGCATGGGCTCAAAATATCATTCTTGATTTGTTTGTTTTTTTTTTTTTTTTTTTGCAGTTGGCCAAAAAATCTTCAAAAAATAACCAGGTTCACAAACCACGGGCTATGTAAGATTTTTACTTAAGTCCATCTACAGGCTACGAAGGCCCTGGTCGGAATCCGCGCTCGCATTATGTAAACCTGTTCGTGCTTGCTCACCTATCGGTGTCAGCAGAAGTTACCACAGAATGTGGCTCAATAAGGCAACCCTCCTCTTGCTTTGTGGGCAATATTTCATCGACATCTTTTGAGACTGTGCAGCAGTCAGGGCTGCCAGGTTGGGGTATTTTCCTTCCAAAATGGGGTATTTTTTTACTGTTTGAGGGTGAAAACGGTTTGAAGTTTTTTACATTCGGAATTGGATAGTCTGCTATAATACTGGTTTCTTCAGTGCAGGTGGCACATCTGCCTCATTTTTAAGGAAGTGTTGGTGATTTTTCATTCTTATCCAATGGAACAAATCTTCTTAGCCGGAATTGCAAGCGGGTGTGGACCCCAGACGTCATCATACTTCTCTGTAATGGTCGAGCTATGAGCCAATGCTTTTAAGAATATTCTTCGCCGTAAAAGCTCCAGTTGATTTCCCAAATGAATCACTTGTTAATCGATGCCGCCAATGTTCATCATAGCAAAAAAGATGAACATTGGCCAATGCTTGATGTTTTGATGCACGCTATATGTAATGCACATTTTATTTAATTTTATTTATTTATTCCAGGTATTTGTTTTATCAAGCTAAGTAGCTTATATTTGTCATTCGATCGCTATTCGCAAAAGTGGAATACTTGTGCACGAGTGCAGGGATCTTTGTTTACTTAATTTACAGTAGAGTCTCGTTAATTCGGACTAATTAAAACAGGGCCGAATCGGAATATCGCGAAATTCGGATTACTGATATCGTCCATTTTTCCATTGGTTTAAAGACAAAGTCTTACAAAAAACAACAAAACTTTTAGTATATGTGTATGTACATTATTTATTTGTGGCAAAGCAAAACAAACAACTTATTTTTTAAATTAAAATATATAAAAATTCGCATTCCTTATTTTCTGAAGAACTCAGTTATTTTAGTTTGTGTAAAAACACTTTTCGTTTGCCTAAGAACGGCTTCTTCTTTAAGATGCTTCAGTGTAAGAATATGCTCTAGTTGAATATCGTTTTCTTCAGCCCATTGCAATCCCACAGAGAAACATTTGATTGCATTGTCATGTTTAATTTTTGACACTGGTGAAGATTCCGCATCGTCACTTTCGCTGCCACTCGTAACTTCTGCAATCAAATTTTCTTCAATGAGTGTATTTTCAGTTTCTACGGCCCACTGAAATATTTCGTGTTCCGTAGGTTGTTCTTTGTCTATAACAGTTAACATTGCTGAAATGTCACCATAACATTCTTGAGTTTGCTGCCACAGTTGACGAAAAAAAATCCGATTCGTATGCTAGGGTATCCAAATCTTCTGAGCAGATTTTGTTCCAACACTTTTCTAAGGAAATACTCGGAACCTTGCTCCAAGAGCTGTGCAGCAGGCACACTGTATCTTTGAGGTTGATGCTTTTCAGGCATTTATGAACATCGTCCATTTGACCATCCATAAAGGATAAAATGTGAGCTAGAAGACTCTTTCTGTATTGTAATTTGGTCAACCTAATGGCGTTTTGGTCCATCGGCTGCAGTAAGGCAGTGCAATTTGGTGGAAGAAACAGTGTGAAAATATCACCATTTTCGTCAACTAGATCTTCTTCCTTGCAATGGCATGGAGCGTTCTCGATTAACAACAACGCCTTCTTCGGAAGATTTTCACTTGTTAAAAATGACCTTACGTGCTTCACAAAAGAGTTTTGGAACAATGTTTTGAAAATTACAGACGTCATCCAGGCATTGGAGCTGTAAATGTATTCCACAGGCAGAGTAGCATTTTTGAATGCTCTGCGGTTCTTAGCTTTTCCGATTACTAAGAGTGGAAGCTTGTGCGTGCCATTCCCATTAGTGCAAGCCAACAACGTTAGTCTCTCTTTGCTTGTGTTTCTTCCGGGCGCCAAAGTTTCCTAACGTTTCATCTGGCAAAATCTTCCAAAACAGTCCTGACTCATCAGCATTATAAACCTGAATAGGAAGTAGATCTTTACTTCGAATTATTTCAGATAATTTTCTAATGAAAGGGATGACAGCTGATGCATCATTTGTTAGCTTCTCGTCACAGATTTTCAGATATCGTAATCCATGCCTTTTTTTGAAGTTAAGAAGCCATTCCCTTCTTGCTACAAAAGTGTCTTTATTATAATGCTTTTGAAATAACTGTCGGCCTTTCTCTGCCAAAATTTCATACGATGTAGCACGTGTATTTTCCTTTGCTGGATAAACCAAGAATATAACTCAGTTTCCATTTCGGGATACTCTGCTTTTTTCAATGTTTTCCGTATTCCTGGTCCTACGTAACATTTTTTAATGAACCTAAAATTAATTTTAAAAAGTTGTGAGTTAGACCTAAATAAATTTTTCCTAACCCTTCAATTTTGGCTCTATTTTGCTTTATATCCGAGATCATAGATGCTCCCACGCCGTATTCGCGAGCTAGTTGCTTCCCACTTATATTGCGCTTTAGTTTATCTAGTATAGCGGCTTTTTGCTCTATGCGTAAAGTAATGTTTTTACGTTTCTTCATTTTATTTTAAACAAAACTCACGCACAAATGGATTAAACCTATAGCCACAGATAAATAAACCATAGACAAAAGAAACAAACGTTACAGTAAAATAATGTCAGGCGATGTAACCGTTGGCTTTCCTAGTATTGACTAGAAGTTTATTTTTCGCATTTAATAAGCGTGTAGTAGCATCCGGATTAACAAAATCACACCATTCGGACTATAAAGTACATACTGATAGGTGAATATTATTCCGGACTACTGCATAATTCGGACTAGCGCGATTTGAATTATCGAGTCTGTACTGTATTACAAATTCTAGTTTGCGTACGTACAAGCATAAATCATATGTATAGAAAATAATAAGTAATTAATAAAAAAGAAAATGAAATGTCAAAAAATGTGAAATGATTTCTGTGAAAATGATTTGTCTCTACTCTCTCAAAACGCCTCAACAGCTTCCATCACCTCGCTATCATCTTCATATCTCTTGCCCCAAAGGTGCTCTTTGAGCCAAAGAAAGAGCTGGAAGTCACTGGGAGCTAGATCTGGCGGATAGGGCGGATGTTCAAGTAGTTCGAATCCTGCTTCTTGAATTGCAGCCATCGCAACTGCAACCTTGTAAACCGGTGCGTTGTCTTGATGAAACAGCACTCCGGCTCGCAGTTTGCCGCGTCTTTTTCCCTTAAAAGCTTTCCGCAATCTTCTTATTTGGCCTGCGTAGTAAGAGCCTGATATAGTGGCTTCTTTTTCAAAATATTCCACTATAATAATTCCTTCAGCGTCGCAAAAACAGATGCCATAACCTTATTCGCCGAGCTCGACACTTTGAATTTTTTCGGTGTCGGTGAAGGTCGCTTCCACGTCATCGATTGCTGTTTGGTTTCTGGATCAAAATGGTGGATCCAGGTCTTTTCTATGGTCACACAACGTGACAAAATATTTCTCCTGATCTGCCTAGAACTTTCCGAAACTCACCCTCGAAATTTCGACTCGTTTCTTCTTTTGTTCTTCGATTAACATTTCTTTATATATCTTTTATATAAACGTCTTATCTGTAATGTCATTCTTGATAGTTTTTCCCAGAAATTTTACTTCTGGTTTCTCTAATCAATATTGATTTTCTTAGACAAATTTTGATTTCTATTGAGAATCATACTATTACATTTCTCAGTATTTAGAGGTTACATAAGTTTCTTTCTACTGTCTACAAACTCTGAGACACTATTTTGTAGTTCCTCAAAACATCTATCCTTATTTTTATTTGAGACCAAAACAATGAAGTCATCAGCATATTGGGTTATTCTTATAAAGGGTTTCCCAATAAGAGTGATAGAATTTGAAATTGAAATAAAATACGGATATTTCGGCCAAAAATGGTGCGAAATAGCTTTATTTGATGGAAAATTTTATGTCATTTATGATTTGAATAAATTATCATTCAAATAACCACCACGACTTTTTTTGCATTGGTGTATACGTTCGCTCCAATTTTCGATGACTCAGTGCACCATTTCCGCTGGAATGGCAGCAATAGTGGCTCGTATCTTGACTTCAAGTTCATCAAGAGTTGCTGGTTTCTTGACATAAACCTTAGACTTAGCATTGTTCCAAAGAAAACAATCCAATGATGTTAAGTCACACGATCTCGGTGGTCAGTTGTGAGGGCCATTTCGCGATATTATCGAATCACCGAACTGTCCACGCAATAAATCCATCGTAACTGTGGCTGTGTGTCATGTTGCACCATCTTGTTGAAAGAGAATGTCATCAACATCGATTTCATCAATTCAGTCAATATTCCACGATAACGCTCGCCATTCACGGCTACTGTGCGACCCTCAGCATTTTTGAAAAAGTATGGCCCGATAATGCCACCATACCAAAATGCAGATTAAACCGTGGGTTTCTGTGGGTGTAATGATGATTCATGAAGCACTTGTGAGTTTGACTCACACCAATAATGGCAATTTTATTTGTTTACATAGCCGTTCAGCCAGAAATGCGTTTCATCTGAAAACACGATTTTTCTTGATTTCTGATTTTTCGTAAATTTTTCGAACTTCTTGATTTTTCGTAAAAACTTTGGACAATTTCCAAACGTTGTGGAAGCGTGAATTTATTTAAGATTAAATGGCCAACCTTACTAAACACAATTGACAGCTAATGTCAGATTTTCAGAATCCAAAATGGCCGCTATTAGCTGTCAAAATCCTATCATCCCTATTGGGAAGCACTGTATTACTATTTGCGATGTTACGCAAATCAGTAGTATAAATATGAAAAATAAGTGGACTTAAGGCAAGTTTCTACCTTGTGCGATCAAAAAAATCGAATTTTTTGTTTTTGCATTTTCGGATAGATACATACGGATAGATAGATACATGTTGATAGATACGGTAGATAAATGAATTACGAAAGTCATCCGTTAAATTAGGGAGCGGTGTCGAGCGCGCTGAGCCGCCACCGCCTGGCGTGTTGCGCCGCATTTTTTGACCTGGTGAAAGTGTTTGAAGGCAGATGGGTTAAGGAATGATCACAAGATTTTTTACAGTTGGATACCGAAGACTCATTCAGCAATCATTCAAAAATATTAATAATCTTTCATTTTACATATAACAATTTGTAGAAAAAAAAAGAAGAAAAAAACCCTTTTTTCTTATTCGAAATTGCATTACTTTTTAATTTTTCATTTTTTTTCACAATGCTGGTAGGGGCCATAGACAAAAGTAAATTAAATAAGATTATGTTTCATTTTATGTTTCAGATCATCTGAATCGACGGCAGGATTTCCACCAGCAGCTAAAATCCGTTTGGCGCCGTCATTGTTCGATGTCTCCCCTCCCCCCTTTGCATACATCGACTAAACATTTTTTTTTTTTGTACATTTAAAATAAACTTATACCTACAATTTAAAAAAAATGTTAAGTGTCTATCTTAAATACATTCCCCGATAAAAATTCCTGAAGAAAGCACAGTTTTTAGGCCGCACAAGGTAGAAACTTGCCTTAAGACATCTCCTCGGGGAACAGCGTTATTTACCACAACATTTTCTATTCCCAGCGATAAGCTTCTGTTGTTCAGAAATGATAGTATCCATAAAGTATATTCTTCCGGAATGTTGAGTTTATTTATGCTTGATTTTAATACCTCAAGATCTGCACTTTCATATGCATTTGAGATGTTTAGTATTAGCATCACGACATTAAGGCGCTTAACTTTAGTTTGGCTAATCCAGTGATCTATCATATTTAGACAAGTGTTAATTGATCTAATTGACCTTGTTAATAGAAAAGCATGTGATTTTTTTTGGAAGTTTGTTCATTATGATGTTGGGTTGATTGATTAATCTGCTTTTGATAACTCTACTTTATAATCTTGACCATAACATTCAACAGAGAAATTGATATTTCATTTTGGTTTTTTTTTAATTGTTGGCGAATAGGGGATATCGTAATTTTAAGGATTTCCGAGATATTTGTATGATTATTTATAACGTCATTTAAGCTTTTACTAATCCAGTCACATTATTGCTGTTCGTTATTCTAATCATTTCATAAGTAACCAGATCTCGCCCTGGAGTGGATCTTTTTTCTGATTTGATAGTACCTCCTCAAATTCCATTACTGATATATAAATGTCCTTGATTGGATTTCGTACCTCATTTATATTGAGAGTGCTCTGCTGACTCTTATTTATAATAATCCTGATATAACTTTTGTTATTAGTACTGTCCCAAAAAGACGGCTAAGTTTCTAAACATTGTAATACAAACCTCCCAAATTCAATAGTATTACTACTAGCTGCTGGTTCCATAATTTTATTAATCTAAGTATTTCTTCTAGCTTTTTTAACCTCTTCATTCCATTTTGTTAACGCCTTCTGATCGCTGTAGGAATCTAACATTTTGCTCCTTTGCTTATACTTTTTGAGAAGTAATTTCTTATTCTTCCACAGTAACTTCAACTCCTTATTCCACCATCCTTTATTTGCATCTTTAAACTTAGAGCTATTAATTTGGTTTTTCATAGCAATGTTTTTAAATTCATTCCGAATATTGGATATATATACCTTGGAAATTAAAACAGTTAAATTCTTGCAGAATTTTTTTAGATATATTTTTCTTATATTCGTTGATTACTCTGGCCTTGAATGTGAACACTATGGCTTTATGAGCACTTTTGCTAATTTGTTTTGTATGATTATTCCATTTAAATTTAGTCGGTAGAGAATTTGCAATGGTAGCGTCCGGAGCAGAAGAGAAAAAGTTTTGGTACCATTATGAAAGAAAATTCAATTACATTTCTTCATGACACTTAACAGTTTGTTTCCTTTTGGATTATTAACATGATCCCCTAACACATATTTCTTGCGTTAAAATCTTCTCCCATGAAGAAACATAAATACGGTAAGCTATTGAAGACTATTGAAAAATTACTCTTACGATCAATGGTTTTGATCCCAACTACTTTTAGCTTAGAATCCGATGGTATATCATAATATTTTTGTTTTTGTTTTAATTCGGATGCACGCACCACCTCCATGCTTTCCAGATCTATTTTTGGACATAATATTGTACCCATTTATAGAAATAAGACTTTTATATTCGTCTGAGATCCATGTCTCTCATATTAAAGCTAATCAAAAAATTAATTATTTAAGTAGAATTCAAGACTATTCATATTCTTGTTAAGACCCTGTATTTTGCTCGTTTTCTAATTCATTTGTTGCGTAATAATTTGGAATGTGATTAATTGGTGTAGATACTGATTTTGGTGCTATAACTTCATTATTTTTTTCATATGTTTTAGCTGCCTTTGGCTAAGGCATTGTATTATAGTTATCTTGATCATATGGCGAGTATTTTGTTTAACTACCTCAGCGAACTTTTGTTTACAAACGTTACTTATTTTTTCTTGTCGGACAGTCATTTTTTCCAACTAACGATATATAAGAGTATTTTTCTCCTTCAAGTTACTGAACCTATTTACTTTATTGACATAGTTTCTTGCCTCTATATAGCTCACATTTTTCTTAGCTGCAATTTCCATAATGAATTCTTCTTTCTTCGTGCTAGGGCGTCTTATGTTCGTAGGTGAGTGTGCGTTAGAGTTATTGTGCTTCAATTTTCAACACAACTGGTTTCACCAGTTTTTAAGCATTTCTTACTCTCATTAGTACAGTATTTTTCTATGTGCCCCAGTGTTCCACAATTATAGTATTGTTTAAGTTTTGAGATATAGTAGCTTTAGTCACAAACATAACCTTTTCTTCACCTTTTTTTCTTTTTAGTTTTGGTTTAGAGCCCCTTTCCTCAGGGTTCTCCTTTATTATAGACTTCCACAACCCTCTAGCTTCTATGCCAGTTTTCTTTTCTGTCACTAATAAAGTACTCAACTTCCATTCTAAGATATAATTTATATATATGCGATCTTCATAATTATAATTATAAAGATCATATATATAATTTGGGATGTCACACATCAATACACATTTAACTGCTGCCGATGGTATGAAGTTTGTAGGGTTATTCCTATCCCTCATTGATAACCTCCTTTATCCTTATATTTTTTATTTTATTCCTATATTTGTTACATAGATTACCCAATTCAGCAATTTTCTCATTTTTTAAGTTGAGTGAGGCTTTTTTTATAATTCCATATCTGAACTAGAAGTTATTTGGGATATACCCGTTATACCCATACTTACTTAGCACACGCCTCCATATTTATCTCTCTTTTTAACTGGTTCACTCGAACGCGGAACCGGGGTTGGCATTATCCAAATAGGTATTGGCCATCGGGTTTGCCTGACTTGTTATCCAGTTTTTACTGCTGCATACTTGCCCAGGGAATCCACTAGGAGTGGGATGTGGGTGGTTGGTATGGAAGCGGGGAATTTGATTACAGGGATAAGTGTGTGAGAACTTATTCTGACTTATGGGGCATTTCACGTGAAGCGGATAATGAAAAAATGTCGAGGTTCTGGATTTCGTTCATATTGTGTGTTATGGTACTTCGAGAGGATATGAACGTGGATACACAATTTTTTTCTTTGAGGTTTTGTTGCCGACGTATGGGCTTCTGAAGAATGGAAGAATTTGATGAACGGTTTTTTTGGAAGCCGATTTTGAGACATAAAAAAAAATTTAAAAAACAAAATAGGGTCAATTCTAAATCAAAATCATGACACTATAGTCAGAATCCACTGGGTACCAGGACACAAAAATATTCCAATCCTTTTCTTTTTCTCCATTTTCTAGTGACCCATCAGAGCTGCGTGGAGCTAGCAAAGTGGCACACCAGCATTCGTCGGGATTGAACTAAAGGGTGTTCCGCTAATGCGGACGAGGGGCCTCTCGGGGCACTTCTCTTTGTTTTTGTTGATCTCCCCCTGTTGATGGTAGGCCGTCACTTTTACATTACTTTGCAGACTCTCTTCATTTCCGCGGCATTAAGCTGCTTTTCCGATCCCATAAGTTAGCTAAAGGCTCACAAGATTCAAAATTGAATCAATACCTAGAAATATGCTATATTTTGATACTTATGAATAAAATAAGAGTGGAATTAGAGTAAAATTAGAGTAAATAAGAATATTTCCACATTCATAAAAACTCCTTTAACTGACATTTGCGATAATTTATTGGTGTCTCAGTATACGGAAATTGCAATTATAAGGAAGTATACGGAAATTGCATATGTCTTTAACTTTAAAATATAATTTCGATTTCGATATGCCGGTTCACTCAATACAGCAGAGATAAAATTAAAGATGCATTATTTACCATCGAAAATAAAATTATGGTCATTAGGGAAACATCTGGACAGATAAATGTAGCAAGGACTGGACATGGAAATATGTAAATAAGTGAAACACTGGGTATATGTAGACTTTCGTAGATACTAAACTCTCAAATGTGTTATATTCCATATTCGACAAAAGTATTCCAGGACACTAAAAACCTTCAGTAAAGCACTGGCTTCTTGTAGGTTCAGACGAGGGGCCACGCACTGGACTTCGAGTTCACTAAGCTCAGTTAATCAGGGGTAAAGCGAGCTGTCAAACTTATCACTCGGGAACTTGCATTCAAATTGTTTGTGAATTTGCGAGTGAAGCTTTCTTCTCTTTCATCCCTAAATCCAACAACATTTGTCGCGGGATTATTACATTATGGTGTTTATTCGAGGATAACGCAATCAAAGGATGTTTGAAAAATACTAAGAGGATCTGAGCATAAATCCCAAGAGCCTCGACGCTCTGGCGGTTATATGCAAGATTTGTTGGTCGAACAAGAGTTTAGTGTCAGAAATTCTTTCGAGATCTTTGAAATTGAATACGACATCGAATGAGGTTCCAGAAACAGAGTACTCTCATCAATTGCGTTTTATATTCACTCCAACCAATTTTGCTTTTACCACCCACTCAGTATATAATAAAAGTAAAGAAAGACAATATTCGTACCGTTATTAGAAAAACACGTTTATGCTTTTCATTCAAAAATGGAAGCAAATTATATAATTTAATGGAACATCAAATTAGTTTGATTTCAAATAAAAATCCTTACATGGCATCCTGGTCAACTGAATTTTGCCCCATACGAACTGCTTGATCATAGTCTCCATCAGAAATCATATGCAATCTTTCCCAGTCATTGTTAGAAATTTCATTAAGATTGTAAGTCACTGCAAATCAATAAATTAAAAGCATAAATTAGAATCGATCAAATTAAATTGTAATTATAGATATGTAGTAAGTTAGCCGTTAGCTGGTATCGTTTTTGTGGCACACTACAAGCATCTTGGGTCTTATTTGACCAACACACATTCATATTAATAATATTTTTTACAATTAACTAAAATTTAGCTGGAGGTCAAATAAAACAATCATATCTTTAAAAAACAACCGTAATTTCATTGTAAAAATTTTTAAAATCAATCCCTATTCCAAAAACCAGTATCTAATTAAATTTTTATAACTTTTTCGGTAGTGTGTACTTAAAAAACTTAAAAAAGTTATATTTAAGTAAAGTGAAACAAATAACTAACAATGGCACTTTTTATATTTCTAATGTCTGAAAGGATTATGTCAATTGACATTAACTTAAAACTAAAAAAATGACAACTGTCACTTCTAGGCTTTTTGGAAATAAAACACCCGTGGCTCGGGTTGCTGTCGTTTTACTTCACTACAAAAAAAAATCTAATTAAATTCAATACAATATAAATCAATTATCTTACACTTGTCTGGCTCCTTGAATTGGCAAAACGAAAAGAATGAAAAGTTTCTTATACAGTTCGATTTCCAAAGGCTACCTTGCCAGAGGGTTTAATAAAAAAAAACTACTTGTTTCTAATTAACATTCCAACTTACGTGAATCCTGATGGTCAGTACTTTCTATATGCAAGACTGCCAGCTTTGATGTCGGTCGTTTCAGCAGTCCAGCTGTTATTCGCACCATTGCACAACAACCGATTCCATCAGGACCAGAAGAAATTTCGACTATTCTTCCTGGTCTCCACTGATATCTTGGTACATTTGAGTCACATACGAGTACCAAGTCATTACGCTTCAATGGTGGCACATCGTCATGCCATTTTGTGCGACTAGTGAGCTCTGGCAAATACTCGCTGATCCACCATATCCAGAAATGATTCTTCAGTAGTTGTGCTGTGCGCCATTGTTTGCGCAAACATACTAGCTTTTCGTCGATAATGCTGGAGACTTGCGTTGTATTTGTGGAACCAAGAAACAATTGGTTCGGGGTGAGTGGATCGTCGTAGCGGATCCACCGGTACATGAATCACCGGTCTGTTGTTGATAATGTTGGCCGCCTTTAAAAAAGACTTCTTAAAGTGCGGTGCAATTTCCCTCAAAGTAGACAGTATCCGCTCCAAACTTTGATTCAATCTCTCCCAGCAGCCACTCGCCTCGGGGTTTGCAGGACTATTAAGCACCCAGTCAATACCTCTAGCACTCAGCTCTTGATGAATACTCTCCTCATCAAACATAGGTAGGTTTTTTCCTATTTCCTTAACGAAATTTGTGCCATTTATGTGGGACATGAATTCCGCGTAAACTTATAAAGTTTCGAATGCAAATAAGGCAAGCATTCGCTAACAAGTCCGTGGTTAGCTCCAGGTGAACAGTTCAGCACCTGAATAGTGCTACCCACCTCTTTTCCCGACGTCGTCCTATAGTAAACATCATAGGACCGAAGTAGTCCAGACCAGTATAAGTAAATGGCCGAACATACGGCGTCAATCGATCGGCTGGTAATTGTCCCAGCTTTGGTGCAGAAGACTTGGCAAAACGGAATTAGTAAAACTGTCAGGAAGATTGCACTCCTACTGTAATGTCTTGTCTTAAAAAACGTCACTACACGGGTACAAAAAACCGCCAGAAGTTTGAAACACACAATTTTATTTTTATTGTTCACTAGTTGACCTACTACCGATCAGATACATTGCAAAACTGATTTAAAAAACTTAAAAACAAACTTCTTCCTCTCATCGGAAAAAACGTAGCAAAAGCCTGCTTGATCCATACAGGCGAGCCACAACAAAACAAAATGATGAGTGCATTTTGTCACAAAAAATACAATATTAATACAATTAACTACAATTAATACAATTAATACAATCAACTACAATCTTCTGACTTGTATCTGCATGTGTTTGTAGATATTGTGGTTGACTCCATTCCAGGCTGTCGAACTTAGCCGATCCTTCACGAACACCTACATTGCTGGCGTTGAAGCATCAATTGGAACCAATCACCCGAAATCCTTTTGGTCATTCATCCGTTCCTTGAAAAATTGTCCTAGTATCCCCAACGGTATGCACTTGGCCGATACAGCTACCTCCACTCCACAAAAAGTATGTGACCTTTTTGCTTTTTACTTTTCCCCTTTTTTCTCACAACAATCCTCTTCTAATTCCTTAAATCTTCTCGCTGATCCACATCCTCTCCTGAATTGCACTCATTTCGAACGAACCCTCTTGAAATTGAACTTCTGTTGAACGATATCGATGCCAATACCGGTAGTGGTTCCGACGGAATTCCAAATATCCTGGCTAAATCTCTTTCATCATCTGTGAGCGTCCCTCTTTTTATCTTGTTCAACTTAAGTATATCTACTGGCTCTTTTCCTTCTCGCTGGAAAATTACCAACATCTTTGCTATACATAAAGCTGGGTATCGTACATGCATCTCAAACTACCATCCCATTTCCCTTCTTCCTTGCTTTAGCAAGATCCTTGAAAAAGTGGTTTACAAGCGAGTCTACTCCTTTATCCAGCCTACTCTCGCTCATGAGCAGCATGGTTTTGTCAAAGGTAAATCCACTTTAACCAACCTTCTCTCCTTCACACTCACGGTCGCATCCGCTCTTGACCATCAAAAGCAGGTTGATGTATTTTATACCGACTTTTCCAATGCCTCTGAGTCCGTCAACCATAGCCTCCTTCTTCAAAAGCTAAGGTACGATAGCATTGCTGGTCCTCTTCTTTCCTGGTTTAACTCTTACATCCTCGACCGTACCTGTATTGTAACTGTTAATTCCTTTTCTTCAATTCCTTTTTATCCTGCATCAGGTGTTCTGCAAGGGTCTATCCTTGGTCCTCTTCACTTTCTTTTGTTCATATACGATCTCCCTCCTTTAATCCATTCTTCTTGTCTTTTGTATGCCGACGATTTCAAGATGTTTTGAGTGATTAAGTCACAAGATGACTATATGGTTTTACAAAACGATCTCAACAGCCTACAGACTTGGTGCGCTTCCAATGCTCTTACATTGAACATCGTGAAATGTCCCAAAATCTCTTTCTCTTTGAAAATTTCACCTTTGATGTTCTCCTACTCTTTTTGTGGCTATCGTCTTAATGTCGTTGATAATCTTAAGGATCTTGGCGTAATGTTTGATCCTAAGCTCAAATTTGATAAGCATATTTCTTATATTATTGCCAAGACCTCTAAATTTTCCGGTTTTGTTATTAGATCCTCTAAAGCTTTCGTTAATATTTCCACCTATGTACACCTTTTCCTCTCCTTTTATGTAGTATCCTTGAATATTGCTGTCAAGTTTGGTGTCCTCGTTTTGTCTACTTAAATACTGCATTGGAGTCGGTTCAACGCAGATTTACTTGCACCCTGTTTTATAAATTTCAGCTTTCTTACCGTCCTTATAGTGATCTTCTGTCGTTCCTTCATCTCCCTTCCCTCGAATCAGGGAGACTTTTCCTGGATGAGTGCCTATTCTTCAAATTGTTTCATAGGTTGGTAGATTCCGACATCAGCATTCACGTTTTTGTCCGTGTTGCAGTGCATTGAACTTGCTCTTCGTTTGAGTTTAGTGTGCCATTTGCGCGCACTGATATCTTTTTTTTATTCTCCGCTGTTGCGATTACTGAGGCAAGATAATGATCTACAGTTTGGTCCTCTACCGCCGACATTATATGCCTTTAAAACTTTTCTGAAAAATAATGTAAAATTCAATGTAGTCTTTTTTCCTTTTCTTTTTTTTCTCTCTTTTTCTTATTTTGAATTTGTACTTTTTCACTTTGATTTTGTTTATTATTGTTCTCTATTTTGTATCATTACTATCTCATTATTATTTTGTTAATTTTTTTATTCTTTCGTTAGTGAATTATTTGTATTTTATATTTTCTATATTCAGTAATTGGACGTTATCTGTTGAATAACAAATAGTAAATAAATAAATAAATAAATAAACACGAGCACGTAAGTACGAAATCCAATATTTTTCTCGGACACTAGAGATGATGGTATCCAGATTTTGATGTTTCAACAAAATATGATAGCGCACTATCAGCTTTTTAAGGTGAATCTTCTTCATTAGAATAGAGCGTCTCATTTCTACTGGAATACATACGGATGACCCGGTACGACCGAACATCCTTATGATCCCTGACTCATCGAGTTTTGGGGTATATTTATATATAGAGATTGTCTTATCAATTGGTTTGTTGCTTCACAGAGTCACTAGTTCGCTTCTGAATACCTGTTGCTGCAACATTCGGCATATACAGATATCTACCTTCGATAGCTCGCTCGCAATTAATTCTCCTGTAATAGCATTTGTAGAAGAGCGTGCTGATTTCATTATTGTCACAAATCGGAATACCCATGCGACCGCACGTCTGAGTCTACGATAATCTGAATATCTGTTGAAGTTTACAATTAGCTTTTCTTGACACATTATATAAATAGAATTGCTCTTCATATGCACCACTCGAATCCATTAGCGATTCAAAATTTGTGATTTCGACTAATCGCAAAATTGCTGGTCCATATAGACATCGTCTGTTAACTTCAATTTTAGGAAGATATCTGGTTCGAGTTGTGTCATCTGCAACATTCAGTTCAGTCGGTATCATATTAGTTGTTTCAATCTATCGTATTAGTTGTTTCTAATATTACCGCTACTCTATACAAACAGCTTATAAATTTAATCCATTACACAACCGTTTTGGAATAGGTCCAGAAAGTCACACTATCGATTGCAGGCAAATATGCGAGCTGCCAAAACTGCTGCTTGCAACTCCAGCCGTGGTACCGATACCAATTTTCGAGGGGCACACTTCGTTTTCCAAATTATGAATGCCAAATTATATTCTCCATTAGGTTTTTTAGATTTCCTAATATAAAACTGCAGCAAAACCTGTTCCGCTAGCGTCCGCAAATATGTGCAGCTGCACATTGTCAGACGAAACTAAAAAATGCGAGTAGCAGCGTGGCACGGTGGTCTCTGTACACCACTTCAGTTCTTCTATCCAGCTCAACCACCTTGTATATTATTCATCTGGAAGCTGTTCGTCTCATTCAAGCCCGATTCTCCATAAATCCTGCCTCTGCACTTTTGCATAAATCCTGCCTCTGCACTTTTGCATAAATCCTGCCTCTGCACTTTTGCATAAATCATAAAGTTTGCTATAATGCCGAAAGGATCAAAGACTGACGTAGCTACACTAAGTGCTTCACGCTTTGTCGGACGTCTTGCTCGATATAATACATATGGGTTGGACTCGAGCAAACGTTAACCTTAATGTGAAACTATCACTTTTTGTATTCCCACGTGTTCCGAGTACTCTGCCAGGCTCTCTTTTCAGCAAACCTCATATCAAATTCATAATCTGTTCCTTTGGAAGCGTCTCCAATACAACTTTTAGTAATAATATCTGCACTTTTATATCTTTAATATCTCAACTTTTAGTAATAATATCTAAACTAATTAACTTTATAATTCGAAATTCGATTTCCCGGTTCAAGTTAGCTTTTTAAGCCTTTCACAACAATAGCTAATTCAAAAAATAAAAGAGGAAAACTGTGTTATAATCATTTATTAAACACTTTCAAATACATTGTACTCGTAACAATATTTCATTTTCACAAAACTTCATTGACTTTTTTTTTTACTTAACCTACTTGTGTGGTGATATTTTGATGTGTGTTGAAGTGTTAAGTTTTTGTGGAGAGTTTTGGATTGTATGTGGAAAGATGTGTATTTCTGTAAGTCTATCCAAAACCTAGCACGAAACGATCACTTGAAACGAAATTGCCCTGTTTAAATTCCCCACGTCGATGAACCTTTATCACTGACCTCGTCATTTCCGTAACTTGTGCTGTAGTTGAGAAACTAGCCACGAAGTCATCTACATTGTGAAATTTCTGTATGGCTTTAATTACTTTCAGATGGGGGCCCAGTAGCTCTGCTCGCTAAGGCGTCACGCCGAAAAGCGGCGTACTACGGAGCCTGCGGGTTCGAATCCTGCCAGTGCCATGGCTGTAGGTGTGAATGCGTGTGATTGTCTATGAGGGTGGCTAATGGGCTCAAACTGATAGCCTAATGCTGGCCGCGTTCCCGGCAGCCCTCTTCACTAACCTAACCTAAAATTGCTTTCAAATAGTTGCTCCCGATTTCAGAGGGGTTCAAATTTTTCACATATTACGCTGAGCATGGTGAGCAAGCGGCGTGTAACATATCTCCACTGGTTGTAACATATCTCCACTTCGCCACTAAAATTGTTGGCTGGCTTGGTTCTTTGATATTATCCGTACCTGTTGGAACATTTTCTGAATATCGGCACACACACCGACCGCATGGATGCGAAACTTATATAAGACTGAAAGAAGTGGTTGGTTCAAATTAGAGCCCGTCAACAGATTCGAATTTTGCGACACAACATTAACCGTGGTGGCAGCATCAAAGCCTAATCGCATCTTCTTCGGCTTGTTGGGATTGACAACATCAAAGTTTGGTAGATGCCAAAATATGGTAGATACAACTCAAAACAATCATCAAGTCTATTAGTAGTTTCGGCCAACAGTCGACGCGCACACTTATGCTTGTCTGAGTCAAAGATATGCTCCGGTTTTTCTATTCCAAAATTTTCCATTGCAAAATAATCATCTCACATTTGAATTTCATCCCACCTGGTGTTGAGGAGCTTCCGCTGATATAGCATCACTATTGACTCACTAACAGCTCGGTCTGCAGAATATGGGTCATGGACTATCCAGCCCAATTTTGTAAAAACGGCAATCGGTCCGGCAGGATACTTATTAATTCGAATAGCACTACCCAAGTGCGACTTGTTTGCCACGTCTCTGAGAGGTAGGTCACTGAAAATAGGATACTTTCTACTCAGAGACGAAAGTGCTATGGGCTGCGATGGCAACTTCGAAGTCCTAACAGTGCGTACGTTGTTTATCGGGTACAGCGTATGCCCCGGTTCCACTCCACTAATGCAGTTAAATCTCGGTACTAAGCCACCCGCCGGGACCGAGCGAAAGTGGGATAGTGGCGCGAGTGGCATAGTACCGAGGGAAAACGTCGAAACGAAGTGTTTTTTCTGAATCAAAGTACATATTTTGGGTTTAAATAAAACCAAAATTTTTTAATGTTTTTCTATCATTGTATGTATTTAAATTCAAAATTTACACTACAACGTTACACTACTGAAGAATGATACATAGTATCCGGATTTACTCTATCAAGTTTTCTATCAGTTAAGCCCAAAGCTCTCAAAAAAATTTTCAGGTGCATCTTTCTTGAACGTGATTCCGTGGTGGTTTTTGAAATTGTCCAGCCAACCATCGCTCGTCATAAATTTTCGGAGGTGCATCAGCTCGGCCAGTTTAATTGCTTTCTCCTTCATCAGATTGCCGCTGACATGCAGATTCTTCCCTCTTGTTAGTTTCAGCCAAATTAGCACGCCCTCATCGACCTTCGAGTTGTGAGCTTGCATTAGCTTCATGCGCTTTAATCGAACTCCAACTTTGATGGCCGCCTCGATTGCATCCTTCTTGCTGAGACTGCACTTCACGGTAGTTCTCTTAACCTCGATGCCCAATTTCTTGCTTATTTCTCTGGCCAGCTTAGACTAATTTCGCTCGTTGTTCGTGGCATCGATTATCTCCTTCTTCTCGTTCAGCGTAAACTCAGTCCAATTGCACTTCTGAGCTGACATTGTAGGCTATTTTCTGAAATTCACTGCAGTACGAGATCACAAGTGCGTGCGTGTGTAACAGAGATACCGAAAATATGAATATGACTGCCTTCTTGAGTTTACGTGTGGCATAGTAGCGACACTAGGGGGTGACATAGTAAATTTATTTTGTATGTGTTTTTGCCGGGACCGTGCGCAACTGGCATAGTAGCGAGAGTGGCATAGTGGTGACGTGGCATAGTAGCAAGATTTGACTGTATTTATCCGACGTGATGGGTCTGATTCGCATCTCTCTCCATACCACAGTAAAGATAGAATTTCCTGTTCGCCTTCTAGTTGCAGCTGGTTGGCTAATATCTCTTCAATAAGAGGCACCAAAGATCCCCCGTCCAACAATCCAAGGGCCTCCGCTTCTCCAGCAGGTCCAAATAATTTGACGAAATTTACTCCAAACATCATAATATAATATTTACATGGTGGTGCAAAACTTTTTGCCCTTCGACATGAAAAATCCACCCAAATGAATTCATCAGAAAAAAACTATCTTAAAATTTTTTTAAACTCCTTTTAATTTATGTCAAATCTACATAGCTTTAGTATACTCCTGTATAGATAAAGAGTAGAAATTTTAGTTATGGTATCAAAATAATGATTTTTGTTTAAGAGTCGGCAAAAACAGGTACCAAAATCTGAAGAGGCTTATTACGTATGTCTAATCCGAAGTAAAATATGCAAACCCATTATTACTTCGGTATTTTTAAGTATTTTCCGGTGCTATCTGTGGTGTACAATTGAAAACATAAATTTGTTTATTCAGATTTTGTTAGTTGAAATGATAGCACAAAATTTACGCAAGACCTTATTTTTATCGATCTTTTGACAAAAGCTGAAAAACTTTGGGAATCGACAACGGATCGGACTGAAACTTTTTTGTGATAATAATTGTAAATAGTCAAATTCAAAAGTGTATTAAAGTTCACCGCATGCATCCATTGGGCTACAGCCGCAGCGACAAAAGTAAAGCATTGATGGCCCATAAGGTCCCTGTGAAAAAATGGTGCAACGTCGTAGAAGGAAACGAGGACGATATGAGAAGAAGTGGTCGGTCGTCGATTTTTCCTACAGAAGCAAAAAGGAAGATTAGAATGTTGGCTGAAAATAAAGCGTGCGGAGGAACGCAATCAGTGACGAAACGGCTTAAAAATTTCCCGGAGGCCACTAAAAGAGTGTCGAGTCGAACCGTTCAGCATTACATTCGATCAACTAACTGAAGGGCGACAAATCTACAGACAACACATCAAAGCTTTACTTTCCAATAAGTACGTCCGGGGTCGACTGAACTTCTGTCAATAGCTGAAAAACTTTGCAATGATCTGCGACAACGCCCGTGGTGAAACCCGGCGCGTGAATATTTTTTTACGGATAATTCGGGGATTCAACTGCATCCAATCCCTAACCGACAGAATGTGACGGAACCAGTAATCCCGCAAATAAGCCTGTAATGCAGAACCCAAAACTCAACTTAAAAGTCATTATAGCTGGTGGAGTGAGCAGTAGTGGAAAAAGCCAATTTCATTTCGTTGAGCAAAGAAAGCTTATTAATGGAGAAAATTGCAGGCAAAAAATATCCTTCTAGTTTTTGTACAATGTCTTAATAATCACCATCAATTTATGGACACAAGGGCAGTGATTTTGATGCAAGATGGAGCCAAGGCAATTTATGAGTACTTTTCTAATGTGTGGATTCATTGGCTTGGTATTTCCCCTGATTTGAACCCCATTGAAAATATGTGGCCCAGATTAAAGCATAGTGTCTTTAAAGATCCCAGATCAAAAAATTGGCAAGATCTGATACGATGTATGCAAGTTGAGTGGGACGTAATCTCGGTAGAATATCCAAGAAATTCATGTGAAAGTTTCAGAAAACGGATCTTAGCCTGTTTAGAAAACAAAAGAAGACATACTTCACAAAAAATACATATTATGTTATGTGTGTACTTTATAGTAAAATTGTAATATTAAACCAACCTCTTTTGGAATTGTTTTTGCGGGATGATTTAAATTGAAACATTTTTATTTATATTGAAATTTTTTATTTGACAAAATGGTTTCGAAAGCATGCACTGATTCTCATCAGACACCAGCTCACAGTGCATACTTGACTGATGTGACCAGTTGCAGTTGGAAATCATTAATTTTTATTTACGCTAGTTGTGACAAATTTTAACATATCCGACTCATATCCATCGATATAATTTACTTGTTAAGGTTGTTGAATTGTGATCATGGAGCAAAACGATCGAGTTTCCCGTATCAATTATTCTCCGCTTTGATAAGCTTTAGAGACGATATACGTTGTCTATGCTGATTTATAGACAAGAAGGGAACCATGATCACAATTCAATAACCTTTACAACCTCTTTTCATTAAAATTTTATACGAGAAATACTAAGGGCAGTATGCTTGTGTCTTATTCATTATCTGTCCTGCATGCACTCATCTCGTGTTGTCAAGTCTATTTCAGATAATTCTAAGGGAAACCATGGAGAGTTTACTTCTCGAGTGTTGGAAAATTAACATCAGAGTCCTTCCTTCGAAATGTGTTATTTTCTTGTCTGAAACGTCCCGCGTTACTGTTTTAGTTTCTGTTACTTGAGCCAAGTAACAGCCATTGCTGCAACCTGAAAAAGCGTTACTATCGGACTGTTTTTTATAAATTCCGGGTCAATTAACTTTCGATAGTTATAACCGAGAGATCTTGGTCTTCAAATATATTAAGCAATTTGATCACTTCAAATATATTAAACATATTATACTCAACGGAAGTTCTGATTGTGTCAGCGAATAACGTTCATTTTGTGGCACTAACATACTAGAAAATATTGATCGAAAATATATCAAAACATCACTATTCAATAACGGAATGAGTGGTACAAGCGCATATACAGGAAACTACATAAAAACTTTTTTCAATGACAACAGGCTGTTTTGCAAAAGTCCTCTAAAATTTTGTTCTGAAATGTAGAATGCGAACGAAAAATTTGGTGCCCGTAGACAAAGCCATTATTACTGAAAGGGCTTAATAAAACTCCCTATTTCATGTTTCACAAACGTTCCTACTCTGCTTAACAGAATTATAGTCAATCAAAAAACCTTGATCCAGATGGGCACCGTATTGATTTGCAAATTGTAAATATTTTTTTAGAGGAGTCTATGCAACTTGTCTTGTACTGTTCCCCTTTACAGACGACACAGTACCATGGCAATAAAAAACCTGTTCTTGAAGAGAAACATTTCGCCCGCTATTTTGCATCGTCCAATTTTAAACTAACACTCACCTTGTGGAAATTCTGGAATAGAGCCTTGCACAAAGTGGTAATATATCACAGTCACTAGCACAAAGCACACTTTTCTGTTGCACACCATAATTAACACTTTTTAATTGCTCGTTTTCAAGAACACAATAGCACTTCCCGCGTTGTTAAGAAAATTTTCGATTTGGCCGAATATGTCCTAATAGACCCGTACAACTAAGTTCTCGAGCAATCAGTTTGATGCTAACAATGATCTCGAAATGGCTTTCTTATCAGTGAAGTGGACAGCAGGAAAACTGACCGACCGACTCTTGTGCTGGACGTCACTTGTTTCCAGTTATGCATTGGCATGACTTACACGGCTATTGAGCGATTATTAATCTGAAGCAGTACTACGTATGTAAATGAAATGTAAACAACCTGAACATTTTTTGTGCCAAGCAACCTGAAGTCGGGAAAAAGAATTTTCTACATTATTTTCTGATAATGCTAAAGCTTTAGGAGGCACACCATGATGTCATTGTATAGCTATAATACGGGGAAATAAACAAATGGGTGAAGTTCACTAAAATTCTACGCAAAGTTATTCTACGACTCTTAATTTCTGGAGCATTAGTATTTTAATCAGATACATAATGCCAACTGTGAGCGTATTATGAAACTCGAACCAGTGAAGAATTAAAATTGACATAGGGTAGACCGAGGCAAATCGGATCACTTTTTCTTTGAGGTTGAGCAAATCATACTAAAGAGTTACATAATGTTATTTTTATTGATAAAAACGTAAGAAGTAACAATCAGCTATGGAATAAACATTTGAAAACTTAAATCATACATATATTCTCTTAATTAGCTATTAAAAACTAAAAAAAGAAAAATATCCGAATCGCCCCAATTTTCCCCCCATATCAGCACATTTTTCGTGGCACCATTCTTCGCAGGCATTGCACTGAATCCAATCCTCTGATGAACGAATATTTCGGAACAGCAAATGCAGTACCACTCTCTCAGTTTTGCAGATGAACTCTTAATTTTTATCCCAGGCTTTGCTTTATTCTTCATCTTCTTCATAGTATTTTCTTTGTCCACAGCCTTTTCCTTATTTTCCTAGTTTTATTGTCTACCTTAAATTTCTTCTTTGTTTCTTTTTCGAGAAGAGTAGTCTTACTCTGAGCTGATGTTAAATGCAAGACCGGTTTTGAAACTGTACCAATTCTTTTAGAAGCAATTGGTGAGTTTAAAGGTGATGGAAGAATTTCTTTAATTATTTCTGCACAGGTGGGAATGTGGGCTTCGTCAGACTGCGGTGAACTTGCAGATGACACTGTATCAGCTACTGGTTGTGTATTTGTGGCTTGCACTTTTAGCTGCATTTGTTGGGAACTTGGGAACTGGACTTGGGACTCTACAATGTCCGACTCTTGATCACCGATGAACTTGTGGTCAGGTATTGCATTGGCGTTTAGTGGAAATGTTCCATTCTGTTCAAAGCCTTTTGTAGCATTCCTAACAGTGACAGCCTGATTCCAAGCCCGTTGGAAAAATGCTCCGAAGGCGACTTTTGTGATTCCTTGATTTGGATGTGAATGTTGCCATGCTGTAGCTTGTTGGTGATAATTGGTTATGAGCGGTTTGGAAAACGATACATCGAGCTGTTGCAGGGCATGTGATGTGTGTGGAGGAAGAAGTACAAGTTCAATTTCGAAAGAGTCACACAAGTCCACCACTGAGTAGCTGGTGTGAGACGCGTGCCCATCCAAAATTAGAACTAATTTTCCTGGGGTCCGGTAGCGATTGAAATGTTGCAGCCACAACTTAAAAGCTTCTTCGGTGACCCAGCCCTTTTCTGTCATGGCAACTTCAGTACCAGGTGGCATGCCTAGGAAAAAATCGTCACGTTTACGCGCACCTTCGAATAGAACAAATGGAGGTATGTACCGTCCTGCTGCATTCATACAGGCTAGGACGGTTACATTTTTACCCCGTTCAACACTCGTCATGCTGACAACATCTTTAGCACCTTTTTAGGCTATAATGTTAGGTGGGCAGTTACTAAGCGGCATCCCCGTTTCATCAACATTGTATACACATTCAGGTCTTCCTTTTAAATTGTTGTTATCTACTACTGTTTCCAAAGTATTAAAAAATTCTGCCACTTTTTCCTTTTTCATACCATCAATCTTTGCTCTTGACAGACCCTCTGGCTTCCGAATAGTTAATTTTTTATTTCTTTGCATGAAGCGATGAAACCAGTCCTGGCCAGCCATTCCAGCACTCTTGTCAAATTTGTGTTTTATGTTTTGACGTTCTGCAAATTTAAACGCGTACTTACGTGCCGCTTTGGATGTAATTCCGAAGCCACGACTTGCCAAGTGCAATAGCCGGTCAGCTAACTTCTTTTGTGCGTTCTCATCTAAAGCTGGCTGTCCACCTCGACGCTTAATTATACCTCTGGATAAAGTAAATATTCTCTGTAAGCTCATGAACGGTATTGCAAAAATCTCAGCAGCCTTACGTAAGGTCAACTCTTTGCTCTGGACTTTATTTACAGCCTCTTTCATTTTTTCTTGAGACCATTCTCCGGCATCAGTCTTTCGTTTGTACGTGCGAACCATCTACAATGAAATAAATATGAATCAATAACCTCAAACATGAAATAAATCAGTTTAAAGGTGTGATCCAATTTGCCCCTGACGATATGATCCCATTAGCGCCATAATCAAGACTTTTGAAATAAATATTTTAGACATTAACCTCTAAGATCATACTTAAAAGCGAATTGGTTCTCTAATATAGACACCTTGCTTAACAATATAAACCAATGTAGTTGAGTTTTAACACAAATCCGTAATATGGCACAAAGAAATCGTAAGTACCCAGCGTGCCAATTTCGGAATTCGGAATTGGTTACGACTATTCCGAAAGTGAGCGAAAGAGATAGAAATATAAAAAGCTCTTGAAATGAATACAACTTTTGACTGGGGTATTACTGTTCATTATTTTATGAGAAACATTTGAATATTTTTTAAGAATCTCTTCTGAAGTTTGGAAGAAACAAATTTAAAATCAATCGGAATTCGTTGCAAAAATTTCACTAAGTTCGAACAAATTCCTAACAAAGTGCGAACGAATCTGTGATAGGGAAATTGTTAAGAGTTCGTTACGAAATACATTGGAATTTGCAACAAATTCCGAACTTAATGCCATTAATGTTTCATCTAGTAAAGTAAGTATTAAACAGTACTTTAGTCGTACAACTGTTTTTCATGCATAAGTGCAAGTGCCTACAAAGTTTTTTGAAGTTGTGTTGTTTGAGGTGTTAACAGTGTCTATTTTAAAGGTTCGTAATGCTATTCAAATTTGTTATTCTCTTGTAACTTTTCCTTTTTGTATGCAGAAGCTGCTGTGAAAAATTTCCTTTAAGAAGACGGGACGAGATCGAAGGTCTTTTTAAAAAAGGTTTTTTTTTATAGCAGCAAAGACAAGCTTAGCAAACGGGCGAAAAAAATTGTTATTTAAAATTTATAATATGAAATAAAACAACAAATAAAAAAAAATGTCTACTGGAATTAAAAATTATAAGTATTTTATTCAATAAATGTTATTAAAATGTATCCAAAAAGTATTGGAAGCATACTCAAAGAACTATTTGAAACCTGCACAAAAATCTTCAAAAAATTCACAAAGAATTCGTAAAGAATTCGAAATGAATTCGTAAGGAATTCGTAAAGAATTCGCAAAGAATTCACAAAAAATTCACAAGGAATTCCGAAAGAATTCGCAATGAATCTTGAGAAAAAAAATAAACCATTGTACGAAAGCTTTTTAGGAGCTAAAGAGGGGAAGTTTGAGCACTTTCGGCGTTTTTGTAACGTTTTCCATATACCGGTCTTAAAGAATTCGTAACGAATAAGTTTGAGAATCCGAAACTTCTTTCTGAATTCGCTTCAATTTTCTGAAAGAATTCTCAACGAAATGCCGAATTTGGCACACTGGGTACGTTCCTTAGATGAACGCCAAAATTGCGACACACACAAACGACCGAGTCGCTGACGAGCGGCGTCGACAGACACTGATTCACAAGCGCGATCGAAATACTGCCTATGTCAGGAGGTGCGGGGTGAGAGAAGAGACGCAAAACGCCGGTTGAGTGCGTTCTATGTGAATGCGATATTTGAATTATCAACAGATTTCTTATTTTGATCCGATTCGCCCTGTGATCGGATTCGCCTCGGTCTACCCCAGGGGTGGGCAAACCTAATACTGGTATGGTCGACATTAATTTTTTAATTTATGCGCGATCGACTTCGAAAAATGGGCTAAATTAAAAACAAATAAAAATGTAATTGAGGTCTTTATTGATATTAGTATATTAAATACATTGTATTACTACTTTGTGCAATGTACTTTATTAATAAATATTTTGGATTAATTTTTGATGTATATGCGTGACTCTCCATTTCATCAAAAAGTATTGTAGAGTTAGGCTTGTAAGCACTGATGGAGAATCGAATAGATGCCATTAAGTGGTCATCAGTCAGAGAACTCCTAAGTTGCGATTCGATATTTCAACGTTGCTTCACATAGTAGATAAATGGAAGCAAAAAAATGCAAATATCCTCATTGCCACCAATCTCAATAATGGACATTTTTTATGGTAATAAAGTCCAAAAATAATTTTCATTTGCGCGTGCTTATTTCTAACTCTAGATCCGATGAATTCAATTGTAAAACATGAGCTAGATTTGATGAAATATCTTCGTTATCGAATTCTCTAAAAGGAAATGAAATAAATTCAAAAATCGGTTGAAGGTTATTGAGATTTGCAAATCGTCTCTCGAATTCTTTTTAAAATTTTCCAGTTCAGGACAAAACATTTCAATATTACATTCACCAGTAGGTTAGGTTGTACCAGTTGGAAAAAGGCCACACATAGACCTTTTGGTCCATAGTAATACCAGATAAATGGGACAGGATAAAAAAATTCAGTCGAAGCGGCCATCGAAGGCCCCGGACTTTTTCGCGAACTGAAGGATGTCTTTCAGCTTCTGCATTTTACATTCACCAGTAAGTTTAATATGTTTTTCTAAATATGGAAAATATTCAAAAATTTTGCATATATAATTGTGAAGCAAAATGTTTTAATTTTCTTTAAAATCATTTACCGAACTCAACAAGTCAACAATATTTTCCTTTTCGTTGTAATTGTAAATTAAGCAAGCTGTAACGGCCCATAAAATTCGTAAGAAATGCTAATTTCTTTACCCATACTGGATCTTCCACTTTTTTTTTTTTTTTTTTTTTTTTTTTTTTTTTTTTTTTTTTTTTTTTTTTTTTTTTTTTTTTTTGCGCGTTTTCTCTCAAAGGCCAAGCGCGCCCCTCATGGGTATTTTATGGCCTGTTCATGGGTGGTATTCCACTTCCATCTTCAATCAAGTATTCTGGGTATTCCACGGAATGACTTGATCGGAAAAGAATCATAGATTCTATTTCTTTTTATCTTTATAATGGCGTTGGAGCCACTGAGTTATGTCAGCGCCCCTATCTCCCATTACTGTATCCTCTGAATACAATGTATGCCGCAATATTTCGCAATCGCGTAAACCAATTATTGGTCCAAATGGCGCATGCATAGTAAAATTACTATTTCTGGTTTCTGACCAGCCTGCAGGTATTGCTCCTTTAACAGTATAACAAGGACCAGAGGCATCCTTATCTCTCTTTCTTTTATACGTAAAATAATTAGCCTTATTTGCAGCCGCCGCTCCAAAGCTCTCCGGGCTATGTAATCCAGCTGAATATTGAGCCAATCTTAATTGTGGTTCGAGGGTATCCACATATTCAACGTATATAAAGGCTGCGGCGTTAGTTTTGGCGTGAAAATCCGCCTCAACAATATCAAATTCCCGAGTCAGGGTACCTAGAACGCAACTGACTCTTGATATAACTTCGTCACAATGGCAAATCCAACCGAGTGGCGTATCTTCATTGTAAAATTGGAGATCACGAAGCTTTTGTACTCCATCCTGATTTAGAGACTCAGGTTTCTGGTAGCCAAGAAGATTACGGTTAGCTACTCCTCCAGAGGGAAAATAATCTGGCGGTAAAGGTGACCAATCATCAAATCTGCTTCTACCAGCAGTAGTGTTGGCCATTAGCGTTCTTTCTATTAACGCACGAGTAACGTACGGGCTGACGTAGCATTCATAAGCATTATGATTTGCAGCTGTACACGGGCCAAAAGTGCCCGAATTAACATCAGCAACTGGTCCAAGGGGTGTTCCCGCTGTTGGATAATTATATTTAATAGCCGTTCCAGTCGAAGTAATGGCTTTTCCAATGCCAGCAATATATTCGTAAATTGGCTTGGGTATTAGGTAAGACGACGCGCGCATTGATTTTAACGGATCAGTAAAACCCTCGAATCTGCCATCCGCGTTCTGAAATTTTGTAACTGTAATTAAATAAGCGGTTAGAAATTCATTCATTGCATGCAAAAACATGCAATAGGGCATCTGGCGGCGAAGCCGTCCATCTTCAGTTTCCATTGACAACCATACTCGTTCGCATAATAATGGAAAACTAGAAAAATCAAAATTTTGGCAAAAGTCGGATCTGACCGGCTTACTGCCTGAAAAGGGGCCATCATAGATGACTTCATCTCGTGGCGCATCCTCAACAACAGACAATTGCTGTGATGGTTGAGGATTCTTAGGGCGTTGTGGTCGCTGCGGACGTTCCCTCCTCTTTGGGGGCAAACGGTTCAACGCCTCTTCGAATCTGTAGTCCGCATCAATTTGTTTGGACCAAGAAGGTCCGGCCTGTTCTTCGTTGTATTTGGCCATGCGGTAGACATCCCTAGAGCGGGGAAAGGATCTCGAAGATGATTTATTTGCAACAAATTCATTTGCGGGTGGTATTCCACTCCTCGAATTTACGTTGCGTGAACGATTATTATTATACGCCATATTAGGCTTCAGTTTAGTCACTTGAACGTGTAGTTTTAAAGAGAAAAACTTGTTCGTGTTTTTCTCCCAATGTGTCCAAAAATGCAGTAATTTCAGGCAAAAGATTTAGAAATCTTTGCAAAAAGCTTCCTCAGCTGAGCCATCTTAAGTTTAGTACTGTTTTCGATTTCACGTTAAATTTTCATGCAAATTTTAACTTGAAAATAAGCAAGAGTTGTACTCACTTTTAAGCGTGAAAAATTGCTTGGAACATGCTTTCGCTTTGAAAATGCAGATGGCTTTGGCACATGTCTCCAATCATTTCACGCCAATTTAGTATGTGCGGTTCATTCTTTAGGCTAGTACTGAATTAATCGTGAAGCTTAATTTTGACATGTCTCCATTATCTGGTGATTCTTTCGAGCGAAAATTTTGAAAATGGAGAAAAGCGCAGACACGTATCACTTCTGACGGATAAAACGTCAAGAATTTCAATTTCCGATGGATTTTTTTATGGAAAAGACATTTACATAATTCAATTTTCAAATTCAAACATCAAATGTCACTTTTTAGCTCGAAAGAATGAACTGCATAAACTAAATTGGCGTGAAAAGATTTTAATTTAAAATTTTATTTTATCTGAAATTGAGATTAACCTGTGTTGCGCTGTGTGCGACAATTTACTACCTCGTGCGACAATTTACTACCTACCCTAGTAGGGAGACGAATGCAAAAATATAGGCAAGGGGTGTATAGCGGGAAGCAAAAATATAAATTGTGTACTTTAGAACAGAAAGATTTAAGGAAATGAAACAACCGTATACGTATACGAGATTTTTTTTTTTTGCAAATTGCGCAAATCGAGAGTATAGCTATCTCGGATTTTCCCTTTGGCTTCTCCGCCACCAAGGCTCTGCGAGCTTTTGTGTGAACTGAAACTGCGTGGACTGTCCAATTGGATCTATTAAGCGAAGGCCCATTCCAAATCGTCTACTAAATTTTTAGTTCACATTTTAAATTAACGTAGTAAATTATTAAAAATGGTGATCGACTGTCGAACTGTTTGCGATCGACCGGTCGATCGCGATCGGCCGTTTGCCCACCCCTGGTCTACCCTATAAAGAAAATGTTGAAACCAGTCTGCATAGAAATACCGAAAGTTATTATAGTTATTGAGTCGACGTTTCTACACTTACACATCGTACTTCCGCTCAAATAGTGTCATAAGTCAAAAAACCAAACTATCGAGAAATATGCATTTAAATTCAACTTTTATCATTCTCTTTTCGGGTCTTAAGTTAAAAAATAGCAAAACTAGAACAAAACGGTTTTCAACAAGTAAGAAGCTCTTCAAAATAACATTTCTAGCATCCTGAAAATACGAAAAAAATTATTTGCGTAATTTTATTCATTTTAATAACAAAAACAATTTACTTGTTTTGATAAATAATGAAAACTTAAATTAAATGGATTTATCAAAGCAGCAAGATCTTATATTTAATTTAAGGGGCATTTCACGTGAAGCGGACAACGAAAAAAAGTCGAGGCTCTGGATTTCGTTCATATTGTGCATAATGGTACTTCTCGAAGATATGAATGTGGATGCACAAGTTTTTGTTTCTATGAGGTTTAGTTGCCGAGTTATGGGCTTCTGAATAATTGACGAAATTGATAAAAGGTTTTTTTGGAAGCGGATTCTAAGATTCAAAACAAAATCTAAAAAACATTAAACATAATGATTGGTATCGAAAATTAGCTGTTCTTTTTCATTTTGAAATTAGATTTGAAAAAAAAAAAATTTTCCGGTGTGGAACCGGAAGTAGACACTTTAACTCGTAATTTGAATAATTTGGACCAGGTTAATTTTGTTTATTTTTATAGCAAAACAAATCTTAAGGTATACTTATTTTATCATTAAAGTTTTAGAATGGAATGGTCAGTAGTTTAGGAGGTAGGTGAATTTTAATACATACAAGTCGCATGGAGTGTGGTACCGGGAGCTTGCTAACTAAGCCTCATAGAAACCAAAAATTGTATATCCACATTCTTATCCTATAGAAGTACCATTATGCGCAATATGAGCGAAATCCAGAACCTCGACTTTTTTTCGTTGTCCGCTTCACGTGAAATGCCCCTTAATCAAATTGTTCTGTCATTTAATTGAAATATAAATGATCTTCTGACATAATAAATTAATTTAAGAGGTATTCAAAAACAATGAACAGTTCGCTTTTAAAAGAATTTTAAAATTAAGGAGAAAATAAGTAACAAATAGCATAAATTGAGTGGAAAAAGTGTGCAGTAGTAAAAATAAGAAGTCAGCCATGGAATTTGTGAAAAAAGGCCGCTTGAAAACCGGGAATAAAACCCTATCATAAAAACCTCGTGCCAAAATAAGCACTGTGTAATACTGTGATTTACAATGGGCTCTCTATTGTCACTATCACCTTCTGTTTTCTTCTTCTTTTACCTTTTTCTTCTATTTTCAACTTGCTTACAGCAAAGTTTATGTTAATTAGTTTATTTTCATAGCAAAAAACAGAAACATCGCCACGAGGTACCTGTAAATCGTACAAAACTACAAGCAGGTTACTACAAGTGCCTCCTATTTTTCTTTCCTAGATAAATTCTTTTCAACTACGTGTACATCATATTTTTCCTGGAGTTTCAATTTATGTTTAGAATTTGCATTTCCATACGCTACACATAGTTTGCATTTTTTTTGGTACGAAAAATTCTAAATTAAATTCACCATTAAAAATGCGACTATACATTACATAGTTTCCACAATTGCCTTCATTTCGTTTACACTGGTCCAAATAATCCCTATGTAAATCAGCAATAGTCTTTCCTCCATCAATGTACTCGCGTGTAATTTATGCCCCCAAATAATGGCTTTCAATGTTTGGTATTTTTTTAATATGGTCTCTTATATCATTTTTAATAGTTGCACCTAAAGTACGAGGGGCATTCAAATATAAACGAGCCCTTCGCGAAAATAAATTTATTGTACAAGTAGTTGCTTCATGCCGTTTTCAACCTGTTGATGGTTCGTAAAACGCTCTCCTCCAAGTGCTTCCTTGAAATGCTCAAACATATGGAAATCGCAAGATGAAAGGCCAGGGCTGTTAGGAGGATGATCAAGTGTAATACAATGCATTTAATCAAACTTTTGGGCTGTTAGGGCTGCAGTGTGAGATCTTGCATGGTCGTGCAAAAGCAGGACGTCTCAGATGGGTTGACAGTGCCTTTTTGACTGATATGCAGCTCGACCCTGGTCAAAAAGCTCACAGTAGTAAGCAACGTTTATTGTGCGACAATCGTGACGGAAATCAACGAGTAAAACTCATTAAGAGTCTCAAAAAACCGTTGACTTCACCTTACCGGCTAACAAGCGAGTTTTAGTTTTTGACGGTTCTGGCTCCCCCTCTTTTCTCCACTGCATAGAGGCCCTTTTTGACTCGGGAGTGTAGTGGTGAGCCCAAGTTTAAACGCACGTCGCATTGCGTTGCGAAAAAGCCTCTCCTTTATTTTGAAAACGAGTAAGAATCGATTGACAAACTTTTTACTCTCTTGGGTAAGCTGACGCCCACCTCACCGAGATTTTTCGGAATTCAATTTGGTCTCGGATGATGGTGCGTAGGCTTCCAACACTCATTCCCTTTTTCTTACTGATCACTGCTACAGTGGAGAGACGATCTCTTTCAATGAGCTGCCGAACATCTCCGACATTGCCAGGCGTTATGCTGGAGCGGGGGCGTTTTCGGTGACTCACATTTTCTACTTTTTCACGCCCTTCTTCGAACTTGGCACACCAGGCTTTCACTCGTAGCCATGAAAGTGTGTTCTCCCCGAACTGTGCCGGCACTCGGTTTCGAATTTCGGCTGGTTTAACGCCTGCGTGAGTTAAAAACTTTCTTATAATGCGTTGCGCAAATGAAAGATGACTATCTCTTTCGCTCGTTGTGAGGACAACTAAACAAACCGGTCGGGCGGCTGGCTTGGCCTTGTGTCATTTAGACGAGTACTCCCTCTACCTTTCCCGACGCTTCACCTATCTTCGACACGCTTTCTAAGTCTTCAAAAGTAAAAGGCCCGTTTATATATGAATACCTCACGTATGATACTTTTTATGTTTTCCTCTTTGATCTTCTTTCAAAACACCTCTAATTGATTTCTCTAAAGTGCAATGTAAGTACATATTTCACAATTGCAGTTTAATCGCGATTTATAGACCCCACAAGTACAGAATTTGAGCATATTTCAGTGTTATTCAGTTGCAACCAGAATATGCTTTTAACTTTCACATCAGGCGTATTTAAATGCAAAATTTATTTGAATTAAAATAAATCGTTGCAAAAGTAGTAGTTAATATGTAAGAATGTTTGTTACATATCATAGCCGTTCCCTCAAAAGTATATGTGTCTTCTTTTTTATGCTTCACACGCAATTTCCGTATAGATATTGATACTGCATAGTTATAACTGCATTCGCAATTCCATTATTTGGAGCACAATTTACTTTTCTGTTAAAAACCTTTGAAAAAATTCTCAAACGCACGTTACCCATCGGTTTCTTTGCATAATCTAAAAAAATGTGTCTTCCCAGCAAACAATTTAGTGAGCGTTCACTAAAAACGATAGTTTCTCGACAGTCAACAGACATATCCCTCATACGAAACCGAGCCTGTTCGTAAAACGATACGCAGCAATGCTTAGGATGACCGACGCAATAAATAATGCAAGCCATGTGTATGTCCCCTATGGCCTATGCGGCTCAGAGCAGATTTCACATAGATTCTTCCCCTAGTTTGCTGGTCGATATATACTCGCTAAAACCACATTTTTTCTAATTCATTTACGAATCGTTAAAAATGATTCTTCTCGGATGGCCATTTTAGTAGGACCAATGAATCGTTTGCGATTCATTTGCGAGCTCGTTAACGACAAAAACACTCGTAAAATATGACTCTTTTATGAATTAATTACGGTACATTTAGTTTGCTGGGAATTGTTATAGAGATGTGCTAAACTGCTCTTTTTACTGAGGAGTGATCGCAGAGAGCAGTTTGAGCAAAGAACAGTTTTAGAGTAGCAGCTATTTCCATCGCAATTGCGATCACAGTTTTGTGTGTACGAAAAACTGCTCGCTGCCTTTGATTGCTCATTACCTGAGTTGCTTTTCATCGCTTTTGATTATTATTGCCCTCTGCCTGTGCTTGATACAGCAATTTCTAGGCTGAGATTGCAATCGCATTGTATGCTTACAACACGGCTGTGTTTTTCCGTGGCGATGGATGCTCATGCTCGGAACAGATGTAGATGGAAGCACGTTCTATGTTTGTGAGCACGTTGCTTGCATTGATTCGACACTTGCTACCACAAAAGTGTGTTGCTAAGTGACTGGTAAATCCCGTAGTAGTTTTATGGTTTACAAAATGTCATGCATCAAATGGGCGCACGTAGTGAAATACTATTATGCATGTATTTTTTAATTAAAAAATGTAATTGATTTATCAGACTTTTTTTCATATATCATCAAATGCTCAAAACAATACTAATTGTCACATAGAAAAGTAATGATGATGGTAATAGTTACAAGTAATAGTTGCATAGAATTTGGTATCAGAAAAATTATGTTCACATTTGTATTAAACTATTTTAAAATTTACATAAACGTATGAAAATTAACGAATTTACATGTTTTTGTTTTACTAATAATATACTCTTCTAAAACATATTGAAAAAAAATAATTCTGAAGGCCCAGACAATTTTCCGGGGTTTGGATTAAGTAGGGTTTGCGCGGTGCTACCACCATGTCCCTTCAACTTGACCAGATTTTCAGGAATATTGTTAAGTCCAGAACACGCAGCAACTTTGCTTTTGCTCTTTTGCCTCTTTTAGTGGGCGTCTCCCTTCTGGAAATGACCCAAACTAAACTTTTCTTGCATGAATATCAATCATAACGCAGCTTGTTTTTATTTTTGATTCAGCCAGCCAGCCAGCGAACCTGATTGGGGAAGTTTAAACAGAAGTTTAAACCCCAATACGAAGATTAGTTATCTAGAAAATCTTTTTGATAATCTTTTGATATTTTCTCGCCGTTAGAAAAATTATTTTTCGTAATCATTTTTATTTATCTTTTTGCGAATCCGACGCTAGTATTTTCGGTTCGAATCATAAATTATCTCTAAGTGAGAATACTCTATTGAATTTGATTAATTAGTCACGCAGTGCGTGCAAAACTTGTTTTTGCTTAAAAAGTTAGTCGCGCCTTAGAGCGTGCAAAATTTTAATTATTTCTGCCTGCAAACAAGCCTAGCTATTAAGAATTCTCATAAGTTCTAAAAGAGTTAAACACGCAACAAGCTGAGCGTGCACTTTATTTGTGATAATAATAATTTCAGTGTTTAAAACCTTCACGGTTTTGTCAACAACGCCACTTTTTGGGAGCGGGTGTCAAAAACCTTTAAAAGGTATCCTGCGAACGATACAGGATTATGTGAGACTCGTAATCACTAAAAAAAAACATCTTCCGACGACCACGGAAATCCGAGCTGGAACCGCTTTCGCATTACTTCAACTCGGCCAAACTGCTTGGCGTCCCATCGGCTTACTTTCGTCCTGTCAGGCTTTCGGGAGTCTATGAGACATCGTTCCTCTTTTTTCAAACGCAATACCAGTTCCACATATGCTGACACAGTTGACCAAGCGTCATCTGACTGTGGCATCATCACAATTGGCTCCGACGTCACAGGGCCAATTGCAGAGAAAAACATGTTTCGCTCCATTCTGAAGTGAGCGCAATGGAAAAAAGTATGCAAAACGTCATCATTTTCCTTAGCACAATACTTACAGAACTCCGTCCTGATTTTCCCCATTCTGTATTTCCTGAAGTAGTCGGGCCCAATAGAAACTGGCAAAGGTAGAAATTTATTTCGCCATGGTCGCGATTAAGCCAAAGTTTTTAGGCGTGAATTAGCCTAATCGTCCACGCTCCCTTCGAGCTCGTAGCCCAGCGCTCCTCCCAAAGCTCAAGCATTCGCGCTTTTTCTTGAGCAGCCAAAATTTATCTTCCTACTTTTGCTCTCTTCAAAAACACCTCCCTGCGTTCGCTGGCTAATAGATCACTTGTGATTACTCCCGCTATCACTAACACGGCGTTTGCTGAAACTGTTCTGTAGCTGCTTGCAATTCGCAGCACTCCCCTACGCTGGATGCTCATGATGGTAGCTCGATACCTTTCAAACTTTAACACGCAGTGGCTCACATCTCCACGCCATACAGCAGGATTGAATGAGCCACCGTCATAAGAAGCTTACGTTTAATCGCACTAGGGCCTCGAACGTTTGTCATGAGTCTTCCAAGCGAGATAACAACCAGTAGCGTCCTAACGCATACTTTTCGGATGTGCTCTCCATAAGCCAGCTTAGAGTCCAACATCACTCTAACATACTTATTCGATTTTCTGGTCCTAAGTACTTCAGAGCCAACCGTCATGGGTGTAATCGTTGGTATCTCTCCTTCGTCAGTATGACAACCTCAGTTTTTGCGATCATGGTTTTCCATCCATTCTCATTATTTTATTGAGTTTGAGTTGGGCGAGGTGAGGATTTCTAGATGTGATGACAGCCGTAACATCATCGGCATAACCCACCACCAATAACGCCACTGTAACATAGTCAAGAGGACTTTTCCAGCGCAGGAGTAGAGGCGCAGTGTACCATCTGCTAACAGCCCTTCACCAGCGCCCAGGCAACTTATCCCACTAAATATGAACACCCATTTCACCGAAGTTGCCTGGAACAGTGGCTCAATTATGATTTAGACTGCCCGATGTGCCGTAATCACTTCGCCTCCCTATGAGCGCTGAACAAGACCCCTCGGCTATGAAAGCCGAAATACGGGGGGCCGTATAAAAAATAATCTGGTCAGACATAAGAGCGAGCAGAATGTAGCGGTAGGACCAGGCCATGCATGAAGTATATATACCAAACCAAGCTGGAGCGGAGGGATTGGATCAGTCACCCGATCCACGATCAATAATCTCTCCTATTTCTAATTTCGTCTGAAGCCGCCCGAGCTCGCTTCATTGTGCAAAGGCAACTAAGAGGCTCCCAGCAACTAATTGACGCTATCTAGAATATGATGCGCATGATATTGGATCGGATAGCTCACCTGAGTGTTCCGCCACAGTCCGCCCCTTCGTCCCGGTCCAGAGGCCCTACAAACCTAGCACCCCTCGAGGTGACTCGGTGCAGTTTGACCAAGATAAGGTAGCCGGCATCAGGTGGTTGGAGTCTGAGATTTTCTGATAGGGATTTTCGCACCCTGTGTCTAAGATAAGTCCCCCGATAAGTGGGACTTATCTTAGACACATAATAACGCATTTACTCGTCAGACTCTCGCGGATGTCTAGGAGCGGCCCTGGGCGATCATTTCGGGAATCGCTACACGGATGCTGACCTGATGGTCTTCATCCGAGGCAGGAAACAGCATTCGAACGAAACCTTTAACAAATACTGTGCAGATACTCTGAAATTGGTAAATCGATTACAGCGCCCTCTCGGAGACTTCGAACTAGCCGATATTCTCAAGCGCAAGAAATTCGTCGTGACTTGCTACAGATTTACCTGTCCTCGGTGAGACTGCTCCGTCAGGCCATTCTCCATGCGGAGGACTTTGGGATGGAGTTCAGGGGTGGCCGCAGGTCCACCCCATGGAGATCAACTAATGCAGAATTAGAGGAAGAACTCTTTGACTGGACAGAGGACATCGCTAGGAAGTCTGAAATTTCAGCCGTCGCCGTCCGGTCTACCTGTTGGAACTGTCAGAAGATGCGACACCACTTCGACGACTATATGGAGAATAGAACCATCTTCTGGTATGGTTGCGGAAACGCAAATACTTACAAGCCAAATCATAGTAGCTGCCAAACAAAAAACCGGCAGCTGGGAGCACCGCACCAGACCTCCCGCCTCCCCAACTCGAGACCGAATTTATACAGCCGAAATGTCACACTCCATTAGCTCTAGCCATACGCCAAAACGCTCAATGTTGAGGATGAAACCTTTTTACTCTCGACTTTGACGTTAGCGTTACCAGCTTGATTGTGCCACGTTTGCTGGACGTGCCTCCGGGTGATGTCCGACCGTACGCGCAGGTTCTGTTATTTGACCAACGCGCAGCAGACTTGATCAACATGGGGGCCACCGTGAGCCTGATGGCACCTGATCTGACCCGTTCGTTTCTCGACAGGATCGCTTTTCCCTGCAAAAGAGCTTCTTTCGAGTTGAAAGAAGCTCTCTGAGTGGACTCCGTGCGTCCTTTCGCCTTGGCCACAAACCTGTTCGCGCATCCCTAACAAGTCAACACTATCACCAGCCTCGATGAACTCAACGATCGCGCCCACTCTCTCACGCAGGAGCAGCGTCGCAGACTTAATGCTGTGATTGCTTGCTTTTTTTCGTTTGCTGTGGAGGGATTGAGAAAAACCGCGCTCGTTCAGCAGAGAAAATTCTCTGTTTTGCCAGCAGTTGAAAAACTATTGTTTCAAGATTGACCGAATGCAAGCGCTGGGCGTGATTGAAGAGTCCAAGAGTGCCTGTCATCACCTTTGACCTTGGTACCTGTGACTTGGTAGTCAAAGTCAACTCGGTCACTGTGAAAAACGCCTACCCCGTGCCTCTAATATATGGTATACTAAGTAGACTTTTAAAGGCTAGTTACTTCTCGAGCCTAGACGTAAAGGATGGCTTCTGGCAAATACCTTTAGAGGAGAAGTTCAGGGAGAAGACGGCTTTCATTGTGATCGGGTGACCTTTGTACCGTTTTTTCTTGTTGCCGTTCGAGTTGCGTAATGCGCCTCAAACGATGTCTCGACTTATGGACAAGGTAATTACCCGCTTCTCAAGCACCAGGCGTTTGTGTACCTGGACGACTTATTAGTGATCACGGAACGGTTTAACGATCACCTGAAGTTGCTCATCAGGTGGCATTCCGTCTGCGACAAGCTGGTCTCACAATCAGCGTAGAAAAGAGTACATTTCTCTTAAATGAGGTCAAATACTTTGCCACATAGTTGGCAATGGCACAATTCAGACTTTCAAGGGAGGAACTTCGGCCACTTAGTTTTCTTTGCTGTAGTTTTGTTTGTTTTTCAGCCGAAGCCAAAGGCTGGAGTGACCCCGCAACATCTGGGGTCATGATTCCAACAACAGCAGAGGCCTGAGGCTGGGCAGGGATCTCTCCTCAGGCCTGCCAAATAGAGGCATCTTTCTGCTCGTTCTGGTCCTTTACGGGCGAAAACCTCTTCCCCTTTTGTGAATTGCGGCTAGTATATTTTCATGATGGATGAAATATACGTAGCGCCATACCTTTTCTGGGAACGAGTCTATTCTGTTTTCAATGACCCACGTAGAGTAAGTAAAAAGGACATACAAGCATTCGCCGGGGTCGGACTAAAGTGTAATCCGCTTATGCGGACGAGGGACCTTCACGGCCATTTCAAGTGTACCCTGCTCCCGGTTCACTTCTTTTTTTTGTGGATTTGCCGTTTTGATGGTTCGCCATCACAATCCCTGCCAAGTAGCCCCTCTATTGGAATTCGGTTCAGTTGAGTCGCCTGCAAGCAATCTCCCAAGGTTTAAAATCGCTACAACTCGAGTGGGCAAACCTTCAGCAGTTAGCGAATGTTGACCATAGTTGACCAGCCATGATTGCACTGGCTGAGTGAAATCGAAGATAACGTAATTTGTGGACCTTAAAACTTCACACTCGTATACCTGAAGTCGCTACCAGCTTCAACCCTTAGATCTGTTAACGGTTGTAAGTCAATACAACTTTGTTCTTACTTTTAAATGATTGGGAAAGGTAAATCATACTCGAATCATGAAATTTTAATGTTGCCTCTTTATTTTTTAATCAAATGCAACGAGATCATAACCGCCCGCATCTTGTAATTTTTCAAAATAGTTTAACACGTTGACTGCGGGATCAAAAAGTGTATTCCACATTCGTATGCGTTATCGGTCGCCGGGGATCGATTCTAAACTTTCATACAGTGCGGTATCGGTCGCCGGGGACCAATCGACATTAGTTCAAAAGACAATATCTACATGTTTGGAATCAATATCGTTTTGGATTTTTTCAGTTTCCCAGTAGCTAAAAGGTATACCCACTTGCCACATAAGTCGTATGAATATCCAATGATGTCAATCGTGGAGGAAGAAATTTTTGGAAATTTTTTTTTTCGTTACAAATATTTTTTAATAATACAAAGTATGACGAACAGTTCACTTAAAAATCATATAAAAACTTTACGAAATCAATTTAAAATAATAGGTATACTGTTTAAGAACGAAAGCAATTGCAATGAAATGTTTATACTTTGTATGTTTTGTTGAAACATGGAAGGCACATACCAGGTTTTCCTGGGCATTGATCACAAAAGCTAATTACTTTTGTCACTTTATTGTTGGCTTCACGACTACTTAAGGAAGCACGTAGCTCAACGTAGCATCCCATACAAATGTTTCGCTGTTTCCTTCCCGGTTCTTGGGGTTTCACAAAAGTATGAACACATCGTTTAAGTCCAAGAGTATCATCATGTTGTTCAGGCTCTTCCAATAATTCTACGGCAAGTTTAGCTCTAAAGGCTGTAATGGACATTTTTGTTTTCGATATTTTATTGAAAATTATCCATGAATTGACTACGCATGTGCCAAACAAAAGCTCAAAAATAACCTTTCGGTACCACTTTAGTCCCCTTCTTAGTACTGAATGGTACGACGACATTTGATCGCTGAAATCAACTCCTTTCTTTGCTTGATTGTAGTATTGAATGCATTTAGGTTTGTTAATATCTTCACCTTTCCGTGACCGTTTACCAGTTTTATCTAACATTGTACCATGAGTAGGGTCAGTTGTTAACATCAAAACAGGTATCTTGTCCATCCACTTGATAACTTTCATGCAATCATTTTGCTGTCCATATATTTCACCTTTTTTTAATTTTTTTGGAAAATGTTTGAGGAATTCCTTTTTGATTAGCCCTCAAGGTACCACAATATACAATTTTTTTGTCATAGAGGTCTTTAGCTAAAGTTAAATTTGAATAATAATTATTAGCATACAAATAATGACCTTCTTTTTCGTCAATTGACTCTAACAGCTCATGTACAATAAATTCAGAGTGACCTTGACCCACAATTTTCTTATTCTTTCCTGTGTAAATTACCGTATTAAGCGTATAACCATCAATAGTACACATCTTATAGATTTTAATTCCATATTTATGTGTTTTATTTGGAATGTATTGACGAAATTGTAGCCGTCCTCTAAATGGGATCATAGACTCGTCGATCACAAGTACTTTTCCTGGAGTCAAGACATTTTTAAACGTCATATTCAGAATTCCTGGAATTTTTGAATTTTATCAAGACGTTCGTCAGGTTTCGAAAACGGATCCTCATTATTGCAGAAATGCAGACAACGAAGGATCAGTAAAAACCTATCTCTAGGCATTACATTCGTAATGAATTGATTTCTGAACATAGGGTCTTTCGACCAATAAGAATTTACTGTTGGTTGATTATTCAAGTCCATCACCAAATTGATTGCAAAAAAACGAAAGATTTCTTTTCGATCGGTGTCAGTCCACAAATTCAATCTGGATTTAGATGCGGACCTTTCCCGTGACAAAGATTGTTGGGCAAATCTATTTGTCTCCCTTATTATGATATTTAATAATTCGTCTACTAAAAACAATTTATAGGCATCTAATGGCGTTTTTATTTTATTGACGTCAAAGTTGTATGTAGGTAATTCACTGTGAAAGTCAAATGTATGTTCAGATTCGACAATATCATGCCAATCGTTGTCGCGTAATATCGATGTAAGGTCACAAATATCATCGTTCGACTGAATTTCATCTCTAGCATCTGTAAAAATTTATTGCTATAAACATACATGCAAACAGGCTTACAGAACGATAAATATTGACTAAAATCTTTTAATTTGTAGCACAGCGAGATTAAAAACGCAACCCACCATTGTTTGAATCCACTTCATCGAAATCATCCTTAGAACTTATTAGCAATTCATAACTTTCGCCGCGATCCAATAAAGAAGGCAAATAATTCATATCTCTCACAGAATCATCGCTAGAATAGTCTTTAAAATCGTCTTCTAGGAAATGCGCTCTTTTTGTAGATTCTTTTCCTTGAAAATTATTATCTGCAGAGCTGCTGCCACCAGCCGGTTGTCGAAGAGTCATAAATAGCATCTTTTTCGGGCGAGAAGACATTGTTAACAATAAACTCAACACTGCACTTAAAACACTTCTAGCACAAATATTAGCAACTGCTTTATGTCAGAGGCGCTGACAAGAATGACAGTTGAGAAACTCAAATTTGTGATTTGTGCTTCGGTCCCGGGGGACCGATGCCGCATACAAGCAATACTTTTATTTAGCAATACTTTAAGGTCGCCCGGGCCCGATACAATTTTTTGACGTATCGTATAAATACTACTCAAAAGTATAATGTCACTATTTTTAAAATAATTTAGCTTTCACCATAGAAAAAGATATTGCACCCACACACAACGGAAGTTTTGAAAAATTGATGCCGCACCTCAAAAAGTTATCAAACCCGGGGACCGATACAGCAGTCAACGTGTTAAGTAATTTTAGTTATAGGTATCATTTTGGTAAAATCATCTGAAAATCTTTGTTTGTATTCAATAATTAAGCCTACATATTTGCAAAAAAAAATTTTAACATTAAATTTTAAAAACAACATTATTGGCAACTAAGTATATTCCCCAGAACAGGTTTATTTGAAACAGTATATTAATAGGATTAACATCTGAAAATACAGACCAGCACTGCCATCAACCTGAAGGCTATTTCGATGTCAGTAGTTCTACAGTTTTTTTTTAAACTTGTACGATATCTTTGCGCGTCCTTTTTTTGGAGATTAAATTTTCTCAAAAAAATGTTCAGCTGCCTTTTCGTAAAATAAGCACATTGATATTAGTATTCGATCCATGTTAACATATTATCGAATTTTTATGAATGAATGAACGTCTGCGTTTGTTTTGATTGCTTACTTATTAGTCGTGGCAGTTGCATTTTTTTTACAATTACATGATATGTATGTAATATTGATTAAAAATTCGCATTTATTAGATGACTCAGCTTTGAAAAATGTCGAACCTCAACCAGAGCATTATCAAAATGAACGTGATTTTTATGACAATATGAAACAAGATGTTTATAAATTCTCACTGGTGCGACGCAATCTGGCATAATAATGAACGTGCATTTGAAGAAATGCACAGGAATTCTCGACGCAGAATGCTGATTAAATAAGAGGCTGCTCCGCGTGATTCAAATCTCAAGTTCATATTTTCACTGACTTAATTAAATTTGAAAACCACTTCTTCTCCCATGAATACGTAGGCCGGTATTTGGAAATGCACACGCGTTGTGTATGCGAACACTTTAAGAAGCTACAATTGGATTATGTCAAATTAGGTACTTTTCCGATCCGGTGACTCGCGATATATTCTCCATTCATGCGATATAAGCCGTTATGACTTTGTTGAGAAGACTGTACACTGTGAATAACAACTAACAGCTCGATGAATTTAATTTAATTTAAAATATATCTTATTTGTTTCATGATTCAGCTGACCTTTTTGCTATGAGTTAATTATGCATTCTGAAAATGACGTACATTATTTCAATCTAAAAAAATTATTTAGTGGACAATTAATAACTGAAATTGATACAGAGAAACGTAAATCGCATAGAGTCAGCCTAAGCAAATATTCGGTTCGGAGACATATGAATATTGCAAATACTTAGTAATAAATACTTTAAAAAAATAATAACGTTTAAATAATGCAATATCTTGGAAGGTTTAGAATTTTTTAGAGAGAATGTGGAGATCAGTTTGAAATGGATTACGTAAAACTATTTCTTAAAGTGATGATGGGCTTATGACACCACAGAAAGATCTCCATGAGGTCCTCTTTGTCTTGCGTACCGCATACTTAAAAGCCCTCAGCGTCATTTTATATACGAATATTGACCAGTCATTAGAGCTTCTCGATCTATTGAGCTCTGCCCTTTACTCTCTTCGCAGTGTGCTGATCTCCATATTCCACCATGGGGGCTTGGGATCTCCCATGGCTGTGGGTGGATTACAAGCTGCCCTAGACGCGGAGTTGAGAGAACTAGTGAGGGTGGCAACAGCCTGATCCAATTCATGGTAGCAGTCAATGCTCTTTGGAGCAGTTGCCAGTGAGGATCAGACCAGAAATTTCAATAACTTCCAGCCCGTCCTCTCTCTGTTTATAAAGGTTATCTGCTTAGCGGAGTTCCAGCCAGTCACATTGAACGATATGTGCCTATGGTTAGAGAGAGGAAACTCCTAAAGAACCCTCCAGTCACGGAGAAAATATGAGTGCCGCCTACTGACTAAGGTAACGTCAAGAGCTTCCCTACGATTAGTGGTAAGGAAGGTTGGTTCACTACCAGTATTGGCGATGAAAAGGTCGTGGGCAAGGATGAAGCCTAAAAGTCAAAAAGTTCCTCACCTCGGCCATTCGTGTTGGAGCTACACCATACTTCATTATGATTATTAGAGTCTGCCCCCAGAATAAGAGGCACACCAATTTTCGTGCACACAGTCCCATTGATCGTGTGCCAGAAAGAAACCAGTGTGATCTCTGATCGATTTCCATGGCAACAGCCATGTTATCCTTGTCACAGTAATTGTGCAGCACAAGGACGTTAATGGTTTTCTTAACAAGAATACAGACACGTGGCTATCAGTCTGTATTCATTGGTACGTAACCCGAAAACCTGGTTGATGGCAACTCATGGTTCTTGGATTAGAATTAGATCCTCCTCTGTCCTGGACAAGCGAAGCAGCAGAGCAGCTGATGCTGCTTTGGAAAGGTGTAGGTTAACCTGCAGTACGTTCACCATCATACATTAATTGACAAGGGTTAGGTCGAGGACCTTTTCCTTGGACATAGAAGCCCCCTGAGCCCCTTGCTCTCCATCGTGAGTCATGAGATCCAAGCAATCATCGATGTTCCGATGCTAGCCCCGTCAACAAAGAGGGATTTAACATCCGATTCGTCATTAGATGTTACCCTCAGACAGGCAACAAATCTATTTTCAAGTGGCTCCCCTGCCGTTTGAGCTACCTGTTTTGGGTCAGGCTTCACGGGTGTCGGATCCCCCGCAACAGATCTCTTTGGCCTGTCACTTCGGTAGATTCGTAAAGCCAGTTTTTCTACCCGGTACCTGATAATGCCCTTTCGAGCATCCAAAACCGGCAGGGCTTCTTCATTAATGATGAAGAGGGCTTCCCGCCGAATGTCTACCGGCTTGCCAATCTTCGCAACCCTCCAATCCTCCGTAGAAAGATCCGGGTTGAAGAGGACTACAGATCCTAATGAAAGCAAGGAATCTATGTCCTGCATCTTAGTCGACTGGGGATTTCATCCTTAAGCATCACCTTTATCTTAGCGCCTGGCCATAATTCCCCCAGCTCGGATATTGTCGGCTTGTAGAAATCAGCCGATCGTTGGTCCCCGCACGCAACCACCCTGATTCATTTGTAGCAGCCCGCGTCGTTCACCGTAGGCGGAGGACTCGAGCTGACCTTCTGCAGCTTGCAGTAGACTTCAAATAAAGTCTGTCTTATTTTGAGCCAGTTTTCGAGGGAGGTGATTCCATTTCCCTGGCTGGCATCAATCACGGCCCAAACAAGGCACTCTTTGGCCATTTCATTAAATGACTGAGTTATCTGTAAAGGAGTTGCCATTAGTTTCTGCTTTTTGCATTCTTGCCTGCCCTGATTTTTTTGCTCAGGCAACCTCTGTCATTTCTGAGCTGAATCTGCAGGGTTTAGAATGAATGTTTTTTTTGCCTATTGATGGGACTTTTTGTCCTTGCGAGACATTGTGTGGGGGGGGTACGCTTTCAAACTTTCTCAGAGCTTTGAAGGGTGCCTTTCTAGTTCCGTAAGCCCGACAAGATTTGGCGACAAGAGCCCAACAAGATTTGCACAGGCTGGCTCATTCATCATAACCTTTCCATCACCCTAGCGACAAACGGGCTTCCTGGCTTTTCCAGGGCCATGCTTGGTGACCAAAGCTCCGGAATCATCTGAGACAGGGGTTGAAGGAAAGCTGAAAGTCAGTGGAGCTGGCCCATTCGTCATATCTCCACGACTTTCTGCAAGCTTAGCCGCTGTGCCGGTAGCCAGTGGAGCTGACTCAATTGCCATGTCTTCACGAACGCCAGCAGCCTTATCCTCAGTCCGCGAAGCTAGCTCATTCGCCATACATCCACTTTCAGGAGCTTTAGTCTGAATCGTTTGTCAGAGAGTAGTCCTAGGACGAAAGCGGTCGTGAAGAGATTCAAGATTATTTAGCGTAACCCAGGATGCACCGCGATGAGGCGATTTAGCTACATCCCAGACCCAACAAACATGCCCAGAATTTTTTTTTCTCGTTGCGCATTCGTTGTAACTGAATGCTCTTAACATTTTTCCTGTTGATGAAATAGTCGGATAAACCCTTTGGAAGGTCTATTTTCCGATGTGTTTCATCAATTACACCTGTTTAGTGAGAAAATGTAAGATAAAAAGGACGTAGAATATAAATAAAACATAAAACCTATCAATGGTTCCACTTATTCCAGTTTTAGTTTTTACATATGCTGAAGTTATTCCTTTTTTCTCATCTGTTGGCCATTTTATGTAAAGATTGTACAAACTGCTCATGAAATATGTAACGCTTCAAATAATTCTGCTTGCAGTTTCAATTGATACATTAAATCGGTCAGCTATATCTCGGATCGAACAGACCTAGTGTCCCGCAAACCAAAGAAATAATGCTACATGTCTTTAAGCACTAAATACTTTAGTTTTAAAAAGTTTTTGGAATTCCTCTGAATTTCCAAACTTGCTGCAAAGCAACTCTTACATATTGTGAGTCGCACGAAAATGCACTAAATTCCAAGTATTTTTGAATGTAGTTTCTTTTATTTTTGGTCATGACTAAAATAATCAAATTATCATCATCATTTTCACAACTCTCAAATTCTGATGAGGGTAAAAACAAAAAATCAGAAGAAAAAAAACTATTAATTCAGCTGCTAAATATTTTTCCATTTTTCTATTTATAACATAAAATGAAGATTATCTCTTTAAAAAATTACATGCTGAGATCCTGGCACTTTGAGAATTGTTGCTTGAAAAGTGTTTCAAAAGATTTCGTGCTCTCAGTTAAAACTTCTTTGCGCATGCAGTCGGATCCTGAAAATTTGTAGTTTTGGATCTAGGATCCAAAATACGTGCTGCTGCTGCAGAAAAGTTCTGCTCGATAAATCCAAATCTCTTCTTCATTTGTTCAATCGCAATGCTCATGGCCATGCTTGTAAGCTCATAATCTTGACTAATTGGATTTTGAAGAGAAGATCGAAGGCAGTTGATGAGTGGAATCACTTTACTTAGGGTAACGCACTTTTCACCGCATATTTATCTTGTTATATTTTCAAATGGTTGCATTACAATACAAAGTTGTTTCGCGACTACAAGTTTTCTCGAATTGAAAATTTCTGGACCATTAACATCTTTTAGAAGCAATTGTTGTAGAACTTCCGATAGTTCAAGAAATCTTTCAGTCATATAATATCCAGAGTTCCATTTACTTTTAACACGAAGGATGACTCTTTTGAATTTCCCATCGATCGTTTGCTTTTTGCTTTTCTCTGAGTTGGTCAGAAATGTTTACGCTGTTCTTTGCTCACTTTACTATATTACGAATTTTGGAAATGATAGGGGCCACTTGTTCGTTATGGAGAACATCCATAGCTTAAATTTAGGGTATGACTGAAACAGTGCAAAGGACGGCCACGAAACTGAAAATATGCTGCTTTTACAATGTTAGCCCCATTATCCGTTAATATGCCAACGACTTTTTTTTTCCATTCCATTAAAATGTTTATTGAGATTTTCTGCTAAATGAGATTCGGTCAGTTGCATATTATCTATATTTCTGGATATAATTGCTGAGCGACTATTTAGAAAATGTACTATGACACCTAAGTAGCTGTGTGCTTTTCATTTCTGGCCAGGTGTCACATGTCAAGCAAATACCAATTGTAGGTTAAGAAACTAAATATATATCGTCATTCCATGTTCTGAAATGTTACACACCCAATTCGGTCTCCGATCATTCTCTTAAGAATATAATTTTTTGAATTTTTCCACCTAATAAGCGATTGCCTGTTTTCGATATAAAAGCACCAGCTTTACTGAATAACCGTTCTGATGGCGCTGATGTAGCAGGTATCATTAAACATATTCTTGCTTATAAGTATGAGTTGGGGAAGATTGACTTTATGTGTTCGCAACAGTGAAATGGGTCGCTTTTTAATGGGCCATGGGCTGCATCCAAATACATCTGCAACTAATCTTCCTTTCTTTTCCTTTTTTGGGAGCTACTGCGGCCGTATAGCAGGGTTTTGTGATGGTCTCAGATGTCTGTTGTTCCGCTTCCGTCAGGATGATGATTCGAAGTGCTAGAATCACTATCACTTTCAGCTGCAATTGCTACTTGTTCACACATTCTTCGCAAACTACTTAATGTCTTTGCGCATGCAGTCGGATTTTGAAAATGTGCAGTTTTGAATCTAGGATCCAAAATACGTGCTGCTGCTGCAGAAAAGTTCTGCTCGATAAATCCAAATCTCTTCTTCATTTGTTCAATTGCAATGCACTTGGCCATGCTTGTAAGCTCATAATCTTGACTACTTGGTTTTTGAAGAGAAGATCGAAGGCAGTTGATGAGTGGAATCACTTTACTTAGGGTAACGCACTTTTCACCGCATATTTATCTTGTTGTATTATATTTTCAAATGGTTGCATTACAATACAAAGTTGTTTCGCGACTACAAGTTTTCTCGAATTGAAAATTTCTGGACCATTAACATCTTTTAGAAGCAATTGTTGTAGAACTTCCGATAGTTCAAGAAATCTTTCAGTCATATAATATCCAGAGTTCCATTTACTTTTAACACGAAGGATGACTCTTTTGAATTTCCCATCGATCGTTTGCTTTTTGCTTTTCTCTGAGTTGGTCAGAAATGTTTACGCTGTTCTTTGCTCACTTTACTATATTACGAATTTTGGAAATGATAGGGGCCACTTGCTCGTTATGGAGAACATCCATAGCTTAAATTTAGGGTATGACTGAAACAGTGCAAAGGACGGCCACGAAACTGAAAATATGCTGCTTTTACAATGTTAGCCCCATTATCCGTTGATATGCCAACGACTTTTTTTCCATTCCATTAAAATGTTTATTGAGATTTTCTGCTAAATGAGATTCGGTCAGTGGCATATTAGCTATATTTCTGGATATAATTTCTGAGCCACTATTTGGAAAATGTACTATGACACCTAAGTAGCTGTGTGCTTTCCATTTCTGGCCAGGTGTCACATGTCAAACAAATACCAATTGTAGGTTAAGAAACTAAATATATATCGTCATTCCATGTTCTGAAATGTTACACACCCAATTCGGTCTCCGATCATTCTCTTAAGAATATAATTTTTTGAATTTTTCCACCTAATAAGCGATTGCCTGTTTTCGATATAAGAGCACCAGCTTTACTGAATAACCGTTCTGATGGCGCTGATGTAGCAGGTATCATTAAACATATTCTTGCTTATAAGTATGAGTTGGGGAAGATTGACTTTATGTGTTCGCAACAGTGAAATGGGTCGCTTTTTAATGGGCCATGGGCTGCATCCAAATACATCTGCAACTAATCTTCCTTTCTTTTCCTTTTTTGGGAGCTACTGCGGCCGTATAGCAGGGTTTTGTGATGGTCTCAGATGTCTGTTGTTCCGCTTCCGTCAGGATGATGATTCGAAGTGCTAGAATCACTATCACTTTCAGCTGCAATTGCTACTTGTTCACACATTCTTCGCAAACTACTTAATGTCTTTGCGCATGCAGTCGGATTTTGAAAATGTGCAGTTTTGAATCTAGGATCCAAAATACGTGCTGCTGCTGCAGAAAAGTTCTGCTCGATAAATCCAAATCTCTTCTTCATTTGTTCAATTGCAATGCACTTGGCCATGCTTGTAAGCTCATAATCTTGACTACTTGGATTTTGAAGAGAAGATCGAAGGCAGTTGATGAGTGGAATCACTTTACTTAGGGTAACGCACTTTTCACCGCATATTTATCTTGTTGTATTATATTTTCAAATGGTTGCATTACAATACAAAGTTGTTTCGCGACTACAAGTTTTCTCGAATTGAAAATTTCTGGACCATTAACATCTTTTAGAAGCAATTGTTGTAGAACTTCCGATAGTTCAAGAAATCTTTCAGTCATATAATATCCAGAGTTCCATTTACTTTTAACACGAAGGATGACTCTTTTGAATTTCCCATCGATCGTTTGCTTTTTGCTTTTCTCTGAGTTGGTCAGAAATGTTTACGCTGTTCTTTGCTCACTTTACTATATTACGAGTTTTGGAAATGATAGGGGCCACTTGCTCGTTATGGAGAACATCCATAGCTTAAATTTAGGGTATGACTGAAACAGTGCAAAGGACGGCCACGAAACTGAAAATATGCTGCTTTTACAATGTTAGCCCCATTGTCCGTTAATATGCCAACGACTTTTTTTTTCCATTCCATTAAAATGTTTATTGAGATTTTCTGCTAAATGAGATTCGGTCAGTGGTAAATTAGCTATATTTCTGGATATAATTTCTGAGCCACTATTTGGAAAATGTACTATGACACCTAAATAGCTGTGTGCTTTTCATTTCTGGCCAGGTGTCACATTTCAAGCAAATACCAATTGTTAGGTTAAGAAACTAAATATATATCGTCATTCCATGTTCTGAAATGTTACACACCCAATTCGGTCTCCGATCATTCTCTTAAGAATATAATTTTTTGAATTTTTCCACCTAATAAGCGATTGCCTGTTTTCGATATAAAAGCACCAGCTTTACTGAATAACCGTTCTGATGGCGCTGATGTAGCAGGTATCATTAAACATATTCTTGCTTATAAGTATGAGTTGGGGAAGATTGACTTTATGTGTTCGCAACAGTGAAATGGGTCGCTTTTAATGGGCCATGGGCTGCATCCAAATACATCTGCAACTAATCTTCCTTTCTTTTCCTTTTTTGGGAGCTACTGCGGCCGTATAGCAGGGTTTTGTGATGGCCTCAGATGTCTGTTGTTCCGCTTCCGTCAGGATGATGATTCGAAGTGCTAGAATCACTATCACTTTCAGCTGCAATTGCTACTTTTTCACACATTCTTCGCAAACTACTTAATGTCTTTGCGCATGCAGTCGGATTTTGAAAATGTGCAGTTTTGAATCTAGGATCCAAAATACGTGCTGCTGCTGCAGAAAAGTTCTGCTCGATAAATCCAAATCTCTTCTTCATTTGTTCAATTGCAATGCACTTGGCCATGCTTGGAAGCTCATAATCTTGACTACTTGGATTTTGAAGAGAAGATCGAAGGCAGTTGATGAGTGGAATCACTTTACTTAGGGTAACGCACTTTTCACCGCATATTTATCTTGTTGTATTTTCAAATGGTTGCATTACAATACAAAGTTGTTTCGCGACTACAAGTTTTCTCGAATTGAAAATTTCTGGACCATTAACATCTTTTAGAAGCAATTGTTGTAGAGCTTATAGTTCAAGAAATCTTTCAGTCATATAATATCCAGAGTTCCATTTACTTTTAACACGAAGGATGACTCTTTTGAATTTCCCATCGATCGTTTGCTTTTTGCTTTTCTCTGAGTTGGTCAGAAATGTTTACGCTGTTCTTTGCTCACTTTACTATATTACGAATTTCGGAAATGATAGGGGCCACTTGCTCGTTATGGAGAACATCCATAGCTTAAATTTAGGGTATGACTGAAACAGTGCAAAGGACGGCCACGAAACTGAAAATATGCTGTTTTTACAATGTTAGTCCCATTATCCGTTGATATGCCAACGACTTTTTTTTTCCATTCCATTAAAATGTTTATTGAGATTTTCTGCTAAATGAGATTCGGTCAGTGGCATATTAGCTATATTTCTGGATATAATTTCTGAGCCACTATTTAGAAAATGTACTATGACACCTAAGTAGCTGTGTGCTTTCCATTTCTGGCCAGATGTCACATGTCAAGCAAATACCAATTGTTAGGTTAAGAAACTAAATATATATCGTCATTCCATGTTCTGAAATGTTACACACCCAATTCGGTCTCCGATCATTCTCTCAAGAATATAATTTTTTGAATTTTTCCACCTAATAAGCGATTGCCTGTTTTCGATATAAAAGCACCAGCTTTACTGAATAACCGTTCTGATGGCGCTGATGTAGCAGGTATCATTAAACATATTCTTGCTTATAAGTATGAGTTGGGGAAGATTGACTTTATGTGTTCGCAACAGTGAAATGGGTCGCTTTTTAATGGGCCATGGGCTGCATCCAAATACATCTGCAACTAATCTTCCTTTCTTTTCCTTTTTTGGGAGCTACTGCGGCCGTATAGCAGGGTTTTGTGATGGCCTCAGATGTCTGTTGTTCCGCTTCCGTCAGGATGATGATTCGAAGTGCTAGAATCACTATCACTTTCAGCTGCAATTGCTACTTTTTCACACATTCTTCGCAAACTACTTAATGTCTTTGCGCATGCAGTCGGATTTTGAAAATGTGCAGTTTTGAATCTAGGATCCAAAATACGTGCTGCTGCTGCAGAAAAGTTCTGCTCGATAAATCCAAATCTCTTCTTCATTTGTTCAATTGCAATGCACTTGGCCATGCTTGGAAGCTCATAATCTTGACTACTTGGATTTTGAAGAGAAGATCGAAGGCAGTTGATGAGTGGAATCACTTTACTTAGGGTAACGCACTTTTCACCGCATATTTATCTTGTTGTATTTTCAAATGGTTGCATTACAATACAAAGTTGTTTCGCGACTACAAGTTTTCTCGAATTGAAAATTTCTGGACCATTAACATCTTTTAGAAGCAATTGTTGTAGAACTTCCGATAGTTCAAGAAATCTTTCAGTCATATAATATCCAGAGTTCCATTTACTTTTAACACGAAGGATGACTCTTTTGAATTTCCCATCGATCGTTTGCTTTTTGCTTTTCTCTGAGTTGGTCAGAAATGTTTACGCTGTTCTTTGCTCACTTTACTATATTACGAATTTTGGAAATGATAGGGGCCACTTGCTCGTTATGGAGAACATCCATAGCTTAAATTTAGGGTATGACTGAAACAGTGCAAAGGACGGCCACGAAATTGAAAATATGCTGTTTTTACAATGTTAGCCCCATTATCCGTTGATATGCCAACGACTTTTTTTTTTCCATTCCATTAAAATGTTTATTGAGATTTTCTGCTAAATGAGATTCGGTCAGTGGCATATAAGCTATATTTCTGGATATAATTTCTGAGCCACTATTTAGAAAATGTAGTATGACACCTAAGTAGCTGTGTGCTTTCCATTTCTGGCCAGGTGTCACATGTCAAGCAAATACCAATTGTTAGGTTAAGAAACTAAATATATATCGTCATTCCATGTTCTGAAATGTTACACACCCAATTCGGTCTCCGATCATTCTCTTAAGAATATAATTTTTTGAATTTTTCCACCTAATAAGCGATTGCCTGTTTTCGATATAAAAGCACCAGCTTTACTGAATAACCGTTCTGATGGCGCTGATGTAGCAGGTATCATTAAACATATTCTTGCTTATAAGTATGAGTTGGGGAAGATTGACTTTATGTGTTCGCAACAGTGAAATGGGTCGCTTTTTAATGGGCCATGGGCTGCATCCAAATACATCTGCAACTAATCTTCCTTTCTTTTCCTTTTTTGGGAGCTACTGCGGCCGTATAGCAGGGTTTTGTGATGGTCTCAGATGTCTGTTGTTCCGCTTCCGTCAGGATGATGATTCGAAGTGCTAGAATCACTATCACTTTCAGCTGCAATTGCTACTTGTTCACACATTCTTCGCAAACTACTTAATGTCTTTGCGCATGCAGTCGGATTTTGAAAATGTGCAGTTTTGAATCTAGGATCCAAAATACGTGCTGCTGCTGCAGAAAAGTTCTGCTCGATAAATCCAAATCTCTTCTTCATTTGTTCAATTGCAATGCACTTGGCCATGCTTGGAAGCTCATAATCTTGACTACTTGGATTTTGAAGAGAAGATCGAAGGCAGTTGATGAGTGGAATCACTTTACTTAGGGTAACGCACTTTTCACCGCATATTTATCTTGTTGTATTTTCAAATGGTTGCATTACAATACAAAGTTGTTTCGCGACTACAAGTTTTCTCGAATTGAAAATTTCTGGACCATTAACATCTTTTAGAAGCAATTGTTGTAGAGCTTATAGTTCAAGAAATCTTTCAGTCATATAATATCCAGAGTTCCATTTACTTTTAACACGAAGGATGACTCTTTTGAATTTCCCATCGATCGTTTGCTTTTTGCTTTTCTCTGAGTTGGTCAGAAATGTTTACGCTGTTCTTTGCTCACTTTACTATATTACGAATTTCGGAAATGATAGGGGCCACTTGCTCGTTATGGAGAACATCCATAGCTTAAATTTAGGGTATGACTGAAACAGTGCAAAGGACGGCCACGAAACTGAAAATATGCTGTTTTTACAATGTTAGTCCCATTATCCGTTGATATGCCAACGACTTTTTTTTTCCATTCCATTAAAATGTTTATTGAGATTTTCTGCTAAATGAGATTCGGTCAGTGGCATATTAGCTATATTTCTGGATATAATTTCTGAGCCACTATTTAGAAAATGTACTATGACACCTAAGTAGCTGTGTGCTTTCCATTTCTGGCCAGATGTCACATGTCAAGCAAATACCAATTGTTAGGTTAAGAAACTAAATATATATCGTCATTCCATGTTCTGAAATGTTACACACCCAATTCGGTCTCCGATCATTCTCTCAAGAATATAATTTTTTGAATTTTTCCACCTAATAAGCGATTGCCTGTTTTCGATATAAAAGCACCAGCTTTACTGAATAACCGTTCTGATGGCGCTGATGTAGCAGGTATCATTAAACATATTCTTGCTTATAAGTATGAGTTGGGGAAGATTGACTTTATGTGTTCGCAACAGTGAAATGGGTCGCTTTTTAATGGGCTATGGGCTGCATCCAAATACATCTGCAACTAATCTTCCTTTCTTTTCCTTGTTTGGAAGCTACTGCGGCCGTATAGCAGGGTTTTGTGATGGTCTCAGATGTCTGTTGTTCCGCTTCCGTCAGGATGATGATTGGAAGTGCTAGAATCACTATCACTTTCAGCTGCAATTGCTACTTGTTCACACATTCTTCGCAAACTACTTAATGTCTTTGCGCATGCAGTCGGATTTTGAAAATGTGCAGTTTTGAATCTAGGATCCAAAATACGTGCTGCTGCTGCAGAAAAGTTCTGCTCGATAAATCCAAATCTCTTCTTCATTTGTTCAATTGCAATGCACTTGGCCATGCTTGTAAGCTCATAATCTTGACTACTTGGATTTTGAAGAGAAGATCGAAGGCAGTTGATGAGTGGAATCACTTTACTTAGGGTAACGCACTTTTCACCGCATATTTATCTTGTTATATTTTCAAATGGTTGCATTACAATACAAAGTTGTTTCGCGACTACAAGTTTTCTCGAATTGAAAATTTCTGGACCATTAACATCTTTTAGAAGCAATTGTTGTAGAACTTCCGATAGTTCAAGAAATCTTTCAGTCATATAATATCCAGAGTTCCATTTACTTTTAACACGAAGGATGACTCTTTTGAATTTCCCATCGATCGTTTGTTTTTTGCTTTTCTCTGAGTTGGCCAGAAATGTTTACGCTGTTCTTTGCTCACTTTACTATATTACGAATTTTGGAAATGATAGGGGCCACTTGCTCGTTATGGAGAGCATCCATAGCTTAAATTTAGGGTATGACTGAAACAGTGCAAAGGACGGCCACGAAACTGAAAATATGCTGTTTTTACAATGTTAGCCCCATTATCCGTTGATATGCCAACGACTTTTTTTTCCATTCCATTAAAATGTTTATTGAGATTTTCTGCTAAATGATTTCTAAATATAATTTCTGAGCCACTATTTGAAAAATGTACTATGACACCTAAGTAGCTTTGTCTGCTTTATTTATTGACTAGGTGTCACATATCAAGCAAATATTTGTTGCATTATTAAGTTTTTGAACATAGGAAGATGAAACCATTTCATATTTTTTTCAAGAAAACTTTTAAATGTTTCGTTGCAAGGCACAACATAGGATGGTACTAGTTCTTTCATTAACCTCTTTAAGCCTCTTGTCTTCGCAGATGAAAAAAAATAATACACTGCTTTATACAGTTATATCGATACGCTTCTTCTTAATTATAAAATGCATATATCAGTTTATAAAATCTGAAGCTAACCAATGCGAGCTAAAGATACTGACCTCGTAAAGAGGTACTTTGTTGAAAGGCTTCGAAAATTGCGCTTTTAGATATTGCCTCCAGTTCTGTTTCTTCATGTGGTTCGAGGGATAAAATAGCACCTTTGAAAATCCTGTGTGCTTGTATTTACTGTTGTAACGGTTTGATTAGCGCTCTGCTATGGCATTACTATGTGGCAGAACAGCTATGTGAAGTTTATATTCTGATAAGTCTTTAAACATTTATTCATCTAACACATTCTTTTGGTTACCCAAATGAACCCATATATGGATACTATCTTCGTTAAACTGTTTTATAAATTGATTTTCTTCCAAAAGCAAACGAAACAGGCTATTAAGTGTCTCTATATCTATTCTTTTTTTCCTTTATTAAACCCTTTTTGACGAGAAAAACTTAATGCAAAACTAATTGAGAATCTGTGTACAATGTTTCTTAATGCCGTGTGTCCACTAGCAAATAACTTTTGCAAGTACTTGCAGGCGTGTTTTCACTAGAACAAAAATTTCTGGAAGTTAACTTCTAGAAGTAATTTATAGAAGTTGAATTGAAGCACTTGCTGCAAGTACTTCTATAAGTGTTTACACTTAACCCGAATTAAATCACTAAGATGTCGTGCTTGTAAGTAAGAGTAGCAGTTGCCATTGCTGTGTATTATTTAGTGCAATAGAGAATTAATTCTAAACGGAAAGTTGTGCGACAGTTGTGGATTAAAATTAGATCCAAAGACTTGCAGATTTAAGTTTTCAGGAGACTTTGTAACAGAAGATCCAGGTCAGCTACAAAACTTTTTGAGAATGAGTTATGCTGATTTTGAAATGCTTCTGTCTGCCAAAGGACCAAGCATTCAAAAACAAGATACAAAAATGAAGCCTGCAATACCACCAAGGGATCGGCTTCTAGTAACTCTTCGTTTTTTGGCCACAGGTAAGGATAAACAAACAAAATTTTAATGCTTTCCTCAATTCTCTCACTGCATTTGTAATTGGAATTTTACTTGTAATTTTGAATGTCTTTTTCTCTCCCTTAATAATACTTTCTTTACTTATGGATTGCCACTGAAAATATGTTACTGAATCTTCGTTTTCTCCTTTTTCTAAAGCCAGCTCTTTACAATTGTCGCATAATCCATTCCTGCACACATAGGAAGTCGGATCGCAAACATCATTTTTCATAAATGCTTCGGTGTCACGGTATTCTGTTTGGTGTAAGCTGTTTAACTTCCTTTTTTTAGTTCAAAGTTTTCATGTTTGACACAAAGACACGTTTCACGATCTCTTAGTTTTGGTGCTGCTATCCAAAATGGCTTCGCTCTTAGTAATGTTGTGTAAGGGAAATTGTTTCCAGTTTTCGGAACCAATTTAGGACGTAAAGTTTTGATTGTTGATAAAAGCACATGTTTTTGTTTTGTGAGACTATTTTTGTTTACGAAGTCCCTTTTTCCTGGGCACATCCTGCTAACATCGTCCTTTTGGGAGAAATCCCTGACCTTTCGGTGTATATCTGGCTTCAAAACTACTTCGCGAACTTTTTTGTCGGACATACCCAAAATTTGTGCGTTTGAGAGGGCCCTTACAAATTAACAAACTAAAGCCGGGAAAGCGTACATATTTTTGAAACTATTAACCCAAAAAGAATTACTTGTTAAACTCATGTTCAATTAATATTAAAAGAAAATAGTTTTCTGTGTGATGTTTATTGTATTTCAGCTATGGCTGTAGCTGTTCACTAGAATTATTAAATGCTAACTTTATAGAGAAAAGTTATGCTGAGTTTTATTACAATGCATTTTGATGAATTTGTGGATACACAAGCACATACACATATCATTCACACATTCACTACTCACCACACTATTTGACATTGAGCACACCACACGATAATTTGTATAACAAGTAGGCTAAGAGGAAAATATTTTATTTTAAGTTTGTAAAAATAGTTGGCTGTCATTTTTCTTATAAAAAAGAAGTTGAGTCAGATTTTTGTTGAGATGAAGCTTTTAGTTGTGAAATATTAATCTATTAAAATATTAATAAAAATTTCACTGTTGAATTGTAGAATATTCATCTATCAAACTGTTAATAAACATTTCACTGTTGTAGTTGTGAAACTTGAGTCTTATGGAAAATAAATATATCTACATATATTAAACAAGAATAATAGATCTTATATTCATAGAGCATACTAAAAATTCAATATTGCTGGGTCTTTAATTTCTGTAATAAATTACAAATAAATATTTCTTTAAAATCATCATTCACTTAAAGGTTTCGATCTCATTAACTCTTAATTAGCCGAATGTTTTACTATTTAAGCTAGCAGAATGTATGTACTCACGATCGTCATAATGATAAGGGTGATAAGAAATTAAACTGTGCACAAGTATTATGCAACGAAATTAATCAGTAAAGCGCTTTTCAGACATGCGTCCACGCGTCCATGCGTTTTTAGATTACACGAGTCAAGTCAACTCAAATCCAGTTTTTTGAAGGCTGGGCTAAGGCGATAAGTGGATGGATTTTACACGTTTATAATGATGTTTTTTTTTGCTCCGTACAAATATAGTGGTAACAGAAAATTGTATATACTAATCCATATGACTATATATACCTACATATATATGTTTCTGTCTAGATATTCATATGCATTCAATTTTCGTAATAGTCATGCACGTAAGGATGCAAAATATATATTATCCACATCATTATATAAGAAAATAATCATCAACAAAACATATATTTAAATGATCACCAACGAATCATCCACACATGCCACTGAGCGAAAGAAATCATTTTAAAATCGATTGTACATGAATCAGCATACTCCACCTCCTTCGCTTTAGACCCGCCTATATAAACAAAATCAAATTGACTCGTGTAAGCAAAACACGCTAGATCGCATGGATGCGTGGACGCATGGACGCATGTCTGACACTGAAAGAAAAACTCTTGGTTGATTCAACTATTTTTAATAGTATTGCAACGATTCATTCAAAATCGTTAAATGAACTAAGGAAAATAGTTATTTTTACTATGTTAATATAGTTAATTTAACGATATAAAAGTAGTTGGCTCTGGTTATACAAAAAATATCGCAACGTTCATGAAATCAACTGTTTTAATTGTTTCATAACCACGAAAAATAGTTCAAACTTCAACGTTTCGAATTATCAACAGTTTTTATGGTACTTGAACTACTTCGCAATAGTTGATTTCAACAAACGTAATTCAGTGAGCAAAGTCTTTGGAATTATTCTACGCAAAGTAGAATAGTTTCAACATTTGGACGTTTTTCATGCTCCGAATGAAATTGTTTATCAAACACGCGTTATGGTGCATAAAAGTAATCAACCATTTTCTTATGGTTGTTTTAACTATAGCCCTAGTTGATGGCAAAACTAAGCAAAACTGTTGATTTTTCATACTCCTCATACTCATACTCCTATTCTATCATAGAAGTTTCATATGATACATGGCAAAATTGTGTTCGGTTTGCTGTTCGATATAATTCATATTCATGTTATGCTGTGAAGCCTTTATATTAAGTTGCATGACGCTATTTTGTTCAGAATACAGCGTTTTCCGCTGTGGCAAAACAGTGGGCTGCGGCAAAGCGCAGTCAAAAAATTAGAATGCACTGTTTTGTATGGTAACGCGCACAATGGCTGCGGCCGAATTTGCGGCAGCGGCAGAATTTGCGGCAGCGGCAGAATTTGCCAAATTTCTAATTTTGCCGCACCGCTAGCTGTGATACCTACCATAGGTTGGCATCACCACTAGGTTGAAGTAAATCTGATTGAATTACGTTGAATGGTCTGGCCAACCTAATCCTCGTACAACAGGATTTAGCAATACAAAAGAAAAAAAATGAATTTGGTTGGTGCCTTGATTGCATTGACAGAGACATTGTCGCTGCATTGTGATACACCAAATTCAACTGCGGCATTCACGCCTCCCCTGCCTATATTTCGTACTATGTATATGGTTGGAATACCATTGTTTGTGGTTGCTTACTTTTTTTGCACCACGGACGTTGTTTATCAACCACGCGTCATGGTGCATAAAAGTAATCAACTATTTTTTTATGGTTGTTTTAACTATAGCACGTAGTTGACGCAAAAACAACTAAGGAAAATTGTTGATTTTACCAAGATTTTTCTTTCAGTGGAATAGCGCTTAAGGGGTTGTTTAGACATGAGTCCATACGTCCAAGCCGGTTTTTAAGGAGGCGGTAGCGAAGTCGAAGGTCAAATCAACGTACCAAATCAACGAAAACTTACAAATTTTTTTCTTGAAACATTACTTTCAAAGTAATTACGCTACACTGAAAGAAAAATCTTGGTAAAATCAACAATTTTCCTTAGTTGTTTTTGCGTCAACTACGGGCTATAGTTAAAACAACCATAAAAAAATAGTTGATTACTTTTATGCACCATGACGCGTGGTTGATAAACAACGTCCGTGGTACAAAAAAAGTAAGCAACCACAAACAATGGTATTCCAACAATATACATATTACGAAATAGTAAATGACTATAGTATGTAGTTAGAACCCATTTCGTTGTTTAACGTCTGTACCTGCAATCAAGCTTAATCAGACGGCCCACCATTAGGGCAGGGGCTGAATCGTCAGCCAGCGTCAACTGAGCAGTTAAGGGCAAGCCCTTAATGTCCAGTCTCCCAGTTCGTGCTGGGGAGCAGGCCCAGACACCATACTGGCAAATGCGAGGCCTATCCAATCCTCTTCCGCACTGAGGGGTGCAGCACCCGGCCTGAAACGCGGCTCCACGTCGCTTCTGAAGCATGAAGCTTCAGAGGCTAACCAAGCGCCAAGGACACTGCTGCCTAGATGGAATACAGCAGCCCCTTGGTTAGGCTCTCAACCACAACCACCGCAATGCTCCCACTAGGGGGCCAACCTCGACGATAAGGCTGGACATAAGTCCAGGGGCTCCTTACCACCCGCGGCCTCGTATATTTTACAACCCCGGTAGGTTGGAGATACCCTCGTGACAACCTGCAGACGCGAGGATACCTCAGCGCAGCCAGTGAAGCCAGCTGGCGAGACAACTGGATCTGAATGTCAGCAGTACGAAGCTGAAAAGTTAGATCCAAAATCTGAAATATAGAAAAAGACATACAAACATATATGAACCTCCACCAATAACTTACTGAATACCCTCCACCTAAAAACCCACCACCAAAATGTCTTAGTCTATAGTACCACCACCATTTTTAGAAACTACCTTAAAGCTATTATTCCCTTATACTACTAATGAGGACTCTCCGCTTCTCAAAGACACGCCATGAGAACTCGTCAAGTCTGGAAAAGAGACCACTCTCTGATAACCACGGCCTCACGTCCTGCAGGTCTTGCACCCCAAGGAGCCCATACTCCCCCCGCAGTCTACCGTAGGCTGAACAGGAGAACAAGACATGTGTCCAGTCCTCGCTGGCAGCCCCACAGACCGGACAACCAGTAGAGGAAACCAAGTCTCGGGCGTGCAAGGCCGCATTCATGCTGCCATGACCAGTCAAGAAGTATCCCAATGCCAGGCCGAACTCCCACCATGTGGAACTTGCTGCAACGCGTGTGTCAGGTATCCATCGGTGTGTGACTCGCCCATGAGGGCATTCGTCCCACCGCTGCTGCCAAATGTCGAAAATTCTCCCTTCAATGAGTCTGTTGCGCTGTGGTGTAGTCAGTGCATGTGCCTCTTCGTTGCCAATCAAAGTGTCATCAGTCAGAGGGATTGACCGTTTCAGCCTGAAAGTGACATCCCTAGAGAGCGCAACCAGGTCGAGGGGAGGAACCCCCATAAGCACACGCATGGCGTCTGTAGATACAGTCTTGCGAACTGGTATGCAGCAATAGAGCATGACTCTCTGGCATGCATCCAACAATTTCTTGCCGCGGGCAGTGCCCACGCATTCCACGAAGACTGGCACAGCGTAGAGTGCACACGCAACAAATAGTCCCCGGTACACAGTCTTGGTGGCGCTTCGCCTCAGACCCCATTTACATCGCAGGATTCTAGTGACCCATCCCGCCAACTTAGAGAGACGCTCTCTGAGCAGTAAAAGATGAATATAGAACCCCATTCGCTCTGACATTGTGACGCCAAGATACGTGAATTGTTTCACGTATTTTAGCGACACTCCGTTCAGTCGTACAAGCGGGTTGTGCACACTCGATCGTAAACCGCGGCTACGGAATTGGCCTTTTAGCATCATGACCGCCGATTTTTCAACCGAGACGGAGACCCCCACGCTAGTCCCTCACTCGTCGATGATGGTCATCAGCTCTGCGCCCCTCACCTCCAGCTGTAATCGGGAATTTCCCTCGACCAGAAGAAGGAGGTCGTTCGCGTAGGCACTGACTTTGCACCTTGCTTCGAGACTGACCAGCAGGCGGTCCATTACCAGATTCCAAATGAATGGACCGGCAACAGACCCCTGCGGGCATCCTCTCTCCACTTGTATGCTCTCCAGACCATGAACCCCCTGGACGAACGCTCTACGGTTCGAGAAGTAGTTAGCCCATAGATTGATTTCCTCGCATCCATGCTCCTGTAGGGTTGCAAGGATCGCAGACCAGTTCAGATGATCGAATGCTCCTTTAAAATCGACGAATGCAGCCATGACGTATCGAGAGTGCGACTGGGCTACACATTGTTTGACGTATAGCCAGGCATCGACAGTGTAACGTCCGGGACGGAAACCATACTGCCTGTCCGACAGCCGACCTTCCAGTCGCTCCCCCAGTCTCCGGATGATTATCCTCTCCAGCACCTTACTAAGTGCTGGAACAAGGGTAATCCCTTGGTATGACCTGGGGTTGCTAAGGATTTTGTCGGGCGCTTTCAGGAGTATGACCACTCTAGCCTCTTTGAGTGCAGCCGGAAACACACCTTGGAGTATGCAAGCCCCAAGGAAGCACCCAACGTATTCAGGGATGGCCCGCCAGATGCTTTGACACATCCGGCCAGTCATCCCGTCCCACCCCGGGGTTTTCCTCTTGCTGAGTCTGCTCACACTGTCCTCGATCTCCCAGCTCTGGAGCTCAGGTGGATCCTGAGCCCCAGCACTAGGACATCCCCAGCCCGAGGAAAGAACTCCCTCAGTAGAACCCGCACACTCTCGTTCCATGTCGTGGTGACTGTGCCACTATCATTCATGCTAGACAGTTCGCGATAGGTGTTCGCCCCACGGCATGCTCTGTAGGCCTGTCCCCAGGGATCCTGTGCACTGTCACGGACGAACTGCCTCCAGTCATCCGTCTTTGCCTGCCTGATCATAAGCTTGTATTCATCTCTTCCGCGAGCATAGACCAATCTGAACTGAGCCAAAACATCTCCCTGCAAGCCCCGGGCCCTGGCACGTTGAAAATCTCGCCTTAGCCTCCTAACTTCTCTCCTCGTGGTGGCTAGAGCCTCCGTCCACCATCTGGTGCGTTTGGGGTTAATTCTGCGCCGTCTCCTGAAGAGAGCGTCATTCGTTTTCTCCATCCATTCCTGGATGAGACGCAGTTGGTCATTGACGTCAAGAAATGAGAATTCCGACATAGAGACATGACTAGCATGCCCCTGCATCAGGGCCTCATACGTAGCCCATTCTCCGTTTCGGACGATCCAGGATCTCCCCCCAGGTGGAGTGCCAGTTTCCGCTCGTTGAGAGGAGGTAACCCTCATCTCAATTAGGCTGTGGTCACTGGTTCCCCAACCCGGGACCAGACGCCATGTGAAAGCCATGCGCAAAGCAGCACTATTTGCGCAACTGATGTCAATATCGCTGACACCCACCGGACCATCGAATGTGTACTGCTCACACGGTGCGTTTAGTACGTGCACTTGGCTGTGCAGCAGCCATTCAGACAACTCCTCACCGCGCTCCAGGGCACGGTGCGCAGATCTCCTACAGGAGATTTTGCTGTGCCACAGCGCGGATGAGGCGTTGGCATCCATGCCTAGGATGAATGGCCTGCCGCAAATGTGCGGTAGCACCCCATCCAGATAGTCCAGGTAAGGTGTCAGCTCGTCACTGAATTGGCAGTATATGCTGAGCAAGAAAAGCTCACCATATGCACCCTTAGTCCAGACACACACTCCCCTGTCACTCGACAGATGGGTAACCCGCATACATTCCACATTTGCGTCGTTGACCACTACAGCTGCCGAAGCAATGCGGTCTGTAGCAAACACTCTCATTCCCGGCGGGAGTCCTCTGACCCGCTCGCCATAGTGCCACGGCTCTTGTAAAAGGGCAAAGCTGCATTTTTGCTCCACCATGTATTCCCCCAATTCCCCCATTACCTGGACGGCTTTGTTGCAGTTTAATTGGAGGATGTTGAACTCCATATTAATGTTGGGCATTCATACGAGCAACCTGGGCCATATAAACAGGACACTCTGAGGATTTCAGTTGATGCTCGGCCTCCCTTCCTCGGAATGCGCAGTTCCGGCAATGTGGTGGCTTGGTGCATTTCGCTCCCATATGACCAGTGGCAGAGCAACGGTAGCAAGTCTGCTCCTTGGCCCCACAGTCTGCGACTACGTGGTCGAAGCCAAAGCAACGGTAGCAGGCCCGTATGGGGTCCCTTTCGGACACCCTATACCGGAACCATTTGACATAGACTCGCCCCGATGTTATCAAAGCATTCATAACATCCTCCGCAGTTTCTATATAAACGTTGGATGTTTCATCATCCCCAGCACGAACCACCCGACTGGTTACTTTGGTAGTCTTGACATAGTGCTGCTTGTTTATGGTCTCCCTCAGGTTACTTTCGTATATTTCGTTTAGCAGTTCATCAGCAGTTATCATGCAATGAACATTATGTATGACAACCTGTGGGCCTGGTTTCTTTGGGAGGCTGACAACTAAGTCGCAGTGTTTGAACACCTGGTTATCAACGGCCTTCTTTCGTTCCTTTTCGCTTGGGAAGCGAATGATAGCTCCTTCTCTTAGCTTGTGTACTCCCTCCACCCGTACGCCAAGATCGGGGAGCACCTGCTTCTTGACCACGTTCAAGATCTCCTCCACCGGTTGGGCTTTGCCACCTTTTGCCACCAGTGCCCAGGTTTCAACGGATGGTTTCGGCAGTGCGGCTACTTTGGCAGCACTAGGCTTTGTAGTGGAGCTTAGCGCAGGCCATCCCTTGGGAGCCGTGACTGTACTGGGAGCCAAGGCAGGCGCATTATGGGTGGGCGTAGGGCGTCCACCGTTTATGGTGGAATATGCCTCCAGCCTTCCCTCCAGACGTCCTATCTTGGCCACGAGCACAGCCACAACCTCGCTCATATCGCCCAGGACTTTGGCAACTTCAGCAATACGCTTGCCTCCTATACCCTCATCAGCCATGGCTTGGAGAACTGTGTTGACCACGTTTTTAGTCAAGTTGACTGGATCGGCAGTTTGTACGGGCGCCTTGGCCTTCAATTTTGAGGGATTTCGCGCCGGGATTTTCAAAGGAGGAGGAGGCATGGTACAAACGTCAGATTCATACTCCATTAAGCAGGCTTCTTCTGCGTTAGTCTTTCGTAATTCCTCCTGATTGCGCATGACAATGTCCTGTAGGCGCTGTATCCTGACGTGGGATTTTTTCTCTCCTTGTTTATGTAGGGGAGCTTTGCTGCCCTCATCAACGGTCATCTCACTATCGGTGACTTCGCTTGCTGTGGTCTGCTCCACACGATGCTTGATCTTTCGTTTGCCGCCGACTTTCCTCTGCGTGTTTGTCTCACTAGCAGAGAGTGTCTCCGTGAAGGGGGAGGTAGGTCTCGATGTGGCTCCTTTTTTGAGTCTAGCTTTAGTTGTCTCTGAGCCACTATCTGCATTGGTGGACTTGGGTTTCCCCTTGGTCCCCTTATTGCTCTTCGCGGGCGCCGAGCTGTTTCCATCGGGGATACTTGCCTTCTTTAGGTATGTATCTACCACCTTTCGGATATTCTCCATAATCGGACGATCCTCCTCTGAGGAGAGGCACGACTCCTCCTCTGCCTGTGCAACCTTCTTCCTGGGTAGAGAGTCCTTTGGGGCAATTTTACGCAGCCTCACTCCAGAGTCGGTGCCTGAGGCATCCGACATCTTGGTCATCTGGGGGTTACCTAATATATCTAGTAAACCTAACACCTTAAATGCCTTGATAAAGAAATAAAACTCAGTTCAAGCCCACTTGTGTGAGCTAATAAGAACGTTGGAAATATTCCAAGTCCGAGATTGTGGACTTAGAATATTTCGTAAGATCCGGGCAGGAGTCAAAAACTGCTTCAAGTCCAAGTCCAATATAAACTTGGACTAAGAAAAATCCAAGACGTCTAGAAACCTGAAACGAAAATTTTCTAAGTCCAAAATAAATTTGGACTTAGAAAAATATCACGAGAGATCTGAAAGAAAACCTGAAATATTTCTAAGTCCCAAAATCGGGACTTAGAAAAAATCAACGAAAAAATATATGACAAATAAGCAAAAAATCGGCTAAGTGCCAAAATCAGCACGGACTTAGAAAATTTTTCCTGCCAACCTGAAAATATTTCTAAGTCCCAAAATTGATTGGGACTTAGAAAAAATCGACGAAAGAAATATAACAAATGTAATCAAATTTCGGCTAAGTGCCAAAATTAGCACGGACTTAGAAAATTTCTAAGCCCTTAGACAAGCGAAATTTCTCTAAGTCCAAAAATTAATTTGGACTTAGAAAAACTTATCGTTTAATGCCTGGCTGAAAAATCAAATTCCCACGTTGCGGGGAGCAACCATGTGCTTATAGCGGGCAGCTTAATGTGTCCTCGCTATTTTTAAGTATACCAACGATACCTTGTTTTGCTATCCTGCACAATACAGTAATAGCAAGGCACTCTACGCTTCTTGCAAGCAGGAAACGCAGGTGTTGCCGGTCCGACAATCCCCGTTTAAATCCAATTAAAAATTTTTAAGTGCAGGTGTTCACGCAGCTGCGCTAATTTCCTGCTCTGTCGTAATCAAGGTGCCAGCAAACAACGTTATGTTGTTTACACCAAAAATTCAATTCTATGCACAACAACAGACCGGAACGGTATGTTGTTGTTTTTCGAAGTTGCACACAATGCAATTAAATGCAGGTGTTCACCAGGTGCACCAAATTGCCCAGTCGACTGTGAAAATTCCAATTCCGAGCAACGGCAACTTGTTTTGGAAAAAACAAATTACCACTAAACAACAACAGACCTTGCGGTATGCTGTTGTTCCCGAAATCCAAATTTACGTGCAACCAAGTGCAGCTGCACTGCAGGTGCACTAATTGCTCAGTCAGCTACAAATCAAAAGCCAAAATATATAATAAGCAAATGTACTTACAGTTTAAGTGCATAGGCACTCAAAGCACGCTATAGCTGTACAGCGGCACGTTGTAACTGTACAACGATTTTGAAGTTTTACCAAATGTTTAACCGTTAGAACGGCAATGTCCTTCCGTCAAATCCTGGCTCGCCCAGCAAAAACCAACAACGAGCACTTTGCACTATGGATCACAAAATTCACCTCAAACACTATCCAAATCACTTTTAAATCGCGGAGCAACTTCAAACACGTCTGTTCTGGTCAACAGCACGACTAAGAGTAGTTATAGTATGTAGTGTGGAATTATGTTTGTTGAACATTTGTATGGTAACGCGCACAATGGCTGCGGCCGAATTTGCCAAATTTCTAATTTTGCCGCACCGCTAGCGGTGATACCTACCATAGGTTGGCATCACTACTAGGTAGAATTAACTCTGTTTGAATTAGGTTGAATGTTCTAATAAGCAAGCAATGGCTGATGTGTGTTGTGACAAGCCAACCTAATCCTCGTACAACAGGATTTAGCAATACAGAAGACAAAAAAATGAATTTGGTTGGTGCCTTGGTTGCATTGACAGCGACATTGTCGCTGCATTGTGATTCACCAAATTCAACTGCGGCATGCACGCCTCCCCCTGTGGCGCCGCTGCCGCAATGCCGCTGTTTTGTGTTTACAGCAAATTTTTTGACAGCACTTTGCCGCAGCCCACTGCGTTTGCCACAGTGGAAAACACTGTAATGTGATTAACTTATAAAGCGACATACAACGTAATATAAAGGCTTCACAGCATAACATGAATATGAATTATATCGAACAGCAAACCGAACACAATTTCGCCATGTAATATATGAAACTTCTATGATAGAATAGGAGTATAAGTATGAGGAGTATGAAAAATCAACAGTTTGCCTTAGTTGTTTTTGCATCAACTAGGGTTATATAAAACAACCATAAGAAAATTGTTCATTACTTTTATGCACCATGACGCGTGGTTGATAAACAATTTCATTCGGAGCATGAAAAACGTCCAAATGTTGAAACAATTCTACTTTGCGTAGAATAATTCCAAAGACGTTGCTCACTGAATTACGTTTGTTGAAATCAACTATTGCGAAGTAGTTTAAGTACCATAAAAACTGTTGATAATTCGAAACGTTGAAATTTTGAGTGAACTGATGAATATTTTTCTATTGATCAACTGTTTTTCGTGGTTATGAAACAATTAAAACAGTTGATTTCATGAACGTTGTGATATTTTTTGTATAACCAGAACCAACTACTTTTATATCGTTAAATTAACTATATTAACATAGTAAAAATAACTATTTTCCGTAGTTCGTTTAACGATTTTGAATGAATTGTGGCAATACTATTAAAAATAGTTGAACCAACCAAGAGTTTTTCTTTCAGTGTATATAAGTATTGAATAGTGAAAGCTACACAATAGCAATACTAGAAAAATATGGAGGGGAAATTTATAGTATGCTTGAAAATAGCGTGTGTCGTTGCGTAAGAAAATCTCGCAATTTCAGAAAATATTTGTTTATTATGTTGTCAAATTAAAACAACTTGTTTATGGTGAAGTTACTTCAGAAAAGATTCCATCCAATAGTTCAGATCGGTTATTTCACCTCAAGTTTATACTTTCTCAATTGACATTACTTAAACTATACTTAATTTGTGTGAAATCGTTCAGAGATCAGTGGCGGCTCGTGGCTTTGAGGCTCAAGGAAGCACAACCAGAAGTATAGGCATATGAGCATATGAAGCGCTTAAGAAACTACACATGCGAATTTATTGAAATATTATGTAAAAAATCAAGTAGGAATTTCAATGCTGACCATGTAGGTATTAAAAGTAAGCTATTGGTTGTCAACAGCTTCTTTCACTGATTGTTTTATTCGCTATGATCAATTAAATTTCAGAAAGGTTCAAAATAAGTACAATGTTTGAAACCAAAAAACATTCTTTCAACTTAAATTTTTTTTTCAGTTATAAAGAAAACTTAAGAGGAAAACATATTACCAGCTAAATTTTTCGTAGCTCAAAGTCGAGGTTTAATGAATATTTTAGCAAATTAAATTAAATACGGGTGCTTCGATCTGAAAAAATAATAACTTAATTTGGTATATCATTTTCAGTCTTCTGTCTGTATTACGAATATCGCAGTACATATCCAACTTCGTTAATTTTTAAGGTTTTTTTTTTTTCAAATTAAAGCATAGTACTGAGTTCGATTTCACGTGAAATTTTCATACAAAATTTCACGTGAAATCTGTTTCGGCGAAAATTTAGCTTGAAAATAAGCAAGTTTGGTACAGTATTCCCCGGTTATAAGCAACTATAAGTGGGCACGTATAATCCTTGATTATATGCGGTTTTGCTATTATCCGGTAGCCCGGTTATAAACAGTGCAGATGCTTGTGTGAGGGTGCCCGGTTATAAGCAATTTTTATACTTATATCAGGGAACCCGATTATTGTCAACTAATTTGCTTGTATGAAGGTGCTGTAACACTGTTTAATGCTGCATATTTAGTTACTCGCAGTGATGTGATAGAGCTGACAATCTTATTAAAAGCTCTTCTTTTTTGATATTTTCAATGCCACTTACTAAACAGATTACTGATATAGGTCTAACCATTGTTGATACAAAATTAAATAGGCACGTATAGTTTCATTATTTATTTATATTAAGCTTCTTTAGACTTATATGCAAACATAAAGGTAAATATTCAATTCACAGATTGCTAACAAATATGTAAATTAGATTGAAAGCAAAAAAGACCTGAATTCATACGATTATTTAAAAAATGAGGTAATTTTTGTTTGTTTGAAATTTGTGTTCGTTGTCTTTAAAAAATAATTCTCCATCTGCTCGAAAGTACTTAAATTAAGCTGCAGGCTATCCACGTATCTATTCAATGTACTAAGAGCCATAATTGCATCCACTCTCGTAGGGGTACTGCTTTCCTGGCCAAATGAATTATGTGTATTTTGACCTTCCAGTATACCGTTTCGTGGCTCATCTACAATTTCCTGAACAATTTCTTCATCTGTTGCAACACCACAACATTCCACATTTTCATCACAGTCGACAAATTCTGTGAAAACGTCTTCTGCGATGGGAATATCAATCACTTCATTTACTTCGCCGTCTATATCAAAGTTACATTCCTTTACAAATCTTGCTTTTTTAAAACAATTTACTATGGTCTGAGGAGAAACCAGCCACCAAGCACGTTTCACAAATTTTAAAGCATCTAATAAATTTATTTTTTTCGAATATTCAGCCGTAGACTCTCCTCTTTCAATTGCTAGCAACTGCTGCCTCAAGATGTTAGATCTATAATATGCTTTGAAGCAACGAATTATCCCCAAATCGAGAGGTTGAGTGATACTAGTGGTATTTGCTGGTAACATGTACATTTTGATATTTTGAAGCTCCACTCCTGTATCTAATTTATGGCACGGTGCGTTATCTATGAATAGAATAATATTTCGGCCTTGGTTGCGTGCTTTGATAGAACATTGGAATATTTCCATTATTTTTGTCCAAATTTCACCTGTCATCCATGCCTTTTTTTGGTGATAATATGGCACAGGAATAGTTTTTCCCCGGAAACAGTGAGGGTTTTGGTATTTCCCTATAGAGTAAACAAACTTTTCCGATCCATCCATGTTGGTAATGAATAGTAAAGTAATGCGATCTTTTCTAATTTTATCTCCGCTGACTTTATCACCGGCTCTGGCTAATGTGCCTAGAGGTAGTGCTTTGTAGTAAAGGGCTGTTTCGTCAGCATTGAAGATATCTGCTGGGGAATATTGATTTAAAAGCAATGGTAAAGCGTTCGTAGCCCACTCAGATGCAATTGGTTCGTTGGCCGAATTCCTTTCACCGTGTATACGGTGAAAGCTCACATTTTCTTTTTGTTGCCAGCGCCACAACCATCCGTTACTTGCTTCAAAATTTGGAACATTTAGAAGTTGAGCAAATTTTATTGCCTGTTCTTTTATTAAGGGTCCATTAACAATCGCGTTTTTCGCTCTCATCTGGTTGAACCACCTCGACACCGATTTATCGATGGAATCGTAATTTCCAACACGAACTCGTTTCCGCTTTATGTTTTTATTTTCTAAATATAATTTACGAAAGTGATCTTTGCTCTGAACTATTCTGGTTATCGTGGAGCAATCACAATTAAATTTTTCCGACACCTCTTTTCGTGGGACATTTTTTTCAATAAGTTCGATTATTTCCAATTTTTGTTTTATGGTCAATGCTGTCCGTTTGCCAGGAGCCATTTAAAATGCTTAAAGAAACTTCTGTAATAAATATCAAATAAAGACTTACTTTGGGCTTACCGTTGCTGATTTTTTTTAAATAACCGTATTCAATTTAATGTTTTTTAAATTACTGCAAACTATACACAAGTACTATTACATACCCAACAAAAGATAGTGAAAAACCGATGTCCTCAGTGTAAGCCACCAGTATACCAACTAGAACACAAAACAAACTACCTAGAATCAGCCGATAATTTACAGCAGCTGAGTAAACAACCGATGATGTCCGTATAGTTCTAGCAATTTGCCAATATCCGAGTAAATTAACATGAAGTGAAATTTTTCCCATTTTCATTTCTATTGATAGTATCCGATTTTTTCGTATAAACGGGTTGCCATTATGCGGGGACAAATGTATTGAGCGATGTATGAAAACGAAATTAAGCTCTTGAAAACGTGACACTAAACGGGGAATGCTTTTAAGCGGGTTGTTTTTAGCCGGGGAGTACTGTACTGTGTTCTTAGCATGAAAAGTTGCTTTGAAGTTGCTTTCGCTTCGAAAACATAGATGGCACTAAAACATGTTGTCAATCATTTCACGCCAATTTAGTTTGTGCAGTTCATTCTTTCGAGCGAAAAAGTGACATTTAGTGTTTCAATTTGAAAATTGAGCAGTGCAAATGACTTTCCAATAAGAAAATCGATCGAAAATTGAAATTCTTGACATTTTATCCGTCAAGAATGAGCAGTGTCTCTGCTTTTCTCTGTTGTCAAAATTTTCGCTCGAAAGAATGGCCAGATAATGGGGAAATGTCAAAATTTCACGTGAACTCGAACTCAGTACCAGCCTTAAGTTGCTACTCGTATGTATGAAGTATTTGTGAAAAAACCCCGCTCTAATCAGCCAATTCAATTTTTCTGTGATTTTCCTTGCTTTGTGATTAGTTTCAAAACACAAAAAAATCAATTTGCCCAGCATAAACCACGTGGAGGTTTAGAGCACTCTTGCCAGGATGGGAGGGTGTGAGGATGACGGTTTGAAGGCGATAAATTAAAAACAGAGGAGGGGGAATAGGGAGTGAGTAGATGGAACAACATAAAGAACAATCATAAACTTAACAAGAGCACATAACATGAATAAGAGCACAAAATATATCTAAGACATAAGAATACCACAACAAAAATATATACATAAATATACATTAACACGTTCACGCCGGCGCGGTCCACCGGTGGCCCGCGCTAAACTGTCTCATCTGGCGGCGCGTACCACCGGTGGCCCGCACTAGATTGTCTCATCGGGCGGCGCGTCCCACCGGTGGCTCGCACTAAATTGTCTCATTGGGCGGCGCGTATCACCGGTGGTACGCATTCGATTGTGCATATTAGACGCTGAAAACTAAAATAATGAAAATTTAACGTATTTTCATTCAAAACATTTATTTTTAATTGCAATTATAATTAATAACGTATCATAAACATAAGTTTTATTCAATAACATAAACATAATAATGCAGTATTATAAATATAACTCAAATTCGGTAAAAATAACGTGAACATTCAATATTATTTTATTTATAATTTCATTTTTTATTGTTTTGTGTGTAATTTGTTAAAACATTTCAAGCAAAGTGCTGGCTGACCCTTGCAATGCCCACAATACGTCTTAACTCTTGTTGTTTTGTTAGTGGCATAATCTCTGCCCTTTTTCTTGGACAAATTTTTATAGCATTCCTTGCAGCGTTTACGGGACTCTCTTGCAGATCCCTCATATGATTGAAGAACATGTTTATTTGACGGTATATGACAGTATATTTGTTCTTTTGCCAAAAGGTGATCAATAATCACTTCCCTAAATTGTAATATATTCATATTTTTAGTGCCCCATCTTTTATGAATATACCACGCATTCACGAGGGAAGTTCCGCATATTAATTGTAATATTACTTTTCGGTACCATTTAATGGTTTTTCGTAAACAACTGTAATACCCCGATAGTTGGTCTGATAAATCAACACCTTTTTTTGCAATATTATAATCAAACACAGCATCGGGCTTTACTTTGCCATTTGTTCCTTGTACAAATTTACACCGGTGATTCTTTGAGGTAGTTAACATGCATACTGGTCTTTTGTCAGTCCATTTCAGAAATTTTACACCGCTACGATTTTCGAAACTTATCATTTCACCACGTTTTTGTTTTGTTTTTGCCTGCGGTGGTAGAAATTTTTTGTTTATTTTTACAGTACCACACATAAATGTATTGGTCTCTAAAAGTTCTTCGCCCAAAGGGACACTTGTATAATAACTATCAATAAATAGTATGCGGCCCTCAAATAATAAGCCATTTAGTAATCTCATTACTACATCATGAGAATGTGATTTTTCAATGATCGTTTCATTTTTCCCGGCATAAATTTCGAAATTATAAGTGTAGCCTTCAGGCAAACACAATTTGTATAATTTTACGCCGTACTTATGTCGCTTGCCTGGGATGTACTGACGAAAACCTAGGCGTCCTCTCCACGGAACCATACTTTCATCGATAACGATATTTTTTCCAGGATTTATAGAACTCTTGAAGGTATCCACGATTGCGTCACTAATGTTACGAATTTTGTACAACCGATCTTCAGTTCTGGCTGTAGTATTGTCTGAAAAATGTAAAAACTTAAGAATAGATAAAAAACGATCACGTCGCATTGCATTTTTTATGCGTGCGTTCGCATACATGTCGTTGTTAGACCAATACAATCTAATTTCTGGTAATTGCACTACACCCAAAATAAGCAATATGCCAATAAAAGTATTCATTTCATCTCTTGTAACAGACTGCCAGGCCTGTTGGTGCATTCTACTGCTAGATGTAGAATTATTTATGCATTGTATAGCATATTTATTTGTTTCTTCAACTATCAAATCTAGTATGTGATCCGTGAAGAATAGTTTGTATAAATCAAAAGGGTCATTACAGTCAGTGTTTTCATTTAAAAATTCCTCTTCTTCCGAATACTCATTTATGACTGAAGTTCTTTCTTTTACTTCTTGCCATTCCTCATCGTTATCCTCGTTCTCTGATTTAGACATCAAATCTTCTTCTTCCGTGGAACATTCGTTCACTTCACTGTTTATATTAACAAAATCCTCATCTGAACAGGAAGAGAGTATCCGTAATCTTGATGCCTTTCTCCTGCTTCTATTTATAGATTCATCAGAATCACTTATTTCCATGTCCATGTTACCTATATTTCATCAGGGCAAAAGTTAAAAAAAAAACATTCAACCACCTTTCTAGTTATACTTACTGGTAGAAATCTGTGGTCAGGATGAAAAAACGGCACGAATTACACAACTTGCACAATAAGCATTCACTTTACTACTGAGTAAACATACAACGCGTATGCAGGTTTTTACAGGAAAAAATCGCTTGCCGCCAGATGAAGCGCGGCATTAATTTGAGCGCCGCCTCACAGCAAAACAAATGAAAATCGGCCCCGGCGTGAACGTGTTAAAAACCACTATTTTGAAATAAAATAATAATAAATTAATCATCACAAATTTGGCTGCTGGAAAGGTAGACAAATCATTTTAGATCTAAAATGGCAAGCAAAACTGTATGTTGATAGCGAAAAGAGATGCATATAAAGGAAAAGAGACTTGATTCGTATGGAAAAATATGTTCAGTTAGCAAGTAAATTAACTTTAATACTTGTATTTTATCCTTTTGGTCCGCAAAGTGATCAATTATTAGATTGTAGTTTTCTTCAGCGCTAAGAAGATCCTTCAATAATTTTTTTTTCAATGGACAAGAAGGCCAAACTACTCAGCCGATCTTCTCCGGAAGAATGTCTCATGTAATCTTTTATTCGTTTTAATGTTGAAAAGCTACGTTCCACAGACGCGGTTGTTGCAGGTATGGTTAAAACTAATTGAAGTAATTTGAAATATTTTGTTTGAAGTAAGCGGTTAAGTTTTTAGCATTTTTACCTTGCATGTCATTATCTGAGAGCAGGACTAAAAATTCTGTGCGCAGAGAAAGGAAATCAAATTTTTTGGGATAGGAACTTTGCAAGTTATGAAAAAGGTGATTCGGAAACATTGAGGAAAAATTAGAATAAAATGAAGTATTAAGAAGCTCTAGAAATTTTATTTGTTCGAGGGATTGAAATCTTTCTGTTAGCTCTGGAAGGTAAGCCGCATTTGTCTACTGTTTTATTGGAAAAAAAGAGAAATTTTAATCGAATACCTTGAAGACTAGCACTGAAATCATTAATTTTTTTTACACAATAAGAAATATCATTAGGTTTTGTTTGTAGCATTTCAAATAATTGCTCGCTAAATGGGAAAATAAAGGCAAAAATATTCAAGAGAAAATTAAATTGAAAGTCGGAAAGCGAAAACAATAAACCTTTGGCCGAATTGAAAGTTTCGCTATCCTATGTTCCGCTGTAGACTATATTGGAGAGCAATTTCTCTAAATTTGATTTATTTTCTAAAACAGTTGAAACCAAGCGGCCATTATAGTTCCATCTTGTAGGGGCAACCTTAGATAGTCTCCTTTTTACAATCTCATCGAAAGCGGAACACCTTTTTGTTGAGTGGCTAAAAAAGGATGAAAATCCTTGCAAAGTTAAAAAGAATGTGCGGCATTGTTTGATCCTATCACACGAATTTAAAAGAATTAAATTTACCCTGTGAGCAAAGCAGTGAACAAAAACGGCATCAGAAAATTTATCTATCACTCTTTTTTGTAGGTCACCAATTTCGCCTGACATAACCGCTGCGCCATCGTAACTCTGAGAAACTCGTTTATCCTCACATTTAAATTTAGATAAGACATCACAAACGTGATGATACAAAAATAAAGCAGTTCTATCTTCTGAAATATCTCGAAAGCCAAAAAATCGCTGACTGTTAAGTTCTGTATTTCCTTAATATACTCATCAATTTTACTAGTGATATTTTTCCTACTAAGATTACTATCTAGTTCCATACACGCAACATAAGAGTCAGTTAAAGCTACTATATTTTTAAAACCTAAACTTACTCTTAATTTAATTGCTACCATAATACTAAGCAGTTCGCAGTTAACTATTGATGATGTGTTTCTTAATTTAAATTGGACTATTGAGTCCATGTTCCAGGTGCTTGCAGCTCCTCTTACACCCAAAATATTCTTTGCACCATCGCATAACACTACTGTGCTATTTTCGCACACACTTCTATTAAAAATGTTATCTATTTCTATATTTATAGCCTCAGGGCTGTTAGAATCTAAATTAACAAAACTACCTTCATGTTTGCATATAATTTTAAGTTTTTCCGGAATAATAATCCTCAATTGGTCAAATAAATCCTTAAATTTGTTGTAAGCTACACTATAATTCGATTTTGAAATACTATTTATTATATTAATATACCTACTCAAATTTGTTGTTCTTAGTTTTAAAACTTCTTTTGCTGTCAATTGTAGAACCCTAAGATGGCTTGGTAATTCATTTGCTAATGAAAATGTGATTATATTAGCCGTGTTCTGCGGAACTCCCAGACATATTTTCAGTATTTTGCATTTAATTGCATCCATTTTTTTGAAAAAGTATTTTGGCGCTCCAGAATAGCTAGTAATCTGCGATTCTAACTTGGACCTATAGAATTCCTTATATGCCAGTAAGCTCTTTTCAACATCCAATCCTCTATTTAAACCAGTTAAAATCTTAAAAGGTTTTGCATACATTTCATTCTTATCCACTTTGTTAGTTAGACCGTCCACAACTGTAAGTTTCTTATTTTATAGATTACCTAGGAATTTGATTCCATTTGTCCATTGGACTGGGTTATTATTTATTCTTATGTTTTGTTGCAAATTCCTATTCCTTCCGAAACAAATAGCACTACATTTACTGTCATTAATAATAAAATTACGGTTATTATACGGTTATTTATAAATTTATCCATGGCACACTGAAGGTCCTCAAAGCAATTTATCCAATTTTTATTATGAGAGATAATGAAAAAATCCGCATACTGGAACATCCTTATGTTGTGTCTGTTTCTGCTGTGTAACTCAGCCGTATAAATATTAAACAGAAGGGGACTCAATACATCCCCTTGCGGTAAGCCATTCCTGACATTATAGTGGCTCTCACCCAAAACCAGCATCCTATTATTTAGAAAGAAGGTAATCCAGTTAATGAATTCCGGCGGTTAATGAATTCTAATTCAATTAAAATTTCCATTAGTTTTTTAGCATCAACTCTCTCGTAAGCATTTGAAATGTCAATACTTACAGCCATTACTTTTTCGTGTTTTGTACCTTTTTCCTTGAGAAAATGATCGATTTGATTATTACAAGGCTGAGTGAATCTTCCTCCCATGTACGTATGACTATATATAGGTATAAAATTATATAATAAATTATTCTTAAGAAGCCTATGTTTGATTAAATTATTTAGAACCTTAATGAAAATATTTATAAGCGAAATAGGTCTATAGCTATCTTAACTATTTGGATCCTTCCCAGGTTTTAGGATTGGCGAAATTCTATTTTTAGAAGTTTTATATCCGGATAAAATCCCTTAATAACCCTGTTTAGTACAAACGTTAAATTTTCCAGAGTTCCATCATTGAGAGCTTTAACCATCTCCTACGTTACTCCCGGAGCAGACTTCTTGTTATGTCTTTCCAATACATTAATTGATTTAAGCTAAATTCTTCTATGCTACCAATTTTTTTTCCATGAAAGATTCACTCTTTCGAGGAATCGGGGTTGGCCTTATCCATTCGGCAACTGGCCATCGGATTCGACTTTTAATTTAGTTTTACATCTGATTGATTGTACGTCTTTCACAATTCAAATTGTGGTCCGAGTTGCCAAGAAGCGCAGAAACTGATATCGAATATTTATCTGGGAGTGAAGTTAGAAATAAATCTAAAAGATTTGCATTGTGCCCAGATATGTCGAGAATTCTTGTTGCACAATCAACTAACTGCTCCAAATTGAACGACTCGCTAAAAAGCTCAACATGCCTGCCCGCCGGACTTGTGGTGGAAGAGTGTCTGAGCCTCTGAACGTTATGCACGTTGAAATCACCAGCGAGGATGATTTCAGATGAAGGAGATGTCTCAAGCAATTTGTCAATGTCAGAAGACAGTGCATCGAAGGAACAAACAGTATCTGCATCAGACATGTCAGGGCTGCGGTATAAAAAGCAAAAGAAGATGATGTGCTTGGAAAATTTGAATCTAATCCAGAGATAATTAAAATCTGGGTTAGCAGAAGTATATTGGCTAAGTGTGGTAAACGGCACATCATTACGCACATAAATTGCAATCTCTCTTTAGGGGGAGAAGCGGAGCACTAACTGATAACCAGGTACGTGATACTGGTTGATATCAGTATGAGAAACGACCTTAGTTTCACTTAGTGCCAAAATTGCCGGTTTGTGAATGGATAAGTGACAGTAGACCGAAAAAAAATTATTTCTTATCCCGCGAATATTACAAAAGTTAAATCTAACATCTTGCATTACTATAATGCCGAAAAAACAATTAATAAAAACAAAAACAAAGCACAATTGAAAAACAAAACGTGCAACACGCAACGGAAATAAACAGTTATACGCGATCGAAACAAGTCACGGCGATCCGAGCAAAGTCAATAGCAGTGTTATGCCTGCAATATTGACCTTGAGCGAATCAAGCGTTACTATAGTTTTGATCACGGATAACCATCAGTTAGAAGGTGTTAAGATGGAACGGGCTCCCCAGGTTGTGTTGGTTATAGGGCATAAAAGCCCTTTACCGTGGCACCAGATACACTTGCTTAAACTGCCGAAACTCTGTTGAATTCGATCAAGAGATCAGCCCCGGAGCACGACTGTCCCCGTTGGCATGCAAACTGCAACTCAGAATGAATTGATAGTGTTTACTATATATTCTTACACCTAAATGTTGATATTCCCCTTATCTAGTAGATGACCCACCTCGAGTAAGTATTCAATTTTGTGCTCAGTCAGTAGCTGGTATAAATTTTTATATCTATGGTAAAAACTTAAGTTCTCCCTCATGTGTCTAAAAAATAGGCATTGGAAAACTTTATGTTCAATTGTGTCAATTTCTCCACACAGCTCACAGTTAGGGCTATTGAGTATTTTAATTTTGAACAGTCTTTCTCTATTATATGCTTTATTAGTAAAGAGTCTGTTAATGATTTTGATGCTATTGCTATTCAAATTTATGTTCTTGAACCAGGTATTTTTTCGAAAAGCTAGATCAATGACCAACCATGGGCATCTTTCAAGACTTCGAGCTCTCTCATTATATTGGGTTTGCCATAATATTTTAATATCATTTAGAATGGAATTCATGGTATCCTCTTGTATGAGCGGGACAGATAAGGGAGAACCTTGTATTATAGCTTCTTTGACTGCTTTATCCACCTTATTCATGATTGGGATGTTTCTATGTCCAGGCACCCATATGATTTTAATTACGGAATCTGAATATTGCTCTATCAATGACCAAATCTGCAAAACTAGTTTAGTGTTTGAGTGTGAGTTATCGAGCACAGCACATGCAAGATTGCTATCAGTTACTATTGCTAATTTATACCGACCTAAATTGAAACCCGTATTTATGGCATTATATATGGCTGCAAATTCCGCACTTATGACAGAAGTTGCATTTGAAATGGTTTAGTGATATGTTCTGTTATTATCTTCGGTTAACAAGGCACGTCCAGCTCCAATCTCAGATTTTGCCCCATCCGCTGCTATTATCCTGAATCCCTCGCACTTGACTGTGGTATCTAATTCTATAAATTTATTTCAAAAATAACTACCTGGATGGTTTTTTGTGAGTGAACTGAAGACTCCGTTGTGCTTACATACTACCTCAATATTCAGGGGTGCTTGTTTCTCAGAGATGGATTTTAGTTGGTGCGCTAAAGTGGGAAATCTGTTGAGGATAACGCCATAGTTGGATCTGGAAGAGTAAAAGGCTTGCTGGAAAACAGTATGATTGTGAAAGTGTACTTTAACTATTTCTTTTGAGGTTGCCCATAGGGCCCTGAAGTACGATGGTAATTCATTAGCCAGTGAGAAAGTTACAGTGTTCGGGGTCTGACTTGACACTCCTAAACATCTTTTTAATATGGAAGCCTTCATAGAGTCCATTTCATTGAAAAAGTATTTTGGTGCATTAAGATTTGCTGTTAAGTGATTTTCCAGTTTAAGTCTTATTAGAGAACTGTAGATTAGTAAGCTTTTTTGGGGTGTCATACCACTTTTTGAACCTGTTTACATTGTAAGGATATTTTTGATTTTTGCAATTTTTTCTATTGATTCCTCTAGGTCTGCCTTTATGGTACATTTGTTTGTTATTCTTTTGCCAAGATATTTGATGTCCGTCGACCATGGAATAACTACTGACCTGAACATAAAGTTGGGTGAATTTGTGATTTTATTGTTTATGTACATTAATTTGCATTTCGTAGGATTAATTTTAAGTTTTAAAAAGGACCATTCATTTTGAAATAGATCCAGAGAGCTTTGGAGATTTTGCGAACAGTTGTTAATGTTATTGTCCGTAGTTATTATCATGAAATCATCAGCATATTGTAGGATTTTAGGTGAAGGAAGGTTTAAATTGTGAAAAGACTTAGTATAAATATTGAACAATAATGGGCTTAGAACGTCCCCCTGAGGTAGTCCATTTTTTATTGAAACTGAATCTTCCCCCAACCAGATTGACCTTCTGAGTAAGAAGTTGACAATCCAGATGCAGAAATTATCCACCATTATAGAAGCTAGAATATTATAGAGAACCTCAACGTCTATTCCTTCATACGCATTTTCTAGGTCCAGTATCGCTATCATTATTGAATTCCTATTACTTTTTGCATTCTGTGTGATTACATCAACGTGATTTAGGCAACTATTGACTGATTTACCTGGCATATACGCATATGAGTTTTTTGGTAATATAGACATTATTTTGGGATCTGACGTCAATCTGTTTGTAACCATATGTAAACGTTCTTATAATATATTTTAGAATAGCTTTTTATTCCATTAATTATAAATCAAATCTTAACGTTGTTGAAAAGAAAAAAAAAGACGTCAAGTCGTCGTTATTATGTTTCGTCGACTACTCATTTAACGAGATGTCCTTTTTAGTTTAAAGTTGTCACGACATTGCCATGTTAATATCATTGCCTTACACATATTATTGATCATTTTTATGAAGACATTGATTGGCGAAATTGGTCTGAAGTTGTTGATTAATGTATGATCTTTGTTGGGTTTGAGTGTGGGTACTATTTTTATTTTTAAGAAATTTTCGAGGTTTACTTTGTAATTGAATAGATCATTTAGAGCTTTAACACAGTTTGATATACTGGATTCATTCATTGATCGGACATCATCATAAGAAATTCTATCAAGACCAGGCGTTGATCTTTTATTGTGAGACTTCAATACAGTTTTTAACTCTTCACTTTAAAAAGTAATCAGAGTTGATGGTGAAATAAGAGTTTGGTGAGTCCACTTGGACGCAGGACTTTTATTCTGGATAAGACTGAGAAATTGTACATTGTTAAGGGAATTCCACTGTGATTTGCAAACATTAGGGCTATGTTTGTTTTTCAGATTATTAATAAGTCTCCAAAAATCATTTTCTTTACCTCTCATAGCTGTTTTTACAAGCATGTCATTCCAGGTTTTATTCTTTTCATCTCTATCCGCTTGGTTCCATTGTTTCTTAGCTTTGCATAGCTCATTGAATATTTGTGGCGTTCTCTTGATTTTAAACCATCTAGTTAATTCTTTTTTAAGATTCCAGGCCTTTTGTAGGGATTCTTCCACTAGTTCTTGAGGTTAGAATCTAATCTGTTGGTTTCGACTGTACAGCTTTCACGAATGGTCTGCATGTGGGACATTATTCCATTAATATTTAGAGGAAAAAAGAATTCCGAAATTCTGGTTTTTAATTTTTTTGAATTTATTTTGGGAATCGCGGTTGGATTCATTTAGGACTTGAAAGAGAAAATAATTGGCAGATAGCCACTATTGCTGATGTCATTTATATGTGTTGCCCGCTTAATTTTTTTAGGAATAAAGCTTGTGAATGTTAAGTCTGGAACTGAAAAACCTCCCGAACCCCGATTACCCTTATGTATGTATGTACTCATTCCCTTATTTTGACATTTTAAGCTGCTAAGTCTAACAACTTCCTTTAAGATCTTTACTTTTTTAGTGTTTTTGTGATCACCCCACAATCTTGATCTAGCATTAAAATCACCGCATAACAAGAGATTAGTGTTGTTTGGGAGATCCCTTAGTCTATGCTACCATTTACTTATAATCTTGATAAAATATTATTATTATTGCTTATTTTTCCCCCCAACATTTCCAGATAGCTTTTACTATTCGCTTCATCCCAGCTTGAGGGATTTGTTGTCTTTTTAAGTCTCTTATTAAAGTCCCGGAACTCCTTAATATTCCCCTTTCTAGATATCTCCATCATTTTCTTCTCCCAAGCCTCGCACTTCGCTGCTCGCACCTCAATCTTCCACTTCTCAATTTTCCACTTTTCACATACCTTCATCTACAACCTATAATTTTTTGGAGTTTTCCTTTTATTAAATTGTTTTTTCCTGACCATTTTTTCCGATCAAATTCTACTCAATGATTCATTTTACCAGTATACCTCCTTAAATTTCCTATTTTTATTAGTCTGTGTAGTGTTATTTACCAACAAATCAAAGTCCTTCATAATTCCTTCCAAATTATCTGATACCCTTGTCTCCTTAATCTCACTCATCAATTTCGCTTGGTTTATTTTCCTTGTATAAATTATTCTGTTACAAACTATTTCTATTGTTATTAATTTTTGACCACTATAACTAAGATTATTGGACTCACACCTCCAGTTCATTCTATCCGACATGTTAGTCATAGTGATATCTGGTACCGACTTCCCTTTCATCCCATTTATGTTGTAATTATATGTAAACATTCCATTATTTAACACTCTTAATTCAAAATCATTTAAAATATTCAGTAGTCTACGGTCTCTTGCATTTTGCGTATGGTCCCCCCCATTTCTTATTTCTTGCATTGCAGTCTCCGCCGATGATAAATTCTTCATTACCTTTTAACTTACTTAAGAAATTTCTAAAATTGTTATAAAAAAAAGTTCGGTAAGTAAAAGTAAAAAGTTCGGTGGGATATAAACTGATCAAATCATTATACTCCTAGTTAAATTTAGAGTTTTAATACATATAAATTCTATTTCATAATCTACTACTATTTCTTTAAACTTGATGTCATCTTTTATGAACATAGCAACACCTCCTCCTAGCCTGTCCCCTTAAGCATTTCTTCGAGGTCGCTTGGAAAAAAAATACTCTTGTTGTTTTTGGCTCACTGTGAACAAACGCAGCACTCATTTAGGGAAAAGCCAAATGTAGATGTAAAATAGTGTAAACACTGCCTTTTCATATTTTTATGGTGTCAGCTATCTCCTGTAACTTCATTTTACGGTTAGCTAAAACAATTTTGTGATTTTTTTTTATTTTTTGCGGTGTAACCACCTTATTTGGGCATCCAGCGCGTTCATTATCATAGTTGCCTGTACGGCCATGTTTGAAATCAGCAAACCAACGCTCAATGATAAGTTTTGATGGAGCTGAGTCCAGATCGTAGCTACCAAGCCAAACTTACGCTGTGACAGTATTTTTACCCATAAAAAATACTGATGAATGAAGACACAAAATTAATCTGAAACCACTGTTTTGCAAATAAAAAAAGTTGATTGGCTAACATGAAATTGTAACATATATCGGTTGAAGGCAAATTATGGTAGAGCAGCTTTCAAAAAAGGGCAATTTAGAACAATTAAAAGGACGAAATCTTATAGAACCCTTTTCAGGCAACAATTCCCAAAGAGTCTGAAGTCAGAAGTTCAACCAGTCAGTTTTTTTAGTGAAAATCTTCATTTTAAACGTTACTAAATAAAAAACATTAAAAAATATTTATCAACTGAATTAATGGCAGCGTTTGATGATTCCTCATAAAAGTTTGAGAGCAGTGAAAGTGATGGTGATAATTGCATTATTTTGGCCATGACCAGAAATAAAAGAAATTGCATCCAAAAACACTTGAAACAAGTAATTCCGAAGTACAAAGATCAAGAGTTTGTGATGTAAGGAATTGATTAAATAATAATCAAGCTAATTTATATAATAGTATATTATTATAGTAAAATCGTTAAAAATATTTAGTTTTCGCTTCTCTTTGAAAAATATTGCAAAAATCCTTCTAAAACATGATTTTTTTACTCTGTTTCTTCTGTTCTCTCCTCATCTCCTCAAGAGAACTTATTGCCAATATGCACTTTTGTTTTCTTCTTTCTTTACTGCAGTTCTTTGTCAACCGTTTCCACCAGTTTTTCTAGGCTGACTTCCGGGGAAAAGGCTAAAATAGCCTGTGTCTGCTTCAAAAACGGCTGCAACCAGAGGGTTCTCAGTAAGTTTTCGCCAACGGCAGAACCTTCCAGCTGCTTTATATCCCTAAGCAACTAAGGTCGGGGCTCGCAATCACGTCCCTGACTGTTTTTAGCTCCGTCGAGCCTAGCAAAGACACCGCATCGGTGTATTTGGTCAGGGAGGCTTATCCTTGACTGAGCAAACTGGTTTTCTCTAGCCCTTCGAATCACAAACCTGGCTCTTCCAGTTAAAACGCGGAACGTTTGATAGACGCTGCATTGATTCCGAGTGTTCCGACCGATGTGCTTGAGGGCTCAAGGGCTACCTCGCTGTCAAACGACATTGACACACAAAGTTTACGCGATCGAAACGAAACAAAACACTGCAGAGGGTATGGTGACTGGAGTATTTCTTTAAATATGTTGTCGAGGTTGTTCTCCGAGTCATTTTTATATCTCAAAAATTATTTTTATAACAAATCAATAATAGCACATAACCTTCTTATCGACCAAGTCCTTGGGTTTAGAAGCCTTTCCTCGTTGTCTGAGGCTTTCAGTTTAGCCCTTCTTCTCGTCATTGTGCTTGTTGCTTGGCTTGCTATGGTGCAGGTTTTGGTTATTGTTGCTCCGCTTGTTGCGTTTTGCTTTTTAGTTGGGGTCACCAGTTTAGAATTTGTTAAACACAACTTTCTCTGTCAATACTTTATTCCAATTAAAAAAAACATTTTTAACATTTCTGACTACTGGATTTAAGAATTTTGATGCATTGAGTATAGTGCTGTGGAGACTAGTCGATTGGATGTTGAACCAAAGTATACTTGTGTAAGTGTATTCACGACTATTATTCTATCATATATATTATTCTGATTCTTAATCTTATTAAATCTTCTAAACGAAGAGATCAACGAACGATCATTTGGATGTAAATTTGTAGTTTTATTGTAGCTCCATAATTTTTGAATTATTATTTTTTGCCGAACACCTCATGGTGAAATTGAAAATAAATTTTTTTATATTTCTGGCGCTGTATTTATAAAGTTTTGCCTTTGAGCACATTCTGAATTTCCTGTTGCTCGCCGTAACTGTTACATTTACTCTCCTCTTTCGTATTCCTTCGCACCTAACACCAATTCCAGCCCCACGGCAGCATGTGTTTGGATGTTGATCTTGGTGTCCGGCAGCATGTACGATTACGTACAATTATTATTAAAAATTATGTTGTACATGCATATGCACACTCGTACCTTACTTACATTAATTCAATTACCTTGTACAATAAAGTATAGGCGGCAAAAATCAGCGTAGTTTACCGCGAGCCAATTATTTGACCCTAATTAGGTTTCGGTCACGTGCGTATGCTGTCTTGTGTAAGGCTAACTTGTAGAACCAGTGTCTGAATTATCTACGTCGCCATTACTCCTTTGTTCCGATATTTCCCCTTTGGCTGGCAGCTTTTCGTTCGCATGGATATTCGGAATGGATGAGATATGGCATATAATTGCTTTGCTCTGTTTCCAGCTCTTGAAATTGTAACATTTGCTGTTGCGTTATGTATCGACTCCAAGGCTGAGTCTCGACGGATCGTATAATAAGCCAAACGAATAAGCCCTCGTATAATAAGCCAAACGAATAGTCTGCAGTATTGAAATCGGCCGGAAATTGTTGTTGAACACTTACTTTATTGTCGACTACTGGCTCTTTAGCCAGTTTCGATTCGTTGTTTTGTCAGACAAATCTGCTCGTTGAGGGCATACTCGAAAGCCAAGATGAAGATGGACACTCAGAGCTAAATGCGCTAGCATCAAAGTTATTTGTCGATGATAACTGTTTTATTGCATAAGTTTTTAGATAGCGTCTGGTTGATTGACTCAGGCGAAGTACTGCCAGTTGTAGTATCTACCGACGAAGAGAGTAGCGAAAATATGCTATGGTTGTTCGGTGCGCCAGCGCAAACTTCGTCCAGGAGCTTTGGCAATTCTAGTTCACGTCGGACAGCATCACATATCTGTTCGAAATTTGAGTTCCAGTCCTGCATCTGCGATACTGTTGCTAACGAGCGCTCCTGCAGATCAACGCGTGATTGTTTAGTTCTTGGTTTAAAGAAGGCCCGCGGACAATCGTGGGCTGAGGTTCTTCAAACTTTATCATCGTCGAGCTAGGGTCAGTCTCTTCCTCCGGTATCCTTGTAATGGAATTACTTACATCTATTGCATTGCCAGATGTTTCTATTGCTACATCTAATTTCGATTCTCGTTCTTCGGATGCATTGCAAGTGCTATCGGTTTCTAAGTTTACAGCTACACTAGATGTTTGAACCTGAGCTTCCTTTGCATATGCATTCGTTGAACTTGTCCCCGCTTGAGACAAGTTCAAGTTTCGGTTGCTTCTTGTACGGTCGTTTCGTAATCGGAGGAGGCCACATTTTATTTTAGTTGTACGTTCCAGATTTTCCACTATTTACTTTCTATGATGACTAGTTGTAGACTTCTTGCTCGCCAGTCGAATAACACTTGTAGCCGCTAAAGTCGATGCAAGCGGTAGTGCTTACTCCACAGCATCCGCCTGATCCTCACAGTATCTCCCTGTATTATCCTCACGACTGCTTATATCACTAGAAATCTCAGTCAATCCTGACCAAATCAACTCTCCTTGCATACCCGATTTCATATTCTCCATTATTTCAAGGGATTCATTTGGATCTAGTTTAATGTTGCTTATAACCGTAACATCCTTAATACTACTTCCTTTTGAGACTAAAGCTACATTTTCGTCTATCACCTCATCAATGTTGCCCTCAGGAAGATATTGCGGCGGGCACGCAGCCGGAAGTTGTTGCGACTGACTAAACTCTGTCGAGCTGTCGTCAGTGCAGCATGATATTTATTTAGAGATCTTCCTTCTCTTGCCCGGCGTGCCTTTTCCCAGCCGACTAGCTCAGCCTGGCATGGGTTTGCGGGTGGAAGAATCTCAACGTGCTAGGGTACGCAGACAGTACAACATTTAACACATTTTACAAATCATTAAAACAGAAACAAACATGAAGTGGAAGGAAAAGAAGAAGTTCCGTAGGAATCATAAATTATTCATTTATTCCCAATTCATTCTGGATATGTTAGCTTATATGAAAAAAAATATGATAAAAGAAATGAAACGTTAATTATAATAAAAACATAAAATTATAATATATAAGATTCAAAACCTACGAAAGCCGGAATATTCCATGTAAATTAATAACCAAAACAAGTAAACTCGTGGAACAACAGACCAAAATTAATCATAAAAAATTGTTTAATTATTTTGGGTAGAAATGTTCATACACAACCCCGGCCGGAGTGGCGTTCACACCAATCATACAGTCTTTTTATTATTATTATTATTATTATTATTATTATTAGATCAACACATAAGCAAGAAAATTATAACCTAAAACTTATCTCACAGAATTCCACACCAAATGCACACATTGAAAGAGGAAAAAAAATATTCCAAAAAAATTTAGGATTTGGATTGAATTCACGAAAGCAATTATTTATCATTTCAAATTAACGGTTTAATTGCAATTATTACGTACCAAAGAAAACAAAAACCAAAAGTTCGCAGTACTTATCTGGAGTAGTCCATTAGTCGAAATTGAGAATAATCCAATAGCTTCACAAGTTAATTGCCTGATTCCATATTCTAGTCTGTCCTAGCAGGGCTCCTTCTTCCAAAAACTCATAGTTACGAGATAAATTCGACCATTCAATCTTCAGGAACTTTCGTTTAATGCCCTTGTTATCCGTTTTCTCCGTTGTATCAGATAGTGAAATAGGAGTTATATATCTTCAATTCACTTCAACTTTAGTTTCAAAACTGCTTACTACTTTTAATTTTTCCACAGAAATATTTTTTTCTTTCAAAAAGCACACTTTTCTTCTTTTCAATTCCCAATTTTAATTCATTCCTTTTTCCTTTGTTTGAAAAATGTTTTCAAATTGCTGCTTCACCCAATTTCATCCGTGTTCCGTTTTTTGTTCCTCCATAAAATTTTTATTTCCACTTTGCTTCTAATAAATTGTCTTAACCTTCGGCAGGCAACACTTTTTTTTTTGCCCTCGTCAATAGCAACAGGGGTGTGCGTTCACCCCACCACTTTTGATTTCAAATAAAACAATATTATAATGAAAAAACAAACTTATTCATTACGAAATCCATTATCTTGAATTAATAGAAAACAAAAATCCACTCCTTTTGATAATTGTTGAAATTCGAACACATAATTTTTTTAATTAAATACAGTTTACGCAAACACCTTTACGGTGTACGACACATGCCGGCTGTAGGCACCTTACACAAGAACTTTTAACTTTTTTATCTTTTTTTCTTGGACACAGTGCACATCTAGCCTGCTTTTGTAACTTCGCCGAGGGTTCACCTTCAGAAAGTTCTTGGTTCATATTTAGAATGTAGCGTTGTATATAGAAGCACTAAATAGTGTCCACGTATCTTTAACGCTTTTGCGGTTGTCCTTATTCATAGCCGAAAAATACAGTAGTCCTATGAAAGCTTCCAATTCTATCTATCAGTTTTATATATATCGCGGTGATCCGTATATTTAGTTGCCTGTCGTTCAATTTCTTGATTCGTATGTAACACAATCGAATCAATGATTGGCTCGGAAAATAAAGTTTTAAATGCATCCTTTTCAGTTACAATATTCCGAGCAGTTCCTCAGGAAATTCGGCGGAGAGTGACAATATTTTGTCGTGGTGTTCGACTAGATAATCGTGCAACTGAGGACCAAACATAGCCATTCTACCTCTAAGCACATTTGTTCGTAAATGTGCTAGTGGAACATCCTCGTCGGTACTATTTTAACTATAGGAAATCACGTCATCCTTTTTGACTGCACAGAGACACAATCTTCAGTTTCAGAGATTTCCCCGTCTTCTGAACGGTGCTCATCACCAGAACTAACGTCATTTTAATCATTCGCGACAATGGCTTTTTTCCACAAATCATAAAGATATTGGTACACTTTATTTTATTTTTGGTGCATGAGCAGGAATAGTGGGAACATCTTTAAGAATATTCAGAATATTAATTCGGAAAATATATCAAGCAAACTTCTAATTTCGTCTTCTGTAGGAGAAGCCATTTTTACATTAGAAACAACAAATAATTACTTTTACACCATAAAAAAAAACATACGTAAGTACCAACAGGGGTGTTGAATCACCCCAACAATGCCAATATAATATAAAAAAAAGAGACTACTGCCAAATGCTGACTTATCAGACTGATTGTAATCACTCTAATTAGAGAATAGACCGAGCGATAGAAAAAGACAACAACAGCAACATAATAAAATAAGACTTTTATCAAGTCAGGCGGTGACGTCTAATCTCTGTTGCCATTCGAAGGGTAACTTTCACTTTATTCTTAATGCATTTTCAACTTTTTCTTTATTCTTAATGAATTTTCAACTTTTACTTTATTCTTGATTTTCAGCCGCCAAAATCCGCTGAACTTTCTACTTTCCCATCCAATACGAGTCCCCTTTTCTTTGCTTCAAATTTTTTCACGGAACCGCAAGAGCGGTTCCCTTCCAAATTTCTCATTTCTTCCAATTCCCCTCACCATTAGTGCACCACCAAGCCTGATAGTACATTCATGAGAACCATGTTTGATGTTGTACATCAATGGGAAATTTTAAAAAGCTTTTGCTGAACAGCTGGATCTGTTAGTGGATATCTCATCTGTCAGCGATGACGTTTATGGGAGGGTGCCGCAACCAAACAAACTCTGCCCTGACGCGGAAGACTGGCTCGGTCGCGCCCACAAAACGTGCAAAACATCACCTTATTCAGAATTTACTTAAGTTTTCGTGGATCTTGTTCACTGATTCGCAATATTGTGAACACGTTCGACGACCATATTATTTATCATGATGTATTTTCACCTGCGAATGAAACGTGCTCTACGTTACTCGTAGGCGACTGCTCTACCAACCCTCGTATGGGAATCTTCAATCCAGTATGCGCTTAAAATCTTTATTGGCGAAAACTACTTCGCATTCGATTCAACGGTAAAAAAAAATGATTATGAATATTTTATAACCCTAAACGGCAAAGAGAAGGTAAACATTCAAAGTCAGTCAGATCAGTTCCTGATTTTGGAGAAGTTCTATGACTTCAGGTATGAATTTCCAAAAAATGTTGCAACCATTTACGATTCTGTTTCAATTAACGTTTTTTAGAGTTGAAATTAACGCGCAAAACATACTGATCGTGGATAATGCACTGATGCGTACAACTATTCAATTCGATATGTTTAACATAGTCAATGTGGAGATTTGTGTAGAATCTGTAGTTTGCCGCTGAACTCCATGCCACATTACAATATTTGTTCACTTGTTTAACTAGGTATGTGAATACGCTTTAGTTAGTTCTAAAATTGTCATTGAATAATAAACTGAACAAGAGAAAAGTAAAATTATTCCCATTCCTGTCGAACACAACAAAGTTCATCGAATTCATAGTTTTCATCATCGGAAGCAATCCATTCCTCAATCTCGTTATTATCGCTACCGTAATCTTTATCACAATCATGAAATTGTACAACACTTGGTGGTGATTGTATCACTTTTTCAATTACCGAAAACTCTCCGCTTTCAGTTTCAACGCATTCGACAATGTGCCGCGGCTTTTCCTGAACAATAAAATCGCCATTTTCACGTTCCACATACTGCGCCGGCTCCATCTTTGCCCACAGTGTATTGGGCAAAGCAGTTATTGGTCACGAGTGGGAATTTCCTGAAGATGCTATTGTTGGTTTGGAGCAGCTTCCCTTCTTCTTCGTAGCCGATGATGCATTCCCATTGCACAAACGCATCATGAACCATTTTGTTCCGAAGAAACACTATTACCTTCCAAACGAAGAACGAATATTCAACTAACGGCTTAGCAGAGTGAGACGTTGCGTAGATAATGCTTTTGGAATTCTATGTTTGCGTTTTTACTGCCTTGCGCGCATTATGCACTGCAATCCAAGCAAAGCAAGTAAAATTTTAACGGCTTGCTGTTGCTTACACAACTTCCTCACCGGAAAAAACCAAACTGCATACTGCCCACCGCAATATGCAGATTATATTGATGAAGACGGCAATTTGGTAGAAGGAGAATGGAGACGCAACATTCCCGAAAACACCGTCTATTATGCAGATGTTACCTTTACTCAAGGCAGACACAGCAATACTGCAAAAAAATATAAGGCAACGACTACAGTCATTCGTTAACTCCCCTCAAGGTTCTGTGCCATGGCAGATTGGAGTTTGACACTTCTGCCATTATGCTTTTATATTAAAATAAACCATTTATCAATATTGTGTAATGTTTTTTATTTAAAACTATTAACTATTAACTCTTGTTCTTTTGATAGCATTTATGGTATCATTAATATGTTGAGCTCCATTACTTCATCTTCCTGGAGCTTCTGCAACAAATCATCCAGGTTCGCCAGCATGCCCATATATTTAAGAGGCGCCGTGTTCGTTTGAGCTACGTCACTCATTATGGATAATAACTGAGTCGTTTGTTCTGACAAACAATCATTTTTATTATTTTTTGGTGCAGATGTACTTCCGTGCAATAAACGTTGATAGGTGCGATTCTGTGCACAGCTGAGCACATAAAATTTTGTTAAGCATCTTGAATACAACAACAAAATTGTTCGTATTCAAACATATAAATAATTTACTGAACCAAATTTGATATGCTTATGTGTGCAAAAAAAAACCCGCATAATAAAAGGATTATTGAAAAAACAATCATTCATGACAATTTACGTAATAATATAAGCTCTCATCAGGTTCCACATTTGAGAATGTCCTAAACTAAAAACAGAAGTCAGTGATGCATATGTATTTAAAGCTACGCTTACTTACGATCGCTTTGATGCAGTTGGTGTTCAAAAAGAGAGGTCTTCCGCCAGATCTTCTGGATGAAATAGCTGCATGTACTTGTTTACAGCAGAAGTACCGTCACAGCCCCACGGATTCGATTCTTAATCGCACTTTGAAATTTTTCATCCTCTCTCCACATCTTGGAGATTTTTCATCCTCTCTTCAAGACGTGCCCAGTAGAGATTTGAAATAATTTAGCAAAAACTGTTGATTCACAGCGAAAGTTTTGGTCCAGAATGTGGGTGCTGTGTCCCTCAAGGCTTCATAAAAAGTTCGGTTAGTTATAAAAGGAGCAGAATCCATAATTGGAAAATATTCGCGAGAATTTGTCTATTTCAACATTGTGTTCGAAACTTCAGTGTCTATTGATTTAAATCCTTAACTGACTTCACCTTCTATTTATACTCTATCCCTAAAATACCTTAAAAGAAACATTTAATGCGAATTACTTTTTTAATTACATTTTTTTTGTGGAATTAGGTTTACTGAAGCCTTAAGAAAAATACCCTATACCTGAAAACCTTACATTTTGACATTGATTTTTTGACTTTTGTCCAGATAGAATCGGGATTCAGCCCACTGTGTGGCGTCTACAACACTGATCGCTTTCAAAAATTTCATTCCCGACGCGCATTAATCAATTCTCGACAATAAGGACAAAAGCATTTTAGATAGATAGTACTTTTTTGTAGCCTGAATTATCTCCTGATCTAGAGGTGGCACTTCCGACGTTAAATTTGATGCAAGAAACTTTATCGTGATATTAGAATTTTTTTTCAGTTAGGATTTGCGATTATAACGCAATCAATCAAGATAAAAATTTTTGTCTATTTAATTTTTGTCGTTTAAAGAATCCAGTCAATTTTCAGATATCAATTATGTCATCCATGCTTTTTTATTACTTGCTACTTTAACCAAAAAGTTATTTGGATGCACTTTCTGTTGACGAAACGCTTTCGGTTTGGCTGCATTTCCAATGACTAGCGGTTTCAATTTTTCTCCCATCGTGCTGCAGCACAATAAGATGCTTAGTCCATCTTTAGATTTCTTGCCACCTTTATTTGATTGCCCTTTAGAAACAAAACTTTCAGCAGCGTTGAATTGGTCTTCGGGCGGAAAGTCTCTCAAAACTTCAGATAACTTCTGTTTCCAATCGATAACTGCTTGAAGATTGAATATTTGAGCCTTCACCAGAAAGAGCTTTGAATTGTATATTATGCCTACACTGAAATGACTCCAGCCAAACACTGAAATGAATCCAGCAAAAAAATTCTAAAATTCTAAAATTTGGGAAAACTGGGATGGACAAAGGAGACTCTGAGGAATGCATTGAAACACGATTGGTATATGGGGATGAAGGATTGTTGTTATAATACCAGGAAGCCACTGACAATGCGAACAACTCATTTTTTTCAGCTATATCGGCTATTTCAGTCTTGATTAAGGGCAACTTTTTTGAGAAAATAGACTTTATCAAGATTCTTTCTTTTGACATCCAACAATAAGGGTTATCTTGAATCGGTGCCAATTGAATTTTTAATTCCTCAGATATTACATCTGAGCTAGCATCTAGAAAATTTTTATTTACTACTTCGAGGCAAGAAGGACATTGGACATGGAAGTGATAAGAATAGCTGTAAGTTTCGGGAGTGAGATACTGCCACATGAATGACCAAAGTGAACTAATAACGGAAAAAATAGCTTGGAAACTGATGTTTGGATCATCATTGATCACGGGATCTTGAATTCGCTCTGGTGTGAAGTGATTGGTACTGATATTGATGTGGGTGTAAGAATTGTATAAAATAGATGGGGTTGTTTTTTGAGACGTTTGGATGTTGTCCCATCTGTGTTCCAGTGAACCAGAGATCTCTGAGTCTTTTGGGACAAAATCATCAGGGTTTAAATCGGTGAGTGAAGAAAAAATGAGTCGAATTAAATCTGAAAAAGCAGAGTCCCTCTTTACTCTCCAACCTATGAGCCTTAGGTTTTTAAGAGCCCCAGTCAGTAAAAGGGGACTCACACTGACTAGTTTGGACCCTTCGTAATTAACTTTTACTTGTGTTTTTGTGCCAAAATAAGGCTTAAATGGTCCCACTTTTTGCTGACTGGAGTGATATTGTAAATATTCCATTTCATCCAAATCAGTCCGTGCTAATATATATCCCAAATTGGCATTAATGTGATTTTGAGTGGTACAATCTAACCCATTTGTTTTGAACATTGTAAACAATTCCAAGGGACACGCGCTTGTGACTCCAGTTAAATCGGTCCTTCCCCAAGAAGTCCTCCTTAAATGATTGGCTTGTTTGGTTGCACACAACTCATAAGGATTGAGAAAGGTTTCTCGTGAAGAACTTAAATTTATTAACATGCTACTAAGGAAATTTTCCTCAAAAATCCCATAGAGACGCTCCATAGTAGGTGGGGGTCTGTTTTCTGAATCTCCCAAAGTGTCTGAAAAAAATTGAGTCATAGTATTTTGTTCTCGATTTTGGATCATTAAATTAATCAAGACCCCCTGTCTTGTTAACCTTGGATATTAATTTTATCGCTCTGCCTACAATAGTCGAGTCTAAAATTGAATTTGAAACTATTGGGTTTAAAGCATACATGGAAAATAGAGCTGCAAACAATTGAGTTTGACGTCTTTTCGCCAATAACAAAATTTGGGCAAACACAGAGTTCTTGATGCGAATGCCGGATGTCAAAAAGTCAAATACCATACGTTTCAGTTTCTCTGAGCCTGATGAGCTATGTAGCATATTTAGTGATTTAGAGTCCTGACACAGCATCTCTGGGGACACTGATTCATTCAATAAAGGATCTAAAATTTTAAGAATGGCTTGTTTGATTTCACGTTTGGATTCAGGAAGATTTTTATAGAGTTCAGAAAATTGATTGATGGCTAATGTAAGAGGATCCGGGAATCCATGTAAAATCAAATCATTGAGTTGTAAAGTGGGCTACCACCAAGGATAGATAAATAAAATTAAATTGAAGGTTTTATCTTTTCTTTCTAACATTTGCAAGTAACGAGGGGTTACAGAAAAAGGTATCCTAAGTGATCGTCCTTGCATGGGAGTTCTTAGATTTCGTCTTGATCCGGCTTGAAGCATGGAACGTCCACAGAAAGGATGATGAATATGAAGATCAATTGCCCCAAGGCTTTCAATTACTCCAACAATATACGAAACTAGTGGATCCAGATCAGAAGCAGCAGCAGCAGCAGATGCATTCGCGGTTATAGATGAAAGGGTTGATTCTAAGTTCTGAAAGTCCTCATTAGTCAGTCTCATCGTGCGGCAGATTTTCTTAAGACTCATCGAGAGAGACATTCCTTGGTATACCCCGTATTTGCCGTATATAAAAAACATGGATGATGACCAAGTTTCCTCCATCTTCAATGGAGGCCCTATTTGATATACACTGAAAGAAAAATCTTGGTAAAATCAGCAATTTGCCTTAGTTGTTTTTGCGTCAACTACGGGCTATAGTTAAAACAACCATAAAAAAATAGTCGATTACTTTTCTGCACCATGACGCGTGGTTGATTAACAACGTCCGTGAAGCAAAAAAAGTAAGCAACCACAAACAATGGTATTCCAACAATACACATAGTACGAAATAGTAAATGACTATTGTTTGTAGTGTGGAATTATGTTTGTTGAATTTAACATTCGTATGGTAACGTGCACGATGGCTGCGGCCGAATTTGCCAAATTTCTAATTTTGCCGCACCGCTAGCGGTGATACCTACCATAGGTTGGCATCACTTCTAGGTTGAATTAAATCTGTTTGAATTAGGTTGAATGGTCTAATAGACAAGCGATGGCTGATGTGTATTGTGACAAGCCAACCTTATCCTCGTACAATAGGATTTAGCAATACAAAAGACAAAAAACATGAATTTTGTTGGTGCCTTGGTTGCATTGACAGCGACATTGTCGCTTCATGGTGATTCACCAAAGTCAACTGCGGCATTCACGCCTCCCCCTGTAGCGCCGCTGCCGCAGTGCCGCCGTTTTGTGTTTACAGCAAATTTTTTGACAGCACTTTGCTGCAGCCCACTGCGTTTGCCACAGTGGAATACACTGTAATATAAAGGCTACAACGTAATATAAAGACTTCACAGCATAACATGAATATAAATTATATTGAACAGCAAACCGAACACAATTTCGCCATGTAGTATATGAAACTTCTATGATAGAATAGGAGTATGAGTATGAGGAGTATGGAAAATCAACAGTTTTCCTTAGTTGTTTTTGCATCAACTAGGGCTATAGTTAAAACAACCATAAGAAAATTGTTGATTACTTTTATGCACCATGACGCGTGGTTGATAAACAATTTCATTCGGAGTCGTTCAATTCAGTCCGAAGAAATGATCCAAATCTTTGAAAATGTCAATAGTTTCTCCCTCACGCATGTGGGAATTCCATTTTTCAAAATCCGAATTATGGATAGTGACAAATTCTGGAATAATGTATTTTTCAGTTCAGTTTTGTGTGCCCAGTTTTTTCGAGTTGCTATGGATCCGAGTCATAAGAGCAGCGGCATCAAAAGTCATAGTTATTTCTGGGAAATAGGAGATTCTGCAAATTCTGCAAGAAGAGCTTCGGTGATAACGACGTATAATCTTTTAAAGTAACCCTCTTTAATGCCAAATAGTCTCGCCCATAACTTCAACTCTCTCTCCTTCGGATGAACACCAAAATACGCTCCGCTTCGGGATATCCGAATTCATCAATAAATTTAAGAATATTTTCAGGATCATTTATATCAGCATTCAATCATTTCATTATCACAAAATGGGTGCGGAAGGGTCCAATGGTTCCCTTCAATAAAACTGCTTTATTTCTTCCAAGTTATGGGAGGTGGCTTTGGCCGCTATCATCTCTGACAGCTCCAACTTCTCAGGGACTGAAAAAGTTTGCTTAAAGGTAATCTTGGCCCAGTGGTCCAATTTGTAATCAGGGTGATCTTTCTTCACGTCCATTCCCTTTCTGAGATTATCTAACAAATAACTTTTAAATATATCCAGCTGCTAAAAAATATATTTCGAGTTCTAGACTTGTTGGTGGGATTGTAAGCATGTAATCATACGCCAGTTGTAATAACGAACCCTTAGCGCCTCCGTTTTCATAAAACGATATTTCTTTTAGTATTAAGTTGCTCATGTCGTAATGAAAAACTTTTCTAATTCTCAAAATGGGTTGAATTTGATCAATCCCGAAATCGCGGGACTCCTGATGAAAAACTCGGAATCCCTCGGAAAACTCGGAAAAACTCGGAATGTGTCGGGATCCCGAGATCCCGAAATCTCGGGATTGCATGCCCTAAATACGATAAACATAATAATATTTTTTCTCCGAATTATTCAGAAATGGAATGCGCCACCAACTATAGTTGATTATGTTCGACTGTAGGCGTACAAGTTCACGTAGTTGCTGCTTGGCTGTAGCATTTCCCTGACCTAGAACCCTGCTCTCCGATAATCGGCTACTCTCTTTTATCGCTCAGTAATTCTTTCAGAAATGGTTTTTTTCTTACAGATGGCCAAAAAAACAAACAACAACGGTTTATGTAGGATATCTAGCAACTAAAAAAAAGTATATCTGTCGACCAGGCCAGACATCGCTCAGTAATTCTTTCAAGAATACAGGTGCTATAACCTGTTTTATGACAGCAGTGCATTTGGAACGATGTTTTCGTAATATTGACCTTTCGATGGGTGATGTATTTCTCTTGAAGGTGATTAAGTTTATCAAAGAATCGGTTTACTTGATTGATTGACTTGGAGGTTGATTTTTTGCATCATTGAAAATATCGCACTAATTATCAATACTTTTTATTGCAGAATAGATTGCACATGATATGTTAGCCGAATATCTGGTTTTTTGCGTACTATCACTCCTATACATACATTTACTCTCTTTTAAATGAATTCACTTTAACTGTAATTGAACACACTTACCACAATCACTCAATCGTTTTTGACTCGTCTGATTATTTGTAGCTTTTAGCCGATGTTATGCTGCAAATGCATGTTTGCTTAAATCATTTTTTGAGCCCTGATTTTCACGTCTTAAGCCAAGCAATGCACAAATGCCGAATTAGTTTCGCTTTGATACAGCAAACCTATGCAAAATACGTTTATTTAAAAGTGAACCAATATACCAGACTACCTTTCATCTCTTCTCTGTACTCCCAGTTTTTATTATCATTTTTATTATATTTGGACCACTTGCTCATAGCTATGAGTTTTACATATAGGGGAAGATCGGACACTTAAATGAATTGCAAATAAAAATACCAATAAACAAAATGGCTGTCTCTATTTTACTCTTAAAATAAAACCAGGAACTTCTTGAATCATAATAATTAAAAATTATTTATATCAATTGTTTTTTAAGAAATATTTTAAAAATAATTTGGTTTTAGTTTTTTGGCGACAGAAAAAACGGGCCCCTACAAACATCACAATAATACTGAACATCTGAAGAATCTATGTGAACAAAATCTTCTTGGGCCCAGTCTTTGCATTCATGATACTGAATCCAGTCCTCTTCAAATGTTTTTCCACATATGATGCATTCGGTTTCTTTTTCTCGATCTTTTTAGGAAAGATGTTGAATATTTTTCATTGCTTTCAGGGTCTTTTTAGCACCTTAACCTTTTTGATTCTTTGCTTCGTCTTGTTTAGTGTTTTTACTTTTTTGTCTTTCCTCTACAAGTTTTTTATATGCTGAAGATTTTATAATCTCGCTCTTTTGTGTTTTTCAAGCCCGCGTTACTAAAGGTTTTTCTTTTTTGTTTCATCAGGAAATTGTGACAGCTGTTTATTGAGCTTGTTGAAGGCATTGGTTCAGTTGCAACCAATACACGACTAGTGGACGGCACTGGCGATGGAGAATAGGTTGGTGAAGGCTGATTGGGCATATTTTCTTTAGGAAAATCTTCTTGCGAAACGTCAGTTATCATTGATGGTAAAAAATCTATCTCAGTAAAGGTTTCACGATTGAAAGAATAAATTGTGCGTTTGAACCCATTTTGTGCTATATCAAGCCTTGCTGCTCTGCTAAAGGCTTCGTCCGCAAGTGCAGCAATATCATAGCCAGTGATTCTAGCCGCAGGATTTCGTCGCATCCACACTGAGCTTGCAATTGAAAATGCGGCCTTGAAACGTTTAAAAAATGTCCTGTCCAACGGCTGTAATTGATGATTTTTTAATATGTATTTCTCTTGGAGGTGATTAAGCTGATCAAAGAAGCGGCTAACTTGTAGTTTATTAAACCCAACAGCCCGCACAATGCTAATCGATTCGGGAGTTCTTAAATTTATATCCGGCTATTTATTTCCAAAGCTGTAAAGGAAGTGTTTTCCTGCGATTTCCTTATTTTTCTGTGATTTTGAAACTTTATGGCAACTATTCGCTTGTGAAAGAAATATCTGCAGAGTTTTCTATGTAACTACATATGTCGGATTTCATTTTATCGTACATTAAATCAGTTGGCTCAAACTCAACGCACCCACAAGCTTTGACGCTCTCTGATGCTAAAAGATACCAATTTACAGTATCCGTTTTCATTCTATTCCTGAATTTGTTTTTAATTATATGAATCTTCGAAAAAATTCTCTCACAGTCTGCATTTGAATGTGTGAGAGACATTAAATTTAAGCCAAAACGACTTAGGTTCTCAAATTCTTTGCGACCTTCATGGTCACGCATTTTGACTAGTTCAACATAAAAACTGTCTATGAGTCAAGTCTTGTGGAAGTGAGAGCGTCGCTAGTGTACGCCATTCGTTATCTAGATCTTGTGCTGGATTGTTCGCGCAGATCCGTGGACAGTTTTTATATACGGTGACGGATATGTGTCCCTAATGTTAAAATTTGTAGCCTTATTGGAATTTAGAATATTAATATGTTTTAAAATGGGATCGTCAAAAGCAAATCTTTTTTTTTATTCCTTCGGAACTGACTCTATAAAACTGAACACATTGATTTCTGAGCTCTGAACATTGTGGTCCGAATCGATCTTTTAGAACTTTTTTAATTTCATCAAGCTCTAACATGACCGCTATTGGAGGATATATATTATCGATCGGCAAAATAATTTCTTGCAAATTCGGGTTGATAGCTTCAATAGTCTGAACGTAAGAACTCGTGATATTGTATAATAAAATTTCAGTATATTCATAGTTTATTATGAACTTCCGTTAAAACCACTTTTGAAAACTGAAAATATGCATTAATTGCATTGAATGTCGGAAGAATCCAGTCTTGAAACAAAAAATATACCTTCGTGAATGGATTCTGAAATTTAGAGAGGGTTTCTTTGGCTGATTAAATATGCTGCTCAAGCCACTGATCATTGAAAAACTTGAAGGATAATCCAACTTTCAATTAATCAGTGAACGACACATCCTAAGGAGAGCCGTCTTGTTTGTGCAGGCCGCAACATTTTATGAGGCTCCACATCAAAATATGCTTGGAAAGACTGAAAGCGCTTGTCTTTTGCTACTTTAACTGAAATAACTGTAAATATCCTTGCTAACATTTCACAGTCTTTGGGGAAAGCTTTACATGCAGGTTTCGGTAAGAGCATGGATAATTTTAGTATCGAGCATTGTCAATAACATTTTGAAATAAATATTGACATTTTTACTGATAAATAACAAAATATATATTTAGAGATATATTAAATTAAGCAATTTAATTACTATTAATTATGAACTCGAAAAATTCTAGAGCTTCTATTTCTTCTTAGACAGCATCTACTTCTCTTCTAGAGGCGATTTTCGTTTCTTTAATAAACAACAACTTTATTGGTCGACAGTATCGAGTCGATGAAGGATGTGGGTTTTCCCACAGCATGATTTTCTCTCCCGATTCCTTTAAGATCGCAGTCACCTGAAGCGGAACAGTAGAAAACATAAAAATGCTATCACTTGAATATTCTGGATTGTCTTCTTCTGTTTCCTCAGATTATGCTTCTGAACCAAAAAGTTATTTGGATGCACTTTCTGTTGACGAAACGCTTTCGGTTTGGCTGCATTTCCAATGACTAGCGGTTTCAATTTTTCTCCCATCGTGCTGCAGCACAATAAGATGCTTAGTCCATCTTTAGATTTCTTGCCACCTTTATTTGATTGGCCTTTAGAAACAAAACTTTCAGCAGCGTTGAATTGGTCTTCGGACGGAAAGTCTATCAAAACTTCAGATAACTTCTGTTTCCAATCGATAACTGCTTGAAGATTGAATATTTGAGCCTTCACCAGAAAGAGCTTTGAATTGTATATTATGCCTACACTGAAATGACTCCAGCCAAACACTGAAATGACTCCAGCAAAAAAATTCTAAAATTTGGGAAAACTGGGATGGACAAAAGAGACTCTGAGGAATGCATTGAAACACAATTGGTATATGGGGATGAAGGATTGTTGTTTTAATACCAGGAAGCCACTTACAATGCGAACAACTCATTTTTTCAGCTATATCGGCTATTTCAGTCTTGATTAAGGACAACTTTTTTGAGAAAATAGACTTTATCAAGATTTTTTCTTTTGACACCCAACAATAAGGGTTATCTTGAATCGGTTCCAATTGAATTTTCAATTCCTCAGATATTACATCTGAACTAACATCTAGAAAATTTTTATTTACTACCTCGAGGCAAGAAGGACATTTGACATGGAAGTGATAAGAATAGCTGTAAGTTTCGGGAGTGGGATACTGACACATGATTGACCAAAGTGAACTAATAATGGAAAACATAGCTTGGGAACTAATGTTTAGATCATCATTGATCACGGGATTTTGAATTCGCTCTGGTGTGAAGTGATTGGTACTGATATTGATGTGGGTGTAAGAATTGTATAAAATAGATGGGGTTGTTTTTTGAGACGTTTGGATGTTGTCCCATCTGTGTTCCAGTGAACCAGAGATCTCTGAGTCTTTTGGGACAAAATCATCAGGGTTTAAATCGGTGAGTGAAGAAAAAATGAGTCGAATTAAATCTGAAAAAGCAGAGTCCCTCTTTACTCTCCAACCTATGAGCCTTAGGTTTTTAAGAGCCCCAGTCAGTAAAAGGGGACTCACACTGACTAGTTTGGACCCTTCGTAATTAACTTTTACTTGTGTTTTTGTGCCAAAATAAGGCTTAAATGGTCCCACTTTTTGCTGACTGGAGTGATATTGTAAATATTCCATTTCATCCAAATCAGTCCGTGCTAATATATATCCCAAATTGGCATTAATGTGATTTTGAGTGGTACAATCTAACCCATTTGTTTTGAACATTGTAAACAATTCCAAGGGACACGCGCTTGTGACTCCAGTTAAATCGGTCCTTCCCCAAGAAGTCCTCCTTAAATGATTGGCTTGTTTGGTTGCACACAACTCATAAGGATTGAGAAAGGTTTCTCGTGAAGAACTTAAATTTATTAACATGCTACTAAGGAAATTTTCCTCAAAAATCCCATAGAGACGCTCCATAGTAGGTGGGGGTCTGTTTTCTGAATCTCCCAAAGTGTCTGAAAAAAATTGAGTCATAGTATTTTGTTCTCGATTTTGGATCATTAAATTAATCAAGACCCCCTGTCTTGTTAACCTTGGATATTAATTTTATCGCTCTGCCTACAATAGTCGAGTCTAAAATTGAATTTGAAACTATTGGGTTTAAAGCATACATGGAAAATAGAGCTGCAAACAATTGAGTTTGACGTCTTTTCGCCAATAACAAAATTTGGGCAAACACAGAGTTCTTGATGCGAATGCCGGATGTCAAAAAGTCAAATACCATACGTTTCAGTTTCTCTGAGCCTGATGAGCTATGTAGCATATTTAGTGATTTAGAGTCCTGACACAGCATCTCTGGGGACACTGATTCATTCAATAAAGGATCTAAAATTTTAAGAATGGCTTGTTTGATTTCACGTTTGGATTCAGGAAGATTTTTATAGAGTTCAGAAAATTGATTGATGGCTAATGTAAGAGGATCCGGGAATCCATGTAAAATCAAATCATTGAGTTGTAAAGTGGGCTACCACCAAGGATAGATAAATAAAATTAAATTGAAGGTTTTATCTTTTCTTTCTAACATTTGCAAGTAACGAGGGGTTACAGAAAAAGGTATCCTAAGTGATCGTCCTTGCATGGGAGTTCTTAGATTTCGTCTTGATCCGGCTTGAAGCATGGAACGTCCACAGAAAGGATGATGAATATGAAGATCAATTGCCCCAAGGCTTTCAATTACTCCAACAATATACGAAACTAGTGGATCCAGATCAGAAGCAGCAGCAGCAGCAGATGCATTCGCGGTTATAGATGAAAGGGTTGATTCTAAGTTCTGAAAGTCCTCATTAGTCAGTCTCATCGTGCGGCAGATTTTCTTAAGACTCATCGAGAGAGACATTCCTTGGTATACCCCGTATTTGCCGTATATAAAAAACATGGATGATGACCAAGTTTCCTCCATCTTCAATGGAGGCCCTATTTGATATACACTGAAAGAAAAATCTTGGTAAAATCAGCAATTTGCCTTAGTTGTTTTTGCGTCAACTACGGGCTATAGTTAAAACAACCATAAAAAAATAGTCGATTACTTTTCTGCACCATGACGCGTGGTTGATTAACAACGTCCGTGAAGCAAAAAAAGTAAGCAACCACAAACAATGGTATTCCAACAATACACATAGTACGAAATAGTAAATGACTATTGTTTGTAGTGTGGAATTATGTTTGTTGAATTTAACATTCGTATGGTAACGTGCACGATGGCTGCGGCCGAATTTGCCAAATTTCTAATTTTGCCGCACCGCTAGCGGTGATACCTACCATAGGTTGGCATCACTTCTAGGTTGAATTAAATCTGTTTGAATTAGGTTGAATGGTCTAATAGACAAGCGATGGCTGATGTGTATTGTGACAAGCCAACCTTATCCTCGTACAATAGGATTTAGCAATACAAAAGACAAAAAACATGAATTTTGTTGGTGCCTTGGTTGCATTGACAGCGACATTGTCGCTTCATGGTGATTCACCAAAGTCAACTGCGGCATTCACGCCTCCCCCTGTAGCGCCGCTGCCGCAGTGCCGCCGTTTTGTGTTTACAGCAAATTTTTTGACAGCACTTTGCTGCAGCCCACTGCGTTTGCCACAGTGGAATACACTGTAATATAAAGGCTACAACGTAATATAAAGACTTCACAGCATAACATGAATATAAATTATATTGAACAGCAAACCGAACACAATTTCGCCATGTAGTATATGAAACTTCTATGATAGAATAGGAGTATGAGTATGAGGAGTATGGAAAATCAACAGTTTTCCTTAGTTGTTTTTGCATCAACTAGGGCTATAGTTAAAACAACCATAAGAAAATTGTTGATTACTTTTATGCACCATGACGCGTGGTTGATAAACAATTTCATTCGGAGTCGTTCAATTCAGTCCGAAGAAATGATCCAAATCTTTGAAAATGTCAATAGTTTCTCCCTCACGCATGTGGGAATTCCATTTTTCAAAATCCGAATTATGGATAGTGACAAATTCTGGAATAATGTATTTTTCAGTTCAGTTTTGTGTGCCCAGTTTTTTCGAGTTGCTATGGATCCGAGTCATAAGAGCAGCGGCATCAAAAGTCATAGTTATTTCTGGGAAATAGGAGATTCTGCAAATTCTGCAAGAAGAGCTTCGGTGATAACGACGTATAATCTTTTAAAGTAACCCTCTTTAATGCCAAATAGTCTCGCCCATAACTTCAACTCTCTCTCCTTCGGATGAACACCAAAATACGCTCCGCTTCGGGATATCCGAATTCATCAATAAATTTAAGAATATTTTCAGGATCATTTATATCAGCATTCAATCATTTCATTATCACAAAATGGGTGCGGAAGGGTCCAATGGTTCCCTTCAATAAAACTGCTTTATTTCTTCCAAGTTATGGGAGGTGGCTTTGACCGCTATCATCTCTGACAGCTCCAACTTCTCAGGGACTGAAAAAGTTTGCTTAAAGGTAATCTTGGCCCAGTGGTCCAATTTGTAATCAGGGTGATCTTTCTTCACGTCCATTCCCTTTCTGAGATTATCTAACAAATAACTTTTAAATATATCCAGCTGCTAAAAAATATATTTCGAGTTCTAGACTTGTTGGTGGGATTGTAAGCATGTAATCATACGCCAGTTGTAATAACGAACCCTTAGCGCCTCCGTTTTCATAAAACGATATTTCTTTTAGTATTAAGTTGCTCATGTCGTAATGAAAAACTTTTCTAATTCTCAAAATGGGTTGAATTTGATCAATCCCGAAATCGCGGGACTCCTGATGAAAAACTCGGAATCCCTCGGAAAACTCGGAAAAACTCGGAATGTGTCGGGATCCCGAGATCCCGAAATCTCGGGATTGCATGCCCTAAATACGATAAACATAATAATATTTTTTCTCCGAATTATTCAGAAATGGAATGCGCCACCAACTATAGTTGATTATGTTCGACTGTAGGCGTACAAGTTCACGTAGTTGCTGCTTGGCTGTAGCATTTCCCTGACCTAGAACCCTGCTCTCCGATAATCGGCTACTCTCTTTTATCGCTCAGTAATTCTTTCAGAAATGGTTTTTTTCTTACAGATGGCCAAAAAAACAAACAACAACGGTTTATGTAGGATATCTAGCAACTAAAAAAAAGTATATCTGTCGACCAGGCCAGACATCGCTCAGTAATTCTTTCAAGAATACAGGTGCTATAACCTGTTTTATGACAGCAGTGCATTTGGAACGATGTTTTCGTAATATTGACCTTTCGATGGGTGATGTATTTCTCTTGAAGGTGATTAAGTTTATCAAAGAATCGGTTTACTTGATTGATTGACTTGGAGGTTGATTTTTTGCATCATTGAAAATATCGCACTAATTATCAATACTTTTTATTGCAGAATAGATTGCACATGATATGTTAGCCGAATATCTGGTTTTTTGCGTACTATCACTCCTATACATACATTTACTCTCTTTTAAATGAATTCACTTTAACTGTAATTGAACACACTTACCACAATCACTCAATCGTTTTTGACTCGTCTGATTATTTGTAGCTTTTAGCCGATGTTATGCTGCAAATGCATGTTTGCTTAAATCATTTTTTGAGCCCTGATTTTCACGTCTTAAGCCAAGCAATGCACAAATGCCGAATTAGTTTCGCTTTGATACAGCAAACCTATGCAAAATACGTTTATTTAAAAGTGAACCAATATACCAGACTACCTTTCATCTCTTCTCTGTGCTCCCAGTTTTTATTATCATTTTTATTATATTTGGACCACTTGCTCATAGCTATGAGTTTTACATATAGGGGAAGATCGGACACTTAAATGAATTGCAAATAAAAATACCAATAAACAAAATGGCTGTCTCTATTTTACTCTTCAAATAAAACCAGGAACTTCTTGAATCATAATAATTAAAAATTATTTATATCAATTGTTTTTTAAGAAATATTTTAAAAATAATTTGGTTTTAGTTTTTTGGCGACAGAAAAAACGGGCCCCTACAAACATCACAATAATACTGAACATCTGAAGAATCTATGTGAACAAAATCTTCTTGGGCCCAGTCTTTGCATTCATGATACTGAATCCAGTCCTCTTCAAATGTTTTTCCACATATGATGCATTCGGTTTCTTTTTCTCGATCTTTTTAGGAAAGATGTTGAATATTTTTCATTGCTTTCAGGGTCTTTTTAGCACCTTAACCTTTTTGATTCTTTGCTTCGTCTTGTTTAGTGTTTTTACTTTTTTGTCTTTCCTCTACAAGTTTTTTATATGCTGAAGATTTTATAATCTCGCTCTTTTGTGTTTTTCAAGCCCGCGTTACTAAAGGTTTTTCTTTTTTGTTTCATCAGGAAATTGTGACAGCTGTTTATTGAGCTTGTTGAAGGCATTGGTTCAGTTGCAACCAATACACGACTAGTGGACGGCACTGGCGATGGAGAATAGGTTGGTGAAGGCTGATTGGGCATATTTTCTTTAGGAAAATCTTCTTGCGAAACGTCAGTTATCATTGATGGTAAAAAATCTATCTCAGTAAAGGTTTCACGATTGAAAGAATAAATTGTGCGTTTGAACCCATTTTGTGCTATATCAAGCCTTGCTGCTCTGCTAAAGGCTTCGTCCGCAAGTGCAGCAATATCATAGCCAGTGATTCTAGCCGCAGGATTTCGTCGCATCCACACTGAGCTTGCAATTGAAAATGCGGCCTTGAAACGTTTAAAAAATGTCCTGTCCAACGGCTGTAATTGATGATTTTTTAATATGTATTTCTCTTGGAGGTGATTAAGCTGATCAAAGAAGCGGCTAACTTGTAGTTTATTAAACCCAACAGCCCGCACAATGCTAATCGATTCGGGAGTTCTTAAATTTATATCCGGCTATTTATTTCCAAAGCTGTAAAGGAAGTGTTTTCCTGCGATTTCCTTATTTTTCTGTGATTTTGAAACTTTATGGCAACTATTCGCTTGTGAAAGAAATATCTGCAGAGTTTTCTATGTAACTACATATGTCGGATTTCATTTTATCGTACATTAAATCAGTTGGCTCAAACTCAACGCACCCACAAGCTTTGACGCTCTCTGATGCTAAAAGATACCAATTTACAGTATCCGTTTTCATTCTATTCCTGAATTTGTTTTTAATTATATGAATCTTCGAAAAAATTCTCTCACAGTCTGCATTTGAATGTGTGAGAGACATTAAATTTAAGCCAAAACGACTTAGGTTCTCAAATTCTTTGCGACCTTCATGGTCACGCATTTTGACTAGTTCAACATAAAAACTGTCTATGAGTCAAGTCTTGTGGAAGTGAGAGCGTCGCTAGTGTACGCCATTCGTTATCTAGATCTTGTGCTGGATTGTTCGCGCAGATCCGTGGACAGTTTTTATATACGGTGACGGATATGTGTCCCTAATGTTAAAATTTGTAGCCTTATTGGAATTTAGAATATTAATATGTTTTAAAATGGGATCGTCAAAAGCAAATCTTTTTTTTTATTCCTTCGGAACTGACTCTATAAAACTGAACACATTGATTTCTGAGCTCTGAACATTGTGGTCCGAATCGATCTTTTAGAACTTTTTTAATTTCATCAAGCTCTAACATGACCGCTATTGGAGGATATATATTATCGATCGGCAAAATAATTTCTTGCAAATTCGGATTGATAGCTTCAATAGTCTGAACGTAAGAACTCGTGATATTGTATAATAAAATTTCAGTATATTCATAGTTTATTATGAACTTCCGTTAAAACCACTTTTGAAAACTGAAAATATGCATTAATTGCATTGAATGTCGGAAGAATCCAGTCTTGAAACAAAAAATATACCTTCGTGAATGGATTCTGAAATTTAGAGAGGGTTTCTTTGGCTGATTAAATATGCTGCTCAAGCCACTGATCATTGAAAAACTTGAAGGATAATCCAACTTTCAATTAATCAGTGAACGACACATCCTAAGGAGAGCCGTCTTGTTTGTGCAGGCCGCAACATTTTATGAGGCTCCACATCAAAATATGCTTGGAAAGACTGAAAGCGCTTGTCTTTTGCTACTTTAACTGAAATAACTGTAAATATCCTTGCTAACATTTCACAGTCTTTGGGGAAAGCTTTACATGCAGGTTTCGGTAAGAGCATGGATAATTTTAGTATCGAGCATTGTCAATAACATTTTGAAATAAATATTGACATTTTTACTGATAAATAACAAAATATATATTTAGAGATATATTAAATTAAGCAATTTAATTACTATTAATTATGAACTCGAAAAATTCTAGAGCTTCTATTTCTTCTTAGACAGCATCTACTTCTCTTCTAGAGGCGATTTTCGTTTCTTTAATAAACAACAACTTTATTGGTCGACAGTATCGAGTCGATGAAGGATGTGGGTTTTCCCACAGCATGATTTTCTCTCCCGATTCCTTTAAGATCGCAGTCACCTGAAGCGGAACAGTAGAAAACATAAAAATGCTATCACTTGAATATTCTGGATTGTCTTCTTCTGTTTCCTCAGATTATGCTTCTGAACCAAAAAGTTATTTGGATGCACTTTCTGTTGACGAAACGCTTTCGGTTTGGCTGCATTTCCAATGACTAGCGGTTTCAATTTTTCTCCCATCGTGCTGCAGCACAATAAGATGCTTAGTCCATCTTTAGATTTCTTGCCACCTTTATTTGATTGGCCTTTAGAAACAAAACTTTCAGCAGCGTTGAATTGGTCTTCGGACGGAAAGTCTATCAAAACTTCAGATAACTTCTGTTTCCAATCGATAACTGCTTGAAGATTGAATATTTGAGCCTTCACCAGAAAGAGCTTTGAATTGTATATTATGCCTACACTGAAATGACTCCAGCCAAACACTGAAATGACTCCAGCAAAAAAATTCTAAAATTTGGGAAAACTGGGATGGACAAAAGAGACTCTGAGGAATGCATTGAAACACAATTGGTATATGGGGATGAAGGATTGTTGTTTTAATACCAGGAAGCCACTTACAATGCGAACAACTCATTTTTTCAGCTATATCGGCTATTTCAGTCTTGATTAAGGACAACTTTTTTGAGAAAATAGACTTTATCAAGATTTTTTCTTTTGACACCCAACAATAAGGGTTATCTTGAATCGGTTCCAATTGAATTTTCAATTCCTCAGATATTACATCTGAACTAACATCTAGAAAATTTTTATTTACTACCTCGAGGCAAGAAGGACATTTGACATGGAAGTGATAAGAATAGCTGTAAGTTTCGGGAGTGGGATACTGACACATGATTGACCAAAGTGAACTAATAATGGAAAACATAGCTTGGGAACTAATGTTTAGATCATCATTGATCACGGGATTTTGAATTCGCTCTGGTGTGAAGTGATTGGTACTGATATTGATGTGGGTGTAAGAATTGTATAAAATAGATGGGTTTGTTTTTTGAGACGTTTGGATGTTGTCCTATCTGTATTCCAGTGAACCAGAGATCCGTGAGTCTTCTGGGACAAAATCATCAGGGTTTAAATCGGTGAGAGAAGAAAAAATGAGTCGAATTAAATCTGAAAAAGCAGAGTCCCTCTTTACTCTCCAACCTACGAGCCTTATGTTTTTAAGAGCCCCAGTCAGTAAAGGGGGACTCACACTGACTAGTTTGGACCCTTCATAATTAACTTTTACTTGTGTTTTTGTACCAAAATAAGGCTTAAATGGTCCCACTTTTTGCTGACTGGAGTGATATTGTAAAAATTCCATTTCATCCAAATTAGTCCGTGCTAATCTATATCCCAAATTGGCATTAATATGATTTTGAGTGGTACAATCTAACCCATTTGTTTTGAACATTGTAAACAATTCCAAGGGACACGCGCTTATGACTCCAGTTAAATCGGTCCTTCCCCAAGAAGTCCTCCTTAAATGATTGGCTTGTTTGGTTGCACACAACTCATAAGGATTGACAAAGGTTTCTCGTGAAGAACTTAAATTTATTAACATGCTACTAAGGAAATTTTCCTCAAAAATCCCATAGAGACGCTCCATAGTAGGTGGGGGTCTGTTTTCTGAATCTCCCAAAGTGTCTGAAAAAAATTGAGTCATAGTATTTTGTTCTCGATTTTGGATCATTAAATTAATCAAGACCCCTGTCTTGTTAACCTAGGATATTAATTTCATCGCTCTGCCTACAATAGTCGAGCCTAAAATTGAATTTGCAACTATTGGGTTTAAAGGATACATGGAAAATAGAGCTGCAGACAATTGAGTTTGACGTCTTTTCGCCAATAACAAAAATTGGGCAAACACAGAGTTTTTGATGCGAATGCCGGATGTCAAAAAGTCAAATACCATACGTTTCAGTTTCTCTGAACCTGATGAGCTATGTAGCATATTTAGTGATTTAGGGTCCTGACACAGCATCTCTGGGGACACTGATTCATTCAATAACGGATCTCAAATTTTAAGAATGGCTTGTTTGATTTCATGTTCGGATTCAGGAAGATTTTTATTGAGTTCAGAAAGTTGATTGATGGCTAATGTAGATAAATGTGGATAAATTAAATTGAAGGTTTTATATTTTCTTTCTAACATTTGCAAGTAACGAGGGGCTACAGAAAAAGGTTTTTGAATGGGAATTCTTAGATTTCTTCTTGATCCGAGTCATAAGAGTAGCGGCATCGAAGGTCATAGTTATTTCTGGGAAATAGGGGAGGATAAATTCTGCAAGAAGAGCTTCGGTGATAACGACGTACAATCTTTTAAAGAGGGTTAACATGCCAAATAGTCTCGCCCATAACTTCAACTTCTCTCCTTCGGATTAACACCCATAATACACTCCGCTTCGGGAAATCCGAATTCATCAATAAATTTAAGAAAATTTTCAGGATAATTTATATCAGCATCCTATCACTTTATCATCACAGAACGGGTGTGGGAGGGTCCAATGGTTCCCTTCAATAAAAACTGCTTTATTTCTTCCAAGTTATGGGAGGTGGCTTTGACCGCTATCATCTCTGACAGCTAAAACTTCTCAGGGATTGAAAAAGTTTGCTTAAAGGTAATCTTGGCCCAGTGGTCCAATTTGTAATCAGAATGATCTTTCTTCACGTCCATTCCCTTTCTGAGATTATCTAACAAATAACTTTCTATTGATGTGTCTTCTATAATCATTTCTGGCCATTTTTTATTTTTTAGATAATATGATAAACAAAAGTATTCCCTCCACTTTAAAAATACTAACTTGATGACTGCCGACTTAAGTGGTTTGAGCTTACAAGCAATAGATTTTCATTTTTTTATCCCCTCTTTAGCATCTATAGTTGGATGTCCCCAGATTCTGTAAAGACCGAATAACTGCATTAAAACATGTGGATTAACTTGATTGTCCAATAAGTCTACAAGATATTCCTCATAAAAGAATTTCATACGTTGTACATTTTGATTGCCTTGAGATTCTAAAAAGGATTTTAACATAAATTGTTTGTATTTATTTGTGTTTGATGCCGGATCAGGTTTTAAACTTAATATCCTTGAAGTATCGAGAGCTTCTCATTTGGAAAGTGAATCGTAAGCTTGATTTCCAAATTGATCGAGCAATGATACGGAGGAAAATTACTTTTATCCAGTTTCTCCGAAAATGTAGATGATAGCAGGCAAATAAATCTTTGTGATATTTTATCACTCAGCATGAGCAAATGATCTCTTGAGACGACATAAGGTTTGTTGTTGGTTAAAGATATAGCAACCCAATCACGATTGATCCACAATCTTAAATGTGCCGAAAATGCTCCGTAGATAATTCCACTATTAAAGTCAAGTATTCTCCACATGTCCCATTCTTTTGCAGAATCTTGACCTAAATTAGATTTAAGTTTTGCTGTTAAACAAACTCCCTGCTCAAAAAACTCCCTGAGTAGCTGGAGAGGTTCTAGATAATTCCATCTAGAATCCTTGAAAGTCTCTGAAAAACTTGTTCCATAAAGGAGGCATCTTTGAACTTTCCTCCCAACGCTTTCAGTGAATAAGGTATTAATCGAGCGGCTGATTTTATTAGATCCAGCCCGTTATGTGATTTGTATAATCCATTTGTTAGTTGAAGAGGAAGAGTGAATAATTCTGATAATAGCTCTTGTGGATTGTAGTTGTAAGTTCCAACAGGAGAGCATGAATGAGACAAAATTGATTCCAACGAGGCTTTTAGGTATCGAACTTAAATATTTTTGATTAAATCTTCACATTCAAATAGAAATGAGTTGGACAGTGGAGAGTCTAAAACGGCCCACAGACACGGAGATCTGGTCGTCGACTTGGTTGCAGATATGCAATATCTGCGACCAAATTCACTGTCTGTGGGCTAGTCTCAGATCTAGTTTGTTCGCAAATATCGCAAGTCTCCAACCAAGTCGGCAACCAGATCTCCGTGTCTGTGGGCCGTTTAAATGTGTAGCTAGACACTGAGCCATGGTTGTCGATTGGTTGAAATCCAAATATCAATAAATATGTATATATATATATATATATATATATATATATATATATATATATATATATATATATATATATATATATATATATATATAATATGTATATATAATATATGTATCCCAATTTTTAGAATTTTCGCTAAGTCCTTTGCCGTCGCTTGAAGTATGGGCCCATTAACTGGAATGTTCTTTGATCGGCATTTCTGGTGAGACGATAGAACACCATTGTTAATATCTACAGAGGATGTTTTTTCAATTTTCTACAGCGATCTACAGCTACATTTGCCTCGATGGCCCCCATTATTTCTTTTCGTTGTGCTTTTATATTCCCAATCGTACTTTTACATACGCCATATTTTTCAGCTAATTGCCTTTGGGGTTTTCCTTCTTTTATGTCTTAAATTATAGCTATTTTCTTTTCGTAACGCAAAGAAACCATAGCTTTTTTGGTGTCATTATCATAAATCTGTAACATCTTAAATTTCATCGAACAGATACCGCCCATACGAACCATCAAGAAAAAGCAACAAATCACCAAAATTCAATACACACGAATTTCTAATGAAATTTTCAAGCAAATAAACTGGAGCTCAGTAGCTGTCCGTTGGAAAATTTCAACTGGAAAGCGAATCGCATCATCAAATATGTGCACACGTATATGTACAGAAAAATCATTGGCCGACTTGTACAGGGCTCTTTATGTGAACCGCACCAAATGTTGGGTGCTCAAACGGCCAAATTATAAGTTAGACAGAAGCCAAAATATACAAGTGTTTTAGGTAAACTTTCTATGGAATTTAAATTGTGACGCAGAATATAGACCAGTGGTGGCCCAAGGCAATCACAATAAGTGGGCCTAGCCACACTTTAAAATCTGTTAACGCGCTGATACGGTACCCTTCCACTCCACCCAAAGGGTACCGTATCAGAGTGTTAACCGATTTTAAAGTGTACGGTTTCCCGAAAAGAGTTTTTAGTTCAACATCGAAAATTCGGAACAAATACTAACAGTAAAACTAAAATCAACTTCGTTTATATGAAAAATGCGTAGCAGAAAAACTTTTATTGGCCTATTCCGCCAATCAAGTTATTCTTTTATAAATATAAACATAAATACATAAGCATTTTCAACAACGGTTCAAATAACATACATATATAAATAAATTAAACTATAAAATTCTTCGGGAAAACTTCTTAATAATTGCTTCTACTTATTATTTATATAGATATTACGCACGCCTATTTTTCTGTTGAGCAGCCTGCTCATTAAAATGGTCTGTATTTTACAAATAGATAATATTGCCAGCGAATTGAAGCGATTTTGACCCATTGTGCTAGATTTATAAGTTTTAATATTCTTAAGGGTATTAAAGCACCTTTCAGACTCTAAAGTAGTAACTTGAGTGGCAAGAACTATTTCAATTTATTTATTAGTTTGTTCGAAAGATGCAAACAGATTATTTTCTTTCAAAAAGCTATAAAATTCTGTAAAGGATGATATGTTTCCGAACATTTCATTATTGTATATAACTTATAATTCGTTTTTTAACGTCTTTGCGTCGAAAAATGGAAAATTATTGGTTATTGTGTCAAGATGGTTAGCAGGAAATTTTCAATTCAAATTGTAAGATTCAGATGGATTCATTACGTTGAAAGCATATATATTATCAAAATTCTTAAAACGTGCTTTAACCTGGGTAGTAATAATACCTTAAACTTCTTTTTTTATCATGTGAAGATCATGCTGAAGTATGCAATCTTTTCACCATATATTCGTTAGTATTAAATTGGCTTGAATTCAAACTATTTCTAATTGCATTGATAGATTTGCAAAATATATCAACAGTTTGGAATGCCACAATTCCATTTGTACTGCGAGACTGTAAAACGTTGTAAAAAATATCTACACGAGCGAATATTTTATTGAAAGGTTCTGAAAAAAAATTAAGTTGTCTTCATTCAAATAATTTAATAGTCGGGTTACTTCTCTAATTGTAATAGGGTCCCAAGATTCGCATTGAGTCAACTCGAAACAATGAATTAGTTGTTCTTGGCTTTCCAAAGCAGATTGTACGACACGAGACTGAATATTTCAGCGAACTTCCATAGATCTTGGAAGCGAATTTCCATCGATCTCTTTTCTCTCCAAGTTAATTATCAAATCGTTTAAAAATTTGTTCTAAGTGAACAAGATGCTCCTCTTCGGAAGTCGAAGCTACCAAAATGTCGTCGAGGTAAATGAAACATAATTTTAGTCCGTGTAGAACTTCATGAATAAAATGTTGGAACGATTGTGCCGCATTGCAAAGTCCGAAAGTCATTCGGGTGAACTCAAAGAGTCCGAAAGGTGTGCATATGGCGCTCTTAGGAATATCGTTTGGCTCGACTGGAATTTGATGGTAGGCCTCAGTCAGGTCTATGGTGGAAAAAATAGTGTTGCCATGTAGTTCATGACTGAAGTCTTGGATATTGGGGATCGGATATCTATCCGGGACAGCTATGGCGTTAAGGCGTCTGTAGTCGCCGCAAGGACCCCATTGCTTTTTCACCTCAGGTAAAAACCAGTTGCTTTCACTAAACGCCATTAGGCTCTTTTTCAATTTTTTTAAATAAATAATAATGAACGAAGCACTTAAATATTTTTCTGCGCTCACAGCATTTGTCACTGTATCAAATATCTCAAGTATTTCAACCGATTGTTCAGCCATCAAGCACTCATTGTTGCTGAGAACAGGTACAGTTTCTTCCGTAGACGAATAGCTGGAGAAACTAATGAGAGCTATAGTGGAAACAATCGGATTTTTTTTTTCAAATCCATGCACGACGCATCAAATCAAACGTTCAGTTTCATCGAGAGGGGACGTATTTTTTTAGTTTTAAATGTCAGAGCCCCATTTCATCTTGTCCAGTCTTAAGGTGATTGTATCCACTACTACTTTGATGCAAATATTTGCTGATTGCTTTCAGTTTGACTACAACCAAGCTGATTTCTTTAAGACCCACTTGGGTTGCTAAATTTTAAAATGAGCAAAGCAATTCCAATTTCTCCATCCACATAAACGCACGGCACATTTCATGTTAGCAGCATTATCTGTTATAACCGCCGAAATCTTACATTGTAGGCTCCCCAAAGTTTCCGTACTTTTCAACCCTGTCGCAATATATTGTCCAGTGTGTTTTTCGATATATAATAATAACAATAATAATAATAAGTTTATTGCCAAATTCAAGAATTACATTTCAAACATAAATTACAAGACAAAAAAAAATGTATAGTTGGCCTTTCCATAAAGAGCAAAGCTCGTGCTATGGAAAGAGAGCCTGTATGTTTAAACTTATTTTTACAAGTTTTGCTAATTAATTCATTGTAATAAGTGATTTAACATTTTGTATACAGCAGCATTAATAATATATTTACAAGATTGCCATTTGCAGAAGTTATTTCAAATCAAAATTCGATTAAGTACTGTTATTTTCCTGGAGGTGCTTCTTCACAGCTTTTCGAAAAATATGATAATTCATTATCCTACATATGTTGACTGGTAATCTATTGAAAACTCGTGGAGCTACATAAGATGCATAATTTCCAGCAGTTGCAGTTAGGAATCTGGGCTCTTGAAGTGCTCTACGGTTTTGTAAACGCGTTGAGTGGCCTGTATTTAATTCAAGAGGGAATTCGCTAAGGTGTTTTTATATATATAGCAGCATTGTAAATTTATAACTGGTAGATATTGAAAGGATATTAAAATTAGAATAAAGAAATTGAGTAGGGTATCGTACTGGCTTTCTTAAGCAGATTTTTAATATTTTTTTATGCAATAGTAGCAAAGGTCGTAAGGTACTGGCAGCTAGACCCCCCAACTCACAATTGCGTACTCTACTACAGATTGAACTAAGGCAAGAAATACCACCCTCAATTGGTTTATTTTTAGTATTGTTCTTAGTTCTACAAATTTATAAATAGTTTTTCTTAATCGACTACAGACAAAAGTAATATGTTTTTCCCAGCGTAAATGTTGGTCTATCACTACGCCAAGATATTTTACAGATGAGTTTACTGGGAGTAGAGAGCAGTTACACATAACTGATGAGCGTGAGGATTTGTGCATAAAAACTCGAGGAGCCTCCCTCGGTAATCCTAATAAATTCAGGGAAAACGGAACTAATGCAGATTTTTTTATATTAATGCTGACCTTATTTGTATCTAACCAACGTGATATTTTATTAATCCCCGCATTAGCTACTTCGGTTGCTTCGCTCCAATCACTGCCCCAAAAAAGAGCTACCGTATCATCAGCGAATGTTTTTTATATGTAATTCCAATAGGTCGTTAATGTATATCAAAAACAAAATAGGACCTAGTACTGTGCCTTGTGGAATCCCAATACTAACACCGAGGTTAGAGCTTAAATGTTCATCTATGCGAACTGACTGAGTTCTGCCTTGCAGAAAGCTTCTAAAAAGATTCAACGCAATTCCCCGTATACCCTTCCTTTCCATTTTTAGTAGAAGCAAATGGTGATCTACAGTGTCAAAAGCTTTCTGGAAATCAAGAAATATTCCTACACATCTCATCCTTTTATCTAGTTTTGATACCAATGTTTTAGTTACATTATAGATTGCATCTTCTGTTTAACGTGATTTCCTGAAGCCGTATTGGGCATCTGAAAGAAGCCCTAACTCTTCCAAATACCTTGTAAGTCTAATTTTTAGTGCTTTTTCGAATACTTTAGAAAGGCATGATAAGAGAGATATAGGTCGATAATTGTTTAAACTTGAACACTCACCCCCTTTATAGATAGGCACTATTAACGAATGTTTAAGTTGAGTTGGAAAGTGGCCGGTGCTGAAACAAAGATTTATAATGTGAGCTAACGGCTTAGATACTGATGCTGCATTTTCCCGCAGATGTTTTGATTGAATTCCGTCAATACCAGGGGCAGTATTTGGTTTACATTGGAGGATAAGTCGATTTATTTCCTCTTCAGAAACTGGATATAAGAAAAAAGTGTTTTGAGCTCTCGGTAGCATAGGTTCATTGTCAGCTGAATGATTAAGGGATGTTATTTGATGTCCTACTGTTGAAAAATGCTGGTTAAATTCTTCTGCAATTTCGAATTTGTTTTCAGACGAGATAAGTTCCCCCTTTGATGTCCGAATAGAACTATTAAAGCTACTCCTATCTCGTTTTGAGCTTGTAACCTCATTAATTAAATCCCACATTCTTCTAATATTATTACTACTGTTTTCAAATAAGATTCTATAGTGGTCGGATTTAACTACACGTAGCAGAGATTTTAGGTTGTTTCGATACAGAATATACTTTTCCCTTAAAGCTATGTTGAAGGGTTGTTTCGATAGTTTTTGAGCAAGTTTGTCTCTATTTCTAATTGATTTAAGTAGACCATTTGTCATCCACGGTTTCAGTTTCTTAAAATTATTTCTGCTTTTAACAAGATCATTCGTGCTGTTCTGCAAAATAGTCAAAAGTTTATTGTGGAAAATCGTAAAGGATATCTCTGAATTTGTCTCAGAATACACATCATTCCAACCCAGCAAACAATTTAGTGAGCGTTCACTAAAAACTATAGTTTCTCGACAGTCAACAGACATATCCCTTATACGAAACCGAGTCTGTTCGTAAAACGATACGCAGCAATGCTTAGGATGACCGACGCAATAAATAATGCAAGCCATGTGTGTGTGCCCTATGGCCTATGCGGCTCAGTAGCGGATTTTACATAGATTCTTCCCCTAGTTTGCTGGTCGATATATACTCGCTAAAACCACATTTTTTCTAACTCATTTACGAATCGTTAAAAATGATTCTTCTCGGATGGCCATTTTAGTAGGACCAATGAATCGTTTCCGATTCATTTGCGAGCTCGTTAACGACAAAAACATTCGTAAAATATGACTCTTTTATGAATTAATTACGATACATTTGGTTTGCTGGGAAGGTTCAATTTCAAGGTTGGCTTTAAGATCTGTAGAATTGATAGTTTTTTTTATTTCCCTGGTCGAGCAATGAATAGGCTGTTGGCGACGATTTATTAATGTGATTTTAGCTAAGGTTATAAAATGGTCTGTTATGAAAGATTCACAAATGGCGGATTTAAAAGCATATTCTTTGCGACATTTGGTAAAAATATGATCTACACAAGACTGCCGCGTTGCACTTTGTCGTGTGCATCCGTACAGGTAGTTTATAAAACCATACTCGTGGAGGGTAAGTAGATAATTGTGACCAACCTGACTTAGATTATTCTCAAAAATATCAATATTTAGATCACCAATCAATATATGATTAAGATACATATTATTCGAATCTAAAAACAAATTTAACGAATCAACAAATTCAATAGCGTTTGTTTGGTTTGGCGAACGGTATATACCCGATACTAAAAATTCCTCTTTTTCAATTTTTAAAACGATGCTCAAAGCGTTAGCATGTTCTATTTCAATGTCTAAGATTTGATATTCAATGGTGTTACGGATGTATGTAACAACCCCATCACATTTATTAAACTTGCATGGTTTAGTTATTTTATGAAATCCCGGGATTTGAAATGATTCTGTTTCGTAAGAAAGCCATGTCTCGCTTAAAATTATAACATCAAAGTTTACTTGGATTTGAAGAACATACGCACAGAATTCATCAAAATTTTTTGCTATGCTTCTAATGTTCATGTGTGCTATTTTAAAATCTGCGAAAATACTTCTGTTGAAAAATTCACTACAGTCTTTTACATTACTTAAGACTAAAGAGAATGTATTCTCTATGTTATTAATATTAGCTAATATATTATTGATAATCATTATAATTACTATTATTTTTCAGCCTTCCTCAATACAAGCGTAGCAGCGATATTCATTAGTTTATATCGCTTATATTTTTGATTGCAATTGCATTTGCATTCTCTTCTTTTCTGATGTATACTCGCCCTTGCTTTACCCATACATATTTAAAATTTTTTTGCTTTTCTACTTGCTTCGCTTCTCTCAGGAACTGAGCAGTTGATGGAATAAGATGGTCTCCAACAAATATGCGACCATCTCTCAGCTGGCTACAAACATCTGTTGCTGCTATACCAGGGCCGCTGTTCCGCTCACGTACTTTCGATTTGAAAGCTTCGACGTTGTTATCTCTGACTGTTGTCTTGGTAAGGCAACAATTATCGCGGGTGCCTCCGATTTAGAGCCTTTGACTCGATAAGCATTGCTTATATCGTTTTCAGAGGCCTCCTGTCCAATGCATTTGGAAACACTCCGAACTATTGCGCTCACACTTTCTCTTGGCGTAACTTTAATGCCATTGATTACAACATTGTTTCGCCTCATTTGGTGTTGAAGAGTCTCGTTTTGTGTAACAAGTGTCTGGACTTGCCGCTGAAGAGAATCATTCTCACATTTAAGCGCTTGAAGCTGCTGCAACAACTGATCAACTTTGCCGCTGCATTCATCGACCTTGTCAGACATGAACTGTATTGATTCGGTGGCTTCATGAATATTTAGCTGCATTTTTAGTTTTTCCGCTAATTTGGATATTGTTTGATCACTAAGGCTGTAGTTTTCTATTGTCTGGACACTCGTTTCAATCGCTTGCGGTATGTCGGTTACAGTCTGGTTTCGGATGTTTCGTGTTGGCGTATTCGCATTGTCTCCTCGTTTGGTTCCCGCTATTTTACAGTGCGGACACTTCCAACTAGCTTTGGTAGCCTGGGATTGTTTTTTGAAATTTTCCACAGCGATTCCGACACACAAGTGATGGTAAATGCGTGGACATGTAGTGCAGCCTATTTTTTCAGCTTGGCCCAATTTATTGCTACAGGAGTCACAATTCATAGTATTTAATTGCAAAAGGTTTCAAAAACTTCACTAGCAAAACTTCACTTGTGCACTTTTCAACTGCCTGACACAGACTATCAATATGGTACTGCCTGACACAGACTATCATATATGGTGTACAGCCTAACAGATCGAAGGCAAGAAATGTCTTCTTGTCATCTTCCACAACGTATTGTGTCGTTACACTGTAAAAACTGTCATTAGCATGCGATATCCATGCATCTGCAATAAGACAAACAAAAGCAGCTCTTTGAAGACGAGTTTTCACTAGATCCACAGTTTCGTTGAATAATGCAGGTGTAAGTGAATTTGAAACTGTTTTCTTTGTTGATAGTTTATAATTCTGATTTAATAATTTCAATAGCTTTTTAAATTCTGGATCTTGTACAACGCTGAATGAATTGTATAATTTCGTGATTATTAATATTATGAACCGATAAATTTCCTTCTGTATTTTGAACGTTAGAGGTTTATTGAAATACCCTGTAATATCAGCACAGGTTAATGTCGCTAGCTGTTAAGCAAATTGCTGAATATTTTGGTTTGCGCTTCTTGAAGTAAAAATTGTTGATAATGTACTTGGAGCTACTTCTTGACTACTTCTTGAATGATGCCCAATTGATGGACATTTGAAGCCATTGCTGGTTCCACCAGCGCCTTAGTTAGGCAATCAGCGGCATTTCACTTCGATGCTACATATTTGAGTGTAATTGCCCCAGATTTAATCACAACGCGCACATGATGGTATTTCGTATCAATGTGTTTGCTGCGAGCCCGAAACCTGTCGACACTAGCAATTGCCATTGAGCTCTGATTGCCGCAGAATATCGTCGTTGGCCCACCGAACTTCCTCAATGGCTGGCTAAGCATCC